>CAMRHE010000581.1:225000-886722 GCA_947044405.1 Leptodactylus fallax
AAAAATACTAAAATATACCATTATGAATTGCATTTGACTGATAACAGGAAAAAAATAATAAAAAAATGTGAGAAAATAGCTTCTTGTTGGAATATGTGATAATCTGTGAGAAGATCCGGGAAACATCTGAAAGAGAAAATAATGTAGAAATGTCAAAATATAGGGAATGAATGAATTAGCACTCCTACAAGTTAGTATATAGTATAGTATAGTATAGACACATCACCCCTCCCCCACCAGAGTCGCATGATCTCGAATGTTCCATATATATATATATATATATATATATATATATATATATATGTGTGTGTGTGTGTGTTATAAATATAGATATAACATAGTAGGAAATCTGAGTACACAACACAGTGCCACACTAGATGTTAGAGGGCTGCTTAAGCAATAATGCAATAATATCTAGATGTGCTGGATGCAATTCTTCCTAAACTCATAAATCAAATGCTTTCTATGAATGAGAATGTCATCAAGGAGATCAATTGCAGCTCATACAAATATAAAACCCCTCTTACGTATTGCTCTAGACTGGGGATTCCATCCAGAAGCTCAGAGCTACAAGGCGTTTAACCATAATTCATTTTTATTGCCCTATTAAAACAACAGCTTGGTTTTAGTGCTGCGGCTGCTGCAGTGAGTGAGCCTGCCCTATTCAGTCCTATTAGTGTCTGAGAGATCTTCCCTATACATAGCAAAGCGACTCATGTAATTATAACCCTGCCATTGCTTATTATTAAATTCATCTGCCTATAAATTAAACAAGAATTTTTGTGGTTAAAAAGTCTGAATATTTTTTGCTGAAAATCCGATATTTTTTTTCTGTTTTCTATTCCGTCGACTACATTGCATCGACTACACTGGTTTCTTATTATTTTATCCCTATGATTTATACCTTTGTAAAGTGATTTTATTTTTTTAATTTGGTTTATATTTTTTTGCTTTGCACAAAAGAATTCCAGCGTTAGATAGTGGTGAAAAGAGACATTCCTTTCATAGTTATGTGCTATATTCATTATAATTCGCATTGAAGTGCAGGATTCTCAGCACAGATTCCAGGGCTTTGTTGCTGACAGTAAAGACAAAAGATGTGTCCGTCTATGTAAACGAGCACCAGCAATGCATTTCCAATGGAACCTGAACGATTGCTATAGTAGAATATAAAATATATTAAAAAAAATAAGAGCTATAGAAGCAATGTCCTCATCTGTAGTTTAGTATATGGGAATCAATGTATATCTGATTATATATAGGTATTATTAGCGATTGGTAAAAAAAAATAAGTTTACAATTGAAAACAAAATATTTTAAAATAACCCAAAATATTTTAAAATAATGCAAATCTACATTTATATCAAGATTATACAACACCAATGTCTATATATCTAAAAAATGTACACTTAGCATTAATGATATGGGTAATAACGTAGCATAAGATCAAACACCTTTATGAAATTGTCTTAACTTATTTACTAGTATTATTATATTTTTAATTGAATTAAAATTTATTAATCTGAATGTGCAATATTATGAAGTGAACTCTTTGGAGTGTGGATGAGATTTACAGAATATAATATATTAATCTATGGTTTATTGCCTCTCACCATAAAACTTTTTCTTAAGCACTTATCAAAGGTTTTACTCCAAACAGTATATGCAGGGGAGGTGGAGGATATCACATTACAGGATATATTACCAGGACTCTGACTATGGTAAGGAAGCTGTTACAGAAGGATTTTTAAAATAAAATTATATCAGAAATAAAACGTTAAATTATAATTAATTAAAAAAAATATGAGGCTAAATAAATATATAATAATAATAATAATAATAATAATAATAATAATAATAATAATAATAATAATAATAATCACTCAATATCAATTTGCTCTTTAACAGATCTACAGACTTTTGCACTTTATTCCATAAAAGAATAAGGTTAACATATAATATAAAATGATTACTTGAGCACTTTTCACGATCCTACTATACACATACAGTTAAAATAAATAAGATGCAACTAAAGAAAAGATCTGTTTCCTAAAATGTTCTTTATTTATAGAACAAACACAAATCTGATACAATTGTAACAGGCAGAAAATAATATAAATAACACAAATAAATCTATAAAGGTAACAGCAAAATAGCTTCATTAACACACATGTATATAAATAGATAAACACTCACACTTTTATATAATCACACACATACATGTTTGTAGATAGTCACACACATATACATGCACACACATAAAGACACAGCTCTCCCTAAGGCACACAAGGTACTGGTTGCAGTAGAGCCTAGTCCAGTGAAGAAGCCACGCCTTTCCTCTGACGTCACACATTTCCTTCTCCACAGGCTGCTGGCTTATTGTTATGAGGAAATGGTGGTCAGCACACAGCATGGCCCATGCTCCAACCACAAGCCTTTCTCTGTGTATAACAGGATTTAGACTGTAATGCTCCCTTTCCTACTTAGTATATTCTGGAGCAGGATGCAATGCAATAGATAGACTAAGCACTACATTATAGAACAATAGATATAGTAAAGCTATAGTGTACCCTGGTGTGCTGTGCATGCAAATGCAGTGTTCCTATAAACAGCCATTTCAGGCTGAGGAGAGCTGACTGTAGTGAGATTCAATAAGGGCTCCAGAAAAGAGAACCTTTCCCTGTATTACATAGGTGTGTGGATTATACTAACATCTCTGTTCTGCACAGCCTGCTCTCAGATAGCCTCATACATTTATATTTATTAGTACTTTAGGGTATGTTCACATTCTGCAGGTTCCTTCTGCTGGCTGTCCCATTCACCTGAATAAAGTTTGTACAAATCCTCGCACATGCAACAGAAACAGACATAACATAGTCTTAAAGGGAATAGTTGCCAGAATATTATCAAGTGTTTAAATTGTGTTTTTATGTCAAACATATTTTAAATAATTTTACATGATGTTTTTCATTTTCCATGTTATTGTCTATATTTAGAAAAACAACTAAAAATCTTGCAAGTCCATCTCTTGCCACTAAACCAAAAATAACTGACTTCCTGCTTTTTTTTTTTGGAGATGGACCATGGGCTATAGACACAAAGGTCTTAAGAAGACCCTATTGACGTGTATGGGAGGGTTTTGTAGGCATGGTCTGTGACCTGTGCAGAGAGGGAAATAGATAAGCAAAATCTTATAATATGACTGGTGGATTCTGCATCTTATCTAGATATACATGATAGCTGTGATCACCATTGTGCTGTAAAGTGAGATGTCTGCTGTAAACAAATCTCCTACAGAAAACTGGAAGTGTCAGCAATTTATTTGGCTTTGTAGCCAGTACTGCAGGAGTTTTTTTTTAAAATATTTATTTATTTATTATGCTTACTTGTATAGCGCCATCATATTCCGCAGCGCTTTACAGACATTGAAAGTCACTGTCCCATATAGGGCTCACAATCTACATTCCCTATCAGTAGGTCTTTGGAGTGTGGGAGGAAACCGGAGTACCTGGAGGAAACCCACGTAAACATGGGGAGAACATACAAACTCATTGCATATGTTGTCCTTGGCAGGATTGGAACCCAGGACTCCAGCGCTGCAAGGATACAGTGCGATAACATGAAAACTTTTTAAGAACTCTCCAAAAAAAATTCTTAAAATATGTTGAACATAAAACTTGATATAAAAAATAGGTAATTTTCTAGTGACACATTCCCTTTAAATGTAACCTGTTTTTAGGCTCTAGAACAGATTCACACATGCAGTTCTTGGTGCAGTTCGTCTAGTCTAATCCAGGAGTTTATCCAACAGAGAGGATAAATGGAGGCGGTAAAAGGCTTGTTTCTCACATTTAGGAGTAACTAATCTTAAAGTGTAGACTAGATATGAAATATACAGGATTTATCATGGTGGGTAACGTAATGCAATAAATCGAGAACAATTTTACACTGTCTAGTTATTGGAGCCAATATATTAAGACTGGCCAATTATTGGCTGTTCTGGTATGAGATGTGCAAAAATTAATAAGAGACAAAATGATTGGTCCTGCCATTGGTATGCTATTGGTTCTCCATCCCATTGTTTTTTTGTTTTTTTTTACAAAGTGGGATGAGCGACAGTAAAATGGAAGAAGTAGCATTTTTTGTCACAAAAACAGTGTGCATCAAAAACTGGACCTTTTGGCTGAGGCCCTATATTGTGGAAACACAGCTTTATTTGTTGCAGATTTTGCTGAGTTTTTTTTTAACCAAAGCCAAGAATGGCTAAAAAAGGAATAGGAAATATCTAGGAAGTACTTATAATGTCCCAGGGCCCCATGTAGCGTAAATGCTGTGATCTTGCTGCAGCGTGAATGCCGCTGCAAAAACCGTGGCGTTTTACAGTCCCTGCAAAATGGATGGGATTCTGGCTAATCTCATCCACACATTGCGGAAAATAATCCCCAGCAGAAATGCTGCTATTTGAAAATCACTTGCATTTTTGTAAATCGCAGCATGTCAATTATATCTATGGAAATGCTGGCAGTTTCCCTATAGGTATAATGGAAGCAGAAACTCTTTCTGTAAAAAGTGCTGCGGCAAAAAACTGCAATATGTTTTCGCTGCGTTTTTTCCGCAGTGTTTTTTGGCTGCGACCTGCTTCGTGAGGCCTTAAATGAAGACAGGTGAAATAGCATAACTTTTTTTGAAAAAACATTAGCTGCATCGTCTGCTTTTCTGCGCACCCAGACTAAAAGATACAGCAGCTCATTGCTGGCATACATTTCACTCATCAATTACCAAGAAAACTGGCATAAGGTTAAGGCTCCAAAAAAGCGTTGTGGAAAAAACCGCGGCGGAAGCGCATTGCGTTTTTTTCCCACTGCGTTTTCACAGAAAGTCAGCAGAGGTTTCCTCTGCAGACTTTCTACTTCCATTATACCTATTGGGAAACCGCTGGCGTTTCCGCAGGTATAATTGACAGTTTTGGAAATCGCAGCATGTGTGCTGTGTGTATTTTTCTGAAATGTGTGAATGGGATTCACATTAATCCAATTCACTTTGCAGGGACTGTAAAACGCAGTGTTTTTTGCCATGACATTTCCGCCACGGTCAAACCGTGGCATTTACTCCACGTGGGGCCCCGGCCTTAATGATGATAAATCTGGTGGGGCTGATGGCCCATCCCACAGCACACACACACCACACCCCCTTTTCAGAAAGTGGCAAGAGCGGCATAAAAAAATCCACCTAAAACAATTTTAATCCCATGTGGCATTTAAAATATTGCAACTGTTTTTTACACCACTTTTCTAGCATAGGGGCTTGATAAATCTGCCGTGGAGTGTATTTGTGGGTGTTGTTTTCAGCTAGACATGTGGGCATGGATTCTCAGAAAAAGAGGGCATGGCTTAAGTGATGCTCCAAAAATTGTGAAAAATTCTGTCTCAAAGTAAGCCAACCAAAAGATGGTAGAAACGTAGACTAGGCAGTCAAAAATATGCCCGCATCATCTAGCATCAGCCACTGAAAAAATCTGGCATATTTTCAGACTGCCTGTCACACAACAGAGATAATTGGCCATCACATGACTGCATTAAATTCAGTGTATTTGAATGGGGGCCATTCACATGACCAATTTCATATTCTATTTGTGTCCATTTTCACGGATTCCTCAATACACTAAAATGTATTTGGGATCTGTGAATACAGGCGCCACTAAGGAGCAAAAAAGGTTTGAAATATGTTCATTTTAAAAAGTTATTAATGAACTATAACGAATTTTTAAAGAATTATAAAATACTCTACAAACAGTGCTTTTATTGTAATTTATGATTACAAGTAATTTTTCAAAAATCATGAAATTTTCTGGGTGTGGTGTATTTTTCGGAAGGTTTCCTGTAGCTTTTTCTACTGGTATATATTGCATGTCCAAAGACGTATGGCCAAAAAACACTACCACACAAAAAATGCTTGTACGAAAATGCAAGAATTTTTCGCCTGTTTTTAACAGCTGCCCACCCCCCCCCCAAAAAAACTCCACGAAAACCACCGACATTTCAGAGGTTAGCAAAAAAAATGCAAAATGTCACAAAATATTTGTGCAAAGAATCCCCAAAAAATCTCAAATCCTATTTTGCGTCTTTTTAATGCCACAATCATGGAGGGCAGGGCTTGTGAAGGAAGCCTTAAAGTAATACTTGAATGTCTCCTCTACTGGATCCACTCCTGGGTTTGGTTTGAAATGATGCATTGTAAACTGCATCACAGACTGCATGTGTGAATGTAGTCTAAACTGTAGAGAAAGGAACAAAAAAAAATACCCCTCCTCCCAAAGAGACTGCATTATGGGAAAGTCCATATTCTCTATGGATACAGTAAAAGTAAACTTTAATGGGTATTAAGAACTATCTATCTATCTATCTATCTATCTATCTATCTATCTATGTATCTGTCTATCTATGTATCTGTCTATCTATCTATCTATCTATCTATCTATCTATCTGTGTGTCTGTCTATCTATCTATCTATCTATCTATCTGTCTATCTATCTATGTATCTGTCTATCTATCTATCTATCTATCTATCTATCTATCTATCTATCTGTGTGTCTGTCTATCTATCTATCTATCTGTCTATCTATCTATGTATCTGTCTATCTATCTATCTATCTATCTATCTATCTATCTATCTGTGTGTCTGTCTATCTATCTATCTATCTATCTATCTATCTATCTGTCTGTCTGTCTATCTATCTATGTATCTGTCGCTATCTATCTATCTAAAAAAAAAAAAAAAAAAAAGGTCAGCTCTCCAATATAGGTGAAGAAATGCCTACATGTAGACCAGGTTACCCTTTCATATTTTTGTAGTGCTACTGAATGATTTTAACTATTTTGTGACTGCAGCAGTAGCTAAATAGTGAAAATCAATTATAAGCGCTACAAAAAGTCGCAGTGTAGCCCTCGCCATGTTTGCCCATGTGTGACGTTTCAGTCAGGCAGGGCCTTTCTTAGTCTTGATAAAGGTCCTGCTTGGACTGAAACATTGTGCATTATCAGATTTATTTGATGTTGATTCCCCCGATACTGATTTGATGCTGATACTGAGAGGTCTCCTATGATATGTATAATGAGGGCATCCTGATTTCTTAGTAACTACAATCATTGCATTTGACTGACTGTTTTGTGTCCTCCTAGAGATCTATATACAACGCATAGTTTACTGTTAGTCAATCAGATTAAATAAATGGCCAATGTCTCAGATTAAGGGTGGATTCAAGAATACTGTAATTTTACCCCACAGACAAACCTCCTGAAAAATCTGCATAATTTACGTGCAGATTTTGATGCAGATGTAGATGTGGATTTGCCATGGATTGCTGTGGATTTCTGCCTTTGCGTTTTGTAGTGGATTTGTCATGGCATAAAATTAGGATCTCTGTGATATCTAATGGGGAACATTTTTTAAGACTGGCATTCCATACACCAGTCTTAATAAAGACCCTGACAAGCATGGGACACGCCTGATTTATGAAGAGGCTCCAGTCTCTTATAAAGCAGGTGCACTCCTGTGTACCAGAGTGGAGATCTACGTCAGTAAGGAACTGGTGTAGATTTCCATTATAACGTGTGCCAGAAAACTGGGGTGAGTTAAAATGAATATTCCTGCCCTGGGCCCTGCTCTGTCTACATTTGCACAATGTGGTGAATGAGGCACAGAATGGCAGTTGGGGTTCACTTTTAGAGCAAAAAAGAGCCTTGCGCCAAATGTGCGCACACAATATCATCTCTCCATACCAGAAAACTAGCATAGAGGCACTTAGAAATTCTCTCCAATGTGTTTGCATCAGAATAGAGTTCTTTTGGAGAGATCCACCGGAAACTCGGTCTGTGTGTTTGCTGGATATACTGGCCTGAACAGTATAGTGGGACTCCTAGCAGTATAGTTATCTATGATGCTAGGAGTCCCTCCTCCCAGCGACATATTTAGACTGCTTGCTCCTGAGTGTTCTTACTCACATCTGAGATCACAGGCTACCAATTGTCATGGTCTCTGAACAACAGACATCCTTGAATAACAACTCCGGTTCATGGTGCTTTTTGTAGTAGCTACAGGATTCAGGTGACCACTGAAGAGCACAGCTGGAGGGTTTTACCAGATTATGACCAATGGTACAGTATCAAGACCAACTGCCCCTTTAACTAGGGATCAAGTATTATCCCCAGTTATAGAAAAAAAAATCATAAAATTGTCCAAAGGTTTCTTCTGGTCTAAATAAAAAATAAAACTAAAATAAAGAAAAAAAAAAAAGTCACTCCCCATCCAAACAATTTGTTCACATTTTTTCATATTGTATTTGTTTGAAACTGTATCTGATCAATGAGATACAGCACCCTACCTTAGCTAAATCTATAGCATCTCAAGCAGCCATCCAGGGACCCTGCTCTGTACTGATGAGGAGCAAACACTCCGAAGAGTTCTGTCTACAGACGGGTATCTCTGGTTTGGCTGGTGAGAGACATGTGCATGCAAATAGCTAAAAAGTCACCACAAACCAAGCCTTAATGGGAATGTATCGCTAGAGAAATGATCTATTTTTTTTAATCAAGTTTTATGTTAAACATACATTTTTTTTAACATTTTTCCATGTTATTGTCTATGTTGAAAAAAACCAATTCCTAAACAACCTGCAGTTCTGACACTATCCACTAGGCCATATAATATGCTGAGACTTCCTGTTTTCTGTAGGATTTCATTGCAGCAGCCACCTCACTTTACAGCACACTGATAATCACATCTATCATGTATATGTAGATAAGACATACAATCCACCAGTTGTAATAGAGGATTTTACGAGTTATCTACTCCTCTCTCTACATAATGACCTTTGCAGAGGTCACAGACCATGCCTAGAAACTCTGTCATACACGTGAATAGGGTCTGCTCAAGACCATTGTGTCTATGGCTCATGGTCCTTCTGTAGGAAACAGGAAGTCACAGAATGTTTTAGGCTTAGTGGTAAAAGTTGAAATTGCAAGATTTTTAGGATTTTTATAGCAATTTTCTGTCTTATGCTGGTTCATAAATTTGTAAAATTGGAATTTCTAGGGAGAAGGGCATCAGACTTTACCGAGGATGCATTGGTGCATTTTTAAAGCCAAGTTAAAAGTGGAGTTAAAAAATGTTGAGATTTTTTTTAAAAAGCTGCAAGCGTACACATGTGCGCCACGTAAACCACACTCACACTGAAAGACAGTTTTGAAAAAAAAGGTACATTAGGAGCAGAGCATTAAGAAAATGGTACATGATTATAAAAAAATTGACACAATGAAGAAAAGGGTCACAAAATGCACTAAAACACGCCACAATTCAGGCTTAAATTAGATAATAAATCGGCCCCATTATTATGTGATGCTGTATACCATGATTTGTTTCTTCACAGATTCTTGAGATATCAGATTCCTGTAGTACAGATCCTAAATATGTTCATGTGTATAGGCCTCATTCACCATCATGGTCAATATTTTATATCAGTGTAAGCCGAAGCCAGAATAGTTCCAGAACACAGAAGAGGTACACATATTTCCGGAACCACCATAGATTTGGCTTACAAATATAGATGCAAAATACTGATCAAAATGCAGAAGTGTGGATGAGACATAAAACACAATGAGGGAAATTTACTGACCGATGTATGTCAGTTTTCTGGTGCATGGCCCTTTCTTGCACCAAAAATGTGCTTTGTTGCTCCTCCTGTGCCCCAAGGCAGACTTGGTTGGGGATGTCTTGGCCCAGCAAGTTTACTATAACTCATGCTAGAAATTTAGTGTGAGTTATACCTGAAATCTTTGCCAGTTTCCGACTGGTGTAGATTTCAATTCCGGCGCACTGAAATTTGTCTGAATTATTTATAATTCAAGTGCAGTTAGTGCTGGGGAGAGATTTGATCAAGACTGGCGTACAGAACGCCGGTCTTACTAAATTCCACCATTATATCTAAAGTTGCCTACTACTATACCAAATTTCAATCTGAGGGAAGGCAGCAGTGCTCTTTAGTGTTTTGTTTTTTTTTTTTACAGGATAATGTGAAGAACTCCACAGCTATTAACAGCTATTAAAAGTTCATCGATATATAGATAAGAAGATAACTCCACCAAAAAAATGAATGTGAAATGCATCCTGATTTTAGGCATCAGGTGTCCAAACAGTTTGGAGCAACTCAGCATCAATATACACGTTACCTAAAGGTACCTAAGTACACAATGGAAATATAAGGCTCATTCTCTTGACCACCAGGTTGAACACCATATCTGGCAGTCTCTGTAACTACCACGCACCTCTGGTAGGCGGAGAGAGGCCTATTGCCATTTTTTACTAAGTTCTTGTATTACCCATGAATTATTATGGAGTTTATTGTTCTCATAACTGTGTGCTCTATCATTTACCTGTTGTTCCTACTCGAAATAAATGAATAAATTTGACTAATGGGTGTTACCATTCCTCTTGTCAAAGGACTGTGTCTGGCATTGTTAAAACTGGCAGGACAGTGTTTTGGCTGACCTTCTAATGTGTAAGGGGGCCTCCTGACTCTCCTCCGATGGCAGATTTCAGGGGAGATAAGGATTGGGCAGTTGGATTTGAACTGCCTGATCCTTTTGTCTTTGGGTTGATAGGCCACTACCAGAAGTATCTGTCAGCAGCTTTCTCCCCTTTCCAAGTTCAGTACACATGCACTGCTTGACCAACCTGTGCATGTGTATGGGGTGTGGGGTGAGGGTGGATAGAGCAAGATAGCTGTTGACTAGACTAGATTGGTTGATTTTGGATGATAACTGTAGTGCATAGTTAGACTGTCAAGTCTAATCAATTTATCAACTAGTTTACTTTGCAACACAAATTTGGTGAAATGTTTGGTGCACATTTGTGTATTTTAAGCCATTTCCCCTTTCTGATAAGTTAAGCTCTTTTCCTGCTAAGTCATCCACTTGTCTAACAAGGTAAAAAGTGTCTATATCATGTAATTAGGGTGCAGCATGTGTGCTAATATTTTTTAGTGCAAATTAAGCCAGAATTCTGTCACATTTATCTTAGTAATCCCCCTAATGTGTGTTTTGTGGCATTTTATTTATTATTTTGTGTACATTGTTTTAGGCCAGTAGTATTTTTAAAAAATGCACCATGCTCTAGGTATGGCACTTTCTCTTGTGGATTTCCCATAAGCTTCACTGTAGGATATTGAAATGAGAAAAAGCTTGTTACAAAATAAATGCTACTATAAAAGCATATAAAAAGTTAAATAAAAAACTCATGAAATTGATTGTGGTCTGAATGGGATGTGGTTAAAAATCAAATATAAGTTGGAAGTGCAAAATTTTGAAAATGCAAAAGGTAGGTGGTTTTAGACTAGGGCTACATGCAGATTTTGTCCATGACTCCAGTTGCACGACCATGGTCCCCATGCAACGCCTTCACTGTTTGCGAATGGAGTCGCTCTTCGACCCCTAGTTTATCATGACCACGAGTGCTAGTCAAGCACTGGTGGACTTTTTTTTTGCGACTAGAAGTTGGGGTTGTGACATACTAGGGGTGAAAGAGTTGCTGGGTGACCTGGCAATCTTTGGTCATGTAATGGGAGTCTTGGCCAGATATGCCATGTAGTTCCAGCCTTAGGGAATTTTGCATTCTTTTTGCAATAAAGCAGCTATAGACATTTAATAACCTTTTGTGATTTCAATGTGGGAAAATCTCCACCTTTATAGCACAGCCTCACACAATATGGTCATGCAGCATATAAAATTACACCAGGTACCAAGCATAATTCCATTGCCAAAATGGCATTTGGCATAACTGTATGAAGTTTCCTCAACACAAATCTTATCCGCCATACTGCTAATGATCAATAAGGTAGACTGTATTCCCAAACAGGTGTGTGCTATGGTGGAGAATACAGCAGATACTATGACCCTTTTGAGGCAGGCCTGTCACTCATGCCTCTCAGACTTTATACATAACTCTTTCCTAGGATATGTCATAGGAATTATGAAAAATCCATTCCCTTTTGCGGGTTATTGATTAACGGAATCTGAAGCACTTTGATAGCAGCTTGTCTTTTACAAAAAATTAGGATCTGTCACCATCAATTGTTTAGTATGGAAATACCCCAAATACTGCATGTCAAGTATTTATTACAACAGGTAATTCTGTCAGGTCTCAGGTCTCACTTGTCATAAATGAGCCTCCTTATCACAATACAGACTTCTAAAGAGCGCAAAAGTGTGAACATAATCTAAAATACTACCTATGGGATGTAAGTTTGCATCCTATAGAAATTAATCAGAAACTATAAAACTCATGTTCAGCGTGATATGATGTTATTGTTTTTGGAAGCTGTTGCTTTCTATGAACATAAGGTCACTTTCATATGGTCAGTATTTGATCAGTATTTGGAAGCCAAAACCAGGAGCAGACCTGAAACACTGAAGAGTAACAAATATTTCCATTATACTTTTTCTCTATATAGGCTCTACTTCTGGCTTTGGTTTGCAAATCTTGATGCAAAACGCTGACCAAATACTGACTGTGTGAAAGTGGCCTTAGGGGTTAAGGGCCACAGGTAATGAAATGCAGGTAAATAAATGCATCAGAAAATGTGAACCCAAAAAAATGCATTTTCACTGCTTTTCCTCTGCATTTTGTTGCCTCCCCTCCTGTATAATATTTTTTACAGGTAAAATGAACATGTGTTTTTGAGAAAGCTGTATTCTCTGCAGTGTTTTTTACCCACACACACTTTCTCATGGTACAAATTTGGTCAGTATTTTGTGATTTTAAGTCAAAACAAGGAAGGCAAGCATGCAGAAAATAAAACATAAACATATATGCTTTTATTATACTTTTCCTATGTTTAATTACTTATGGTTTTCACTTAAAACTTGACCAAATCTCCACCATGTGAAAGTGGCCTATAGGAAACCCTATGCATGTAATGTAGTCATCTAGGAACCAATGGGGGGGAGGGGGGTGTTAGAGATGTCACAGATAATAACATGATAATAAGATACTATGGTTTATCTCACAGGTAACTGTTACTATTGTTTTTATGACCTGTTAACTCCATTGTCCCATTTTTACTATTTGACGATTGTGCTTTTTGTTATATGACTGTCATTATTAGAGCTGATTAACCCTTTACATGCAATGGAACGTAATGACTTAGGAACCTGGGTCATTCCAGGGTCACACAGTCTTCTAATCATTCTGTAATTAACTAATCATCATTGTGTGGATGAAGACTGGCAGATTAGCCACACAAATTTCTGTAACTGTCCTACTCATGTGGATGGAGCTTCTATAATCCATGTGCATGATGCTGAAAATCATGGAACCGATTTTCACTTACAGAAATTTTTGCAACAAATCAGTCACATGTGAATTTACTCTATAAAAGATGTATAACGTAGTACAAGCACAGAGACTGTATGTATATTACCATAGACACAGAATAAGCAGAGTCAGTGCTATAGCCCCCAGAAAGGCAGACGGGAGGGGAGAGGAGGGGGACAGGGAAGAAAGACAAGGGAGGGAAGGTGAAGGAGAAAGAACACACTGTGCACATATAACACTGCTCGTGTCATCACAGTATCAGCACTGCACATGTCTATAATGTCTGTATATGTGTAATCATACATGCCATACAGCCATCATGCAACAGTCTGTAAGAGAGGTACATACAGTATACACACAGTCATTCAGTTTGCTGTAGTATAATGCTGCCTGGATTACACTACACTTGTAACCATCTATTCACAAAGAACATTGCAGGTTTTACTATCCTGCCCATGCATATTGCAGCCTGGAGTATACAGAACATGCACATTACTGGTGTATACTATATATACATGTAACACTATATTACTGGACCATCATGGGTATATAATACATAGTATAGTACTGTATAGAATAAACACATGGTAGACATGTAAGATGAGACACTTACCTGTGCAGTCTCTCTACCCAAGCTCCATGTAGTCGGGCCGATGTGTGTGCTATGTTCACACTTATCTCCTAGCCAGTGTGGCCTCTTTATACTATGTGTCGCCGCTGTGTACTGTATGTGGCTGCTGCTCTGATGTCAGGTGTCTGCTGTGTGTCGCCGCTGATCTCGGTGTACTGTGTGTAGTCGCTGCTCTCCTGTCTGCTGTGATCTCCTCTATACGGTATGTCCCGGCCGCGCAGTCCGGCTGTGTGCTGTGCCCGCCGCATTACACAATGTGATAGATCAGCTCTTGCAATTTAAATGCCTGGCTCTGAGCGATCCATCACTAGGCTGAGCAGTGAAACTTTATCAGGCTGCGCCCCTATTGGCTGAGGCGATCACGTGACGCCACTTGACTGCACATTCATCTCCTGCTCTGCTGCTGGCCCTATGGAGGAAGTGAGAAAGTTGGCACAATCAGCCTGGACTGTAAAGACACCATCAGTCAGTGATAGATGGACTATGCCAGAATGAGCTCCTTCCTGGATTACCCCAGCCTGATGAACGGAGAGCCCAGAGCCTTCCACCCTGACCATGGACTTACAACTTTCCAGTCCTGCGCAGTCAGTGCCAATAGCTGCAACAACGATGATCGTTTTATGGTTGGCAGGGGGGTCCAAATAAGTTCTCATCACCATCATCATCCTCACCAAGCAGGAGCCTTCCAGAGCCACAGCAACCTGGGCATGTCCTACTCACACCCCAGCTGTGCTGCAGGCTATGGCATCCAGAACTTCAGTGCCAGCTATTCCCACTTCCCCATAAACCAGGAGGCAGATGTCAGCACAGGATTCCCCAGTGCTGTGTATACTTCTAGTGTGGTCCAGCAGCACCATCAGCACCAGAGCTATGTGGAGGGCACAGGCTCAGCTCACTACCTGCACCACTCCTATGGAGCAGAGCAGCAGAACCTGGCCATTGCAGGTTACAGTAATAATGTGAACAGTCTCCATATCAGCCACCAGGAAGTATGTCGATCACCTTCAGCAGAAGCCTCTCCTCCAACACAGACCTTTGACTGGATGAAAGTGAAGCGAAACCCTCCAAAGACAGGTAAACTGTACCACTGGGCACTGCCAGTGCTGTAACTGTGACTACTGCCATATGTATCCCGACCTTGGCTTTCTATCTAATTTATGTTGAAGACATTTATTTATATATAAAAGTACTGTAATAGTTTCTGAAACATAATAACAACAACAAATAATTGATTTTTTTTTTCTGTAGACCTTGAATAACAAATTGGCCCATGTGCTGCTAAAGGGTTAACATAGTTTTTTTTTTTTTTTATGGGGCCAACCCCTATCTAATCTATTCTTGTGTATTACAGGTAAAGCTGGAGAGTATGGCTATGCAGGTCAGCCCAACACAGTCAGAACCAATTTTACCACTAAACAGCTCACAGAATTGGAGAAGGAATTTCATTTCAACAAGTATCTGACCAGAGCCCGAAGGGTGGAGATAGCAGCTGCCTTACAGCTTAATGAAACCCAGGTGAAAATCTGGTTCCAAAACAGAAGGATGAAACAGAAGAAGAGAGAGAAAGAGGGTCTTCTGCCCATATCCCCCTCAGCCAGCACAGGAAGTGATGAGAAGTCAGAGGAGATGTCAGATAAATCCAGTCCCTCACCAGGTGCCCCATCTCCTGCTTCTTCTACTTCAGACCACCTCAATAGCTCCAACTGAACCCCCAAATTCTGTCAAAGACTACACAAGCCTGGTTCTATATATGTGAAATGCCACTGGGCATCAATGTTTTGTTTGCACAAAGTCTTCTCAAACCATTTGGCATCTGAGCCTGTGAACCAAAGACTGCGATATCAGTATTGGCATGTATTCTAATGAATACCAGGTATGAGCTCCTGGTCAGATCACTGGAGATATCTGTCTGTCTACCTGCTTGGTGCCACCTGGGTACCAGAACTTCTTACAGAAGTGATGCACTATAGAGAAACCAAAGAAGTTTACAAATAGAAAGACTTATTAATTTAAGTGTGTTTATGTGTCAGATTGTAAATATTTCCTGCAGAGATTTATCTTGGAGACATTTTGTATCAATTCTAATGAATAATAATGGATTTTTGTGACTGGGGGAGATTATCAGGTAAATGTCGGCACAAAACAAAAAAAACGCTGTATTCTTCCCCAAGTTTCCATAACTTGTGTCTGTACATTTAGTTTCTGAATCATTCTTCGTCCTACATTAATTCCTTGAATCTCTGTATATTGTCTTTGGCCAAATACTATGTATATGATGTGATTCCTGTATGAGTCTGTGCACGATGAATAATGATCGGTTCTGCCCGATCTACACTGAGTTTTATCAGTTGTAATTTGTGATTAAATATATTTCGATACAGAAAATGATGGTCATTGGATATGTGTAATATTCGGGGTACAGGGTGTTAAATGAGGGGTGCTGAAAACGAATAAAGTTTTTAAAGTGCCATAATTTCGTCTATTTCTCCTGATTA
Organism: Leptodactylus fallax; assembly: GCA_947044405.1. Classification (NCBI taxonomy): domain Eukaryota; kingdom Metazoa; phylum Chordata; class Amphibia; order Anura; family Leptodactylidae; genus Leptodactylus; species Leptodactylus fallax. The sequence continues at coordinate 241,492 of CAMRHE010000581.1, forward strand.
TTTTCATGATTTTTGTGGTTTATAGCAGTAACAGTGTAGCAAGTTATTAGCTATAAACTAACGAGAAGTCCTAACAGTTTCAGAAAGTTTCTATTTGTACAGATTCTCTTCAAGTGACACCTTGGGGGAACATCTTGGGTCAAGAACTGGTGAACTTTTCACCTTGAGTTGAATGCTGACATGTGTAAACAGAGAAGACTGACAAAAATGTACAGCTTGTCTTCAGCCAGTCTTTCCTCACATCAAACCATTTCAACATAAGTTCTCACATGGGTTCTTCATTTAAAGGGTCTTTTCAACTGATGTTATATAAGCAAGTCAATTTTGATACATTTATTCACTCTTAAGTTCTATAAACGGAATTAACATTTCCAGTACACATGCTCACCCTAAAATTTACAAAATTCTGAAAATTCTGCTAAGAAGTAACGAAACTTATAACGGTTGCTGCTGAGTTCAAAGAAAATCTGAATGCAGCTCCTTGTTTCTTCTTCAACTCTGCTTTGTTTGTAGCAGTAGGTTGTAGGTAGTGCAGAGGTCTTCATTCTTTACTGTACTTTAATGTGTTAAATATCATTAACATAACAACAAACTGGTTCCCCCTATCTGAAATCATATCTAAAGACAGCAGCACTTGTACAGCACAGGAGGCTCAGAAGACAACTTCAAAGGAAGCTATAATTTAACCTGCAAGTAGCTACTCACTTCATGGTAATGATAGCAAGACTTACCTTGTAAATCCAGAACAAGAACATGGGAAAAAAACACAACACATCACAAAGAGAGAGGTCACAGAAAGGACGAACATTGTATTACATAACGGATTTCCTAGAGAGATTGGGTCAATCCACATTCATTCGCACTGAATTGACTTCTACTTTGTCAGGAGAAATACTCTAGATTGTGTTAAAACCTTAAATGTCATCAATAAATCTCAGATAAATAATATTAACATTGACAGCAGTTACCATCATCATCCTCATCAGAATCCATGAGCACAATTGTTGCATATTTATTATTCGTTTCCACAAAATTGTTTTCATAATATAATGTTGCAAAAAAACCAAAATCAACAAATAAGGAAACGAAATAATAAGAACATTTGTTTGTAGAAGTATAAAAATATTGCAAAGGGTCCTTTAAAGTAAAACATGATATAGTGATAGCAAAAATGGCACAATATAAATATCGATTTTATGATACTGTCTTTAAATCTATGAATATTTGGATAGTTTATTGAAAGTTAGAGGTCAACAAAACATATGCATTTATATTTCACTATACAAATAATTTTTCCTACTATATTTGTAATATAATAATATATATATTAGGATAGAAAAGTAGTAAAAATAGTTATCATTTATTTATTTTTAATTTATTTATTTATTACATTCTCTGGAAGTTTACTTTTGAAGCAATACAGACACATCGAGGTCTTCCTCTGGGGTATTCAGATTGAAGCTGATCAATATTTACTTAGTCTAAAAGGCTTGTTGAAAAGGAATCTAACAACAAAATGTTTAGCTGGCTACCCCTGTTTAATCTCAGGTTCACACAAAGTTCAGGCACAAATGAATTCAGGGGCAAGTCCCATTACAGGGACTCCTAATGGTTTATCTGTCCATCAGCTACAGGCAGCAATTACACAGGGTCCTCATTAACCATTGCCTGCTAATCATCATTCCACAATATACAGTGTTACTTTCTAATGAGCTGCGGCTACTGCACTTGTAGGGACATCACTTATTACACTATCTGCATCTTTATTGTATAGGAATAATACTGTAACAATCTGTATACGAGGTTAATAGCACCAGAGTACACAGTGACATTTTTATTACTATGGTCCTCTAAATGCATTGCCCTCATTGTATCAAGACTAAATATAACACGTAGAATTGTTATAACTCCACTCATGGCGTGAAAGTCTATAAAATATATTAATCACTAGATTTATTACGTTTATTTTAAGAAGGAAGACATATAGCAACCCAAAACTGGATGGATTTCTAATAATCTTAAAGTTGCAGTAATGACAATTGAAATGGTGAAAGAATATTAGCATGGTAAAGAAGTTCGCTATAGCAGGTGGGCACACACACACACACACACACACATATAAATATATATATATATATATATCTCAAAATATAAAATCAATTTTGATCTGTCATTATACTTTTGGGGCTGTTACTACCCACACTGAATGTCCTTCTATCTATCTATCTAGCTATCTAGCTATCTATCTATCTATCTATCTATCTATCTATCTATCTATCTATCTATCTACAGTATCTATCTATCTATCTATCTATCTATCTATCTATCTATCTATCTATCTATCTATCTATCTATCTATCTATCGACAGTATCTATCTATCTATCTATCTATCTATCTATCTATCTATCTATCTATCTAACTATCTATCTATCGACAGTATCTATCTATCTATCTATCTATCTATCTATCTATCTATCTATCTATCTATCTATCTATCTATCCATCTACAAATAGCTTTCTTAACACTATGATGTAATTCATCAAAATTTATATAGACTCAATTCAATGTCACAGTGAGGTATATATATCAAGGCCCTATCCAATTCCTATAAAAAACCTATCCAATTCCAATAATATTGCTTTTTCTTTTAAGTTTATATTGATAAAATATTAAGTATATATATGATTGTTTTTTTTTTAATAAATATGTGATATTTCAAATATATATTGCAAAAATAAACTAATATCTAACTGAGTTGACCTGGCTCCAAGAAAAGTGACTTCCCCTTTGGAATCAATAGTTTGGTGACCAGTTCCTATATATATTAATTAGCCCATTGAAGTGAAGGTAAGACATTATTTTTGCATTTTTTTTGTAATTGGTGTAAACTGATGTATGCCATGATGTCAGCTGTTTGGATCTGGTTCTATATTTATTTTAAAAGCCTAAGATTTAGAAGAATTCCATACAGTTCATGTATTCTGTAATAGATCCAGTTACAATGCTTCACAGCCTGTGTGAATACAACCTTAGTTAAAGAAGACTTGTCTCCAAAGACAAAATACTACATGACATAACTTATTTGGCTGCTGCTGTGCCCCTAACTAAATTGGTATTTATTTTTCAAAAATCCATCCACCCATTCAAAAGATATGGCCCTTATATGTAAACTAGCTCTGATTCTTCAGGTGGGCGGTGTTCTCTGTTAAATTAAAGAAGTTACCGCCCACTTGGAGAATAAAAGATAATTTACATGTAACCTACTAAGGGCCATATCTTTCGAATGGGTGGATGTATCTAAAGAATCACTGGTGACAGGTCCTTTCTAATTGGGAAGTTTGGTTGGGAAAAGTTATATTTAAATACACTGCAGCAAATTTATTAAGATTGTGTATGCCAGTCTTAATAAAAGCCGTGAATGGCACTGGGAACCAGTGATTTATCAAGTGACTGCCAGTGCCAAAATGAAATCAGTGTCAGTTTGCAACTGGCGTAGATTTCCATTATAACTTGTGTCAGCAAACTGAGTTATAATGAATATGTCAGGCCAAGGCATCCCCGCCCCGGCCACCAGCATTCACAATGTGGAGGTTGTGGAGCATGATTGGCGCCAGAAAGGGCTTTACACCAAATGTGCACCAAAATATCATCCCTCTATGTCAGAAAACTGGTGTAGAGGGATTGATAAATCTCCCCTAATGACTTTATAGATGTGTTTCCTGTACAGGGCCATTCTATCAACCAGAGTACAAAATAGCTACAGAGAGCATTTTATGTTCTGGAGGACCCAACATCTCAGTACATTATAGGATCAGCCCATTTATCAAAAATAGTAACTTGTAATGCTACAATTCTCCTGTGGAGACACTGCAGGGAAATTGAACAATTGCTGATGGGCCTCCCACTTATGACATTTAATCACTTGGCATCTAAGAAAAAAAAATGTAATGTCAAATTTTTGTTGTGACTTTCCATAGGAATATCTATTGAGGCAAAATATGTTTGAATGTAAGATAATGAACTTCCTAGTACTGTAAGAATGGAGAACCAGGGGCGTAACTACCGGGGTAGCAGTGGTAGCGACTGCCACAGGGCCCGGAACATTATGGGGCCCGGAGCCCTGTGGCAGTCGCTACCGCGAACCCTACAATCACTGCTATCGTTATACTCCGGGGTCTTTTGAGACCCCGGAGTATAACGATCGGGGGCCCAGGGGAGGTGAGCGAACATAAAAAACACTGTAACTCACCTCTCCACCGCTCCGCAGGCTTCGGGCCTGTTTGGTGACGTCCCAGACATCAGCCGACGTCATTATGCGTCGCGACGCCGGCCTGGATCGCGCGAGATCCGGTCCGACATTGTAGATGGCCGAAGTAGCGCACGGGAGTGCACCAGACAGAGAAAGAGGTAAGTTGCAGTGTTTTCTATGTTTCTATCCTCCCCTGGGTCTCCGATCATTATACTCTGGGGTCTGAAAAGACCCCAGAGTACAATAATCGTTCATGGGTGGTCCACTATGGGGCATAATACTGTGTGCAGGGGCCACTATGGGGCAAACTACGTGTGTGCAGGGGCCACTATGGGGCAAACTACTGTGTGCTGGGGCCACTATGGGGCAAACTACTGTGTGCAGGGGCCACTATGGGGCATAATATCGTGTGCAGGCGCAACTATGGGTCATAATACCGTGTGCAGGGGCTACTATGGGACATAATACCGTGTGCAGGGGCCACTATGGGGCATAATAGTGTGCGCAGGAATGCGGTTTGTTTGTGGGGGGGGTTGGGGGCGGCGGTTTGGGGGCGTTGGAGGCGGCGGCTTGGGGGGGCCCCATGTCAAATGTTCGCCTTGGGGCCCAGCCATTCCTAGTTATGCCACTGTGGAGAACATTTCCTAATCACAACATGCCAAAAGTCTTAATGCCAAAAAGCAGATGTACATGCTTTGCACCATATTTGAGTGCTTTTGACATTTTCTACCAGCCAGACTTGAGCAGAAAGCAGGTGTGGCATACAATGTGACAATGTGCATTGAAATTGCTCTAAAATTTTGATGCAAAGTAAGCCAACCAATAGGTGGTGTAAAGTTAGACGATTGTCGCAGAGATTCATCAAATTTAACACCATTGTGCTAAATTCAGCACATCTTCAGACTGTCTAGAACAGTTTCGCTGACAAATATTAGGCAGAATTAGTAAATATATCCCAATATGATCTATAGGCAATCTTTGGAAATAAAATTATCTAAAATTGTCTATTGTTATAAAATCTGTAATACATAGAGGCACTTCCAAGGCAGTGATAAAATAACAGCTGGGCAAGATTCGCCTCCATATAGATTGGTGAGTTGGCGTCATCCGTGTTTTAACAGACTGATTGGCGAGATTGAATTATTTCTGTCAGTAAAAGACACTTTGCAGGAAACGTTACATTAGAGGTGGGACTTAACCCCAACCCTGTCCACTTCATATGCCCCCCTTCCCTCAGTCACTTGGTGAAAGATATTGACATCTATAGATCTTGGTAAACAGTAGGTTTTGCAGGAGATTTAATAGCACATGTGTTCTTCATCACCACTTACCATTAAAGACCATACTGAAGGCAGCTCCTTCATCAGCCTGTTAATCTTTCAATATCCACAATCCCAACTCCCATATAAATTACCAGGGAATCTATCAGAAAGTCAGCATCATGGGACGTGCTCACCTGACGCTGGGCTTATGTAGAGGTCAAATGCCGGAGACTAAACATAAACATCCAATAATTGGTACAAACCTTAAGGACAATTTAGGAACAAGTAACAATTAGCATTTCCGATTAATCCTAATGATAGTCAGTGAAGGTAAATACACAGAATGAGCCACAATAAATATATTGCTTTTTGGTCCTTTAGATTTGTAGATTTTCTCTATATTGGTTCATTGCAGGAATGCCACCATCAAAAATAGTGGCTTATGTATATTATATTAGGTATATATTGTGTTTAATGTCTTTTGACCTCATTTACATGGCAGAATCATATACAGGATGCTATATGGTGATTTATAGAGTGCCTTATAGAGTCACAGGGACTCACTGTATGTTGCAGGTACTGTGTGCTGGAGGTATTATCCCCTTAAAGAAATGTGTCTCTGTAATATGGGATGTGTGTAGAATCCAAGATAAAACAACATTGTATGCCTGGAGTTATACAGGGATACAGGAAAGTCCTATGTTCTGTTTCTCATTGAGTTTCCTATTATAGTTGGAGGCCTTAAAGGGGTTGTCCAGCCACCATTTTTTTGGCTATGAGTGGCATATGTAAAAGGTAAAAAAAGTATCACATTCACCTCCCCAGTTCTCCATGTCTCCAATCTGAGACTTAAAAAAAGAAATAAAAAATTAAAGATCCACCTGACAACCTTGTCAAATGAGTTGTGCCACTATTGATTCAACCCCTAGTCACAATTTAGGGGATAAGTTACAGATTATTGAGGGTTTGATTGTTGGGACCCCCACCAATCTCTCAGACAGGATCCTGTAGCTTTCTGCTGCTTCACTCAGCCAGAGAGTTACACTCCTAGATATTGGTTGTGATCCCAACCAATGGACTCCCACCAGTCTTGCTCTTTATCCCTATTTTGTGGAGAGGGGATCATTATTCTGTATTCCACTGTTAGGGTTGTGACTGTCCCATTTTTGTTGCAATTGCCTTCAATCTTCCAGAACAACTTTGTGATGTTCCTTTAGATACAACAGTATGTTGCCTAGGCTCAAGAGAGAGGTAAGTCTCCTGTTCTACAGGTATAACATTAGTGTAGGGGGCCATCTGAATGAGGTTGCCCTGTTGTGGCTAATGAGTGCACACAATTCAATAAAAATGTGCATTAGGAACCTCATGTCTAAAGTATAGTAAACATGGCAGCAATGCAAAATCATATATTCAATGTTTGCACATCTCTTGAGACTCTTATTGTGCGGCTGCATTTTTGTATTTCTTCACTCGTTGTATTTGTTCATTCATTCATTCATTCATTATATTCATTTTTCACCATGAACAGAAAATAGACCAAAAATAAGTACATTTAAAGGGATGTTTATATGCTGATTTATAGGGAATTATATATATGATAAATGTGTGTCACTCTGAACCCAATATTACACATACAGATATGGTTTTATTGCACTGAACTGTACACATCAGATAAACAAGCTGACATTACCCAAACCATCGCTCCCCATCATTACCAACAGCTGTCATAATTGGGGTCATTTCTGTAGGTAGTTTAGCACCATATTTAACAGCATTGATTCTGAAGTACACTGGACAGGTTTTCTGGATTTTTGTAGTATTGTACAGGTAAAATAAAAGGCCAATACATGAGTGACTGCAACAAGCATTCTCTCTACATAGTATCCCCTCAAATCATGACCTGTTGGGTTCATTCTTGAGTCTTAAGGTTGAGAAACAATGGAAACCTCTACGTACTTTCTGTGAAAAGTGCTGCAGGAAAAACTGCAATGCGTTGCCGCCGTGGTTTTTGCTGCTGGACGCCACGTGGGGCCTTACCCTTAAGGTGCCCATATTTCTTCAATAGCTAAAGTGGCTGACAGCTATCCTTCCCTTCTACCCCGCCATATACATGCAGGCTCCATGGTAGCTTATTTTCCCTGAGAATAAAAGTATCATCCATCAAAATTCAACATGCCTGATCCTGCTGTCAGGGGAAGGTTGAGAGGCACAAATAAACATAAAGGAGTTGGCCAGTCCTGTCGAAGTTGGCAGGTTCTGCTCACTCTTCTCTAATGTGAATGGGAGCCTTTAATATTGTAAAATGTGCTTTAGATTTGTTGAGTAGTTTTAGGCTCCAGATACTTACATATAATGTGCAAAAGGAAATGTGGATGTGAGGGAGAATACTAGCAAAGTAGAACAAGGAAGTGGCAGTGTCTCGTCTAGCTTTTCAGTATCTGGGTCTCTCTTGGGCTTCTTTTCTCATCTTGTGACAAGTGTCCTGGTAAACTCACAATTTTTTTGTGATGATATGTAACACTAATACCTTATCTATACAATAGTTCCAGGGTAGTAAAGGCTAGAATAAGTTATGTTTCAGAATTTCAGTTAAGCTATTTTGTTACTGGATTCTGTGACCTTGACCTAGATTGTCTTCTGACTACTCTTTCATCTGTAGTCTGGTACTGCCTACTCCCACTTCTGGTTCCTGGGCTTTTCAGACTTTATTGCTATCTTCCTAGAAATCGTTACCAGCTTTTTCCTTTGGAGGTCATTCTAAAAATCCTAAACAGTCAAATCCAACACTTCTTTGCAGGGTCACTGTTGAAAGTAAAGGGGGAAGCAGCTTCAGACTTCATATCTTGGTTCTGGCCAGATGATCCTTGAAAGGCTAGTAGAAGTGTATGCTGTCCTACAGAGGTGTAAAGAACCCTGTAAAGAGACTGTGATATAATTTTAATTACAAAAATTATGTAGTCGCTTAAGTCACTTTTAGGGTTCATGTAGTGAAATACAGATAAAAAAACGCTGAGGGAAAAAAAAAACGCAGCAAAATTGCATTGCTTTTTTATCTACAGCATATTTCATTGAGTTTTGCTGCGTATCTCTCTGCGTTTTTACTTCCTCAATTAAGGGGAAAGAAAGGGCAATTGATAATAAAACAGCGCCATTAAACTACTGTATAAGCAACAATACAACTCTGAGATATAAAACAACAAGGAGCAAAGTTATGTAGGAAGTTGTTAAGATGACGCATTGTAAGTCAAGCCCTAGAGTAGGGGTAGGCAACCTTTGGCACTCCAGCTGTTGTAAAACTACAACTCCCAGCATGCATACTTGCTCTGCTGTTCTTGGAACTCCCATGGAATTGAATGCAGGATGTTGGGAGTTGTAGTTTCACAGCAGCTGGAGTGCCGAAGGTTGCTGATCCCTGCCATAGAGAGAGCCTCTAAAGCCTAGAACCTAGGATGGGCAGGGTGAGGACCACGATCGGCTGCGCTCACTAAACCCAGGGACCTGTGGACAAGGCACTACAAGAAAAGCAACTGACAAAAAAACAGAAGGGGAGGAGAATAAACAGTGGTTAGGGAAGGGAGAGGAAAGAGGGGGAAAGGGGAAGGGAAGGGGAAAAGAACGTGCCATGACATCAGGAAGAGGTAATCTGTATAGGAACCCAGAAATCCCTACAAATGGACACAACTAGGACAGTAGATTAATGAACTCATGAGACTCCTGGACATACATGTTACATTAATAGTGGTGGAACATGCTAACTTCAGCGGGACAAGCTGACCATTATATATACTGATTGATAACAGATGTCAAGACAAAGAAGGATTAGACATTTCAATTTCAACATGCTCAATTCTTTTGTTCTTGTTGGAGATAAGCCATTGACAGACCAGTGTGGATGGGACAGAGGAGCATGGCAGCGGCATACATACTCCTCTCTTCCCATTCAGAGCACATGCATGCTTGGCCAAAGTTAGCATGCCTGTGTATTGAGAGGGTCAGGACAGATGTTGGTTTACAGCTATCTAAGGCTGGACATATACACGAGATGACCTGAGTATGGGGGTCTCCCAAATTTCTACGGATGGCAGATGTCATGGTTGATAATAATTGGGCAATTGGATTTCAACTGCTCATTCCTTTTATTCTTGGAGAGACAAGCCACTGCCAGAGGAGTCTAGCAGCGGCACTCCTCACTGACAATGAGAGGACGGGAAGTGGTTGTCATCTGAGAATTTTACCAACAGCTATCTATATGCATGGTTAGTCTTATGTATATGGTCTGCCTAACAGCCATGAACCTACTACTTTAAACAATTGTAGTCATTTGTAACCTTATGGTTTTGGCATGCTTGGCTCATCACATGGAGAGTTTGTTGTGATCAGTCTATAACATAATTACAAGCTTTGTCCTATCGTCTATGAGCCATCTAGAAGTCCTCGTCACATCAGTGTCCTGACTAATACAGCAAATATCTCTCTGTCTGAATGTAGTGTAGCTAGCTTCTTTATTTAAGTATCACTTAGAATTCCGCACGTCCTGTTAGCCAGGATAGGTTTGTCACTTGGCTGACGGACTGGTGTACTGGTCTGCATTATTCATGGGAGCCTGGCAGCTGATTAAACACTGCAGAGTCAATAAAGATGCATTCATTTTTTTTTTTACCTCTAAACAAAGATGTTTACTGTACACCGATGTCTGCTTCCGATTTCAGACTCACTTAAAATAAGTGGAATTCAGCTAAAACAATGAGCGACACCCCTGGGGTATCTAACAAACTGGCATTATATACTCATATATAGTATATAGTAAGATTCCTTATAAACCTGTATCAGATCCTGTAATGCCTACAATTAAATGCTAATATGTGGCATGCATAGATGAGAGGAAACCCATATCTAAAACTAAAATGGGGTCCCTTTCTAGTGCTGGTTAACATCAAAACCCTCTTAATCAATTAAGACCAGAGGAAAAGGTGCTTTTTATGTCTTATTTCCTTTTCATGATCTGTAGGTAATTTTCCGCACCCTAGTTTTGTGGTTCTGCACAGGTTCTAATCAACCATTAGGATGAGTTCACAAAGTTTTGTGCAGGAACATTTTTTGGCGAATTCAACCTCAAAATCCTCCTCAAAAAATCCCTGACTCTCCCATTCATTTCAAGTGAATTGAAGATTTTTTCCCTTTAGCTGATTTTTTTCAGTTACAGGAAATAAAGCATCATGCCCTATATTCAGACAGACTCAGCCTGAGAACTCCCATAGAAATTAATGGAGACAGGAAGATAACTCTAAGGCTGGGGCCTCATGTAGCGTAAACACCACGATTTTGCCTAATCACATCCACACATTGTAGAAAAATACTCACTGTGGAAATGCTTCGATTTCCAAAACAGTTGCATTTTCTGAAAATCACTGCATGTTAATTATACCTACGGAAACGCCGGCGGGTTCCCTATAGGTATAATTGGAGCAGAAAGCCTGTAGAGGAAAACTCCGCAGACTTTCTGTGAAAAGTGCTGCGGGAAAAACCGCAATGCATTTCCACCACAGTTTTTCCCGTAGCGCTTTGGCCTGTTACTTGGGGACCTAAATAGGTTTTTGAGGCATATTTTTTCAAAAACCACTACAGGTTTTAGTATATAGAGCTGATGCGAACCTCTGAATATTTGCTTTGTCCTGGGTTCGGATGAAGCAACCCTTAGAAGATTTCTTTCGTTCTGGGTTCGGAGGAAGCAATCTTCCTGTTTGTTTAGGTCCGAACTTGTTCGGGTAGAACCGGAAGTGAAATTGTTATACTTTGGGGTCTCTTGAGTTGAAAAAACTAAACATTTATACTCACCTTCCGTTACCTCTTTTGGGCCACCTTGCGGCCTTCGGTGTTCTATCTCTGCCTCTTTGGTGACTTCTGGCGCTCTCCTGTGATGTCATGCACCTGGGTCACTGCTGAGGCCTGTGATTGGGCCTCAGTGGTGACATGATGTCATTAAGATTACATATGACAAAATGCTACTTATCAGATCCAACATATGATATGTATAAAAGTTTTTCATATCCAGCCAGCATGATCACGATAAACCTAACCAAAAGATTAGAAAACCCAATTACAAGAAACAGATAAGGTATATTTTTGGTAATTTTTTTTTTCCTATTCTTGAAAACTGTCCCTGACTATACATTACTGGCACAAAACTACATCCTAATAAAAATTATTATTGGGGCATCGAGTTCTTAATAAGTAAACCCAATCTTTAACTAGCTATGGAAGTTACAAATTGGCCAATTGGTGCCCAGCTGAACCAGACTAATAAGGGTCAGAGTCCCCCTTCGCACAATTGGTGTGGTCTTAGCAGTGGACCTGAACCTATCAGATATTTTTGGCATATTTACACTAAAATTTGTCACAATCATTTCAGTGTCCGCCAAAAGTCAAGTTAAGAATGACTTTTAAGAGTGGGGTGAAGAAAAGATTTTTGTACTATTTATTATGCTTATGCAATAGATTTCTATCACAAGTAGTCGCAGCCATTCACTGCAGCATCTTATGTGAAAACCCAAAATAAAGTTTGAGTAAAAAACAATGACTTAAAGGGGGCATCAGGATGATACTAAAAAAGCCCCCCAAAAGAGGCTTACAATGCTATAAAAATAATAAAAAATAGTCATACTTCACAAACGCCCCTTTGCTCCCATTCCAACATTTTACACATCCTATGCCAGTTTTTGTGTTCTGGTCCTGGCCTGGGTCACAGGAAATAACTACTAAGCTAACTGGCTGAGGTAAAGTACTGAGTATGGGTACGTGACGCCTCCAATGTCCACCCACTGACATTTTACCCCCAAATAAATAATATAATATAAGCAGTGCCTACAGAAGCTTAGTGTTGTTGAATGACCAATGCTATTGATATTTTTGGAAGCCATACAGTAAAGGGAATCTTTGACAAAACACCCCTGTCATGCCATGTCACACATAGTGTATGCCACGTCAGACTTCACTAAATATCTCAAATGGTACCTAATCCCATGAAAACCTCTCAGATATGCATAACTAAATACAACATGGATTCAATTTACTAAACCTCTCCACATTATGGCAAGTTCCCCTATTGCACTGTATCCCCAAGGCTTGCACTAAACTTCCCCAGGAATGTATTCTTAAAGCTTATGATAAAATGTCCCCACACTTCCAGTTTTTAGTTGGGTAAATGTTAAGTATTACAACAATTAATGGGAAAATGCATTAAAGTTTAATGTGCTCGTGCGGCTTTATTGACGTCTAGCCATTGTTTACAGCTGCAATAAACACTGGCCTTTGCTTGTATGATAATGGTACCGTATATTTTAATTTGGGTTATATACAAATTACGTAGTATACTTTTATAGTCTCAGCTCATATCAAAAGCAATTATCCTTTCTGCTTCGCTAAATATTGTGTATCTCGAGTGACTGAATTGTTTAGTTGACTCGGAAAGCCTGCAGTATATACATGGCTGTTTATAAAAGTGAGAACTGATGGAAATGTGCTGCGAAAAGATTGGTTTTGCATGTATATATTTTCAGATCAGGAAGGTTTTTTTTCACTTCTCCGTTCTTTTTTGGTAAGACCATCTGTGACTTGGGTCAGGTGGTCTACTGACAGCCTTCCCAAACCAGTCTGCCCTGAGTGTGACCCTGAGCTCAGCTGGTGGTGAGCCACTTAAGCCTATTAAGGACATGAGATCAAGGAGATTTTGTAATGTATCCTGGGGATTTCCAGAGAAGAAAGTGTGTTTAGATGCTCTGCTCAAGTTTACCATACACAGTTGTGCAAATTGTGTTAGTGCATTTCCAAGAAGAAGGAAGCCACTTCCACCTTGATGCAAAGAATCACAAGGAAATAAGTTACCATATGAAATAAGAAGGAACTGTATCACAAGGGAGTCAGGTAGCAATAGTGTCACTTCTAGTTCATAGGAAATAGCAAGTCAGTGGCAATTTTTAGCACTCCATGTATATTTGTCTCAAACAAAAATTGGCAGAGAAGCGGGTGCAACAAGTCTAGCCTGTAATCTAGGGGCAAGCTTGTATGGCAGGTCTGGCCTGTTGAAGTCGTTTGCTATCTTTACTTTAAGTGATACTATACATATATGGATATGCATATGCATTTTCAGCTTCCTGAAAGTGGGACTCCAGCGGTACTGAATATATTATTGGTTATAACCTGTTCCATGTTACTGGCCATGACAAATCCACCCTGTATCCAGGCAGTAATCATGAAATATTTCATTATATTAAATGAAAACAAGAGTTGGCGGAGTTTGGCCGGCATCAGATTGTGTCTCTCTACCCTCATATGAATGTGGAGACTAATCTGTCAATGGTGAAATATTTTAATGTAGAGAAGCTGGTGTGCAGACAACCACCACAGGAGCATGGTGGGTCATAGACCTTGATCAGTTGGAAGGGAAACCTTCAACAAACAGAGATCAATTTCCCACTGAAGATACACCACAGACAGATTCATATGTATGTAAAATGGTATATGTTTGATGTTCCCATGACCAGGAGCACTATAGGACCAGAAAAGGCCAGGAGATCATCGGCAATATCAGAATGGTGGGGATATGGCTCTCAGCACCCCTGACAATAAGTTATGTCCACAGTAAGACTATAACAATATACACTTTATCGTTTGCAATAATAAAAATGACAAAGAAATAAAAACTTCACAATGTTCCTTGCTGTAGTAGCTCTTCAATATGCATCCATAGTTTTATGCAACTTATATAAATAAGCCCATTTTACTTTATGTGTCACTTCATGTCCTTGTTAATTGTTAGCTCTGGCTTGCAGGGCCCTTAATTTATTTATTTGATATAATATTTTGCTATTATATCTGTAATATCTGATTTTTGTCTGTGCATGTACCCTTTGAGTTGTAAAGTGCTACTGAACATACTGACACTATAAATATCATTATTGTTATAATATATAAATGACACATACAAAAATATCATGAAAACCCGTAGATGTAAAATCCCCTATAAAAGCAAGGGGGTATTCCATCTATCAGGAGGAAATTTCTCAGTCACCATAGATGACAAGCCTTCATTACCTAGTAGCAGGTGATAGATTTAAAAACATTTAGATGTTTTATTTTTTTTTTTTTAGCACAAAAACACATGGAATTTTTGTGTCCAGCACCCTCTTTCCATCCATGTCCATTCCCATCTCTTGGTTGAACTTAAAGGGGTTTCCTGGGAAAATTATATTGATGATCTATCTTTAGGATAGGTCATCCATATCAGAACGGCAGGGGGCCGGGTTTGTGTGTAATGGTTGCGCTGAGTTACTGTGAAGTGAACAAAATCTGAGCTGCAGCAACAGCCCCTACCTGGAGAACAGAGCTATCTGCTTCAGCTCTCTTCATATAGCAGCTGCTGAGAACAGCTGATCAGTGGGGGTCCCTGGTGACATAACCTGGCCAATCTGATATTGTTAACCTATCCTAAGGATAAGTGATCAGTATTGTTTGCCTGAAAATCCCTTGTAATGGACGGGCCCCCCCCCCCATATATATTTTTTTCAAATGTATTAAATAACTATTTACTTTGGAGATGCTAGTTACAAAAAGAAAAAAGCTGCAACTACTTTCTTACATTGAAAACTATGTAATTAATGGATGTCTATGTCTCCTTTAGGCTAAGGCCCCACATAACGAGCACTGTGGGAAAGTTTTCCTCTGAGGAGTTTCTACCTAAATTAGATTTATACGAAAAATGCCAGCGTTTCCTTAGGTATAATTGACATGCTGCGATTTACAAAAATGCAACAGTTTTTGAAATTGCAACATGTCCACTGCGGATATTTTTCTGCAATGTGTATGGGATTAGCCAGAATCCCAGCCACTTTGCAGGGACTGTAAAACGCCGCTTTTTTATGTTTGATGTTTACGCCATGTGGGGCTTCAGCCTCAAGCAGTTTTCCTGATGTCATTTAAACATAGGTCATTGATGTCTGTTGGAAAACCCATTAACGCTAAGGCCCCACATTGGGGAAATGCAGCATTTTTTTGTTGCAGATTTTGCGGTCTTTTTAAGCCCAATTCAGCAGTGGCTTCAAAAGGAATGGAAAATATAAAGTACGCACTTAGATGTTTCCCTTCTGTTCAACGCACTCCTGACTTTGGCTCAAAAAATCACTGTAAAATCTGCAAAAAAAAAAAAAGCTGTGTTTCAACAAAGTGAGGCCTTAGCCTTAAAGTGTACCTGAGTTTTTATGAAAAGTTGAAATATGTGCAGGGTCTTGCTCGGTAGTCTATTCTATGACTGTATAAGCCTTAATACATGATGTCCTATCAGTTTTTTTGCTGTTAATAATCACATTATGGTTGAAACACATTTTACATTTGTCTCTGAGGCTGTGGGTGTGTACAATAAGGAGCAGTCTACACCCTCCTGTGTCCATGACTACTAATACTGCTTTTTTCAGCATGTTATTTTTCCTGGAGTAACTGTACACTAGCAAACAAATCGCTGAGAAAAGCCCAAGTGACCACAATATAGAAGATCTAGGAACACTGGACAGTAAATGCAGGGAAAATACATGCAGCCAAGCAGCTAAAACACAAGAAGAAAAGACAATCTATGAACAGAGTCAGTAATATCTGATCTATTATCACACAAGCAGCTACAAGTAGATACAAGTACATGAAAGCCATTCTTTACATTATAAGCTGTGAGCTTTGTAAAATCTTCAGCCCTTTACACAGATCAACAGTTTGCAGATATACTGTGAGGAGAATCAACCCCTCCCCTCTCTATGCACTGTGTGAAGAGAGAAAATAACTGCTTCCCTCCAATCACTGTGATTTTGTCTTGCTTCTATCCTTGTATCTTTGGATGTACCAAAGGAGTGACCTGCAAATTAGCTAGAAGGAAGACACCTAGTGGCAGGGACTTTAGAAAGGTTTTTCAGGAAGAAAGCAGACACATTTTTAACTAAAGTTTATTACATTTTGGTCCACCATCACATGATCCATGAAATGAGACTAAGATGTCTGAAAAATTAGTGATCATTTAAGTCATTTAGTTAAAATAGCATTAAGTAAAAGGACAAAAGACTTTTCATGAAATTGAAAGACATAACTAACCTGTTTAGTGGAGGTTACTAATGACGTCTTGCTGGTAAAAACAATTAGTATAAGGAAAAGTTTTTTTCTGTCATATTTTTATTTTTTTAGGTTTTAGCATTTTTGTATAAAATCTGGGGATGTTATGGAATACCTACAGTCATGGCCAAAAGTTTTGAGAATGATACAAATATTAATTTTTACAAAGTCTACTGCTTCAGTTTTTCTAATGGCAATTTGCATATACTCCAGAATGTTATAAAGAGTGATCAGCTTAACAGCAATTACTTGCAAAGTCAATATTTGCCTAGAAAATGAACTTTATCCCCCAAAACACATTTCAACATCATTGCAGCCCTGCCTTAAAAGGACCACCTAACATCGTTTCAGCGATTGCTCCATTAACACAGGTGTGGGTGTTGATGAGGACAGGGCTGGAGATCAATCTGTCATGATTAAGTAAGAATGACACCACTGGACACTTTAAAAGGAGGCTGGTGCTTGCCATCATTGTTTCTCTTCTGTTAACCATGGTTATCTCTAAAGAAACACGTGCAGTTTTTGTGCACTGCACAAAAATGGCCTAACTGGGAAGAGTATTGCAGCTAGAAAGATTGCACCTCAGTCAACAATCTATCGCATCATCAAGAACTTCAAGGAGAGAGGTTCCTTTGGTGCCAAAAAGGCTCCAGGGCGCCCAAGAAAGACCAGCAAGCGGCAGGACCGTCTCTTAAAAGTGTTTCAGCTGCGGGATCAGGCTACCAGCAGTGCAGAGCTTGCTGAGGAATGGCAGCAGGCAGGTGTGAGTGCATCTGCACGCACTGTGAGGCAGAGACTCTTGGAGCAAGGCCTGGTCTCAAGGAGGGCAGCAAAGAAGCCACTTCTCTCCAGAAAAAACATCAGGGACACACTGATATTCTGCAAAAGGTACAGGGAGTGGACTGCTGAGGACTGGGGTAAAGTCATTTTCTCTGATGAATCCCCTTTTCGATTGTTTGGAACATCTGGAAAACAGCTTATTCGGAGAAGAAGAGGTGAGCGCTACCACCAGTCTTGTCTCATGCCAACTATAAAGCATCCTGAAACCATTCATGTGTGGGGTTGCTTCTCAGCCAAGGGAATCGGCTCTCTCACAGTCTTGCCTAAAAACACAACCATGAATAAAGAATGGTACCAGAATGTCCTCCAAGAGCAACTTCTCCCAACTGTCCAAGAGCAGTTTGGCGCTCAACAATGCCTTTTCCAGCATGATGGAGCACCTTGCCATAAAGCAAAGGTGATAACTAAATGGCTCACGGAACAAAACATAGAGATTTTGGGTCCATGGCCTGGAAACTCCCCAGATCTTAATCCCATTGAGAACTTGTGGTCAATCATCAAGAGACGGGTGGACAAACAAAAACCAACAAATTCAGACAAAATGAAAGCATTGATTCTGCAAGAATGGACTGCTATCAGTCAGGATTTGGTCCAGAAGTTGATTGAGAGCATGCCAGGGAGAATTGCAGAGGTCCTGAAGAAGAAGGGTCAACACTGCAAATATTGACTTGCTGCATTAAGTCATTCTAACTGTCAATATAAGCTTCTGTTACTCATAATATGAATGCAATTATATTTCTGTATGTGATAAAAACATCTGACAAACACACATAAAAACCAGAGGGCAGCAGATCATGTGAAAATATAATATTTGTGTCATTCTCAAAACTTTTGGCCATGACTGTAGAATGTTACCGTATTTGTGTATTTGTGTATTTTTGTAGATTGAAATATGCTATGTTCCCCTGTTATGCATAAATAAAGAATTCATAAAAAGATTAAAACTGAACAATCATAATACCTTAAATTATGAGATATGGTCAGGACAGATCTTTAGCTGATGTTAAGTCATTTTAGTTGACCGTGCAACTAATACCCACCTGATACGCCCAAGCACAGGGATACCAACCTGCTTTTCTGTTTTAGCCATAGTGCCCCTTCTGATCTATGACTTATCATCCAGCAAGCCAGGAAACTGCTTTGAATTGGTGAGAGGCAATAACCTTGAAACAGCCATCTGTGGATGGGTCTTTCTTATTTTTTGAAGAGATATTATATGTTTTTTCCACACAGATGGATTGCTCAGAGATTGACACAAAACTGTGAACAGTGAACAGAACCAGAACTTTGTAGAAGACAGATGAAATGATGCAAAGAATGAAGCAGGACAAATACAGGATGAAGTGAAACAGCTGCTGGAGTAGCCACAGAATGAACTGAAGGGGTTTCAATAATTAGAGACGGCATATGAGAAGAGTGAGGTCAACCTCCAAGATAAAGCAAGCAACTGGATGCCCTGGAAGACAAGATGAAGGTGATCCTCTAAGCCACAAGCCAACATATATATATATATACAGTCATATGAAAAAGTTTGGGCACCCCTATTAATCTTAATCATTTTTAGTTCTAAATATTTGGGTGTTTGCAACAGCCATTTCAATTTGATATATCTAATAACTGATGGACACAGTAATATTTCAGGATTGAAATGAGGTTTATTGTACTAACAGAAAATGTGCAATATGCATTAAACCAAAATTTGACCGGTGCAAAAATTTGGGTACCCTTATCATTTTATTGATTTGAATACTCCTAACTACTTTTTACTGACTTACTGAAGCACAAAATTGGTTTTGTAACCTCACTGAGCTTTGAACTTCATAGCCAGGTGTATCCAATCATGAGAAAAGGTATTTAAGGTGGCCAATTGCAAGTTGTTCTCCTATTTGAATCTCCTCTGAAGAGTGGCATCATGGGCTCCTCAAAACAACTCTCAAATGATCTGAAAACAAAGATTGTTCAACATAGTTGTTCAGGGGAAGGATACAAAAAGTTGTCTCAGAGATTTAACCTGTCAGTTTCCACTGTGAGGAACATAGTAAGGAAATGGAAGACCACAGGGACAGTTCTTGTTAAGCCCAGAAGTGGCAGGCCAAGAAAAATATCAGAAAGGCAGAGAAGAAGAATGGTGAGAACAGTCAAGGACAATCCACAGACCACCTCCAAAGAGCTGCAGCATCATCTTGCTGCAGATGGTGTCACTGTGCATCGGTCAACAATACAGCACACTTTGCACAAGGAGAAGCTGTATGGGAGAGTGATGCGAAAGAAGCCGTTTCTGAAAGCACACCACAAACAGAGTCGCCTGAGGTATGCAAAAGCACATTTGGACAAGCCAGCTTCATTTTGGGGGGGGGGCCGGGGGGGGGGGGGAAAAAAGGTGGGGGTGGGGGGGTTTAAAAAAAGGGGTTTGGGGGGGGGGAAAAAAAAAACATTCCTAGAAAAAAAATTGTTGCCCCCTGTTTATTTTGGTGGGGGGTGGTTGTTGTTTTGGGGGGGGGGGGGGGGGGGGGGGGGGGGGGGGTTTTTTTTGTTAAAGTTGAGGGTTGCATGGATTCAACTCAGTATCAGCAGATTCTTGAGAATAATGTACAAGAATCAGTGACGAATTTGAAGTTACGCCGGGGATGGATATTTCAGCAAGACAATGATCCAAAACACAGCTCCAAATCTACTCAGGCATTCATGCAGAGGAACAATTACAATGTTCTGGAATGGTCATCCCAGTCCCCAGACCTGAATATCATTGAACATCTGTGGGATAATTTGAAGCGGGCTGTCCATGCTCGGCGACCATCAAACTTAACTGAACTGGAATTGTTTTGTAAAGAGGAATGGTCAAAAATACCTTCATCCAGGATCCAGGAACTGATTAAAAGCTACAGGAAGCGACTAGAGGCTGTTATTTTTGCAAAAGTAGGATCTACTAAATATTAATGTCACTTTTCTGTTGAGGTGCCCATACTTTTGCACAGGTCAAATTTTGGTTTAATGCATATTGCACATTTTCTGTTAGTACAATAAACCTCATTTCAATCCTGAAATATTACTGTGTCCATCAGTTATTAGATATATCAAATTGAAATGGCTGTTGCAAACACCCAAATATTTAGAACTAAAAATGATTAAGATTAATAGGGGTGCCCAAACTTTTTCATATGACTGTTTATATATATATATATATATATATATATAAAACACTTGTCAATAAAGAAAATCAGATGTGAATGCCTGAACACCAAGACATTGTTCTACCAGAAGAACTGAAGGAAATAGATATGATCTGTTTAATGGGGTTGTATGTGTTAGAAAAACATGGCAGCTTTCTTCCAAAAATGGCGTCGCATCTCTCCATTAGCTGTGTGTGTTATTATAGTTAATTCAATTGGCTGAGCTGCAGTGTCAGAAATAACCAGACAGAAATTTCAGTTATCACAACACAAGACTCCTTTATATATTTGGCACTGTTGGAATAAAAAATAAAATTCCCACAAAACGGCACAGTTGGAATTTTTCTCTAGCCCCCACCTTTCCCGGGCAATCATTTTTGTTAGCTTCAGTCCAATTCTGCTCTTTAGAGTCAGGTGTTTGATCCTGGACTGGAGAAGAAAGATAGGGACCGCCCCCTGACAACAGAGAGTATAATTGTGCTGAATCTCACTGCACTGATTGCTCAGGAACGGTGTGGGCTACAGAAAACATTCCAACTGCGCCAGAATCAGTGGAGCAGCAGCTACTGAAGGATGCAGAGAGATGGAGTTGAAGGTGGTGAAAGGTCTTCTTTAAGAGCTGCCTCATATACATTTATTAAGCATTTTAAAATGCAGGTAAAAAATAATTCTCTTTTTTTTATTTTGCAATATTTTATACATGATTTTTTTTTCTGGTATTTTAAATAGGAAAGTCTATTAACGCTGCTGATTTTTAAAGAAGAAATCTGTTGGAATCACCAAGACTAGATGTAACTGCGGCTGCTTTGGATGCTGAGGAAAAATCTAAATATTGGCTATTAAATTAAGTGCTCAATATCTTTCAGCTTAAGAATACAATGAATAATGCAGATGCTGCATGCTGCTTGTATTTTTTGGAGTAAGTGAATGTACAAAGGCCGACGTGCTGCCAAATCCTACAGAACACCATCTATAACTATGAAAGTATTTATTACCCCTTTACGGTATGTACATATTACCATCACATTCAACAGCACTGCATAGAGATTTACACTGACCCAAACTAAATCTAATTCCATTTTACGAGGTTCTATCACTTTAGGGATAATAAGAAAGAATTGTCTCATGCCACTGATGCCAGCACTTTTAGGAGCGTGGGAGTTACTTACATAAATGTGTGAAGAGCTTGCAAACTTCATGCAGACGTTGCCCTGGTGTAGGGGAACAATAAGGAAACTGATAGGTAAATATCATGATGTTGGCATCTAATATCTCATAAAAATCTATATTTGCCCTAGGGCTGATAGGACTTTAGAAGTACTGAAATATCATTTAGTCAAGGAGGATTATAAGTTAAAGATGGCACGAAAGAGGAAGAAGATGAGCTAGTGAGAAAGACAAAGTATAAAGAAAACCAATAGGCTACGTGTCCAAGAATTGCAGAGCCATTGCTTTAGGGCTGCTTACTGACACTGCGATAGCAGGTATGACTTTCTGAAAAAGAATTCAGGTCTGTTGTATCTCTTGAACACATGAAAGAAAAATTTGAGTGAACCTGCCAATATTCACGGGAAGGACTGACAATCTCATGTGTATGGGGGTCTGCCAACTGTTCTCTAATGGCATATGTCGGGGAAACTAAAATCGGCATAATGGATGGTCTAATACATTGTTCCCTTGGGAGATAGCTTGCTGCCAAAGGGGTCTAGTATTGATTTCTTTCCCTCACCTCATTGAAATAAACATGCACGCTCAGCAAAACTCTGGCTGTACTATGCTGCTCAATAACCACTACAAACACCCCTCATAAAAGATGCATTTTTTACTTTTTTTTTTTTTTATGTGGAATAGTATATATCACAACCCGATCTGCAGCCCTGGAGGTGATGTTATAGGCGACGTACATGTGGTTTCAGATATTGGAATGACATAAAGCAACTTTTTCACCGACAAGCACTGTCAAGTCACTTTTACATATCATTGTATATTCTTGCTTAAGGCACATAGTGTGAGATAAAGTATTCAGCCCACCCAAAAATAATTAAACTGGTATGTCAAGCTTTATTGAATATGAAACATTGTATTTAACCATAGCTTATTTTAAGACATACTCGTATAAATAGGTCAAATGGTAACCATTAAAAAAAAAGTCTTTATATAGGTGATAAAGTGAAATTTCGGGACTTTAATATACATGCATCCCAACTCTACTACCAACATGCCATATATCACTATTCCAAGCTGTGAGCGTGGCAGGACATGTGCTAAGTCCTTTTAAAAGGAACATACGTAGAAATGCAACACTGTCAGAATACACGTTATTGTGCTGTTAACTCCTTCCTGCCACAGCCATTTTTGGATTTTTCATTTCAATTCTTTCCTACACACATTCCATTCCAAAAGCCATAACTATTTTATTTTCCGTTCACAGAGCCCTGTGAGGTCATACTTTTTGTGGAGTTAGTGAAAACTGAACTAGTTTCATCATATTATTCTGTTTGGTTATTTTAATAGCACAATAGTGCTAGTATCCTGGCAAACAACCAGTGTTACATTCTGTACATTTGGTGGCCAAATAAAGGGAGAGGCATCAATTGATCATTATGAAGCATAAGGCTATATGCACATGTTAGTTTTATTCCCATGAAAAATTGCTGAATCCCTTAATTTGTAACAGCAGTTGTACATCCGTCTTGCATCTGTTCCATTTCCATTTGTCCATTTTTGAAAACCAAGTGTCGTCCGTTTTTAATGAACCGTTAAATAAATGGGTGAATTTCATTGGTCTTTATTTTTTCTGTGTCCCAAACCACTGATCCATTTTTAACAACTGCCACTTGGATGCAAATTTTGATCACCAGGCCCCTGAGTTATTGGTAGGAAAGGGGACCGAAAATCCCCCCTAAATTCTCGGTGTGAAGAGAGTGCCAGTGCATATGCATAATCGGTGCTTCATTCACTTCTATGGGGCTGCAGGCGCTGCCGGAGATTACAGTGAATGTGGGTGGATCGGGGCAGGGTGCCAGGGTAGTCTCAATTTGACATTGGTGAAATAACTCATGCAAGTTTTCTGGCATAACTTATACAAGAAAACTTCGCCAGTTCCTCACTGGTGTAGATTTCCATTCTGGTGCATGGGCATGCACCTATTTTATTAAGTGCCAGGAGCCTCTTGATAAATCAGTTGTTTCTTGTGCTTGTCATGGTCTTTATTAAAATTGGTGTACAAAATGCCAGTCTTAGTAAATCTGCCTTTTGGTGTCTATTAGGGCCGGTTCACATCTGTGTTCGGTTTCCGTACAGGGAGTCTGCTTGGGGACCCCCCCGAATGGAAACCTATACGCATAGAAAAGCGGTTTACATAAAGGAACCATGTGATTTCCGCTCGGTTGCCGCACAAAACATGCGGAAACATGCGGAGAGGAAAGTGCTGCAGAAACGCAGATGTGAACCGGCCCTAACTTGCTTAGGTGGTGCAAATATAGTTATTATATTTATACTCTTCTGATATTTGTATCACATTTTGATGATGTACAGTACAGACCAAAAGTTTGGACACACCTTCTCATTCCAAGAGTTTTCTGTATTTTCATGACTGTAAAAATTGTGGATTCACACTGAAGGCATCAAAACTATGAATTAACACATGTGGAATTATATACTTAACAAAAAAGTGTGAAACAACTGAAAATATGTCTTATATTCTAGGTTCTTCAAAGTAGCCACCTTTTGCTTTGATTACTGCTTTGCACACTCTTGGCATTCTCTTGATGAGCTTCAAGAGGTAGTCACCTGAAATGGTCTTCCAACAGTCTTGAAGGAGTTCCCAGAGATGCTTAGCACTTGTTGGCCCTTTTGCCTTCACTCTGCGGTCCAGCTTACCCCAAACCATCTTGATTGGGTTCAGGTCTGGTGACTGTGGAGGCCAGGTCATCTGGTGTAGCACCCCATCACTCTCCTTCTTGGTCAAATAGCCCTTACACAGTCTGGAGGTGTGTTTGGGGTCATTGTCCTGTTGAAAAATAAATGATGGTCCAACTAAACGCAAACCGGATGGAATAGCATGCTGCTGCAAGATGCTGTGGTAACCATGCTGGTTCAGAATTCCTTCAATTTTTAATAAATCCCCAACAGTGTGACCAGCAAAGCACCCCCACACCATCACACCTCCTCCTCCATGCTTCACGGTGGGAACCAGGCATGTAGAGTCCATTCGTTCACCTTTTCTGCGTCGCACAAAGACACGGTGATTGGAACCAAAGATCTGAAATTTGGACTCATCAGACCAAAGCACAGATTTCCACAGGTCTAATGTCCATTCCTTGTGTTCTTTAGCCCAAACAAGTCTCTTCTGCTTGTTGCCTGTCCTTAGCAGTGGTTTCCTAGCAGCTATTTTACCATGAAGGCCTTCTGCACACAGTCTCCTCTTAACAGTTGTTGTAGAGATGTGTCTGCTGCTAGAACTCTGTGTGGCATTGACTTGGTCTCTAATCTGAGCTGCTGTTAACCTGCGATTTCTGAGGCTGGTGACTCGGATGAACTTATCCTCTGCAGCAGAGGTGACTCTTGGTCTTCCTTTCCTGGGGCGGTCCTCATGTGAGCCAGTTTCTTTGTAGCGCTTGATGGTTTTGGCCACTGCACTTGGGGACACTTTCAAAGTTTTCCCAATTTTTCGGACTGACTGACCTTCATTTCTTAAAGTAATGATGGCCACTCGTTTTTCTTTACTTAGCTGCTTTTTTCTTGCCATAATACAAATTCTAACACTCCATTCAGTAGGACTATCAGCTGTGTATCCACCTGACTTCTGAACAACACAACTGATGGTCCCAACCCCATTTATAAGGCAAGAAATCCCACTTATTAAACCTGACAGGGCACACCTGTGAAGTGAAAACTATTTCAGGTGACTACCTCTTGAAGCTCATCAAGAGAATGCCAAGAGTGTGCAAAGCAGTAATCAAAGCAAAAGGTGGCTACTTTGAAGAACCTAGAATATAAGACATATTTTCAGTTGTTTCACATTTTTTGTTAAGTATATAATTCCACATGTGTTAATTCATAGTTTTGATGCCTTCAGTGTGAATCTACAAATTTTTATAGTCATGAAAATACAGAAAACTCTTGGAATGAGAAGGTGTGTCCAAACTTTTGGTCTGTACTGTATGTGTAATTTGGAATGATCAACTGGCCTGGGGCGTAGGGTGTAGATTACATGGGGTGCACATGTAGCACTTGAATACTGGCCCTGGTGCATGAAAACACCCATAGTTGTATACAAAGATAGCAGCAATATAAATGGTGCTATGATAGGTGGGGTAACTTCAATCTGCTCACGGTTATGACTTGCTATGGATGGTCATTTTGGGCCCACTACTATATGAAATAAGACAGTATAAGTAGTGGTGAAATAAGACAGTGTAGACTATCACAGTATCCATCTACCTTAAAGATGTTTGGACGTGATGTCTTGTTTAACTGAATAAATGTATATTCTCTAGGCGTATGAGAAACCTGAGCCCTTCTACAGTACACATCTTTAGGAAAAGTTTTTTTTCCGTTCTCATACATTTATTTGGTTGGGCTGTCCCGTCATTTCCTATTCTTTAACCTATAATATATGTGTGGGCATACATTTTTCTGCAATCCATTTTTCTTTCCACACACAACCTAAAAGGCATGAAGTAGTAAATTTGTACTGTATGTTCTATTTACGCTGGTGTCTGGGTCACTACAAGCAGAGCTATAAGTCACTGCAGGAGACTAACCTCCAGGCGGCTGCTCAATCTTTCACTACTTCCAACATGTCAAAACTATTTTGTGAAGATCAAAGTGCACTGTAGAAGTAAATAGTAAGGTATTCACTCAATGTACAAGTACTACGCTGACAATTATTAAAAAAATCTGATTGCAAACTCTTATATATATATATATATATATATATATATATATATTATACACATATTTGTCAGATAATATATATCCCAGAGCTGCTCACTTCCTGTGCATTCTCATTGGTTATATTTGTTTTGTATGACAACCAATATGGCTGTCATCGCAGCTTAAGCTGGCCATACACATAAGGGCTAAGTTGGCTGAACCTGCCAATTTCAGCAGGACCAGCAAACTATTCTATGTTTATGGGGTTGTACAAGAAAGATTGGGTATTAGATTGAATTTCAACATGTCCAATCCTTTGCTCTCATGGGAGAAAAGTCACCAGAAAATGATCTACTTTTAAAATAAGTTTTATGTTTAACATATGTTTTAATATTTTTTTCGGATAATTAAAAAAAATAAATTCCATGTCACTCTCCCTATTTAAAAATAGATAAATAAATAAATAAAAACAGAATACGATGATTTGCGAATCCTTTTCAACCTATATTCAATTGAATACACTACAAAGACAAAATATTTAATGTTCAAATGTATAAACTTTATTGTTTTTTTGCAAATATTCACTCATTTTGAATTTGACGCCTGCAACACATTCCAAAAAAGCTGGGAAAGGAGCAACAAAAGACTGGGAAAGTTGAGGAAAGCCCAAAAAACACCTGTTTTGAGCATTCCAGAGGTGAACAGGTTAATTGGGAACAGGTGAATGTCATGATTGGGTATAAAGGGAGCATCCCCAAAACGCTCAGCCATTCACAAGCAAGCACGGGGTGAGGTTCGCCACTTTGTGAACAGCTGCGTGAACAAATAGTCCAACAGTTTAAGAGCAATGTTTCTCAACATACAAATGCAAAAAATTTAGGGATTTCATCATCTACAGTTCATAATATCATCAAGAGATTCAGAGAATCTGGACAAATCTCTGCAAGTAAGTGGCAAGGTCAAAGCCAATATTGAATGCCCATGACCTATGATCCCTCAGGCGGGACTGCATTAAAAACCGACATCATTCTGTAATGGATATTAACACATGGGCTCAGGAACACTTCAGAAAACCATTGTCAGTGAACACAGTTCATCGCTACATCTACAAGTGCAAGTTAAAACTCTACCATGCAAAGCGAAAGCCATATACAGCACCCAGAAACGCCGCCAGCTTCTCTGGGCCCAAGCTCATCTGTGATGGACTGACGCAAAGTGAAAAAGTGTCCTGTGGTCTGACAAGTCCACATTTCAAATTGTTTTTGGAAATCATGGATGTCGTGTCTTCTGGGCCAAAGAGGAAAAGGACTGCCCGGATTGTTGTCAGTGTAAAAGTTCAAAAGCCAGAATCTCTGATGGTATGGGGTGTGTTCATGCCCATGGCATGGGTAACTTGCACATCTGTGAAGGCACCATTAATGCTGAAAGGTACATACAGGTTTCAGAAAATAAAAACAATTTAGAAAAAAATCTACAATATAAAAAATAAACACAGCTTAGAAAAAGTGATATATTTCAGTATCTTGTTTTACTAAATAATTAAAAATCTTGGTGACACATTCCTTTTAATCCCCTCTCCATTTTCAGAACATGGGAGTAGTCAACCAGTAATGATGGAGGAGCTGGGGTATACTTGAACTGAAAGATTTATATTTAGGCTAAGGCCCCATGTGGTGTCCCGCAGCAAAAAAGCGCTGCGGGAAAAAACATGACGACAACGCATCAAGTTTCTTCCTGCAGCACTTTGCACAGAAAGTTCACAGAGATTTCCTCTGCGGACTTTCTGCTTCAATTATACCTATAGGGAAACTGCCGGTGTTTCCGTAGGTATAATTGACATGCTGCGATTTCCGCAATTTTTGTTTTATTATGTACTAAAATTAGTTTATAATTAAGAAATCAACAAAAGTAGAAATAATTTTAGTAAGAAGAGAATAAAATAGCATATTATATACTAAGGAAATACTGTGTACTGTATATGAAGGGCAGGGGAACATGATAAGGCAGAGGATATTTCGTACCTGAAACACACCTGAATTCAGTTTACAGCACATACCTAGGAGTGAAGACAGATTGACAGCCATATGGTAAGTTGCCAGGAGGTAACTTTAGTTATTTAGAAATTAGACAGTGTGACAGGTTTAAGATAAGCAAATGAAGATTATCCTTAGGTAAAGATATTTCAACATTCAGAAAGGAGGTTAAAGCTATTTAAAGGGTAGAAAAACATAATTTTCGAGATAGACAATAGAACATTTAACTCTTGAACAGGTCGTCTCTGACATGTTATCAGGACAAATCTGGGGCAGATGTCAAATTAGACACTGTGCGAGAGATTAAAGTATTTCAGAAGTAACGTGACACATGTCTGAAACTGTTTCATATTCCGAAAACAATTTAAGTAGAGGTTATGTTAAAGTGAACAGAAAGTTCCTTATGTGAACTGAGGAAATATATCTTATATATACAAACATTTCCACCTACTGTATACCATGCATGTACGATTGTCTGGAAAAATCTGCTCTTTGTGCCTATTGTGTCACTCCCTTTGTCATGTATAGATTTTATCCTTTAAGTAGTCTCCTACACAGGGGTGTTACATGTAATTATGGGGCCTCATATCAAAACTTGTAAAGGATGACCACCTTAGCATCAACTTCAGAACTTGAAAAGTGTAGATTACTTTGGTCTCCTTTATACACAGCATTAACGCACATAGTAATTTTATTGTACAGATAATGCACACAATGATGTAACAGTACAGGGATAATGAACTCAGTGATACCACAGTACAGGCATAAAGCACATAGTGATGTCACAGTGCAGGGATAATAAATACAGTAATGTCACATTACAGAAATAATGCACACAGTGATGTCATAGTATTGGAATAATACACTTAGTGATGTCACAGTACTGGGGCAATAAATACAGTGATGTCACAGCATAACACAGTGATGTCACAGTATAAGGACAATAAATACAGTGAACTCGCAGTACAAAGATAATATACACAGTGACATCACCTAATAGAAATAATTTACACAGTGATGTCACAATATTAGGATAATGCAAACAGTGATGTCATAATACTGGGATAATGCACACATGTTACAGTACCAAGATTATAATGCCTACATTATTCCTGTGCTATAATGACATTATAGTACAGGAATAATGCGCACAGTAATGTCATGGTACAAAGATAATATACACATTGATGTCACAATATCAGGATAATGCAAACAATGATATCATAATACTGGAAACAGTGATGTCATAATACTGGAATAATGCACACAGTGATGTCCCAGAATAGGGATAATGCACGGTACCGAGATTATAATGCCTACTATGACATCATTGTACTGGGATAATGCACACATATAAAGATCACTGTGTACACTGTGACATCACAGCATGTGAAGAGAAGTAATTATAATGATGTCACATGCAGGCATTATAATGTCCTAGTAAAGAAATGGAGACACATTCAATTTTCCAGTTTTCCTTCTATCACTAATCTCACCCTAGGTCTCAGTGCAAATGGTCCCCCCTTACATGTTGGGCCCCATAGTAGACATAGTAGTGTGGTACCCTGGTAGTTACACTTATGCTCCTATGCTTTGTGAAATGTCTCTTCATCTTCTTTAGATTGTAATCTCTCCATATCTTGCTTTTAAGAGGGAAGAATTACTAAATTAAACGCATCAGAATTGTGTCTCAATTTTTGCCAAAGTACTGGTACTAAGGGATTGTGATTTATTATGTTTTAGACACTTTTTGTACTTTGCGGAGAAGGCCCCATAATGCGGAAACGCTGCGTTTTTTGAGCCAAAGTCAGGAGTAGCTTGAAAAGGAATGGAAAATATAAAGAAAGCTCTTAGACGTTTCCCTTCTGTTAAATCCACTCCTGCCTTTGGTTCCCGCAAAACCTGCAAGAAAAAAACGCTTAGTTTCTGCAGCGTGGGACCTTAGTCTGCAAGACATTTCTGAAAAGTGTCTAGGAGAGGGGTCAAAGTTTATAAAATGCACCAAATTGTGCCATCACATGGTTGTTCATGTGAATAAGGCCAAGAATGGTGGGCATGTTACAGTGGGGAAAAAAAGTATTTAGCCAGCCACCAATTGTGCAAGTTCTCCCACTTAAAAAGATGAGGCCGGCCTGTAATTGTCATCATAGGTAGACCTCAACTATGAGAGACAAAATGAGAAAACATATCTAGAAAATCACATTGTCTGATTTTTAAATTTTAATTTGCAAATTATGGTGGAAAATAAGTATTTGGTCAATAACAAAAGTTCATCTCAATACTTTGTTATATATCCTTTGTTGGCAATCACAGAGGTCAAACGTTTTATGTAAGTCTTCTCAAGGTTGGCATGCACTGTTGCTGGTATGTTGGCCCATTCCTCCATGCAGATCTCCTCTAGAGCAGTGATGTTTTGGGGCTGTTGCTGGGCAACACGGACTTTCAACTCCCT
This sequence comes from Leptodactylus fallax, assembly GCA_947044405.1. Classification (NCBI taxonomy): domain Eukaryota; kingdom Metazoa; phylum Chordata; class Amphibia; order Anura; family Leptodactylidae; genus Leptodactylus; species Leptodactylus fallax. Next base: position 272,525 of record CAMRHE010000581.1, read on the forward strand.
CCAAAGGTTTTCTATGGGTTGAGATCTGGAGACTGGCTAGGCCACTCCAGGACCTTGAAATGCTTCTTACGAAGCCACTCCTTCATTGCCCTGGTGTTGTGCTTGGGATCATTGTCATGCTGAAAGACCCAGCCATGTTTCATATTAAATGCCCTTGTTGATGGAAGGAGGTTTGCACTCAAAATCTCACGATACATGGCCCCATTCATTCTTTCATGTACACGGATCAGTCGTCCTGGCCCCTTTGCTGAGAAACAGCCCCAAAGGATGATGTTGCCACCCCCATGCTTCACAGTAGGTATGGTGTTCTTTGGATGCAACTCAGCATTCACTCTCCTCCAAACACAACGAGTTGTGTTTCTACCAAACAGTTCTACTTTGGTTTCATCTGACCATATGACATTCTCCCAATACTCTTTTGGAACATCCAAATGCTCTCTAGCAAACTTCAGACGGGCCTGGATATGTACTGGCTTAAGCAGGGGGACACGTCTGGCACTGCAGGATCTGAGTCCCTGGCGGCGTAGTGTGTTACTGACGGTAGCCTTTGTTATGTTTGTCCCAGCTTTCTGCAGGTCATTCACTAGGTCCTCCTGTGTGGTTCTGGGATTTTTGCTCACCGTTCTTGTGATCAGTTTGACCCCACGGGGTGAGATCTTACGTGGAGCCCCTGATCGAGGGAGATTATCAGTGGTCTTGTATGTCTTCCATTTTCTAATTATTGCTCCCACAGGTGATTTCTTCACACCAAGCTGCTTGCCTATTGCAGATTCAGGCTTCCCAGCCTGGTGCAGGTCTACAATTTTGTTTCTGGTGTCCTTCCACAGCTCTTTGGTCTTCACCATAGTGGAGTTTGGAGTGTGACTGTTTGAGGTTGTGGACAGGTGTCTTTTATACTGATAACAATGTCAAACAGGAGCCATTACTACAGGTAATGAGTGGAGGACAGAGGAGCCTCTTAAAGAAGAAATTACAGGTCTGTGAGAGCCAGAAATCTTGCTTGTTTGTAGGTGACCAAATACTTATTTTCCACCGTAATTTGCAAATAAATTCTTAAAAAATCAGACAATGTGATTTTCTGGATTTGTTTTCTCATTTTGTCTCTCATAGTTGAGATCTACCTATGATGACAATTACAGATCGGCCTCATCTTTTTAAGTGGGAGAACTTGCACAATTGGTGGCTGACTAAATACTTTTTTTTCCCCACTGTAGATAGGGCGTCTTACAAGGGGAGTGTCCTAAAATAATCAATCATTCATTAAATATAATTGAGGTAAAAAATATTCAAATCAATTAGCACATTAGCTTTTTGCAAAAGGTAAAATTTATGACAAATCTTCAGCATTTCCAAAATCTGCAAAAAAAAGAACCTACCATTACTTATCTTATACACTGAGCACCCTAAGACAGTAAATTTCTATTATCTTCACCAGATTGTACATTTACTTCTTAACCTTGAACAAAATATTGCGTAAGTTCATTGTTAAAACAATTAAACCTCAATAATTTGTACAGCGACAAAGATATGGACAAATAATCTTAAAGCTTCTGATTCTGTTTCATTTCATTTAAACCTTTACATGACAAATAATGACTGCATGAGCAAGAGAGGCATTTGATAGTAATCCAAAAATAATAACTGTGGTTACACAAAGAAATATTTTATATTTGGCATAGACTTCACACAGTAAAAACTTATTGGCAGAGAAGAAGCGTGCAGGTATAGTCCCACCCTGAACACCGACCAGGTGCAAAATGTAGAATATAGAGCATTGCTCTTTAGCCTTCTCCGCTGTCTTCAATGGCTACAGCTGCCAGAATAACTTTTTTTTTTAACCATGGGACCAATGGTGCAGCTTCACCGGGCCCTATGGTTGCGGGGGCACCCTCAGCCTCCCCTGGATCGAGCGGGACATTGCAGCATTTGGGGTGCTGTCCCGCTGTTCTTGGCAGCAGGCAGTGATTCCAACTCTATCTGTGTCCTTAGGAGCCTTCAGCTCATGATGTCTGCAGCAGAGAAGCGCAATGAGCACTGATGGCAGACATTATTACAGCCGGAGCCCTTTAAACTTTTTGGAGATAGGAGGATTATTACATTATCATTTTACTTGTGTGCTTTTATAAACTTTATTTTTTTTATAGTATTTTTAGGGGACTTAAAGAGGACCTTTCATGTCCTCATGCACATGCAGTTTTATATACCGCTAGAAAGCAGACAGTGCACTGAATTCAGCACACTGCTGGCATTCCTGTTATGTGCCCCAGGGCTGGAGATATCGGTGCCGTTAGTTTCGGCAACGATCTCTGTCCACTGTCAGAAGGGCATTCCTGACAGTCTAGCTTGGCTATGATTAATGCCCCCTCCTGACAGTACTCGTCCATAGCCCTGTCAGAGGGGGGGGTTCCTTACCGCCCGGCGATGACGCTCTGCTGTGTGGAACGCCCCCCACAGTACAGGGCTAAGGACGAGTACTGTCGGGGGGGGGGCATTCCTCACAGCCCAGCTAGACTGTCAGGAACGCCCTTCTGACAGTGGGCAGAGATCAGTGCCGAAACTATCGGCACCGATATCTCCAGCCCCGGGGCACATAACGGGAAAGCTGATAGTACGCTGAATTAAGCACACTGTCGGCTTTCTAGCGGTATGTAAAACCGCATATACATGAGGACATGAAAGGTCCTCTTTAAACATATGATCTTCTATCTGCTTGTATAATACCTATGTAGTGCAATGTATTATACTTCCTGTCATATTCTGACAGGCAGGCCTGGGGCATTTTTAGAACCCTGGCTGGCATGTAAAGACATCAGTCTCCTGTGATCATGTTTGCAGGGGTGCCAATGCCTAGAGAAGGGAGCTCCCTCCTTCCAAAACATTTTAAATGCTGCGGTCACTGATTATCACATCATTTTGAGGGTTAAATGCCTGGGATCCTTATTTTCCTGATCCTGGGCGTTAGGAGCAGGTACCCAACTGTGAGTACATAGCCAGGCCAATGCAGATGACACTATTCTGGCACAATTGCCTTGAAATAAGGCCAATTAGTGACAGAAAGTCCATATGTTGTTCACTAAAAGGTATTAAATGGTATTTCCATATGGAACATTTATGGCATATCCACACGCCTGTGTCATGGGTACTATGAGTGGAGGGGTGGCCACACATATGCAGCTCTCTACATTCACTTCTATTGGAGTTTCAAGAACAACTGAGCTGACTAGTGACAGAGCAGTTAGGAATCCTTCCATTTTGCCAGGAACTAAGGTTTCCCATCAGATCATTACACTGTCTCTGCTTTGCCCTCTTTCCATCGTAAATCCTGGATCTATTTGCTCCCAAATGAAGCAATGCACCTGATATCATAGGAATTCATCTGACAAGGCCTGCTTCTTCAATTGCTCCATGGCCCAGTTATGGTGTTCATGTTCCCATAGTAGGCCCTTTTGGCATTGGACATTGCCCGATTTTCTGGCCCCTTCACCCAGTCACCATTCCCTTTCACTGGACTGACTGGACTGCCGGCTCATTAGTATTAGTATTCACTTCACTGTGACGTCAGCCCAGTGGGGTGAATATTATCCCCATCCATTTAAAATTTTATTCTAAAACTTTTTGAAAAACTTTGAGCTTGTTCTATGCATTTTTTTCATTTAGAGCAAGCCACCCACGTGTTTCACAGTTGGGATGGTGTTCTAAGGCTTGCAAACTTCTCCCTTTTTCCTCCAAATGTAACAATGGTCATTATGGCCAAGCCTGAGCACACGATGCCAACTGTGAAACACGGGGGTGGCAGCATCATGTTTTGGGGTTGTTTTGCTGCAGGAGGGACTGGTGCACCTCACAAAATAGATGGCATCATGAGGAAAGAACATTGTGTGGCAATACTGAAGCAACATCTCAAGACATCAGCCAGAAAGTTAAAGCTTGGGCACAAAGGGTCTTCCCAATGGACAATGACCCGAAGCATACTGCCAAACTGGTTACAAAGTGGCTTAAGAATAACAAAGTCAATGTTTTGGAGTGGCCATCACAAAGCCCTGATCTCAATCCTATTGAAAATTTATGGGCAAAGCTGAAAAGGCAGGTGTGAGCAAGGCGGCCTACAAACATGGCTCAGTTACACCAGTTCTGTCAGGAGGAATGGGCCCAAATTCCTACCAACTATTGTGAGAAGCTTGTGGAAGGATATCCAAAACGTTTGACCCAACTCATACAGTTTAAGGGCAATGTTACCAAATACTAATGAAATATATGTAAATTTTTGACTATGCAGAAACTAATAAAAATGCCTCAAAAACTCTCTCTCTCATTATTCTGGAATTTGGCAAATATAAATAATTTTGGTTATCCTAAAATGGGAAAGGTTTATTCTGATTTCATGTCAGATAGTGAGAAAAACATGCACATGTGTCTTTTTATATAGTGTATGTAAACTTCTGGTTTTAACTTTTTATATATATATATATATATATATATATATATATACAAAACATAGCAACATAGACATATAGACCATAAAAGTAACTAAATATTCAATGTGATCACTAAATAAAAAATGCACAATTGGGGAATTATTATATAGGATCTGTTTACATGTATCTTTGCCCTATTATAAAGGGCACACTCTTTCAAAAAGCCACTCAAATTTTCCAGCAAAATACCATTCATGAATCACCATGTGAAGGGCTCTGCCAGGTTGACTTATCTGCATTGGTCTGTAAGGGACCAGTCTCTGGCTACGTAATTTCATATAATACACTATGTGTTCTGACACCTTTCAGTTATAACCAACAAAAACGTTTTCAGCACAGTAGCACTTGGGATTGGACCAGATGGATTAATCTTTGCTCCGCACACACATCACTCACAGACTTTGATGCCCATGATCTATTACCAATTCACCAATTGTCTTTCCTTGGACTATTAGAAAGAGAAAAAGATAGTGGCTGAAAGACATATGCGTACATGATTCTTTATTAATTAGAAGTTGATGAAGTAATCTAATTTGCCTGTTTGAGGAGATGACGCTACAATGAGTGTGCGAGCAAGGAGAATTTCTATTATTTCTCCTATGTGACTGATGGATGCCATAATAGTGTGTTTCTGGCATTCCTTCAAATGATATGTGCACAGTATATGTATACATATTTTCGGATGTGTATAAAGATGGTGGTCTATGTCAAGGCTTTTATTTTGGCACTTATATCTGGACAATTTACTGAACTATGTGGCAGATATACAGAAAACCACCTTACGTACTTGGTACAGATTTGAATTTTTGACATGAGCAGTCGAATGACTCTCCGATTACAATTTAAATTAGGAATGGTTGGCATACCGTCTCTATAGATGACTTTTGGACAATTTCTACCTACTTGCAGCCTCCCTTCAGTCGTCTGTAGACTTTAAAGTGAACCTGAAAAACCCAATGACCTATATCTACATAGATGCTGTTAACATGAGCATTTTAGTGCTTAGTTTAACCAAATCTGTTCAGCCATTCCAAAGATATAAGGGCTTTTAGTGTTGATGCAAATTAGGGTCTACTAGCCAAGTGGGCAGCACTGTGGCTTCTCTAGGGGGTTTGGTCTCTGTGTGCTCTATATCATACAGTGTTACCCTGCACTAGGCTAGCATACCCTAATCTGCATCAACAGTAAAAGGACTTATATCTTTTGAATGGCTAAACAGATTTGAATAAACAAAACTGCTCAAAGTGACAGCGTCTATCAGATGATGTATTTTATTGGGCTTTTTAGGTTTAGTGTCAGATCTTTTTTAACCATGGGGACACATGGGCTCTATAGAGGAAACGGAAGGATATTTTTAAACAAGTGACTTAATTTTTTATTCACTGCAATAAAAAGTTGGTGAAAGTATACATACCTTGCAAAAAAGTAAAGACCTCTTTTTAATAATCAGTCATGACTGTAGTATATACAGCAGCCTATTAGTGACCTCTACATTAAACAGGAAGGGGGATCTCTATGGTTCACAAGTCTTCGAGTAGCATGTGACTATTTTAAGGATATCTATACCTTTCCTGCTAACCAAATCTCCTTCCAGAAGTTTCACAATAATGGCAGGAGATGTAGTGGGAAAGCAGGTGGTCATGTTGCCTGGAGAAACATACAACATGGAAAGTCTTTTCTTGCAAAGTCATATTCACACTGCTTTAGTGTGGGTTGTACAGTGCCAAGGAGAGAGTCTTTAGAAAAGTGCCAATTTAGACAATAAAAAAAGCATTATGACTGGCATTGTCCTCATCCTTTTCAACACGCAGCTGACCTTCAGGTAATATCTGAATAGTTCTTAGAGAGGGGGCTGATGGATTTTCATGGTGCTCTACTTGTTGGGATCATTTTTACATTATATCATATACACACGTGGACAAAATTATTGGTACCCCTTGTTTAATGAAAGAATAACCCACAATTGTCACAGAAATAACTTAAATCTGACAAAAGTAATAATACATAAAAATTCTATGAAAATGAACAAATGAAAGTCAGACATTGCTTTTCAACCATGCTTCAACAGGATTTTTCAAAAAAGAAAACCCATGAAACAGGCCTGGACAGAAATGATGGTTCCCTTAACTTAATATTTTGTTGCACAACCTTTTGAGGCAATCACTGCAATCAAACGATTCCTGTAACTGTCAATGAGACTTCTGCACCTCTCAACAGGTATTTTGGCCACTCCTCATGAACAAACTACTCCAGTTGTCTCGGGTTTGAAGGATGTCTTTTCCAGACGGCATGTTCCAGCTCCTTCCAAAGATGCTCAATAGGATTTAGGTCAGGGCTCATAGAAGGCCACTTCAGAATAGTCCAATGTTTTCCTCTTAGCCATTCTTGGGTGTTTTTAGCTGTGTGTTTTGGGTCATTATCCTGTTGCAAGACCCATGACCTGTGACTGAGACCAAGCTTTCTGACACTGGGCAGCACATTTCTCTCTAGAATCCCTTGATAATCTTGAGATTTCATTGTACACTGCACAGATTCAAGACACCCTGTGCCAGATGCAGCAAAGCAGCCCCAGAACATAACAGAGCCTCCTCCATGTTTCACAGTAGGGACAGTGTTCTTTTCAAGATATGCTTCATTTTTCCATCTGTGAACATAGAGCTGATGTGCCTTGCCAAAAATTTCGATTTTTGTCTCATCTGTCCATAAGACATTTTCCCAGAAGCTTTGTGGCTTGTCAACATGTAGTTTGGCAAATTCCAATTTTGTCAGATTCAAGTTATTTCTGTGACCATTGTGGGATTTTCTTTCATTAAACCAACAATTTTGTCCACGTCTGTATAGTATTAATGGTAGTTAGAATAAATACATAATATATATTCGTATATGTGCAGATGTTTGGAAGAGAGATGAAGTACAGGAAACTCCCTTTACTTCATCAACTTCTAATTAATAAAGAATGTAACCACTTATTATCTATATTATTCTTAGATTTAGGGAGTTGTGTCCCTCAGACAGCTTATCTGAACTCATTCAAGGTCTTTCAGGTAGGATGAAAAGAGCCTAATTGTGAAGTTTATGCTTATGATGAATTTAATAAGAAAAAAGCATTGAATGACTATCAAGACGATAAGCCAGTGTCTATAAAAGGTAGCCACTGGGCTCTCTGTCTTCTGACAACACTGAACACAGTTTTTGTCCCTTGTTATAGCAAGTAAATAAACTGCAAGCCTTTATTTCAGATGATCACTGATGTGCCTCATTTCATATAATTGGATTCTCCTTACTCTACCCAATACAGGTTCCAAACAATTCAAGTGGCGAAGACAAAAAAATGCAGGTGGCCCTCACCAAACGCCAAACCATTCTTTATTCAGCGGTGCAGGCAGACACACTGGATGCATGGTCATATTTTCAGCTACTGACGTTCTCGTGCCCTATGTGCTTAAACTGCCGGACAGTAAGAAGGCAGCTGGGTGCAACTATAAATACACACCCCAACCCCGTCACATGAGCAATCTACAGCACATGGCCAAGTGTCGAAGCAGTGATGTCAGACCCCGAGCATGCATCTGATGCTGCTGCCATAGCGACACATCGACAAACATTGTACACATTTTAAAACAGCGGATACAAACAGGATATAAAAGCGGACAGAGCAATATACAAATACATATGTGGAAAACAAACCCCTAGTTATCCTAACAGGGTAAATCTCATCTCTTCACATAATTGGAATCTGCCCTTTTCTTGCTCCACTTTAATAAAAACACATTAAAAGAAAAGCATTTAAAGGGTTTGTCCTGTTATGGACACTTATTCTATATCCACAGGACAAAGAATAAATAAATGTCCAATCGCTGGGGGGCTGATATCTGGCTTCTCCAGTGATCAGGTGGACAGGAGACTGAAAGTCCCCCTAAGGCTTCCTTGTGAATGAAGCACCAGTGCGCTTGTGACCAGCCCTCCATTCACTTCTATGGGGCTATCGGGACTGTAAACTCCGGCAGGACCTGCAGCCCCCTAGAAGTGAATGGAGGGCCAGTCTTGCAAGTACACTGATGTTCCATTATCCTGTGGATAGGGGATAAGTGTCCATAACAGGACAACCCCTTTAAGTAAAGAAAAGTACTTAAAATGTCTTACTCTACAGGCTACCTGTGTTTTTCTTCTCTTCTCTACTTGAAATGACAATTTATATTTTGGTAATTTCCAAAATATTTATACAAAGTAACTCAATTATTTTCAAGTTTGAGAAGAACAAAATGAGATCTGTCTCTAAAATGTGTGAGGATGTCAACTGCATAGTGCTGGCACTGGTTAATATTTTTTTGTAGAATCTTTTCGCTGTCAGCTCTGCACAGTCATCACTGCAGCACCTCCTCCCCTTTCCCATGTCAGCATTTGATAATGCTGCCAGCAAAGTAGGGTCATGCCTGCCAACTCCAAGTCAACAGTGATAATGATAGGTCAACAGTCTGCTAGTGATACAGCTGTGTGATCCAATCTACCTTTATAGACAGAGACCTGGAGATGTGAGGTGAGATATGCACACCTGATGCTACATGCACTCTATGTGACTGCATCCAAATATGTGGAGCGTTCAGATTCTTGTTGGTGAAATACACAATTTCTAAATAACTTTTTCAGTGATTGCCATAAGAAACATTTCATATATCATTTCATATAACATTTGTATATATCATAGTATTTTGGGTCAATACATCTGTAAGTGGTTTTCTAGTATGGTCCACTGAAAGCAAAATAAAGCTGGCCATACACTACTGATGGCCAAATGCTCCTTTATTGAATTGCTATTCTTCTCAAACCCCTCACACACATGCATGCTCATATTTAGTTGGTTAGTGTAGTTGAGTTAAAAGGGAATCTTAGGTCATCAATATCAGATTGGTGGGGGTCTGACAACTAGAACCATCTTGGATCAGCTGATTGAAAGGGCTGTAGACAAGTGCTGTGGCCTCTTCATTACCTACCATCGTATAGTGACCGTTCTTCGTATTGCAGCTCAGCCCCTTTCTTTTACCTGGGACTAAGCTGCAGCATGGCCTTGATGTCACTGGCCTGAGAAGAGGAAATAGAGCTTACCCAAGTACTTCAAGCTCTTGAAACAGCTGATCTGTGGGGATCATTGGCATCAGAATTTATTTATCAAATATTGATGTTCTATCCTAAGGCTAAGTCATCAATATCTCCTTTAAGAACTGGTGGATTCTACTTATTATTATATTATATAATATTATAGTTAAGTATATTTTTGGACTATTGATCTATTTGGAATACTTTTAGATGACTTTTATCCATGGTTTAACTATATAAAAACATGTTAAAGCAAAGAGTATTGTGGTAGAAATCACAGTAGGAGTCAACGAGTGTAAATGCCTTATTAGCATTCATCTGCATGGGTGATGTATGTTCTCTCCATGTTTGTGTGGGATTTGCTGGGGTCTCCAGTTTCCACCAGTACACCAAAACTATTGATTGGCTAAATGTCTTCCAATGAAATAGACCCTAGTCGGTGATTTGAGGTAAGGAAAGTAAATAGGGGACAGGGACTGATGTAACCTCTGTACAGTGCTAAAGAATATGCAGGCGCTATATAAGCAACAACATATAAGTAAACGGAAATGCAGAAGCTGTTTTATTAAAAGCCTGTCTAGCTGCACAGCCCTGCATGGACTAAGTGACAATGACGCCAATGATGTAAGCTAAAATACTGAGGTTTGTGTATATTGCATGAAGCTCTGTGCTTGATTATTCATGAATATTCCTCATACAGATGTTGAAACAAATCAGTATTGCAAAATAGAAAATAATGTTGATCTTTTGGAATAACACACACCCATATACTGTATACATATGTCTACAATGTACAGATTGAGAGGACTGGGTGTTCCCACATTTATAAATACTATCAGGCATTACAAATTGATTTCATACATATATCATACATATATTTCATGCTATATCCTGTGTTCTTGCAGCTCCCGGACATAGTAGTGCAGCTTTCAGCTTATCTGTCACCCATGTAGAGTTTGATTGCTCGATCCAGATTGGTGGATAAGGATTAGGATATTCAGTTATCCAGTAAGTGACATCATTTAAAGGGATTTTCACAACAAAGAAATCCCCTCTATATGGTGGTTATTTATCACCTGCCCCTTTTTTGGTCATGTTTTTCACAGGTGCACTTTTTTTTAGACTAGTTTTGCTGTGGTGTCTATTTTTGATGTTGGGAAATGTTGTGCACCTGTTAGTTAGTTTAGATGTACCTTTTTAGGCTATGTACACTTTGCACCTTTTTTGTTAAAGAAAGGGCGCAATTGCCCTTTTTTAAAGCTGTCTGACCTGAAGGGCTTTTTTTACACTGCTCATGTACTAGAGTGCATATGTACCTTCGTTTCCCCTTTTTAAAAGGGCACAAGTCATAAATACAGCGTGAAAAGGATCTCTATTTAGGATATGCACCCTTTTCCCAACAAAAAGCAAAAGTGGCGAGGACAGCATAACATCTGGAAAAAAGGCACAATTGCTTCATAGGGAAAATGAGTGTCCAGACGTTTGCAGGTAAATGAGGAGACTTAGAGAAGTCAGAGTCAGTTTCGTTTAAAGGGTTATATGTAAGACAGCCCCTTCAAAGAGGTCTAACTCCATGACATATTATTTTTAATGTCTTAGTGTTTTACTCCCACACAAAAGTTGCAGTCATCAAAGTAATTCTGTGTAAACTGTGTACTGAACAGGTCCTGAATAGGTGGCTGCAGGAGTTATGCCTTGTTCGCCCCGTTCTTTCTCAGGTGAACAGCGCCATGCAGTCACTCAAAGGACACAGCAAGTGTATACATGCAGATACCTAAGGTTTTCTTTTGAAAAAACACCTTCTGCAGCTGCACATGCGAATATACAGACCTGCCCTTCTGCTTAAAAAAAGAATCTAGGAGGAATGGAGCAATTTGAGAGTTCATGAACTTCTCTCTGAGAGGTATGGCAGGTGAGCCAGAAATAGCTCTTGTCTTACCTTTTATCTTTTAAAGAGCATTTTGCTAAGAAATAATAATAATAATAATAAAAAAATCTCCTTAAAAGTTGTCCTCATCTGTCCAGTCTTAAAAAATAATTTCAGTCATTTTTATCAGTTACAGTATCTATCTATCTATCTATCTATCTATCTATCTAGCTATCTATCTTTATCTTTTAGGAAAACTAATATGGTCACCATTAAATAGTCACCATTACAACTCCCTTGGGGTTTCCTACTCAGCTTTCTCAGAACTGTGAAATTGGTAAGGAACTCATAACTGTTTGTGTCCAAGGGCTCAGATCACTCTAAAGGTGGCCACACACAATAGATGAAAGTCAGCCAAACAGAGCGTAGGGGATGCATAGGTAGCAGTCGTTACTGGGTGGTGGACCCTTAGGAGGCCCCAAAGGTCTCTCTGCCACATAAAATAGACCAATATTCTAAATGGCAGGAAGTAGGTAGGGGCCCCATTACAGATTCAGCATTGGAGCCCAGGAGCCTCAAGTTAGTCCCACAAATATATTTGTAGACAAATTTAAACATTAAACAAGTTAAACATTATTGCAAATATAAATAATGAAAAAGTTAGCAGTTTTAAAGATTTTCTCTAACCATCTTAGTGGGGATAGTATTTGACTGGTTGCCAATTTTTCTGGCACTTGTCAGAAACCAATCTAAGCTTGGACTGGCCCACCACAGCACTGGTGAAGGCCCCGGTGGGCCCTGCGCCTTTTGGGGGCCCTGCCGGACACCTCTCCTTTTTTTAATAAGCAGTGGAGGTCCGGTAATGGCCCCTATTAACTTATCTATCCCCGCTCCTGCTGACTGCAGTGTTCCTCTTCAGCCTCCAGGGGGCCCTTTGTGCACAGGGCACATGGAAGGCTGAAGAGAGAAGAGGAGGCGTGGGGATTGGTAAGAGAATGTAGCCACTTTTCCCCGATTCTGTGATCTGGTTGTTAAAAATACAGGCTTCCTACTCTGCCACTCCCTGACTTGTAGGCCACAGGCCACATTAAGCCTGTGGCCTACAAGCTGAGTGCCAGTACCTACCTGTCCACTCTCCGCCCCCTCTGCACATCCCAACAGTGTGCCCAGAGCAAGAAGGAGCGGGACCAGGCAGCAGAAAGGTAAGTAATGAGCCAATAGTGCTAAAAAGGGGACCAGTGAAGGAGATCACTGTATGGCCCATACAGTGGCCCCTTCAATGGTCCTCCAATACAGTTGCCACTTCACTGCTCCCCCCATACAGTGGCCCCATTCTCTTGTCCCCCATACTGTATGGGGACTAGTGATGGGGCCATTATATTGTGTGGGGCAGTGATGGGGGCTAATATCCCGTGGTAGGAACATTAAAGTGTGTGGGGCATTAGGGGGAAATATTAAAGTGGTTGTCCAGGCTTAATTTTTCATGGTCCTCAGGATAGGCCATAAATACCTGATCGGTAAGGGGCCGATACACAGCCCCCAGACCGATCAACTGTATGGAGCCACTTTCAGCACCCATCCTGTACATAAAATGGGGCCGGAAGCAGCTCCAACCATTGTATAGGGGCCAGTCACCTTCACTGCATCTCAGCACTTATTGAAGTCAGTGGGAGCAGAGCTGCAGTGAAGATGCCTGGTCATTATACAGCAGAAGAAGCTTTCTGCTTCTGGACTCGTATTGTGTAAAGGATGGGTGCAGAAAGTGGCTCCATACAGCTGATGGGGCTGTATGTTGGCCCCCTATCAATTCGATATTTATGGCTTATACTGGGGATAGACTATAAAAAATTAAGCCCAGACAACCCCGATAATATTCCTCTCTAATAACAGACACACTTTAATGTCCCCCCCCCCCCCACAGGATATTAGCCTCCATCACTCAGTACTGCTGATCTACAGGAATCCTGCCTGTTGGCAGTGGGCTCCTAGAATCAATTCCACTGGTGGGTCCTTGACATCCTAGTCCAACACTGAAACCATCCAATGATTTCCTTGCACACCTGATACCCTGTCCACAATAATGAAATCATGACTGGATTTCTGACAAGTCCTAAATCATAAAAGGTTTCTGCCTTTGTGGTTGTATTTATTGGAAACTGATGAAGGCAAAATACCATCTTCACTAAGATGATAGTACAGTATATTATTGAAAGCAGTTGTTAACCACCAAGACCACCAGCACCTCCAGTTCTTGCATCCTTTAATAGGCGGCGCTTCACTGATTCTCATACATTTGAATTTTTTTTTCTTTAGTTCCCCCTGTGCTATTTAGACTTTATGCTGTCAGGTGAGGTAGGTAAAGGGCTGTGATTCAGAAGCGGGCAGTGTCAGAAAGCCCAGAATGATGCCCCCTATTCTAATTCTGCTTGCCACTGCCCAAAGCATAAATAGCATATCAAGCACCAAAACTAACTGCACTGACTGTGGGGGCTAGAGAAAAAAATGTGCAAAGAACTTACAGGATGCAAAGAACTAGAGTTGGTGGAGGTGATGAAAGGTCCTCTTTAATGTTCAATGCTTCAAAAAAAAAAGTGTTGTAAGTAGCCTTGGGTAAAAATATCATTCAGTTTTTGTGGACAAAGCTCCTTTGTACACCTACGTGTTATGGTAGGTATAGTCTACAAACAAATCCTTTGTTCTTGTTACCTATGGTCTATAATCGGTCTGCTTATGGATACTTTTCCTTTCTACCTGACCCTTTGCCTACTATGCTATCTAGAGATGTTTGAAGGAAGTGCTTTAATATAACAGACAAGCAAAAGAATCAAAGAAAATGGAAATAGAAATACATACTGTATATAATATGAAGAAAATGCCAGAGGCAAGAAACCGATAGCCTTTTATGTGTCATTTTTTTAATTACAGATGAACAGGAATAACTTGTTTCACATAGTCCTGCGCTGAGTCCTGTGTTATAGAAACATTTGTAGTTGTAGTTGTCCTCAAAGTAGTAAAATTATTGTGTTTTATGTGAAAATGAACAAATTTCATGTCAACGAGGATTAGAGATAGTGTTATCTATGAAAGTCCAATGTTCCAATATAAATATGCTGTACATAGCAATGTAATAGGAAGTAGTGAATATTGGTTACTGAGATTAGGTTAACTGAATTGACAAATATTACTATACAATTTTCATAGTACAGTGAAACCTCTCCAGAAGACCACTCCTTTGAGAAGACCCCCCTCTTAAAGACTGATTTTTTTTCAGTGGTTGATTACTCTATGGAAGCTACCTCTCTATAAGCAGTTCACCCCTGTATCCAGCAAAAGACCACTTTCTTGAGCAAATTTTTCAGTGGGTCTTTTGAAAAGACCACACGTAGGACTTACACATTCTCTAAGATCAGTATGGACCTAACTTGAAGCTCCTGGACTCCAATGCAAAATATGTAACAGGGCCCCTACTTACCATGTGCTGTCTATAATACTGGTATCTTCTTATGTAGTAGAATAGCCTTTGGCCCCCTGAGGTCCCAGTATCGATTGTTACCTCTGCACCCCATTCGCTACGCCCCTGAGTATGGACGCAGTTCTGTGCTGCACTACATCACTGGAAAAGATATGACCTCAGCACTCCAGTAGATCAAAGTGAAGCAAGTGATTTTTTTACAGTATATCAATCCATACAATATGTAATGTTTTGGTCCTCCCGGACCTTCTTCAGACAATCGGATCGCCACTTAATCTAGGACAAGATGAGGGAGCCAGACAGCATCAATTGACTGCAGCAGGCAAGAGTAAGAGACATGCAAGGGACAGCAGAGGAGAAAAGTCACTGGCATCACACTGGAGCAGAGTCCATGTCATAGTCAATGCAATCTGCCACTGAGGTGCCCAGCACACATGTCAACAATTACATTTTTCCAGGACAATCTCAAGAACTGGGCCACAAAAACATTTTTAAACAGATTTAATGTAAACCTCACTGCATTCTTGAGGTGTTCCTAGGTGGCCTTTAAAGTTCAGAGTTTGGTCTATAAATTATCAGCAAGTATTGTCAAGGATAGCAGTGAAAGGCGGAAATTGAAAGGGGAACAACCATGTTGTGGTCTAGGAATGAAAGGGGAACCATGCTGTGAACCAGGTTTGAGAGGGGTAGTCATCCTGGGGTACAGAAGGGGGGCCAAGATGTTGTGCTGGGGATTAGAAATGGGGTGGAAACCATGCTGAAGACCATGATTTAAAGGGATACCGTGCTAGGGACAATGAATAAGAGGGGAACCATGCTAAAGACCACAATTTAAGGGGTTACTATGCTAGAGTGTAGGAATGAGAGAGAATCATGCTGAGGACCACAAATAAAAGGGATACTGTGATGGTGATTAGGATTGAGGGGAAAGCCAAACTGGGGACCAAGAATGATGGTGCCATCTTAAACTAGAAAATGTGCAGGTCACTGGGGGAGTAAGAAAATATTCAGTAATAATATACTGATGTGATACCTGGTTCTGTGTAATATACTGATGTGATACCTTCATCATTATTTGGGGGGCTGTACATACTTGCTAACTCCATTAGATACTTTAACGTGTATTCTGCACACTTTTTTCCTTTAAGAGGACCACTCCAATCAAAGACCTTTTTTGTGCAAATTTGGGTGGTCAGCTCTAAGAGGTTACACTGTATTAATAAAAAATATGCATGAGCAGGACCAATGGTCTTAGGTTGTTTCACATAGTTGGTTTGGGCTCCCTGTTCCAGAAAATGCAAATATTCATGCCACAAATCCAAATCTGAGGCCCTAAAGGATCCATATACATAAAAGAAAAGTTGTCTGCATCCACTGAATTTGGCAGGATTGGGTGACTACCTTATTTATATGAGGGCCTCTACAATGTCCCCTAAAATTATGTAGGGAGCAAAAAATGATCAGGCGTGCTGTATTTCAATATGCTCAGTTTTTTTCTCCTCTCATAGGAGATAAGGTACAGCTGGAGGTGTCTAGCAACGGCTTCTTTTCCTTTGCCCATTGAAAACCTATTCATGCTCAGTCAAAGCGCGTGTGCATGTATAGAGGGCTGTCACAAGGAATTGCTCTCAAAAGAACATTAGGCTGGCACCTATTGAAGGTTAATGGGTGAATTGCAAGCCAAATCTAGTTGTCCAACAATAGTGAGCAATTTAATCAGATATGTCATATCTGAAAGGACATAAATCTCCATAGCTGGGATTCAAAATCTGTTGTACGGTTAATGATTCCTAGAAGGGAGAAAATGTTACAGTCACAAAGTTAGATACGTATTCCATAGTAACGCTCATGGTGCTGATGACCCATCCCCTGCACATTGCATTAGATAATATCCACTGCCTTATATGCTAACATGTAGGTTATATGACTTTAGTCACCTGATGTTTCCACAATGTGACCTCATGCCTGTTCCCACAGGTAACACTCCTTTCTGCATTAATGGACTAAGCTACAGTATTATTACACTATTACATAATACAGAGTTATGGCATATTGAGATGTGCACGTCTTGCATCCTTCGATCTCCAGCCAGTGAACCACATTTGACCTGAACACAAAGGTCTTTTGGCTCTGATGACTGTAATGACAATGGAATGAAAGCTGAGAACAATATATACTGATGCTGTATAAATGCTGTGATAATGAATAGATATTGTGCACCCTGCTCTTCACAAGAACTCTGCTGGTGAAGCAAATAATAATAATAATAATAATAATAATAATAATAATAATAATAATAGTCCCACAGTGGGGAAATTCAGTGTGTTACAGCAGCAAAGATAAGATAAGATAAGCAGATACAAATACAAATACAACATGTACAGGAATGTTCCAAGGTGAGAGGCATTACATTAATAGCAGACAGACAGATAGGACGTAGCAGAGGGGGGGGGGGGGGGTTAGCAGGCAGAGAGATATTTCAGTTCTCTGTATGTAATGATCTCCGCTTAGGTCGGTGTTGGTTGTACAGCCTAACCGCGGTGGGGAGGAAAGACTTCCGATAGCGCTCCTTCTCACACCTAGGGTGGAGCAGTCGGTCACTGACAGTACTGCCCAGCGCTATCACAGTCTCATGCATGGGATGGGACTTCTTCTTCTGCATGGAGCTCACCACGGACAGTATCCTTCTGTCACCCACCACCTGCACTGGGTCTAGTGGGCTCCCCAGGACAGAGCTGGCCCTTCTAATCAGCTTGTCGAGTTTATTTCTGTCCCTGGTTGATATACTGCTCCCCCAGCAGGCCACTCCAAAGAAGATGGCTGATGCCACTACCGAGTTGAAGAAAGTCCTAAGAAGTGCCCCCCGGATTCCAAAGGCTCTCAGTTTCCTAAGCAGGTAGAGCCTGCTGTGGCCCTTCCTGTACAGGGCCTCCATATGATCTGCCCAGTCCAGCTTATTATTAAGGAGCAGACCCAGGTACTTATAGGTGTTCACAATCTCGATGCCCATCCCCAGGATGTCCACTGGTTTTGGAGGGCATCTGCCTTTACGGAAGTCCACCACCATCTCCTTGGTCTTCCCCGCGTTAATCTTCAGGTGGTTCTGGTGGCACCAGTCCACAAAAAAACGGTTCAGTTCTCTGTACTCCCTGTCATCATCGTCTATGATGAGGCCTACTATTGCAGAGTCGTCAGAATACTTCTGTAGGTAGCAGCTAGATGAGTTGCACATAAAATCAGCAGTGTACAGTGTGAAGAGGAAAGGGGCGAGAACCGTACCCTGAGGTGCCCCCGTATTACAGATCACGGTACCTGACACACAGTCTTGGGCTCTCACGTATTGAGGTCGATTTGTGAGGTAGTCTAGGATCCAGTTGGAGAGGTGGTGGTCCACTCCAGCAAGGCCCAGCTTGTCTCTCAGTAACCTGGGCTGTATGGTGTTAAAAGCACTGGAGAAATCAAAGAACATTATTCTCACTGTGTTCCCTGGTTTTTCCAGGTGAGACAGAGCCCTGTGCAGAAGATGGATGATGGCATCATCTACCCCAATGCCCGGTCGATAAGCAAACTGGAGAGGGTCCATAGCGGGGCTCACTAGAGGGCGAAGATGTGTGAGAACCAATCTCTCTAAGATCTTCATCAAGTGGGATGTCAGTGCTACAGGTCTGTAGTCGTTGAGGTCCATAGGGTGAGGTTTCTTTGGAACTGGTACCACACAAGAAGATTTCCATAATTCAGGGACTATTTCCTGCCTCAGGCTCATATTATACATATATGTAATTATACCACACAGCTGGTCCCCACAAGTCTTAATTAGCCTTGCACTGATGTCATCTGGCCCTGCGGCTTTCCTCGCCTTGATCTTTCTCATCTCCTTCCTCATCTGGGCCCGTGTGAAGGTCAGACTGTGGTCAGATAAAGACAGATTTCTGGATTTACTGGTCTGTTGGGAAGTAGCCACATGGGGTGAATGAGGTGAAGTCATTGTGGTGAGGGGAGCTGAAGGACATGCTGGGGTGGGAGGAGCTGGTGTGTGATCAAATCTGTTGAAGAATAGGTTTAGTTCATTAAGCCAGTTAACATCTGCCTCAATCTGGCAGACCGACTGTTTATGACCCGAAATTGACTTAAGCCCCTCCCAGACCCCCCTTATGTCTTTTCTTTCCATTTGCTTTTCCATTTTTTCCTTATAACTGGATTTTCCTTGCCTGATTAGATGCCTCAGCTCCTTTTGTACTTCCCCCAACCCCTCCTTATCTCTTGTCCTGAATGCCATCTTTTTCTCCTTAAGTAGTGTTTTTATATCAGAGTTAATCCATGGTTTGTTGTTGGAGAAGCACCTCACCACTTTTGTGGGTACTGTGTTGTCCACACAAAAATTAATGTAGTCCGTTATGCAGTGTGTGAGTCCTTCTATATCTTCTCCATACGAATCCTGCAAAACTTCCCATGCGGTTGTGTCAAAACAATCCCTCAGAGCCTCATCACTCTCCTCGGACCATATCCTTACTGTGCGGGTGACAGCTGGTTCTCTACGTACAAGTGGCTTGTACACAGGTCGGAGATGTACTAGGTTGTGATCCGATCTTCCCAGGGGCGGTAGGGCTGATGAGTTATATGCCTCCCTCACGTTGGCAAAGAACAAGTCCAGTGTTTTGTTGTCTCTTGTGTGGCAGGTTACATACTGTGTGAAACTGGGAAGTGTGGATGATGGAGAGGCGTGGTTGAAATCGCCAGACACAAGAAGGAGGGCCTGGGGGTGCTGAGACTGTAACTGGCTCAGCGTGGCTTGTAGGACCTCGCAGGCAGCGTCAGCTTTCGCAGAGGGGGGGACATATGCAGCTATCACGATGACATGTGATAGTTCCCTTGGTAGATAGAAAGGTCTCATAAAAACCATAGCAGAAAGATCTTACATAGTAGCAATAAGAGTTTTTGTAATACATTCAGAACCACGTGGGATTTAAAGGTACTTTCCCACTGTATACATAAGAAATGGGATAAGAGTCCAAAAACTGGGGGTCTGACCGCTGGGATCCACAGGGATCAGAAAAAATGGATAGGGATCCTTGTCCCAGAAGTCCTATAGAAGTGTATGGAGTGGTGGGCTGGTGGCCATGCATGGACACCAATGCTCTATTCACATGGAATATTCAGGGGAACTTGTGGCTTTTCGGTCTGCTCATCACTGTCAGATCCCAAGCAATTAGACACTATATTCTATAATGGGACAAAACCATAGAGGGAACGTGTCATGTGAAAAATTAAGTCCAATCTGTAGACAGCATGCTATAGAGCAGAAGGAGCTGAGCAGATTCATAGGTTTGTGGGAAAAGACTTAATATAACCTGCAATTTATCCATTGAAATCTGTGCTCTTTCTATGTTGAGAAGTCTAGGAGGCGGTCCTATCAGTGATTGACAGTGTCCCTGGATTCAGAGATAACTGTCAATCACTGATAGGACCGCCTCCTAGACTTCTCAACATAGAAAGGGCAGAGATTTCAATAACTTGACTTTGCTGCATCAGAAAGATTACAGGGGAGCGCCGATGTAAAGGTCATTACCTGATCCTGCACATGATGGGGCCAGTTTATGGTTGAAAAACCACCTGACAGGGTCTCATTGACTTTCATGGGGTGAAAACATTAAATAGAACAACACCCAATTACATTTTGTCTATGGAAGTGGTTCTAGTACATGTTAAAGGGATTTACAGGATTTGGAGGTCTATATTGGCTTCTTCATGTCTTACAGTCCAGCTTGTAGATGAGGTAGTGATGCAACTGTCTGTCGCATCTCTACCGCCATGTGTGAACACAGCCTATGCCAAATTTAAACCCAGAACTCTATTGATCAGAAATCATTAAAGACCTTTTATTGTTTAATGGAAGCCTGTAATATATTCAGAACAGGGATGGAAATACAGGAGAGGGATCTAGAATAAAAATAGCATTTTTTTTTTTTTTAGAAAGATTTTATACTTCACAGGGCATAGCGTGTAGTACGTGACTTGGAAATTAACATGTACTCTTTAGCTAGAGCTGGCAGAAGGGAATATGAAATGCATGACCCAATTAAAACATGTGTAAATGACTTTGGGGATAGGCGCTGGCATTATCAGTTTATCTCCGGTTGCATATGGCATTTTTACAAATGCCTGCCACTCACACTTCATTTCACCTGAATTGCTCGTGATGGTGCAACTATGACTAATACATTGGTTATGAACCAAAATTCAATAACAACAAACTTAATTACATGTTTAAGCTCACAGCCAGATCAATATGTAAATAGTGACCTTCAATGGGCTTTTTTTTCATTAAGGTTTTTTTTAAGTCCAGTAAAATGTCATTTACACTCTTAAGTGCAAAATCTGTCATAGGAAACTTATTCCAAGCTTACAAAGTGGTAGAACATTATTCAAGTTGCAAAATGCCAATCTAGATGACATTTCAGAAACTGCACCACTTGATGTTTACCAATTTACTGATCACATAAAAGTATCAAGTGCTGAACTATCTGTACAGAACGATAAAGACCTGAGCTGTCCATTCACGTCATGAATGTTGTAGCTTTAGTCTTGTTTCTGACCTGAAGGTTAAAGGGATCCTGTCTGCTCTTTTTTGCCCTGAAGCCACTCCAAAGAGGTGACGATTAATGATTTAGTTTGGCAACCGGGTGCCTGTATACAGTGTCCCAACCCAAGACAGGTTAGTAACCCCTGTAATGGTATAAGACAGTATTTATTAATATGTTCTGTTTTTTGCACTGTGTGATGTGACAATGTGTTGTTTTGCTGTTGATAATGTTTGGATTGCTGTGTTTTTCTTGCAGGTGTAAAGTGTAAAGGGAGAGCTGTAGTTGCGCTCAGGTGTTGTACCATAGCAGCAGGGCTGCTTTAACCATAGGGCCAATGGTGCAGCTGCAACGGGCCCTATAGTATCAGGGGCCTCCTCAGCCGCCACAGATTGAGCGAGACAGTCCCACATTTCGGGTGCTGTCCTGCTGTCCGGGCGGCAGGCAGTGATTTCAACTCTATTACAATAATGGAGCACGGAGCTATTAGCTATCACCTCAGTGCTCCATTATTCACCCTTCGGCTGATGATGTCTGCGGCAGGGAAGTGCCATGACATCATTACAGTTAGAGCCTGCAGGTCCGTGGGAACAAGGTTAGGTTAGTAGTCCTTTTTTTGTTGTTGTTGTGTAACATTGGTGGTTGAGAGGGCAGGGGGTCTTATGTGGGGGGGCCCACTTACAATAACTTTGAACAGGGCCCCCTAATCTATTGAAATGGCCCTGCACAGGAGGAGTTTTTTGGGCATGTCAAATGGTATGACCTTGCATTAGCTGTCTCATGACACTTAGGTTACTCTGGGGAAAAAGCGCACTTTATAAGAGCAGCCCTTGAACCTCTTCAAGCAGTAGAGAGTAGGCAGTCTGTTTGATTGTTTGGTCCATGCCATGGAGTTACCATGTCACAAGAAACTGGAGGCCTAGTCCATGAGTGCAGAAAGGAGTGTCACCTGTGGGAACAGGCGTAATGTCGCATTTCGGAAACATCAGGGGACTAAAGTTGTGTTTGAAGACTGTTTCAGCATTGTGTACCTTATTCTGTATACTACAGACAAGCCCAGTAAAGTTTTCATTCTAGTATATGAATGACTGTTGAGTTTTCTTTGGGACACAACTGCACTACACTGCCAATTCTTGACAGGGCACGGCAAGTGAGATCACAGTTGGTATGGTTATTACATTGCTACCATGCCTTATTGCATGACTTAATAATATTTCTAAACATTTCCCTGTATGCTACATGTGATCTAGCCAAATTGCAGAAATAACTTTACAAAATTCTATACGGTCTATGTAAATTACTATGCAACTGTCATCTGGGAGGAGTCCAGATCAAGAAGATGAGGAAGAGTCACACAGTCCAAACTGCCCCCCTTGATTGACATCTCCACAGCAGCCATACAGTACCAGTCAAAAGTCTGGTCACGTGTTTTCATTCCAAAGTTTTTCTTTTTTTAATTTTATCAATTATAGATTCATATTAAAGGGAGTCTGTCACTAGAAACCAGCATATCAACACAGCCCAGCAGAAAGATCACCGTCATCTGAATCAGATGATCATCAAGATAATGATGTTCTTGTCAATATACAAATTGAATATTTGGAACAACCTCTTACCACCTACAGTGCTGGCCAAAAATATTGGCACCCCTGCAATTCTGTCAGATAATACTCAATTTCTTCCAGAAAATGATTGCAATCACAAATGCTTTGATAATAATATCTTCATTTATTTTGCTTGCAATGAAAAAACACAAAAGAGAATGAAAAAAAAAGTCAAATCATTGATCATTTTACACAAAACTCCAAAAATGGGCCGGACAAAAGTATTGGCACCCTCAGCCTAATACTTGGTAGCACAACCTTTAGACAAAATAACTGCGAACAACCGCTTCCGGTAACCATCAATGAGTTTCTTACAATGCTCTGCTGGAATTTTAGACCATTCTTCTTTGGCAAATTTCTCCAGGTCCCTGAGATTTGAAGGGTGCCTTCTCCAAATTGCCATTTTGAGATCTCTCCACAGGTGTTCTATGGGATTCAGGTCTGGACTCATTGCTGGTCACTTTAGAAGTCTCCAGTGCTTTCTCTCAAACCATTTTCTAGTGCTTTTTGAAGTGTGTTTTGGGTCATTGTCCTGCTAGAAGACCCATGACCTCTGAGGGAGACCCAGCTTTCTCACACTGGGCCCTACATTATGCTGCAAAATTTGTTGGTAGTCTTCAGACTTCATAATGCCATGCACACGGTCAAGCAGTCCAGTGCCAGAGGCAGCAAAGCAACCCCAAAACATCAGGGAACCTCCGCCATGTTTGACTGTAGGGACTGTGTTCTTTTCTTTGAAGGCCTCTTTTTTTTTCCTGTAAACTCTATGTTGATGCCTTTTCCCAAAAAGCTCTACTTTTGTCTTATCTGACCAGAGAACATTCTTCCAAAAAGTTTTTGGCTTTCTCAGGTAAGTTTTGGCAAACTCCAGCCTGGCTTTTTTATGTCTCTGGGTCAGAAGTGGGGTCTTCCTGGGTATCCTACCATAGAGTCCCTTTTCATTCAGACGCCGACGGATAGTACGGGTTGACACTGTTGTACCCTCCGACTGCAGGGCAGCTAGAAATTGTTTGGATGTTAGTCGAGGTTCTTTAGCCACCATCCGCACAATCTTTCGTTGAAATCTCTCGTCAATTTTTCTTTTCCGTCCACATCTAGGGAGGTTAGCCACAGTGCCATGGGCTTTAAACTTCTTGATGACACTGCGCACGGTAGACACAGGAACATTCAGGTCTTTGAAGATGGACTTGTAGCCTTGAGATTGCTCATGCTTCCTCACAATTTTGCTTCTCAAGTCCTCAGACAGTTCTTTGGTCTTCTTTCTTTTCTCCATGCTCAATGTGGTACACACAAGGACACAGGACAGAGGTTGAGTCAACTTTAATCCATTTCAACTGGCTGCAAGTGTGATTTAGTTATTGCCACCACCTGTTATGTGCCACAGGTAAGTAACAGGTGCTGTTAATTACACAAATTAGAGAAGCATCACATGATTTTTCAAAGGGTGCCAATACTTTTGTCCACCCCCTTTTTTATGTTTGGTGTGGAATTATATCCAATTTGGCTTTTTGACAATTCTTTTTGTGGTTTTCCATTGAAGACAAATTAAATGAAGATATTATTACCAAAGCATTTGTGATTGCAATCATTTTCTGGAAGAAATTGAGTATTATCTGACAGAATTGCAGGGGTGCCAATACTTTTGGCCAGCACTGTACCTCTATGGAGCAACATCAATGGCCTCATTGCACCAAAGGGTTCATCTGTATATTGACAAATCAGGGATATCTCACCAACGGGATTGAGTCACAAGAGGAAAACAAGGATTCAGGTGACCCTAACCTATCTAGCTGCCAGGCAAAGTTGATATCCTTGTTTCTGGTGACAGACTTTCATGAAAACTATGAGGAAATATGAATATGAAATTAGGCAGGAAACAAAAAAAATGTTAAACAAGAAAAAAAAAATTATATTTTAGATTCTGCAAAGTAACCCCCTTTGGCTTTGATGACAGCTTTGCACGCTCTTGGCATTCTCTCAATCAGCTTCATGAGGTAGTCACCTGAAATGATTGTCCAACAGTCTTGAAAGAGTTTCCAGAGTTGCTGAACACTTGTTGGCTGCTTTTCCTTCTCTCTGCAGTCCATTGCATCCCAAACCATGTAAACGGAGTTTAGGTTAGGTGATTGTGAGGAAGGAGAAGTATCATATATTCCATTCACTCTGGAGCAACTCCTGGTTTTGACTCAGAAAATGGCATCGAAACTGCCACAGAAAAACACTGCCTTAGAAACATCATGTGTGATCGCAGCTTTACTGTATAAGTCATTCTGCTTTTAAATTCTTTTGGATCCTCTCCTAAGTGTGAGACTAAGAAACTACAACAAAACTGCATGTGTGATTCCAGTCTATACATAGGATATTTCAAGAGGTGGCTGTTTTCAGATCTACTGTGTAACTTTTTAAACATATTAAAATGCATGCATACAGTTTCGGACTGGGAAGTTAGGGCCCACCAATGTAATTGTTTCTAGGGGCCCACCATCAGGACCCCTGCAGATCAGCGGTACGGAGACAGGGCGGCTAAAGGTAATAACATGTCGGGAGCCAAGCTGCTCAACCACTATACCATGTGTACCACTGCACTACCTAACCCTACTGCTACACCCTGTAAGGCAAGTGAACAGCGTGGCTCCTAGAATTGTTACCTTTACCTGTAGCCACACTGTGCTGGAAAAGCTGATCTGCATAGGTCCTGGCTGTTGTATCATCGCAGATGTAATACTGATGGCCTATCCTAAGGACAGGCCATCAATATTAGAAAGATGAATAAATCCTTTAAAGAGGTTGTCCAGGAATTAGAGCAACCCATGTGCCGGGCGGGAGGTGTAAAATAAAAAATAAATAAATTAAAAAGCATACTCACCTGTCCCCGGCGCTCCATTGTCTGCTTCCAGGGTCCATTCAGTCTCATGCCGGCAACTCCTTGCTGGGAGTCCTGCACCTCATGTGACCGCTAAAACCAATTATGTACAGGAATTCCAGAAATGAGGCGCCGCCATGAGACCGAACAGACACAGGCAGGGTATAACGGGGTGCTGGGGACAGGTGAGTATGCTTTTTTTTTAAAATTTTCTTATTTTTACACCTGCCTGGCGGCCGCCACTGTGGTCGCTCCGGTTTATGGATAACCTCTTTTAAGGGGTTGTCTGGGCCAAATTGTTCTATGGTCACTTCACTGCTCCCCCCCATACAGTGGCCTCTTCACTGGTCCCCCCACATAGTGGCCTCTTCACTGGTCCCCCGTACTGTATGGGGAACAGTGACGGGGTCATTATATTGTGTGGGAGCAGTGATGGGGGCTAACATCCTGTGGGGGGAGGGACATTAAACTGTGTGGAGCATATTAAAGAGATTGTCCAGGGTTAATCTTTTTTATGGCCTAAGCTTAGGATAGGCCATAAATACCTGATCGGTAGAGGGCTGACATTTGGCCCCATCAGCTGTACGGAGCCACTTTCGGCGCCTGTTCTGTACACAACACAGGGCCGGCAGCAGAAAGCTCCTTCCGATGTATAGAAGTCAGATGCCTTCACTGCAGCTCAGCTCCTATTGACTTCAATAAGTTCTGAGATGCAGTGAAGGTGCCCGACTAATACACAGTGGACAGAGCTTTCTGCTTCTGGCCCTGTATTGTGTACAGGACGGGCATCAGAAGTGGCTCCGTACAGCTGATCGGTCCGGGGTCAGCCCTGTACAGATCAGGTATCTATGGCCTATCCTGAGGATAAACCATAACAAATTATGCCTGGACTACCCCTTTAATATACCCCACAGGGCCCCCCTAATGTGCCACACTTTAAAGAGGTTGTACAGTATAATTTTTTTTCTTTTTTATAAATAGGCCGGGGGAGGTGAATCCCCCCTACCCCCCCCCACAAAAAAAACATACTAAACATACTCACCTTTACCCAGTGTCCTCCCAGCACGGTCCGGTCCTGCAGCTCCGCCGTCTTCTTTTTGCCGGAAGTGCTCACTGGCTGTGACGTCCCAGGTCCCTTCCCTTAGGCCGCTGATTGGCCTCAGGGGTCACGTGACATCACAGGTAGTCACGTGCAGAGGGAACTTCAGCTGGAAGAAAACAATAGAACTGCAGGACCGAACCGCGCTGGAGGACACTGGGCGGTTCTTTTGTTTTTTTCACCTGCCCCGTTGTAATTAAAAAAATTTTTTTTTATCCTGCACACACCCTTTAATATACTCCAGGCTATTGGCCTCCATCACTTCCCCCCCCAACAATATAATGGCCCCATCAATGGTCCCCATACAGTATAGGGGACTAGTGAAGAAGCCACTGTATGGAGTATAAGCTCCACAGTATTATACAGTAGTATATGCTCTACAGTGGCCCCCACCCAGTATTATAAGCTCTACAGTGGCCCCCACCCAGTAGTATATGCTCCCCACAGTGGCCACCATCCAGTATTATATGCGCCCAACAGCCCCCCTCTGCTTCGGTGCTATTATTATACTCTGGGGTATCCTCAGACCCCAGGGTATAATAATCGGAGGCCCAGGGAAGGTGATTAAAAATAGCAAACATTCATACTCACCTTGCCTCACCTTGCCTTGGCATCCTTGCTCCATCCTGCCGTCTTCAGCGTCTTCAGGCCCACTTCCGACGTCGCTGCTGATGCCTGAGATTGGTCCTCAGCAGTCATGTGGGGGCGCACTGACGTCATTACGCGGCTGCGTCCCATGTGACCGCCGGGGCCTAATCACAGGCCTCAGTAACATGACGGAGGAGCGCTGGAGAGAACGTTGTGCCCAGGAGAGGTGAGAATATGTATTTATTGTTTTCAGTCACCTCCCCTGGTTGCCCTGCCCTGCCATCTATTGGAAAGGGGACTGGCAATATGCCAGGACCCCTTTCCAATAACAGTATGTATAGTGGTCGGGGGAACCAGGCTTTCCCCGACCGCTATCAAAGTGGTCCGGGGCCCCTGCCATCTCCAGCTGGCCACGGGCACCATATCCCTCCGAACCCGGTCGAGGTCATTACGCCACTGGTCAGGGGCCCGATTGGGATGGTCAGGATCCCGATCGGGCCCTTGACCAATGCATCTGCATTGGCAACATGAGGACTAATAGTCGGGGCTCGGGGCCCAAAGGTGGATTCACCGGTTCACTGCCAGTCCGACCCTGCATGCATATTATGTCAAGTAAAGTAATTTTGCTGTCTATGCATTTTGTTCAGGCTAGGTTCATATCTGTGCACAGGTCTCTGTTGTTCACCGGTTCACCGCCAGTCCGACCCTGCATGCATATTATGTCAAGTAAAGTAATTTTGCTGTCTATGCATTTTGTTCAGGCTAGGTTCATATCTGTGCACAGGTCTCTGTTGTTCAGGTCCACCAGGGGACCCAAATGACGGAGAGCCGGACCGCTAAAACAGTGGTTACCCACAGACACCCGCAGGTGTTGGCGTCCAGAAAATCCCTCTAAATCTATACTCCAAAAGCTAAAAAGCACAGTGCTCCTTCCCTTCTGAGCCCTGCTGTGTGCCCAAGCAGCAGTTTATACCCACATATTAAATTTTTTTGTCCCCGGGATAGCCCACTTAATAGTTTTAGGAGTGCATGTCTCTGATGCCACAAAGTGGCTGCAACGTATTAGTCAATGAAATTGGATATTTCTTTAAAAACTTTAATTTTCACTTTGTACATTAATTTTTGGGAAGCATGTTTAGGCTCAAAATGATAATACCCCTTGATACATTCCTTGAATGGTGTAGTTTCTAAAATGGGGTCACTTTTGAGAGGTTTCCATTGTATTGGTACTTTAGGTGCTCTGCAAATGCGACTCAAAAACTAATCCAGCCACATCTGCCCTCCAAAAGCCAAATAGCACTCTTTCCATACTGAGCCCCACCATGCACCATGTACAGCAGATTATAATCACATATGGGGCATTTCTATGTTCAGAAGAAATTGTGTAACAAACTGGGGGGTATTTTTTCTTCTTTAACTACTTGCAAAAATTAAAAATATGTCGCTAAATTGCCGATTTATTGGAAAAAAAAAGTAAATTTTTCATTTTAATGTCCCAATGTTAATAAAATCTGTGAAACAGCTGTAGCGTCAAAATGCTCACTATACCCCTTGATATGTTCTGTGAGGGGTGTAGTTTCCAAAATGGGGTCACTTTTAGGGGGTTTCCACTGTATTGGTACTTTGGGGGCTCTGCAAATGCGACATGGCACCTGAAAACTATTCCACCAAAATCTGCCCTCCAAAAGCCAAATAGTGCTTTTTCCATTCTGAGCCCTTCCATGTACCCATACAGCAGATTACAACCACATATGGGGTATTACCGTGTTCAGGAGCAATTGTTTTGCAAACTGTGGGGAGCTTTTTCTCCTTTAACCCCTTGTGAAAATGAAAACTTTGGGGATAAAGTGACATTTTAGTAATTTTTCATTTATACATCCCAGTGTTAGTGAAATCTGTGAAACGGCTGTAAGGTCAAAATGCTTACTATACCCCTTGATGAATTCTGTGAGGGGTGTAGTTTTACAAAATGGGGTAACTTTTGGGGGATTTCCTTTGTATTGATATGCTAGGGGCTTTGCAAATGAGACATGGCACTCAAAAACTATTCCAGCAAAATCTGCTTTTCAGATGCCCAGTGTCGCTCCTTCCCTCCCGTGCGCTGCCATTCGCCCAAACATCAGTTTACACCCACATATGGGGTATTTCCGTGCTCGGGAGAAACTGCATAACAAACTGTGAGATGCATTTTCTTCTTTAACCCTTTGTGAATGTGTTAATTTTAGGGCTAAACTAAGGAATTAGTAGAAAAAAATTTCACCTCCATATTGTTTTAATTCCAGTGAAATGCTTAAAGGGTTAACAAACTTCCCAAATGATGTTTTGAATAATTTGAGGGGTGCAGTTTTGAAAATGGGGTGATTTATGGGGGTTTCTAATATATAGGCCTTTATAATCCTCTTCAGAACTGAAGTGGTCCCTAAAAAATTAGTTTGGAAAATTTTCTTGTAAATTTGCAAAATCGCTGTTACATTTGTAAGCCTTCTAACATTCAAAATAAATTACAGGACGATTAAAAGATGATGCCGATATATAGCAGAGATATGGTAGATAATATTTATTAATGTATTTGGGTGGTATGACTATCTGTCTGAAAAGCAGAGCATTTCACATTTTGAAAATTGCGATTTTTTTCCAAATTTCCATAAAATTTCCTATTTTTTTATAAATAAATACAAAAATATTCATTAGTGTTTACCACTAACATGAAGTACAATATGTCACGAAAAAACAATCTCCAAATCACTTGTGTAAGTTAAGACGTCTCAAAGTTCTTGCCATATAAAGTGACACCTGTCAGTTTTGAAAAACGAGGCCTGGTCCTTAACGCACTTTTGGGCTGGGTCCTTAAGGGGTTAACTATACTATTTTTATTGCATTATCACTTTTTAAATAAAGTTCAGAAGTCAAACAGCACATACATTTCTAAACTTATGTCTATGTAGTGGAAAAAATCTACAGATAAAAAACTTTTGGAACATACAATTGTAAAATATAAGGACTATCGCCTAACCATAAAAAAGTTGGCACAGGAGCCAGTTTTTTGCTCTCTTCTTTTCTTTCTGAATGTCTATAAATATACAAATGTGAGTGATCCTGGTGCTCATGGGAAGGTCATATCTGTTGTCTGACTACAATTTGATGGCTTTAAAATGAATCTAAGTGCATGCTGTAAAAGTCATATTTACATGGAGTACAATTGCTTAGATGGTGTTATCAAGGCAAAGGCTTTTCCTTTCTTTCTCAAGACTTGATCTGACTTGTCTCAGGCATTTCAATTTCATTTATACAGGGAACACAGGGCACCGATTCTCATGATTGGTGGAGGTCCATCTATAGGACCCCAGTGGTCAGACACATCACCTGTACTGTGCAGGTGTAGTTGTCAATATAGTTTTGTAGAAAGATTTGCAGGTACTATAGGTAGGTAATCTTTATTTATTGGTTACCTAATCATTTTGTGTTGCAGAGAGTACTATGAAGTTCATTACATGTTCACAGCTCCATTACTGCAGGTAGTAGCAGTCAGACTGGCATCTTTCATATAACCATTTCTAGGCACATATAGATCATACACTAATTTTGATTGATAGAAGGCACAGGTAACATTTTTGGTTTATATTGTTTATTTTCATTTGCCCACAATTTCTTGTTAATCCAATAATTTGTATGTAATAAAATTCATGTAACGTTCCTCCTTATGACAGACAGGATGACTATTCATTATGAGACTTTTCTGCTATCATTTACATTTAATACCATGTTTGCTTCTGGTATTTGAGACAAGTTGTAAGCTTAACATAATCCTCTTTAGAGCAAAATGTTTTAATCCTCTAGTGCCCGGGAGCTAAACAGTCAAGTCTGATGCATGATGGTGAAATCTAAAGTACTTTTTAGACTTCTACGCATTCACCTACACATTAGGAAAATTGGGCATACAAAAATAAAGACTTTTTTTAAACAACCGATTCACTATATCCTTGTAAAATATAGCATTTGCTTCATTATTGACTATTTTATGGACATCATAGAGCGGATCCTATACCCAAGACTTCTCTATTAGCCAGAAGGGAGAGCTGCACTGTGCGTCTGTCTCCCATTCTGCTGAGCCCATTAAACACTACAGTTCCCCTGCAGCTTTGGCTATAGGGGACATGCCTAACTGGAAATGGTTTTTCATGCCAAAAGCAGTTGGAGATGCATTCTGAATGGAGTCGTCTCTGATTGGACAATAACTTTAATAGGGCCAGCTTTGTATTAAATAAATAATAAATCAGCTTAAAGGGAGTCTATCACCTCCCCCAAG
The DNA here is from genome assembly GCA_947044405.1 of Leptodactylus fallax. Classification (NCBI taxonomy): domain Eukaryota; kingdom Metazoa; phylum Chordata; class Amphibia; order Anura; family Leptodactylidae; genus Leptodactylus; species Leptodactylus fallax. The sequence continues at coordinate 304,471 of CAMRHE010000581.1, forward strand.
CATATTCCGCTGCTACACCACATTACAGAGGCTATTACAGTGATAAACAACATACTTTTGTTATTTATGTATTTTTTGCACATTTGGAGAAAATCAACTTTCAAGTCTTATACAAATGAAGCAGTTGATGCACTGGGGGGAGGTGGGGGCCTTTGGCCTTGGGAGCACTGTTCTTGCTGCTGAAGTAGGTTGGGTGATGTCATAACAGTGGGTGGATCAACTCCCACTGCAAAGGGCGTTTCAGGCAAGAGATTTTAGGGGTCTGAGTGGAAACACCAGTGCTCCAGGAAACTGAAGGCCCTCCCAGGGGGCACCAACTGCCTCATCTGCATAAGACTACAAAGTTGTTTTTCTCATAATCCGCAAAATCAACTTGCATAACAAAACTATGGTAACACATTGGTGGCAATTGAATATTCTTGGGGGATGTGGCAGATTCCCTTAAAAAAAAAAAAAATCTGAAAAAGTGAACGAAGGGCTGGAGAATAAGTCATCAGACAACCAGTATAAAGGATTAGCTACTGAATGCCATTGTGCAGCTTGTATTTATGTAGATTGTGAGCCCTATATGGGGACAGTGACTGACAATGTCTGTAAAGCGCTGCGGAATATGATGGCGCTATACAACTAAACATAATAAATTGTAGTGCACACATGTGCTACCTGCGAAAGCCAAACAAAACAGAATTTTTAATAACACACAATAAGAATTTTTTTTTAACAACAAAATACAAACAATTCAATATTACAAAGAAATTGATGCTAAAGTATACATTTCCTTTAAATACTAGATTTATAATACACTTTTCCTTATTATATACTATTTCTTTAAAGGTACATTGTAGTTTCATGGATTGACTTTTCTTACTACCATTAAAGATAACATTGTAGCCTAAGCCTATGGTACACAAAGAGTTCTTGAGAGTCATTATATCTTTGGTCTTTACCTGATAAAGGGTGCTGCTGGTCTTTATGGTACTTAACTGGTTAATCAGCACCTTGTGTCCTTACAGTGGTAATGTATTGCCATCAATTGATTGGGTCAACGCTCTTCACAAAGGTCGGAGGCAGCATGCTAACATTAGTTCAAGTTGCATGTATCTGAACATATTACACATCCTGTATACATTCATTGATATTACACTACCTTTGTAGAAAAATCATAGAAGTATAACGCATCATATAGCTTCTCTGTTACATGATATATAATACACAGAAGAGTTATGTGAAAATCTGTTTTTGCTTGAAGCTAAAGTCAGGCTTCGATCACCAGGCTCACCTATAATTTGTGCACTATAAATGTAGCCTGAACTCCCCGGGGAGAGTGTAATGACAGTGCTGTCTATAACAGTATCATCGAGTCAGACATTGGCATAAATCATTGGCACTTTGCAAAGTGTCACTTCTGTCAACCTCCCTGTGATGTGATCTTTAGTCTTTCAAATCTATAGACTGGCATTTGGATCAGCTAGCACCCTACATCTTGTCTTGCATATTAAAACCTTCCAGCCGATATCAAGATGCTGAAGCATTGTGTTTAGGAAAATATTTTGTTTGACTTTTCGAAACTCAGTTTATCAACCAACTATATTTCATGTCTGCACTTTTGTTCTTTTATCATTTTATTTTAGAAAAGAGTTTAGAACTTTAGATTAAAGGTCTACCTACAGTCTAGGTAACAAATGTGTCATACATGACTAGTATTGCTGGTTTGTTTGAGTCAATGATCGGGGAAATGAATGTTCATACAAACTTTGCCTTATGTACATATGTCCTTGATAAACCAATGAACAAGATCACTCTCATTTGATCATAATGTGGGAATTAATAGGGACAATAGGGATACATAGTAAATAGGGGGTGTGCTCATGGCAAAATGCAATCTGTATGGGGAACAATCATTTATTCCCATAGTCATGATCTTTGCTGTATTTAAATGTAGTGTTGTAGTAATGTTGAAAACATGAAGTTTGCCATGTAGGAGGACATAGCGCAAAAAAAGGATCATCATTGAATGGGTTTGGTTAGTAATACTGAGTGGGTGAGAACTGGGTTAGGTAGCATACTTCCCAACCAAAAAAAACTGGTGCAAAGAGGACCACAGATCATTCTGTATTTTTCTGGGAGGAATACAGCTTGTAGTGGGTGATGCATCCGTGTATCATCCGTTATTTTCATTGACCCATACATTCAAATGAATTGACCGAATCACAAATACGGACAGGTATGGGAACTGCTCCATATTTTGCTGCCCTTTTCCATGGCCCAGACACATATGTGTCTTGATGGGGCCATAGAAATATATGGGTCCATGGCAATTTCAGATAAAAAGTATGGTCATGTGCATGAGGCCTGAGAGTCTCTAGTGCAGGGGTAGGCAACCTTTTTTGTTCGGCGTGCCGCTTTTAATAAAAAAATCAAAGATGAGGTACTTGGAGTGCCGGTCAATAATTGTAAGTCTGACGACTCCTAAACTAAAGTCATATACCACAAACCATAACACAGAAGTGCTGCCACCAGATGCTTTAGGACACATGCGCTTACTGCTATTTCCTGGGACGCTCCTGTACTTTCCGATTAGAAGCAATGAAAGTACATGTACAGCCACCAATTAGTGGTAAATGTGTCCAGTAGCACCGTATGGCGGCATCCTTATGGTGAATACACACTATGTATCTGGATGCAGCTATATTTGGAACTTTTTCATTCGATGTAAAACTGGTGCATTTTTGCACAAAAAAAAAACAAAGCCTGAGTTTTCTGTGCAAAAACACATCCTTAATATAGAAAACACACCGTTATACAGAATAATGTCCCATAGTGGTCCCTGCACACGGTATTATGTCCCATAGCGGTCCCTGCACACGGTATTATGTCCCATAGTGGCCTCTGCATACAGTATTTATCCCATAGCTGCTTCTGCACACAGTATTTGTCCCATAGCAGCCCCTGCACACGGTATTATGTCCCACAGCAGTCCCTGCACACGGTATTATGTCCCATAGCGGTCCCTGCATACGGTATTATGACCCATAGCGGCCTCTGCACACAGTATTTGTCCCATAGCGGCCTCTGCACACAGTATTTGTCCCATAGTGGCCTCTGCACACAGTATTTTTCCCATAGCGGCCTCTGCACACGGTATTATGTCCTATAACGGCCCCTGCACACGGTAATATGTCCCATAGTGGCCTCTGCACACAGTATTTGTCCCATAGCGGCCTCTGCACACAGTATTTGTCCCATAGCAGTCCCTGCACACATTATTTGTCCCATAGCTGCCTCTGCACACAGTATTTGTCCCATGGCGACTTCTGCACACGGTATTTGTCCCATAGCAGTCCCTGCACACAGTATTTGTCCCATAGCGGCCTCTGCACACAGTATTTGTCCCATAGCAGTCCCTGCACACAGTATTTGTCCCATAGCGGCCTCTGCACACAGTATTTGTCCCATAGCGACCCCTGCACACAGCAATATGTCCCATAACGGCCCCTACACACGGTATATGTCCCATAGCGGCCCCTGCACACGGTATTATGCTCCATAGCGGCCCCTGCACACTCACTAGCTATTATTATACTGTGGGGTCTCGTCAGACCACAGAGTATAATAAGTGGAGGGCAAAGAGAGGTGATGAAAAATAAAAAACAATGTTACTCACCATTCCACGCTCCGCAGCCGCTCTGTATCTTCGGGCGCTTCTGCCTGTAGTCAGCGACCGCTCATTGAGTCTCAGGGGTCACGTCGCGTCATTATGCGTAATGACGTCAGACGCAGACGCGACCCCTGAGGCCCTGTCAGCTGACTTCAGGCAGAAGCGCCTGAAGAGTACAGAGCGGCTGCAGAGCGTAGAATGGTGAGTACATTGTTTTTTATGTTTGATCATCTCCCCGGGGGCTCCGCTTATTATACTCGGGGGTCTGAAGATACCCCACAGTATAATAATAGCAGTTTCGTTTCGGCCGTGTTTGGTCCGATCGAAACTGCTGGGTGAGGAGTCTGCTGCCGTGCCAGGGAAATATGCCTCGCGTGCCAAGAGTGGCACGCGTGCCATAGGTTGCCGACCCCTGCTCTAGTGAGTAATGGCTTCAGATACTGACATGTTATCCTCTGTAGCACTGAGAACCATGCTTCTTAGCCCCAGGCTTGCAGCTCTCTATGTTACAGAAGCAGATCTATCAGCAGTTAAAGACAGTAGAGAACGGCAGCTACAGATACAGCTCCCTTTCCTAACTGTGTTTCTTTCTGCCTGTATCTCTGTTTCTGTAGCATGATCCTAGTTCATTTTTAAAGCTGAAATTCTCCACTTTAAACAACACCAGAACCATGGTTCTAGATGCTACAGTGTGACTTATACAGACTTCTGAGGTGGTTTTATAGCATAATAGCGGAAAAGCTATAAAAGATAATTAATTCCCTACCTAATAGTGCTGTGGGCAGAGTGGTGAATATCCAGGTGGCAGGATCCTATAAGGTAGTTACAAAACTCTTCTCTTTTGCGCTTTAGATTTATTTCTGGTTAAAACATGGATCCTTTCATTTCAAACTTTTTTTTCCCTGAAAGTATAATATACTGTCACTTGCAGTACTTATATATATATATATATATATATATACATATATATATACTGTATATAGACAAAACATTGGTGCAAATAATGTCATAACAGAAAGAATAGCAGCTCACAAGGATGATACAGTTTTCTTTATTTCATATTCTCTTTTATACTGCCTTTATAAATGAATACTAGAAAAAACACGTAACAGGAATGTATGTGGTAAATGCTGTGAAAGGGAATACCTAGATCAGAGTAACTAGGTAATATTGTCTCATATAAGGTGATGAATGGGATCAAATGTCCTGTGGACAAATATACATAAATTTAGTTTCAGGAAATGTAAGGGTTTTCTTGGGGGTAAAGGGGTGAACAGACTTTTTAGTCATGCATGTGGGAATACCTAGCTGAGACACAGATCAAGCTAATGATAATGATGTGATACTGGCTATTGTAGTACAGTAATAGGGAATGGGGTTGCAGATCAACCAATAAAGTCTGATAGCTTATTTGTAATTCATGCCATAGACTCAATCGATCACCCAAATGAGGCCCATTATCTGCTTCTGGACCTTTGGGTCTATTATAGTGTCAAACCTGGGGCCACCAGAGGTTCTTCTGATACTTTGGAGGGCCAATCTGACCTTGACTATATATGTAGAACCAATTCTACACTGAAATGGATATAAGTGACAAAAGCCTGCCAGTTTGTGGTAAATGGAAATATACAAAAAACGTATTATGGCTTTATATATCCTTAATAATGAATGGTTTTTATAGGTTTTGCATATATAATACATTAGGAGGAAGCACACACACATTTCCTTGCTATGCTGTTTATTGTAAGCTTTGGGTGTTTACATAGAGACAGACTGCACAGACTTGCTCTTTTCTAAGTTCAGTGTGTTCTGTATAACTACTCCCAAACCTATTCTGACATTGCCAAATCACGAACAGAAGCATGTAAAACAGACGTGCAGCAAAGGACATTGATACACTGACGGCACAACACAATATAAACATTGCCAGATTTAGCATTTTTCTATGTCAAAGCTGTACTGTAAGAAAATGTTCTATTACACCACATCATCATCATATCACATGAAAACCTAGGGACAGACCTATTCATTTGGCTATGAAGCGCTGGTATCTGGACCCTGGTGCGATGTAAATGATATGCATGGCTAATTGCCACTATTGTTACTTGACCTTTCACAAATGTTGATTCGACTGATAAAAGAAATTGACCAGATTGAATATCATGTTTGACATTACACTTAAATGAAATGATCGCTAACAAGGATTTTGCCTGATCCGCAGCAGTTAGCGCATGATTGAAGGTGCTGCTCAAGACGTCTGGTGGCTTCTTATAATTAGTGTCGACTGGTAAACACTTCCCTGATACACAAAATACCTTGTCTTAACTATCTTAAAGTAGGATTTGTGGTAAAGCATGTCCAGACAGATGGATTGCATACATTTTAGGAGCTTAAGAAATGTATCTGTCTATGATCATTATCAACTCTTCAATTCTTACTGAGCTAGGTAAATTAAACCTGAAATGGGTGTCATACCTGTTGTTTTCCCCTCGACATGGACCAGAAGGCCCAGTGTTTCTTTGCCCTTCCCAATTTCTATATTGTAGGAAAGGGCAACATGACCTTGGTTTTGTTACCATTTCCTGAACACAGAAAGTAGAGGACAATCTGCACCTTAAAGGGAATGTCCAGGAATTGGTAATTTATGGCTCATGCTTAGGATAGGCCATAAATATCTAATCGATGGGTTGGTCTGCAGGTGGTCACTGCATGGATCAGTGTACAAGGCCTTTTCTGACACCTGTACTATGCACAACAACTTGGCTAAAGTCCCTATATAGTGGCCTGGTGCTGGTACTGCAGCACAGCTCCATTGACATCAATGATACATGTGGGGATCAGATATCTGTGGCCTTTCCTGAGGAGGCTATAAATTACAAATTCCTGGACAACCACTTTAATGCTTTCTCTCACTACCAGAAACAGCAGAACAATAATACAGAACATTATACTGACCTATTTTGGTATGAATAAAGCATTTGGGGTGAGGTCAACACTTACTGTTATCTGCAGCAGAGTTTGTCTCCTCTTTCACTGGGCACCTACTCATTCCCCCAATAGATTTCTATTGTTAGCTGTAATATGACACCTCTGTGACATCCTGTTGGTCTTGATCTCACAAAATGAGGCTCAACAGAAATTTAGAGTGAATGTGGAAGTGAGGGACACAGGAAAAGGCCTGATGTGGAGAAAGAAGCATTTTTCTCTAATAAGATATATTACACATTTCTTATTTAGACTATTAGTACTATTCATGCACACAAAGTTTGTTGAAAAGTTACTGACCATAAGTCTATGGTGCTAAAATTATTACATTTCTTATACAATTTTCTTGGCTATCACAAATGAAATCATTGTAATGGTTAATCAGGTCTTGGACAAGCAAACATATATGTGTAACAACACATCTCACAAGTATTATACAAAGTGTGGGCATCTCTTGCCAAATGATATGTTCTGCCAACTCAAAGTGAAAAGATGTTAGCAGAAACTCTATCCCATATAAATAGGACTTATTTTTGGAAATGTCAATGTATTGTAACCGGTTATTTGCTAAATCTATAATGGCTAAAAAAAGGAAATGAAATTTGGCATGTGTAAAACTTTGGACTTCTTATCTGTCAGTGCTTATTAATACCCCTTTGGGCAGAAAGCCGAACTTTTCTTGTAGTCTTAACAGGTTTTATATTCTTCTTTTAAGGATTGTCTTTCCACCCTTCCTGGCGGAATATGACTGTTCTCAATTAGGTTTTTAATAGTTTTCAAAACTGGCTACTGTAAAGGCCATTACAAAGACTTAATATTTATTTAGCAAAAAAAAAAAAAAGTTCACTAGACCATTATCTTGCTGTAACATTGAAACTTTTTTTCATCTTAAATTTCTTTTAGAATTATGGGATGTGGTTTCCAGGATTGCTGAGATTTAGTCAAATCGATTCTTCCTGCTGTGAGCAGCATATTTCCATTGAGCCAGGTTGCCTGAGACCCCAAAATGTAACATAACCAACCATGCTTAAAGGGAGTCTGTAGGGAACCTAGTATATGAACCCAGCCCTGCAGGTATAAAGGGTAACCAGAATAAAACTGTATTTTCCCTTTTGAATTATTGCCTCCATTGCTGAGATACCACAATTTTTCGAAATATGGAAATGAGCTCTTTGGAGCAACAAGGACCTTGTTGTATGGCTGGATTGATATGCTGGGTTCAGGTGACAGACTCCTTTTTACTGTGAGAGCAACAATGTACTATGTACTAGTACACCACTACTACTCCTGTGGCAGTCAGTATTACTGCAGGTCTGTGGCAGTTATTGGAAGGTTTTTCTTTGCATGCCTACTCAGATTGTTGCAGATTTTTTTTTGTTAGTTTCCACCTACTTGGATGAAGTCATAGTTGTTGCATGTAAACACTGGGAAGCTTGAGGTGGTAAAGAGTTTAGCAATGGGGTTTTTCCAATAAAATATGTTGATTGGTAACTCAGTGGTTAGCACTGTGGCCATGCAATGCTGGGGTCCTGGGGTCAAATTTGACCAAGGGCAACATCATGGAGTTTGTATGTTCTCCCCATGGGTGCATGGATTTCTTCCAGGCATTCCAGTTTTCTTCTACACTTAAAAGGCATACTGATAGAGAATTTAGATTGTGAACCTGATTTGGATCTACTGAGTCATGACAATGTCTGTAAAGTGCTGTAGAATATGTTGAAGCTGTATAAGCATGAGAAATAAACAAATAATTCATGAACTAGTCACAGGACAGGTGTTTGTTGGGTGTCTTACAGCTGGGACCCTTCTGCTTCATTGACTGCTATGGTCTGACAAAGATATCCAAGCACAATGGTCCACAGATGTGAATGGAGTGGTAGTCTGGCATCTGCACTACCATTCCATTCCCTCAGTGAACTCAGGGGCCCCTGTTCTCGTTATTGTTGGGGGTCTCAATGGACTAATTCTCCTCCTCCAATCACACATTTACAAGTGCATCTCAATAAATTAGAATATCATCAAAAAGTTATTTTTTTTAGTAATTCAATTGAGAAAGTGAAACACATATATTATATTGAGTCATTACAAACAGAGTGAACTTTTTCAAGTGTTTATTTCTGTTAATGTTGATGATTATGCTTACAGCCAAGGAAAACCCAAAAGTCATAAAATTTGTATATTATATAAGACCAACTGTAAAAAAATTATTTAACACAGAAATGTTGGCCAAATGAAAAGTATGTACAGTAAATGCACTCAATACTTGGTCAGGGATCCTTTTCCATGAATGACTGCATGAATGCGACGTGGCATGGAGGCGATCAGCCTGTGGCACTACAGAGGTGTTATAGAAGCCCAGGTTGCTTTGATAGCAGCCTTCAGCTCGTCTGCATTGTTGGGTCTGGTGTCTCATCTTCCTCTTGACAATACCCCATAGATTCTCTATGGGGTTAAGGTCAGGCGAGTTTGCTGGCCAATCAAGCACAGTGATACTATAGTTATTAAACCAAGTACTGGTACTTTCGGCAGTGTGAACAGGTGCCAAGTCCTGTTGGAAAATGAAAATTCCATCGCCAAAAAGCTTGTCAACAGAAGGAAGCATGAAGTGTTCTAGAATTTCCCGGTAGACAGCTGCGTTGACTTTGGTCTTGATAAAACACAGTGGACCTACACCAGCAGATGACATGGCTCCCCAAACCATCACTGATTGTGGAAACTTCACACTAGACCTCAAGCAGCTTGGATTGTGGCCTCTCCACTCTTCCTCCAGACTTTGGGACTTTGATTTCCAAATGAAATGCAAAATTTACTTTCATCTGAAAACAACACCTTTGACCACTGAGTAACAGTCCAGTTCTTTCTCTGCTTGGCCCAGGTAAGACGCTTCTGGCGTTGTCTATTGGTCATGAGTGGCTTGACACATGGAATGCGACACTTGTAGCCCATGTCATGGATACGTCTGTGTGTGGTGGCTCTTGAAGCACTGACTCCAGCAGCAGTCCACTCCTTGTGAATCTCCCCCAAATTTTCCCCCAGACTAAGGGACCTTTTTAAACGCTTAGGAAGCCTTTGCAGCTGTTTTGGGTTAATTATTCTAATTTTCTGAGATAATGACTTTTGGGTTTTCCTTGGCTGTAAGCCATAATCATCAACATTAACATAAATAAACACTTGAAAAAGTTCACTCTGTTTGTAATGACTCAATATAATATATGTGTTTCACTTTTTCAATTGAATTGCTAAAAAAACACAATAAATTAGATGATATTCTAATTTATTGAGATGCACTTGTATTAGTTATCTTGTGGATAGGTGAGACGCTTTTATAGGAAAAACCTTTTATGTTTGGCAATTGTCCTCAACTTACTTACAAATGGAGAGATGCCAAAATGTTGCATATGCCAAATTAATTTTTTTTTTCTGTTAAATGATACACTACATTAAAAAGTACAGAAATATTGTAATTTATTGCTAACGTTATTTAGCTTAGAAAATTAATAGTTATTGTAGTTCAACAAAGGGTGCTAAAACTTTTGCACCAGGACTACAGGCAATATCTGCAACATTTGGAATAATTTGTACACATGGAAAATCCTCCATCTTTAGTTTAATAATTTTTATGTTTATTTCTAAGCTTTCATGTAATTTGAAGCTTTATAGTTCTGCTTGCCATTTATATCAATGGTATCTATACCAAAAATGTGTCTATACTAAATGATTTTATCAGCTCAGTGCAAAAAGCAATGTTATTTCATTGATAAAAACAAGTTCTTCTGCTACTGCAGGTTCTATATTCTATGGGAAAAGGGCACGTAGAAATTGTTAACCTCAAATCATCCCTACCAAAAGTTCAGGCTAGGAGGCCTCCTGGAACATTTACAGATTGCCAAAACACGTCCCTATTCTTGAATCAGCAAACAGCAAATATATACTTTTCAGCACTTCCCTTCACACCAGTAGACAATCCAGCAGGTCTGATACTCAACTTTAACCTTAGAGACTGAGGTCAACAGGAAATGCAAGGTAGAGACAGTGATGAAGGTGATGAGTTTTCTCTTGAAAAGAATTGAACTTAGTATAAAAGGGTATCTGCGGGGCATCTGCACTCTTGAAAGTTTTCTTATATGCCAATTTACCAAACACAAACACGGAAAGCAGTCAGACAAAGTGCAAATTTATGTCTAAAGTAACAATTCAGTTCATTCCATTCTATACTTTAAGCAAAAAATGGAATATCCAGAATCCAATTTTAGGTGCAGCTCCCTAGGAGCGGTCAACACAAAACAAAATATAAACAATAGAGGAGGACGCAGAATGGATAAATATCTTTACTTATATGTGTCCTGAAGGTCTAATGAGATCTTATATCTTATATGGTGAGGAAATTAAAGTCTAGTCCTTTTATATCTTGTTCTATTGAAAAGGGCCCTCAGTCCCATTGTATGAATTGACTATTTCTTTGTAATGTATCTTTTTTTTTTTTATATAACTGTAATTTTATTGAAAAATTTTTCATTAACAAGGAATAAAGAAAAAAACAAAAAAACAATAATAATCAAACAAACAGGAAGCATTGAGGTAAATAGAGGCTATCTGCCTCCTCCCCCTTAAGCAATATGCATTTAAATTAAGCAGTGAACAAGGGAGGGGGGAATGGAGGGGTTAAGAAGACAAGGGTAGGACCAAAGGGAAGGGGGGGGGGGGGGAAGGAGAGGACTAGAGATCAGAGACCCTGTGATGTACAATACATGTCCCAGGGTGCCCAAATAGCCCCAAAGGCTTCCCGTGAATTATGTAGGCCAGCAGTCAGGTATTCAAGACTCCTCACATCCTTCATTCTAGCCACAAGCTCAAGACTAGATGGGGGACTCACCTTCTTCCAGTTTCTAGCTATGAGAGTTTTAGCTGCAGTACAAAGATGCAAGAAAAGCCTGGATGACTTATTGCTCAGGTGTCTGGGGGGAAGGTTCAGGAGATAAAGAAGAGGGTCAAGAGGAACCTCTTGCAAAAAGAGAACAGTCGTCAGAGTCCTGACCTCCCTCCAAAAACCGAGGATGAGAGGGCACGTCCAAAAGATATGGTGCAGGGTACCCACCGCAGCTCCACAGCGCCAGCACCATGGGGGAACTAATGGGTTTAAAGTATGAAGGAGAGCCGGAGTATGATACCAATGCATCAACAGCTTATACTGCGTTTCCCTAAACGTAATGCACTGAGATGATTTCTGGGCCCGAGACCATACAATCCGCCACTGTTCCTGGGAGATATAGCGATGATTAACAGGAGAGCCTGTAGTTTGTGAGTTAAGAAGTTGGTAAATAGAGGATATAAAGCCCCTAGTGGACGTGCCTGCACGGCAAATCTTTTCAAAAGCGGTGGGGAGTGACACCTTAAGAGACCCATGGAGGGAGCGGACAAAGTGAACCACCTGCAAGTAATGGAACCATTCAGTACCTGGTGTAATGTATCTTTATTGTCTGTACTTGAACCCTACATATTGTACAGTGCTGCGGAATATGTTTGCGCTATATAAATAAAATGTATTTCTATTATTATTATTATTATTATTAAGGTTTACACCAACCAAACACACTGCAACAGAGAATGAAGGTGTACAACCACAACAGTGAAGCACTCTAAAATATTGGCCATAGAGCACTTTTATTCTACTTACAAGGAAACATAAAAATCCAGCATATCATGAATTAAAATAGGTCATCCCCCCATGCTTGTCTTTAGTTTCACTATAGCAGCTTATTCCAGGGCATGCTTCCTGATTCCTGACCTGAAGCCCTTATATAATACAAGCTCATGAAACAACAAATACATAAAAACTTCAATACGTATCCACTTTATTAAATAAAACATATAAAACCATATAGAAAAATAAATAATAAATACATTTTTATTTTTATACATTTTTATATTCTCTATCTTACCTTCTGTTATTATAGTAACATTGTTATCTGCCTAGCGTAATTGACTATTTGAATTTTTGTATTATATTTAACATTGTAAAGGTGTCGCAATAGATACGAGTAAAGTTTTTTTTTGCTTTGCTATTATTTAGTAATAGATACAATGTATAATTTTTGGTTGAGAGAGTTATATTTAATTAATTGCAGTAACATTATTGTCGTCCTTTTTGTTTGGTTTTGGTGTTGCTCATATATTGTGACACTTCAGAGAGATTCATGTTATTACATTCAGCTCATGCCTTTTTGGATATTTACAAATTAACTTCAGCACCTTGACACAAAAAGATAAAAACTGTGGCATTTGTTTTTAAACAGACATCTTCTTTTACTTCTTTTACCATTAATAGTTTTAATAGTTTTCTATACATAGTGAATACTATGTGAGGCTAGGTTCAAACTTTTTTGATAGAGGTTGACCTTTTAGTTTTGCAGTGAACTTAAGCAAGGTGGACAACTAATTGGTAATCTATTCTTCATATCCATTCTAAGAAATAAAAATAAAAATTGAGCAAAATAAAAGTTCTACTCCTAAAATGTTTAAACAATTAAATGTAAAATATTTAGTGTGAATGAACGTTAGTACAGTATTGTTAATAGCCCTTTTATAGGGTTCAATTATAGGGTAGGCAGAAAGGGCCTCCACTACCTAAGGTCCTCCATCTCTCAAGCTACTAAATTGATTCCTAGATGTTCTCAACTATATATATCTGTCAAAAATGTGCCTCCAAAATGTTAAAATGTGGAGGTGATTATGCTGGGGCACCTTTTCTCTTCTTTTCTATTTCAGAGCTTTGATGCCCCATCTGCTTGCACTGATAACTGGAGCACCTAAAGCAGCCAGCTATTAAAACAGTTATTCAATTTCTTCCCCTTATATTTTTTTATGCTTTGCTCAATTCTACTCCACATGAGATGTAGATGCATAAAATAAAAAAATAAATAATAAAAAAACACTATTCATCTTCTATTATCTGTCGATACAGCACAGAAACAACAGGCCGTCCCTTTGGTCTTTGTTACAAGCACCTAGTAGTAGGCTGCTAGAGCCAAACAGTGGCCTTAACAGTCACATGCCATACTACTGGCATCATGGCTTATGGTGACCATGCCAGTATTATGGCAAGTGAATGTTGAGGCCAATGATTGCCTGTAGTGGTCACATGCAGTCTATTTATGAGCAAAGAACTGGGGGGAACCATCTAAGCATCTGTGCTGGATCAACTGTCTTGAAAGAGCTAAGTAATTTTATTTTGTTTTTTTTTATAACTAGATAGTCCTTTTAATGCTAGAGAAAAAACTCCATGTTGACAAAAATATGCGAATTAACAAAAGAAAAATGTAAAACAAATCAGTATTTTGTGTGATCACCATTTGCATTCAAAACAGCATCAATTCTTCTAAGCACATTTTTACAGTTCTTTTGTTCCAAACATCTTGGAGAACTAAGCGCAGATCTTCTGTGTATATAGGCCTGCTCAAATCCTTCTTTCTTTTCATGTAATCCCGGACAGACTGGATGATGTTGAGATCAGGGCTCTGTGAGGACCATATCATCACTTCGAGGACTCCTTCTACGAAAAGTGGTGACACCAAATATTGATGGAAGAAATCCTGATTTCTTCACTCTTCCACTACTTTCAATGGCTAACACGGCACAACATTATACTACTACCAAATATTGATGTGATTTAGATTTCTCTTTTATTCATTCACTTCATTTTGTTAATTGACAAAAATAAACAATTACTATTTCTATGTCGAAAGTATTCTTACTTTGCAGAATTCTTCCCACACCTGTATAAAACTTTTGAACAGTACTGTATCCGTTCTTTATATCTGTTCTTTGTATCCATTCTTTATATCTGTGCTTTGTATCTGTTCTTTATATCTGTTCTTTGTATCTGTTCTTCATATAGAGGCTGTTGAGAACATTTGATCGGCAAGGATCTCTTGATCTCATATTGGAAACTTATGTCAAGGATAGAGCTTCAATATCGTTTGCCCGGAAAACCCATTTTACAATTATCAAGTGCAATCTTTCTCTGCAAGATTCCAAGCCCGTGATTCCCATATGAGTTGTCAATTGTAATGTAGTCAGGAATATAGTCTATGGCTGTCACCTGAAGATTGGTCCAAAGGCAACAGGAAAAAGGATGAGGATGAAGCATTGTCAGGAACGGAGCCAAGGCTTAGAGCCTGAAGTATAATAGCATGTACCAGGTGAGCAATGCAAAGGGCAAGGTTTAAGTTCAGGGTCAATAGGAATTCAGGGTAACAACACCTTGGAACAGGAGCCAAATAAAGATAAATACTTGATTTGACAGCAAGGTTTGGCGGTCTGATTCCAGGGCTGACATTGTCAGCAGGCAAAGGCGGGCCCAGCATGATGATCAGAAGAACTGTGGCTAGATACAATGGGACTGCGGCTGAACACAGGATTGGAGGAGCAGGGCAAGCATTTGAACACATCCATTGGCCTTATTGACCATATAACCTCGAGCGCTTGCTGGGACTTGTTACGGAATCCTGGTGTCTTTTATACAATAAGCGGAATAACTGCACAGTATTTAAGTTTCCTTTAGACAAAAATAATTGTAAATTAGAAACATACTGGCCGGATAATAGTAATGTACATTTCTGTAAACCCCCGCTTTTCCTGTAAACAAGCCTGAAATTAAACAGCATTAAAATCAGTCCAAGGTTCCTATTTGTCATCACTGAAACAAAACAGTAGACAAACCCACTGTTTAACAAACCCTTATTAACCCATGTTCAATCGATGTCACATATGTATAGGAAACTGTCATGGGGATAAATTGTACTTAGAAAGTAGTAACTCAGTCATTGAGAATGTTTGTCTCTGGTGCATTCTTATGGTAGATGCCTCTGATTACAGAACAGCCATTGCTATTGTGCTCATTCCTCCTTTCTGGCATGTTTGGGTCTCATCAGCCTAAACTATAAATCAGAAAATCTGTAAGTTCATAGAGAATCAAAAGGTTTAAAGAGAAAGTGTGCCTGGTCCTGTGTGTAGAACAGGGACTTGTCCACTGATTGGATATCTGATACATACTAGCTATAGGGGGTGCAGCAGTCCTTTTTCCTGGGGGTCCATAAACAAAGCCCAAGAAAACAAAGCACAATAAGCAGAGGCACAATGATTTATCATAGTAATTGCAGTGATGCAGCCATGCTATACATATCTCACTAGATAAATGAATGATCTTTATGCTGTATATAGACCCTATACAGCACACTTACATCAACCTAGCCGGCAATAATTCCAGGTAAAGTATTCTCACTGGGGCCCAGGAGATTCTAGCTACATCTCAGGTTTGCTATATTATAATTCAAGGACGATAGCATTTACCAAGTGTTCCTTCAGTATATTGTTTGTATTGAAACATACAAAAGTTTTATGAAAACAAGTTGGCATGTAACAGTGGAAACAAATGCAATTATCTTGTCACAATATACCTTTCTGTTGCTTAATCTGACTATGGGTGTTGGATCAGTGTCGAAGTAGCCCACCAGAATAACTGAGGATCATCCGATGGGCCCAGGCTTTAACACAATAAAGGTCTACCAAAAGACACCCAAATTTGAAAGGTACTATAGTCTAATTCCTAGGGGTAGTTGGTGGATGGGCCCCAAAAATCATTCTATCTGATGGGCCACTGGTGGATACAATTTGTGAATCAAATTCCATAGTTTGAGGGCATGTCCTAACAGATAGGGCAGAGAGAAAATATGAACAGTTGAATGAATACATTGCTCACATTTCTTTTAGTTGTATGCCAAACCATCCTGAAACTTTACAATGCTTGAATCACTTGTTAACATTTGCAAGACCGTGTATGCCTCCCAAAAACCTCACTGGTGGGCGCCTTTACTAGCATCTATTATATGCTACCCTGGTAGTTATGCCTATTTGCAAAACCCTATTACCATGCACTGCAAAGTAAAGAAATTGCCAATGCTAGTAAGAAGACTTATTTACATTTTTTTCAGATGTTACATTATATTAAGGTGTTTGTACTTTATGGTTCTAAAGGGTTGCCAGACATCTACTTGTAGAAGTAAATAGAGTAATTTTTGAGGAGTCTTTGGTTATATTTTCTTGTCTGAATGAATTAACAGTGAAACAACACTGACAACATTGTTGCCTGTAGACTGACAACTCATATTTTTATATCCCCACAGCTATCTGTTAACAAATGTGCCAAATAGGTCCATCCCCTCATGCACTTGCAGTCAAATTTGTGTATTCAAAAAAAATCTGTTTATCTCTGCATTGCTTCATAGTTTTGTAGCCGCAAAGGTGTGTTTTGCTCCTATAAATTGCAACTAAATTATTATTGGTTTCAGAGGTATTTTGGTCCCTTTAAAGTAGAAGAAGGGTTAAGTCCATAAACATTAGTGGGAGGCAAAATATTTAACATATCAAAAGCAATCTATAGGTGTCTTTGCATTTGTATCTGTGTGTTAGTTGGACTCTCCATAGCTGTAACTATGCATTGACAAGCATCACTTTACTGAAATCTAGTCTCTATTGTATGTTTTCTACATTGATTAGACATATTGATTCTCTATGAAATCATGGAACATATTGTCCTAGCTTTGGTTAGCATTGAATTCCAGCCCTTATTACATGATCAGATGCTGTTTAGGGTGTTATTATGGAGGCTGTAACTTGTACTTTAATCTCTAATATGTATGCAAGCATGCGGAGACAATAAACTTAAACCCTTCCTACTAATCTAGTCTATTTTTGTGACTACTAGGAAGTAACTGGTATTTTTATATCAACCTGAAAGAATCATCAGTGGTTGAAAACACAAAGATAAAGATTTTTTTTTTCAGTGTTCAAATATGTTATCTCTCTAAACAATATAGCGAAATGTCTTCAGTATTCTGAACAATGTAACTAAAATCTTAAATAGAAGAGAGAATACTGTGCAATTGTACATTATACATGTATTTAATACTTGCTTGCACATCTTTATCTTATCAATGCTTTGTATTTCTTATTTTTCTAATTATACAAATATTATATATTTATATATAACATATTTTGTCCGTCTCTGAAGAAAAACAATGGTATGGTTTATTTTGAAATTGTCTGTAGGAGAACTGAAATGGTATTAAATATGGTGTCAATCATGTGACCTGTCCAGGCATCTATCAGGTAAATAGTAGAATACTGAGGAGCAGAAGGTATACAGTATTACTACAGCATCACCTCATGTCTGTCCTTTTCATGCGTCCCCTCTGTTGATTTTTTATTTTTTTTTAGAATTAACAACATAACATCATCACCTAGAGAACGTCAACCATGTTGCAAATCACCTAGGAACAGCAATCGAAATACACACAGTGAGGTAGTTATGATGAAGATCTGTTTCCACCATTAGTTCTAATAGTAATAATAATAATAATAGTCCTTTAATAGTCCCACAATGGGGAAATTCAGTGTGTTACAGCAGCAAAGATAAGCAGATACAAATACAAATACAACATGTACAGGAATGTTCCAAGGTAAGAGGCATTACTTTGATAGCCGACAGACAGATAGGAAGTAGCAGAGGGGGGAGGGGGGGGATTTAACAGGCAGAGGGATATTTCAGTTCTCTGTATGTAATGATCTCCGCTTAGGTCGGTGTTGGTTGTACAGCCTAACCGCGGTGGGGAGGAAAGACTTCCGATAGCGCTCCTTCTCACACCTAGGGTGGAGCAGTCGGTCACTGACAGTACTGCTCAGCGCGATCACAGTCTCATGCATGGGATGGGACTTCTTCTTCTGCATGGAGCTCACCACGGACAGTATCCTTTTGTCACCCACCACCTGCACTGGGTCCAGTGGGCTCCCCAGGACAGAGCTAGCCCTTCTAATCAGCTTGTTAAGTTTATTTCTGTCCCTGGTTGATATACTGCTCCCCCAGCAGGCCACTCCAAAGAAGATGGCTGATGCCACTACCGAGTTGAAGAAAGTTCTAAGACGTGCCCCCCGGATTCCAAAGGCTCTCAGCTTCCTAAGTAGGTAGAGCCTGCTGTGGCCCTTCCTGTACAGGGCCTCCATATGATCTGCCCAGTCCAGCTTATTATTAAGGAGCAAACCCAGGTACTTATAGGTGTTCACAATCTCGATGCCCGTCTCCAGGATGTCCACTGGTTTAGGAGGGCTTCTGCCTTTACGGAAGTCCACTACCATCTCCTTGGTCTTCCCCGCGTTAATCTTCAGGTGGTTCCAGTGGCACCAGTCCACAAAATCCTGGTTCAGTTCTCTGTACTCCCTGTCATCATCGTCTGTGATGAGGCCTACTATTGCAGAGTCGTCAGAATACTTCTGTAGGTAGCAGCTGGATGAGTTGCACCTAAAATCTGCAGTGTACACTGTGAAGAGGAAAGGGGTGAGAACCGTACCCTGAGGTGCCCCCATATTACAGATCACGGTACCTGACACACAGTCTTGGGCTCTCACGTATTGAGGTCGATTTGTGAGGTAGTCTAGGATCCAGTTGGAGAGGTGGTGGTCCACTCCAGCAAGGCCCAGCTTGTCCCTCAATAACCTGGGCTGTATGGTGTTAAAAGCACTGGAGAAATCAAAGAACATTATTCTCACTGTGTTCCCTGGTTTCTCCAGGTGAGACAGAGCCCTGTGCAGAAGATGGATGATAGCATCATCTACCCCAATGCCTGGCCGATAAGCAAACTGGAGGGGGTCCATAGCGGGGCTCACTAGAGGGCGGAGATGTGTGAGAACCAATCTCTCTAAGATCTTCATCAGGTGGGACGTCAGTGCTACAGGTCTGTAGTCATTGAGGTCCATAGGGAGAGGTTTCTTTGGAACTGGTACCACACAAGAAGATTTTCATAATTCAGGGACTATTTCCTGCCTCAGGCTCATATTATACATATATGTAATTATACCACACAGCTGGTCCCCACAAGTCTTAATTAGCCTTGCACTGATGTCAGCTGGCTCTGCGGCTTTCCTCGCCTTGATCTTTTTCATCTCCTTCCTCACCTGGGCCCGTGTGAGGGTCAGACTGTGGTCAGATAAAGACGGATTTCTGGATTTACTGGTCTGTTGGGAAGTAGCCGCATGGGGTGAAGTCATTGTGGTGGGGGGAGCTGAAGGACATACTGGGGTGGGAGGAGCTGGTGTGTGATCAAATCTGTTGAAGAATGGGTTTAGTTCATTAAGCCAATTAACATCTGCCTCAATCTGGCAGACAGACTGTTTATGACCCGAAATTGACTTAAGCCCCTCCCAGACCCCCCTTATGTCTTTTCTTTCCATTTGCTTTTCCATTTTTTTCTTTATAACTGGCTTTTCCCTGCCTGATTTGATGCCTCAGCTCCTTTTGTACTTCCCTCAACCCCTCCTTATCTCTTGTCCTAAATGCCATCTTTTTCTCCTTAAGTAGTGTTTTTATATCAGAGTTAATCCATGGTTTGTTGTTGGAGAAGCATCTCACCACTTTTGTGGGTACTGTGTTGTCCACACAAAAATTAATGTAGTCCATTATGCAGTGTGTGAGTCCTTCTATATCTTTTCCATACGAATCCTGCAGAACTTCCCATGCGGTTGTGTCAAAACAATCCCTCAGAGCCTCATCACTCTCCTCGGACCATATCCTTCTGTGTAGTTTTCTCATGGATGTGTCCTGTTTGCCAACCAAACACATGTAACTCAGCTGTATAGTGGGTAGGTGCTAGAAGGGGGTGGATAAAATCAGATGCTGCCTGGTATGATGTGGATCCAGTAGGTGGCGCTGCCTTCTGTGACTGTTTGAGTATGAGGCACCACCTGCTGCATCCACGTAGAACCAGGCGGGTTAGGTTGCATATAG
This sequence comes from Leptodactylus fallax, assembly GCA_947044405.1. Classification (NCBI taxonomy): domain Eukaryota; kingdom Metazoa; phylum Chordata; class Amphibia; order Anura; family Leptodactylidae; genus Leptodactylus; species Leptodactylus fallax. Next base: position 324,948 of record CAMRHE010000581.1, read on the forward strand.
GAGAGGCAGAGTTAGCCTCTATTTCAACAATTCAACACCCCAAAAATACTGAGGCTCTGTATGTGTTAGCTATGATGGGCTGGCAGACAAGACTGCACAGCTAACAGTACCAATGCTGAGGCAGCACCACCTACTGGATCTACGACACACCTGATTTAAACCACTCCATTCTAATCTCAACCCTGCTTAGTAAATATTAGGTGTCACGTGATTTTTAGACCTATTCTGTTAGTCCATGGATGCATTACACAGGACGAGTCCAGAGTCTATATCAATCTACTGTACAGATCGGTGTCAGCACTAATGTAATAAATGTAATAAATGTATGAAAACAGAATTTTAAATGCATGTGTATTTAAAATGATATATAATATATAATCTCTTTAGCAGATCCATTTAGCGGATGCAAAAAACAGGTGCAAACTGATGACCATCCTTATATATATATCCACACACACATATATATATATGTGTGTGTGTGTGTGTGTGTGGATATATATGTAAGGATAGTCATCACTTGCATACTTTGTTTTTCATCGGGCACAAAAGTGTAATATACCACACATTTGTGCCTGTCAAAAAACCCCAAAACGGACAGAAACAGATCAATTTTTTTAACAATGGATGGCCACCTTTTCCATCCACTCTTTGCATATGTTAAATGGATCTGCTAAACAGATGTAAAAAGCATCTATTTAACTTGGCATATAATGTGTTGAGAAAACCTAGAAATGGAATGGAAACAATCCAACAATTTCACAACAGTTTTTGGGGGTTTTGTTGTTTGCAGCATTCACTGTGCAGTAATGACATGTTGACTTTGCTTTGGGATTCAATATGATGAAAGCATACCTCCAATTATAAAACAACTTTTTATATATGAATAGCACAGGTGAATATAAGAAACTTTGTTATATATATTATTTAAGAATTATGCTTCCTTCTCCACCTATTGGGCTGAGTTACTTTTTACACAGATGTCTATGGAGAATGGAGGGGAGAGGAAGAAGCTACTTGAAAAGACACACAAATAACTATAGCTAGTAAATTCTGCTACACTGTGAGAGGTCTCTTTTGACTCTGTTATTCCTCAAGACAAGGCTTTACCACTGTATACAATGAGCCAATAAATCAATGACCTAGATGGAAGCCTCCTCCTCCTCCTCCTCCCCTTCTCCTTTCCATGAAGTTCTGCATGTGAAGCTAAAGACAGGAAGGGAAAGAGGAGGAGAGAAAGAAACATACTTTTTTTTTTTGTAAGAAATATTACAAAGTTTCTTATATTCACCTGCACTATTCTATACTGTACTATTCTATACTATCATTCTATACTGTACTATTTATAAAAAGTGGTCTTATAACTAGAGTTACACTTTAATGCAATACCATGTTTATTTACTTTTTGCTGTTTTACTACTAAACCCCCATTTGTTGTGTCACGATATTCTAAAATAGTTATATTTTCATAATTCAGACATTTCCGTATGCAGTGATATAAATTATATGTATTCTTTTCTTTTAGATTACTATATTACTATTATTTATTTTGTATATTATTCTTTAACCTATTTTGCTCTTTTCTTCCTTCCCATGGAACCTTCTGTTTTTATTGTGACATTGCTGTCTACAATGAGAGATTGGAAAGTGTTTTGTTCTGATACAGCCACAATACTCAGACCTGGGCTCAGATAACCATAGTGGTTATCAGTGGTGATTTGTGGTGATCTAATGCTGGCCATACTCATGGGTTAAAAGTCGACTGTGATCCTGTGATCAATTAATGGTGGGATTGTTGATACAACCAATCCCACCATAAACATAGCCAACTAAACTGCCCTATGAGGGGGAAGTTAAGGGAAAAAAATACTCTTATTGCACAAAATGGCAAATAATTATCTAAATTCAGGAAATCTTGCTCTCTCTCTTTATATTATATTTTTGCCAACTACAGCTGAGATTTTCCAGCTGGATGGATCAGTTTTTTGTTAGATAGAAGTCTGCCATTGGCCATTATGAATAGTCTTTCATGGTAATTTTTAATGATCAATGGTTGCAATGGCGAAAATTTGAGTTTTATAAAATATGTATGATTATATTAATAATAATAATAATAATAGTCCTTTAATAGTCCCACAATGGGGAAATTCAGTGTATTATGGTTGCTTATTGGTACCATGGAGACTTAATAAAGTAAAACACGCTAGTTTTCTTCATAGTAAAATTGCTATTTTTCACAAGATTTCAAACATTTTCAGGATCTCCAGCTGTGAACACTAAATATGTGTGGATTGTTTCAGTTGACACATCGGCGTCAAGTGTCATCTATGGCAAATACCATCTCATCACCTAGGGTCAGGTGATAAAACACTGTCTTTTTGTGTACTGTAATAATAAATGCAGCTGGAACTGTATTTGTACCCAAAGCCTAAACTGGTGACAATGGCAGCTCTTCACCATCAGACATGCATGCATAGGTGAAACACAGAGTACTGACAACTTAAATGATACAATTTATTCTGTCCACTGGATTTACATAGTTTTAAATTATTTAATAGTTTTTATTCTGTGCGAAAATAAGAAATGCAAGTGTGGAACCCAGGAGGACCTTAGAAGAAATCTGTTGCTATGTTTTAAATGTCCATGTAAAATATCCTGTGAAATTACTGGATAGGTGAAAATAAGCTGAATCTGAATATGTAATTCTTATGGTTGATACTGACAGGGCATTCCAGTCACCCCGCTAATGGGGGAGGGTTTACATTACCGTTAGTAGTGTCCGTTGCTAGCATCCGTTAAAAAAGGTAACAACGGACACTAACAAATGCATCATAAATCCATTAAAAATCCCATTGATTTCAATGGGATTTGCTCTGTTGTCTGTTAGTGTCTGTTTTCACCAAATCCGTCACGTCAGTTTTTTTTAGCGGACATAATAATGTGGGGTGAAAATTTTTTGTGTCCGTTCAAAATAATGGCCTTATGACGGACATTAGGTGTCTGTGATTTTTTAACATTACTGTCTATAGCTAATGGATAGTAACGGATGGTCGTCCGTTATTACTGTACGTTTTTTTCTGTGCATGCTCAGAAAGCAGAACAAAAAAAGTACAACACAAAAATAGACATTAACTGAGGCCAACTCATTAAATGGATCAGTTAAAAAAAAAACAGACACATTAACATCAGTTAGTGTCCGTTAATGTTATTGCCAGGCTGAGACACAGCAAATGAATACTTTTCCTTACAGCAATGGTCCCATGTTAGACGAGCCATGTAAGTTTAAAGAGGGTCTGCCACAAGGTCAATGACATCAATCATCTGATAGGCGCTGTCACTCTGAGCATTTGGTGCTTTTTTTGTGTATCCAAATCCGTTAAGCCATTCCAAAGATATAAGCCCTTTTAGTGTTGATACAAATTAGGTCATACTAGCCAAGTGGGCCATAGCACTGTATGACATATGGCACACAGAGACCCACCCTTAGAGAAACCATGGTGTTACAGCTGACTTGGCTCCTGTACACTAATTTAAATCAGGGTTTATATAGTTGGAATGGCTGAACAAGACACCAAATGCTCAGGGTGGCGGTAATCAGATAATGTAGGCCATTGGGCTTTCAGGTCTGTTGACAGGTCCACTTTAAATACGTTGAGAACTATTTGAGAAAGCTATCCACCATTTGAGCAAAATATTATCTTTTAAATGGGAGGTGGTGGTTCACCCAAAGAAGTAGACCAATATGTATATAAAGGAACTGAAAATGTGCTACAGACAATCCTCTCTAGATCAGAGTGATCTTTTCAGTAGGGGGTCTTTGTAGGTTGTGTCATTATAGTAGTTAAATTGATAATAATAATATTTTCCTGGCTGGTAAAAATAACACAAGGTGAAAATTAAGATCTGAAATATTAAGGCCTGTACTCCGGTTACAGAACACATGGAAACCATGCTTGTCATCATGGTGCCATAAGGGTAAAGCAAGTCTCCACATGTGTCTGTGTAGCTGCAGAGTGTATCCTGACACATGTGTTAGTAAATGAACCAGGTGGCTCCATGATGTTCTACATACTTATAGTGTCAGAAGCTTAAATAATTTCCATTCCCAGGATGAAAAGCAACTATGACTAACTGTAAGTCTCACACTGGCAAAAGTCTCTTCTTAGTGTATATTTACAACTTATTATCCTTTAGTTTTTATACAGTATGTAAAAGTGATGAGAATATTAGATTGCAAGCTGTTCTGGACATAGAAAGCCATGGATGAATATATTGTTTCCTGGTTTGCATTTTTTCTGCTGTGTGAATAAGAACTAATTATTATGTATACGCCAATCAGCCAGATGAAATGAAAACCACCTGACGAACTGCCCAGGAACACCCACTTGACAGTAGGGAACCAAATTAGCACATAAGGCACCAAATTTAATTGCACTGATTGCTTGGGAATAGTGGGGGCTAGAGAAAAAAAATTGCAAAACCCATGACCTGCGACTGAGACCAAGCTTTCTGACACTGGGCAGCACATTTCTCTCTAGAATCCCTTGATAGTCTTGAGATTTCATTGTACCCTGCACAGATTCAAGACACCCTGTGCCAGATGCAGCAAAGCAGCCCCAGAACATAACAGAGCCTCCTCCATGTTTCACAGTAGGGACAGTGTTGTTTTCAAGATATGCTTAATTTTTCCATCTGTGAACATAGAGCTGATGTGCCTTGCAAAAATTTCAATTTTTGTCTCATCTGTCCATAGGACATTCTCCCAGAAGCTTTGTGGCTTGTCAACATGTAGTTTTATATATTATTACTTTTGTCAGATTCAAGTTATTTCTGTGACCATTGTGGGTTTTTCTTTCATTAAACGAGGGGTACCAACAATTTTGTCCACGTGTGTTATATATATATATATATATATATATATATATACAGTGCTGGCCAAAAGTATTGGCACCCCTGCAATTCTGTCAGATGATACTCAATTTCTTCCAGAAAATGATTGCAATCACAAATGCTTTGGTAATAATATCTTCATTTAATTTGTCTTCAATGGAAAACCACAAAAAGAATTGTCAAAAAGCCAAATTGGATATAATTCCACACCAAACATAAAAAAGGGGGTGGACAAAAGTATTGGCACCCTTTGAAAAATCATGTGATGCTTCTCTAATTTGTGTAATTAACAGCACCTGTTACTTACCTGTGGCACATAACAGGTGGTGGCAATAACTAAATCACACTTGCAGCCAGTTGAAATGGATTAAAGTTGACTCAACCTCTGTCCTGTGTCCTTGTGTGTACCACATTGAGCATGGAGAAAAGAAAGAAGACCAAAGAACTGTCTGAGGACTTGAGAAGCAAAATTGTGAGGAAGCATGAGCAATCTCAAGGCTACAAGTCCATCTCCAAAGACCTGAATGTTCCTGTGTCTACCGTGCGCAGTGTCATCAAGAAGTTTAAAGCCCATGGCACTGTGGCTAACCTCCCTAGATGTGGACGGAAAAGAAAAATTGACGAGAGATTTCAACAAAAGATTGTGCGGATGGTGGCTAAAGAACCTCGACTAACATCCAAACAAGTTCTAGCTGCCCTGCAGTCCGAGGGTACAACAGTGTCAACCCGTACTATCCGTCGGCGTCTGAATGAAAAGCGACTCTATGGTAGGATACCCAGGAAGATCCCACTTCTGACCCAGAGACATAAAAAAGCCAGGCTGGAGTTTGTCAAAACTTACCTTCAAAGAAAAGAACACGGTCCCTACAGTCAAACATGGCGGAGGTTCCCTGATGTTTTGGGGTTGCTTTGCTCCCTCTGGCACTAGACTGCTTGACCGTGTGCATGGCATTATGAAGTCTGAAGACTACCAACAAATTTTGCAGCATAATGTAGGGCCCAGTGTGAGAAAGCTGGGTCTCCCTCAGAGGTCATGGGTCTTCTAGCAGGACAATGACCCAAAACACACTTCAAAAAGCACTAGAAAATGGTTTGAGAGAAAGCACTGGAGACTTCTAAAGTGACCAGCAATGAGTCCAGACCTGAATCCCATAGAACACCTGTGGAGAGATCTCAAAATGGCAGTTTGGAGAAGGCACCCTTCAAATCTCAGGGACCTGGAGAAATTTGCCAAAGAAGAATGGTCTAAAATTCCAGCAGAGCATTGTAAGAAACTCATTGATGGTTACCGGAAGCGGTTGTTCACAGTTATTTTGTCTAAAGGTTGTGCTACCAAGTATTAGGCTGAGGGTGCCAATACTTTTGTGCGGCCCATTTTTGGAGTTTTGTGTAAAATGATCAATGATTTGACTTTTTTTTTTCATTCTCTTTTGTGTTTTTTCATTGCAAGCAAAATAAATGAAGATATTATTACCAAAGCATTTGTGATTGCAATCATTTTCTGGAAGAAATTGAGTATTATCTGACAGAATTGCAGGGGTGCCAATACTTTTAGCCAGCACTGTATATATATATATATATATATATATATATATATATATATATATATAAAACCTGCAACTGCTCCAGAATCAGTGAAGTGAAATCCACCAAAGGGCGCAAGGAGCCAGAGCTGGTGGTGAAGGTGGTGGAAGGTCATCTCTAAAATATGAAAATAAAAAATTAATTAAATCCGATAAATCTGATTTACTAACAAATTGAATAAAATCAAGAAAACCAACATACTACAGATATAATGGATAAATATAGTTATCAAGTTAGTAATTTGATTATTAAAATTCTGGTAAGACATTACTTGTGTAATATTAAGATAAGAATGGCCACAAGTAATCAATAGAAAAGTAAACATGTCTGGGTATTGATTTTCTGCACTGGATGCAAGAAACTGAAGATTTTAGAAGGTTGTAAAAAGTTGTCCACTACTACTCCGGAGGCAAACAGTATGTTGGAAGGGGAAAATCACAGAAGTTGATAATGAAGCGTTCCCTGAATATCTTCAAAAATTGACAGCTGGAATTTAAAATATCTAAAAAGGTGTTAGTGTACACATACACACACACTATAAGGCTTCATGCATACAAGTGTGCAGCCCGAGTGTGTTTTACAATTGTTCCGATATAGAGAACTGGGACGCTCTTGGTCGTGTGCATGAAGCTTAAGGCTTCTAGCAAATCCCATCAACACATTGCAGAAAAATATAGGCAGTGGAAATGCTGCGATTTCCAAAACTGTTGCGGTTTTGGAAATCGGAGCATGTCAATTATACCTACGGAAACGCCAGCGGTTTCTCTATAGGTATAATGGAAGCAGAAAGTCTGCAGAGGAAACCTGTGTTGTCGCTGCGGTTTTTCCCACAGTGTTTTTTTGCTGCGGCCTGCTAAGTGGGACCTTAGCCTTATGTTGGTCTTGGCTTAGAGACACTGATGCAAAACATTGACATGTGAATTAGGCCTTAGAGGGGGTTGCTAATTCATTTCGGAGTGATGACTGTCACTTCCCCATTTATGTTATCCATGTGCATATGTATTATAAATAGGAATGCTTTGGATGTATTTGGTGTTTGCATGACTTTTATATCTGACAACACTTTGGTCAGGAAAAAAAATCTTCATTTTTGGACCATTTCCATACAATAAAGCAAAAAACTGCATTCTCTGAATTTTCACTGTACCCAGCCCTGATTCACAGCAGAAAAATCTAAAACAGCAGATATGAGATGGTGTGGGGTGTGTCGGGCAATAACATCTTTTTAAGTGAAAGACAGATCTGACAAATTTTTATCTCATCAACCCTTTGGCTAAGACAGCTGCTGGCATATCATGAACTGCTGTCCACATTCTTCTCCAAAATACCTGATAATACTCATGTACATTGTTGGGGCTGTCTTCAGGCATTTACTAAGGGCTAGCGTTTGCCAAAGATCTCAGTAGTATACTGTATTTCTTAAATATTGCAAAAATATCACTGATCCAAATCAACAATATTAGTTCTGAAAGTTATGACAAACTGATATGTAGATTCTATCCACAAAAGTTTAATAAAGTGATATCCAAGTACAAAGCACATTGATATCATTGATTAAGCTAACTGTAAGGTGGCCATATTGGTAAGTATAGACAGCTGCTGCCAGGTTTCCTCCAGACCTTCCTACTCACACGTATGCCCACCTTGGCCAAGTGTGCATGTATTGTCAATAGGAAAAGGAAATAAATCTCTGTCAGACATCTCTGGTGGCGATTTATCTCTCTTGAGAACCCTGGATTAACATGTCCAATCCTTCTTTCCCCTCACATCTGTGGTCAGGGAGGAGTGGAGACACTTTATACCCATTAGACATTTATGTGGTCCCACTGAAATTGGTGGGATTGGACAATATGTGTATGGCATTATTAAAATGGGTCTCCTTTTTCCAAAACAAAATAGCACCCCACTCTTGTGTACAAACTATGTCTGGTATTGCAGCTTTGTCCCATTCAAGTGAATTTGTCTATACTGTATTATCAGACATAGAGCAGGGAAGGAAAAAAATCAACTTAAGGCTATGACCCCGCATAGCGAGCGAAACAATGTTTTGCCCACAGTGCTTTGACAGAATTTCCGCAGAGTATTGCTCTGCTGACTTCTGCTTCAATTATACCTATTGGGTATACCGCCAGCGTTTCTGTAGGCATAACTGACATGCTGCGATTTCCAAAAATGCAACGGTTTTGGAAATTGCAGCATTTCCTCTGCACGTATTTTTCTGCAATCGCAGCGTTTCTGCCATGGCCAAATCGCGGCATTTATGCCACGTAGAGCCCCAGCCTAAAGCAAATCTACCACCTCCCTCAAGCATATTAAGCTGCATTATAGATCACAGTGATAAACCACATACCTCTGATATATATGTCCATTTTGTTGGTGCATTGGGGGCGGGCCTTCAGTCCTGCAAACACTGCTCTTACTGTTCAAGTAGAATTGGTTATATCATAACAGTGGGAGGATCAACTCTTACTGCACAGGATGGTGCAGGCAGGAGATGGTCGGGGTCTGAGCAATAGACCCACCCCCAGGGCATCAAGTGCCTCATTTGCATAAAGCTTCAAAGTTGTTTTTCTCTGAATCTAGAAAAGTGACCTATGTAGCCCTATTTGGGGGGGGGGGGTATGAGTATTATCCCTCCCGCAACAGACTCTGGCGCTGACCTGTGTGTATAATGGGACCTGAAGCCTTCGCTGAAGGGAAGAGTGGGAACATATATGAAATATATCAGTGCCTCCACCCAGGATAGAGCCTCTGTATTACAGGGAGGATCTCGTCCTGGGACTTACCCATGAGGTACAGTTAGTAGCCTTAACAAGGATCACTGTACTAATCTCACAGTCTGAAGAATACATACAGATACCACATAAGGTTATAACAATAGCTTTATAAGAATCAACAGGGTAATAATACATACATAAAATATACTCAGAACACAGCAATACTACAACAACCAGCAAGTCCTCAACCGTCTTAGGTTATATACCCGGGTATATATATAGATATATAGCAAGAGTCCAGTGCACAATACCTCCAGGCAACAGAAGAGATGCAGGGGCCCCTGTGGATGACTGTGGATCCTCGGATTCTTCCAGGAGATGACAGACAGCCGATCAGGAGATGATGATGATGGTGAGATTCTTCACAGGCAGCAAACAGGGCGACGGTGACGGCAGTAGATGCAGGCCTGACTACCCTAACACTGAGTCCTTAACCTGCCAGCTAAACTACTAGTGCCACCGGGCCTCTAAATAGCTAGTTGGCCTTCGGAAGCCTAACCTATCACTGCCCTGAACTATATATATATATGGATCCCTAACTACAGTTACTAGCTAGGTCCTGTGAGTATATAGGGGGTAACACATACCTAACTATATACTGTGAAGTAAAGAGGAACAAGTGGCTCTTAGACTCCCCCAGACATAACATGTCTGTCTCAGCAGCTCTGCTCACATCTCTCCCCCCAGCAGCTCTGCCTCACATGTGTCTGACTCACTGTATTTACAAAACAAAACTTGCACTAAATGCCTGGGGTTTCTGAAGCCAAACTGCAGGGGCAAAGAAGCCAGATACATTATATACTAGTAGAAATGGCAGTTCCCTACACTCTCCCTCTGGTGAAATCTTTACGTCACGTCAAAGACATACAAAGTCATAGTATACAGTCAACATTACCAATGACAATATCAATATGGTTGCTTTTGCATTTACAGAGTCACAACAGGTTAATAGGTATACATGCCAGCAGGAGCGAAAATTGGTAACATATTGACCAAAGTGGACACTGCACCCACCCAAGCATGGTATAAATGAGGCTGAGTAGTAAATCTGGGGTCCCCCAAACTATCATATGTCAGTATAGGTGGAGGGTGTCTAATTCTCTCTCCTCTCCGTACCTCTCTCTGAGGTAAACTAGCATGTCCAGGCCCTAAACTAGGGTTGTCTGCCATGGGAGGGGATGGTGCTGGTGGCGTAGGAGAGCTAGATCCCTGCTCATCTGTAGACACAGATCTAGGTACGAATTCTGGAGTTTGAGGGTTCATAGGTCTCCCTGAAGGAGAAGATACTGGTGATCTAGGAACTTCAGGAGCCACAGTCCAATCACTCTCAGGAGTTTCAGGAAGGTCAGGTGGAATATCGGCTAAGGACTGTGGAGAATCGCAGGCCGAGCCATCATTGGAGATATCCATACCATCAATCTGAGGTACAGGCAACAAATGATTTCTATGCCAAGTCCTGATCCTCCCGTCCCGTCCTTTTATCTTGTAGACTGGTATTCCAGGCAACCGATCTACCACTGTAAAGAGTTCACTCCGCCATCGATCAGCCAGCTTATGTTTTGCAGATGCTCCCAAATTCCGTAGCAGAACATGGTCCCCAGGGTTCAATTCTCGGTATCTTACTCGAAGATCAAATCTCCTTTTATTTCCTTCATTCACTTTGGCCGCATTTTCCTCAGCCAGCTCATAAGCACTCTTAAGCGTTTCTTTCAAACGTGCCACGTATCGGTAATGATCTCGATGACTGATACCATCGGTAGAGACTCCCAACAAGATGTCAATAGGTAGCCTAGGCTCTCTTCCAAACATCAGAAAGTATGGTGAATATCCTGTGCTCTCGTGCCTTGTACTATTATAGGCATGCACCATAGCCTCCACTTTTCGACTCCAGGATCGCTTATCCTCAATTCGTAAGGTACCAAGCATATCAAGTAAAGTCCTGTTAAATCTTTCAGGAAGGGCATCTCCCTCTGGATGGTAAGGCGTCGTCCGACTTTTGCGGATGTTCAACAACTGAAGTAACTCTTTGATCAGGTTACTCTCAAAATCCCGGCCTTGATCAGAATGCAACCGGTGTGGTAAGCCATAATGGATAAAATACTTTTCCCAAAGCACTCTTGCAACAGTGACTGCTTTTTGATCCTTAGTCGGAAAGGCTTGAGCATATCGTGTGAAGTGATCAGTCACCACCAATACATTTCCAAATCCTCTGGAGTCGTTGTCAATACAAAGGAAGTCTATGCAGACAAGATCCATGGGGCCCGAACTCTTCAAGTGTCCCATGAAGGCCGCTCGAATCGGGACAGTCTTCCTCTGCAAACATCTGCGACAGCACCTACACAGACGAGTCACGGTATCTCTCATTTTGGGCCAGTAGAATCGGTCTTGTATTAGGCCATAAGTCTTCTCAGGTCCCAAATGACCATGATAATCATGCAGACTTCGGAAAATCATCTTCTGAAAGCAGCTTGGAATAACTAGTTGGCGCCTTCCAGGGTGATCATGATACAGCACCACACGATAAAGTAGGCCATTGTCTATTTCAAACTTCTCCCAATCTTGTAGAAGTTGACTGCATTCAGAGGGTAGGGATGTCTTTAACATTTCTCTGTCTTGAGAACTCACTGCTTGATAAAGAGGTCCAATTAAAGGATCAGTCTTTTGACTCCAGATCATTCTCTTTGAAGATATAGAACAACTCTCAAAGGATCCTAAAGCGGCAGGGTAGGCAAACATGTCTGGTACAGCTTCGGGACCTCCCCCAATAGAGTCAATAAGCCGAGTTTCAGAAAAGGCTACTCGGTCTTCAACTACAGCAGCCATGGCACACAAAGCTCCTACTCCAGGACTTGGCACTTCTTCCCATTCATCCACTACTTCCGGACTAGGTAATCCAGGCCGTCTTGATAGAGCATCTGCCCCAATGTTCTTAGGCCCCGATTTATACTTGAGTGTGAATTGGTAGTTGGATAAAGCTGCCAACCAGCGATGTCCTGTAGCATCGAGTTTAGCGGTTGACAAAACGTATGTCAGTGGATTGTTGTCTGTTCTTACTTCAAACGTGGCTCCGTATAAATAGTCATGTAATTTATCAACAATGGCCCACTTGAGCGCCCAAAACTCCAATTTATGTACTGGATAATTTTTCTCGCTGGGAGAAAGACTTCGACTTATGAAAGCTATGGGCCGTAACCCGGCCGGGTATTCTTGGTGCAGCACGCCACCTAATCCTTCAAAGCTGGCATCTACATGTAGCACATATGGCTTCTGTGCATCAGCATAAGCCAGAACGGGAGCTTCTGTCAATTTCTTCTTCAACAACTTAAATGCTTCTTCACAATCCGCAGTCCACCTATCGCCAAAAAGGCTTTTGGAAGACCCTTTCTTCTTTCCCGGATCTCCTGCATCACTCTTCAACAGGTCGAGGAGGGCTCGAGCAATTTTTGAATATCCTTCCACAAATCGTCGATAGAATCCACAAAACCCCAAGAAAGATTGCAACTCCGTAATATTTTGCGGTCGGGGCCAATTCACCACAGCTTCAATCTTACCAGGATCGGTAGCAACTCTTTCAGCAGAAACAATATGACCTACATAAGTGACCGAAGATCTACAAAATTTGCATTTGTCAGTCGACAACTTCAGCCCCTCTTCTTTTAAGCGATGGAGTACTCTCATGAGTCGTTCTTCATGTTCTTCCAGCGTCTTTCCAAACACAATAATGTCATCAAGATATACAAGGCATTCCCGGGGCACTAAATCACCTAACACTCTTTCCATCAACCTTTGGAACGTTGCTGGTGCACCTTTTGTACCTTGCGGCATACGAGTGAACTGAAAGAAACCCAAGGGGCATATGAAAGCTGTCTTTTCCTGATCCTCAGGTGCCATTGGGACTTGATAGTATCCCGATCTTAGGTCCAGCACTGTGAACCAACAGTTTCCATTCAGAGCTTCCAGAGCTTCTTCAATTCTCGGCAGTGTATACTGATCAGGTAAGGTTCTCCGGTTCAGAGTTCTGTAATCCACACATAGGCGAATTGCTCCAGATTTTTTTCTTACCACCACAATAGGTGAGGCATAGGGGCTCTTACTGTCCACAATGATCCCCTGACCTTTCATTTGCTGTAGAGTCTGTCTTAACTCATCAACATCCTTTGGAGCAACTCTCCGTGGTCGCTCCCGGAAGGGAGTAGAATCGGTCAATCGGAAAGTGTGTTGAGCACTTTTAGCACAACCTACATCCATATCATCCATGGAGAACACTTCCGATAATTCAGACAACTTCTGTGTCAGTCGCTGATTCCAGGCCTCTGGTAAATGTGGATCACTCAAGTCAAGATTGAGATTAGGGATTGCATCTCGGATTTGAATCCTGCACACTTCAGCGTATGGATTTACTCCAAGCACAGGGTAGCAGTGGGCCACATTCTGGTATGGTCCAATTACGATCGGATGCGGTGCACAGTTACTCACTGTCACACAGGTAGATAACTCCACTTTATTTCTCCAGTCCTTTCTCTCCGGGATCACCATCCAGCCATTCTGGTTAATCATTTCTTCAGGGGTTTCCATAAGGACATAACTCCCCCCTTCAAGCAAATCGGGAGCAATGCTGGAGGCTACTCTCAGAATTCTCTCCCCGCCGGCAGGAACTTCCACGGTTCTCTCACCGATATGATATACCATTCCATGTCGATAGCCAGTAGACAGGGCATCACAGAGTTCTCTAAGATCAGAAGATATATTCACCGGCTGAGCTGCAGGGTTCCAATCTCTTCCAAGAAACTTCTGAAAAGCATAATGCACTGCGGGACAATTAGTGCCAAGTATCACAGGAGCTGCACAAGAATCCCCTGTATCAGGACAGACAAGAGCCGTAATCTTCATGGGAGCAACACTCTGATCTTCTAATTCAGGGACAGCTATAACTACTTGTAGGCTGCCATCTACAGGATATGATCCTGAATTAAGCCCCCACAATTTAATTTGTCCTGTAGACTGAAGAGGTATATCCCTCAGATACTTTTGGTAGAACGAGCGATAAATCAGGGTCACTTGAGATCCTGTATCAAACAGGGCAGGAGCGGCATGACCATTGACAGTGACTTTGACAACGGACCTGGAGCCCGCGATAGCGCCTCTGGTATTTACTCGGCCCGCCTTCCTTTGGTGTCTTTGATTCTGAATAGAGAAGACAGCACTGTGTCCCAATCCCTCACTGTCCTCCGTACACTGTCTGGCAGTATGGCTCGTCTGACCACATTTATAACAGGTTCTAGCATCCTTCCTCCGTTGAGTGGCAGTGGGTGGAGTGGCGGACTGTCTAAGTTCTGACCGCTCCGCTGGTTTGTCCTTGTTTGAATTAGGAACAACATCTTCTTTAGAGATGCTTTTCGCTTTCTTAGGGGTACTAAAACTAATGTCAGCTTCTTGTTTCTTCACTAACTTCATTAAGTCAGGAAATGGAAGGACTCTATCAGATAGTAAGACCTTGAGTACTTGAGCAAGAGGATGATGAGGTTGTAACCCTCTCACCAACTGACTGGTTCTCATAGCGTCTACCTCTGAAGTAGATATAGCTGCGTGGTACACCAGACGTAAAAGAAGTAGCTGTAAACGGTTAATAAAAGTAGAGACATTTTCCCCTTCTTTTTGACGAACCATTCGGTAATCAGCAACCATCTGGGCAAGGTCATAGTATGGCTCAAAGTGATCAGACAGTACTTGTATATAGTCCAATGCACTCACTCCTTCATGAGAGTCTCTGTACAAGCGGATCAATTCTGCAGCAGGAGACCGCAAACTTTCACTGATACGCTGCCGCTTGCCTTCTTCAGAGCAAGACCATTCCTTCAGGCATTGGAGAGTATGTTCTTTCCATATCTCAAAGTTTTCCTCCCCTTGTGGTACTGGGACATTACCAGAGAATACTTTTAGTTTCTTGTAGTGAGTGGCCTGCAGGCCCTGAGCTAACATTTCAGTCAGCCTGGCTAAAGTGCTAATAGCACTGTCACTAGAGGAACTGCTAGCGACGGCCATACTGGGGGGGTAACTGGCTGAGCGGGGTTCTTCCTTTACCTGAACCAGGGGAGGAACAGGAGGTCGGTAATCCCATGTAGTAGCTAGTGGGAGGTTCCCCTCTGAGCTATATCGCTTCTCCATATCAATGACTATTCCCACTTCTAAATCTCAGCAGTGCCTCCAAATGTAGCCCTATTTGGGGGGGGGGGGTATGAGTATTATCCCTCCCGCAACAGACTCTGGCGCTGACCTGTGTGTATAATGGGACCTGAAGCCTTCGCTGAAGGGAAGAGTGGGAACATATATGAAATATATCAGTGCCTCCACCCAGGATAGAGCCTCTGTATTACAGGGAGGATCTCGTCCTGGGACTTACCCATGAGGTACAGTTAGTAGCCTTAACAAGGATCACTGTACTAATCTCACAGTCTGAAGAATACATACAGATACCACATAAGGTTATAACAGTAGCTTTATAAGAATCAACAGGGTAATAATACATACATAAAATATACTCAGAACACAGCAATACTACAACAACCAGCAAGTCCTCAACCGTCTTAGGTTATATACCCGGGTATATATATAGATATATAGCAAGAGTCCAGTGCACAATACCTCCAGGCAACAGAAGAGATGCAGGGGCCCCTGTGGATGACTGTGGATCCTCGGATTCTTCCAGGAGATGACAGACAGCCGATCAGGAGATGATGATGATGATGATGAGATTCTTCACAGGCAGCAAACAGGGCGACGGTGACGGCAGTAGATGCAGGCCTGACTACCCTAACACTGAGTCCTTAACCTGCCAGCTAAACTACTAGTGCCACCGGGCCTCTAACTAGCTAGTTGGCCTTCGGAAGCCTAACCTATCACTGCCCTGAACTATATATATATATATGGATCCCTAACTACGGTTACTAGCTAGGTCCTGTGAGTATATAGGGGGTAACACATACCTAACTATATACTGTGAAGTAAAGAGGAACAAGTGGCTCTTAGACTCCCCCAGACATAACATGTCTGTCTCAGCAGCTCTGCTCACATCTCTCCCCCCAGCAGCTCTGCCTCACATGTGTCTGACTCACTGTATTTACAAAACAAAACTTGCACTAAATGCCTGGGGTCTCTGAAGCCAAACTGCAGGGGCAAAGAAGCCAGATACATTATATACTAGTAGAAATGGCAGTTCCCTACACCTACATAACAAAGGTATGTAGTTTATCACTGCAATGTGTTCTGTAACATGGTGGTGGCAGCTGAAGATGCTTGGGGGAGGTGGTAGACTGCCTTTAAACCCTTTCCAAACTGCAGAAAAGTAAAATTATGATTTTTGCTTGAATAAGTGACATTGTTCTTTGAGGGATTTACCTGTCAGTAGATAAATGATAGTAAGAATGCACTCCAGGCACTTGGACTGTGACTATTATGTAGACAAAAGTCTTTTGATCATTTATTGATAACATTTTATAGAAGTATTCCTAACAAGGTGACAATTCATTCAGAACTAGTCCCAAAAATCTGTCCTTATTTTATACAAGACATGAGAAGAAGAAATGGTCATTGTTGAAGACCTGCCCTGAACCTTAACATGAATTTGGTTAATTTATTCATTCTCCTCCTTCACTAGGGCACATACACAATTGTAAGATATTGAAATGGAAAAATTTTGGGAATGTTTACCTCAATCTTACTGATGTGTAAGACTGTTTTTTTTATTACATGAAACAGTCAATACACATTAGATTTGTAACCTGCTAATTTCAATGGGTTTGGTTGACCATCTAATGTGTATGGAGGCCTGACTGGTAAAATGTCAGAGGAAATAAGGATCAGGCATTTGGATAAAGAGAGGAGGCTTTCTTCCCTCTGTCACTTCATTACATATGCCCTGCTCAGTTGAGCATTCATGCATATAGGGGGGTGTTGAGTTAGGGTGGGTTCACACTTGCGCCGGCACTCCGTCCGCTGCGAACCTGACTTAAATGTTGGAAAAAAGGATAGGGAATGGATTGGGAAAGGTTTGAGATGCATTGCTTAAAAACTCATTCACTTCTATGGGTTTTTAAAGCAATGCGCGGGTGTGCTCTTACACCCTCTGCACCGCAAAGCTGTTTTTTTTTCGTCAGAAACAAAGTTGGACATGCAGGACTTTGTGTCTGACTAAAAAAAAAACGGCTTTGCGGCGCAGAGGGTGCAATCGGACACCCGCGTATTGCTTTAAAAACCCATAGAAGTGAATGAGTTTTTAAGCAATGCATCTCAAACCTTTCCCAATCCATTCCCTATCCTTTTTTTCCGACATTTAAGTCGGATTCACGGTGGACGGAGTGCCTTGCATGCCTACAAAGGAAGCCTTGCATGTTAGTGTTTAATCATTGTCTAGACAATTGGACCTTGACTTTGGTCTCCCGGCTTCACCTTCTCAAAAATCCTGACTTTACCCTACATAGTCTACAGTTCTCTAATTCACAGACACCACCCCACAAAACCTCCACTTTTCCACTGATAAACTTTTCTTCACCACTCTAATAATCCCCTTATATTTTTGCATACAAGATTTTTTCACTGAGTCTTCAGTATCTGAAGCAATTTGCAGTTCTTCAGTGGGGCTAATATGTATTAGCTTACAGTGCTGAAACCTTGGCCAAGATGACCAGAATTGTGGTATAAACATTTCTAAGGCATACCATAATAGCAGACACAGTGTATACAGACAATTACCTGTGCAGTATATTCAATTCATCTATGTGAAAAAGGAACTAAGGTCAAGATGCCTGGCAGAGCTGTATCTGCGGCTTTGAAAAGTCGATTCATGACATAACATCATGATACAAAAGGGCTCTTGTATCAATCATCATAGGACACATATATGGAGTAAGTAGAATATATGGTGGTCAGATTATACACCATTTATTCAACATATTACTCACTATAACCTCAAATTACGACAGCCCTGACAGTTTTAAAAAGTGGAGTGGTTAAGCAATCTCTAGATTTCGACATATATTTGACCTCCTTTACACACAAGAGTTGTTGTGCAGGATTTCCACTTTCCGATATCTCCACACTGGCACTGATACAATGTAACATACTGAAACTGGTTTGGCAGAAGCTGTACACTGGAGGTTTCTAGCCACTGGATGTAAGCAAGCAAGTTGACTGCAAGTGAAGCTATTTAAAGAGGACCTTTCACCACCACCATCAATTCCAGGTCTTTGCATCCTTTAAATGATCACTAACATTTTTAGACAACTTAATCACATTTAACAGGGCCTATGATTCTGCACTTTATTAAAAAAAGGTTGCTGTTTTCTGTCTGAAAAAATTCTCTGGACTGAGAGCATTCTGCAATATCTCACAGAATACAATATAAGGAGTCTATTATTTCTATACTTGCACCTACTTCTGTGCTAGCTTCCGGTATTGAATGAACGGCACGGCTAGCGCCGTGACTCTTATTCATTAAATGAATAATAGCTACGGAAGCACAGCCGCAAAATCAGACAGGAAGACAGGAATAGGACCTGCTCCATATTTTGCGGCCCGGACTGTTGGCCCGCTCATGGGACCGTGTAATTCACAGTCATGTGTATGGGCCTACAGAAATGAATGGGTCAGTGTGTTATCTAGGAAAAACCCGGATACCACACTGACCTAGCACATGGTTGTGTGCAAGGGGCTTAAATCTGTTTTAGTAGTATCAAGCTAAACTGTGAAAGGCATTCTGAAGTGGTATAAAATAGCCAAATGGATTCCATTTGGGCAAGGTGTGCCAATATGTGCCAATATGCCTATCATCAGCGAAAAGCTGGGTATTATGGTAAAAGGGTGGTGAAGTGTGTATGCAGACTGACACTACAGTCAGTCCTAATGAATCTTATCTACTTTTGTGTTACAACAAAAACTGTTCACAAGGCATTATGGGTAAAGGAGCTGGGGAGCTCATGAGCTTCAAAACTCTACACACCTTCACTGGTGCTCTCCTCAAGGAGAGATAGTCCCATCCCTGAACATAAACTGTTGCCAGCTAAGATTTACAAGGCAGTGAAACTGAAACCCTCTGGCAGTTGGGTCATAAAACCAAAACTGCACATTGCATTACACTACACCTGTCACCTGTCACCTGTTTGTCACTGTTTTTGTGTGGATGTAGGGGTGCGGAAACCCTTTTGGGTCCTACCCGAAGTCTAGGAGTTGGAGTGTGTGGCCCTCGGGTTCCCTCCTTCTTTGCTCTCCAGTGTCTGTCTCTGCTTTTGTGGAGATAGACAACAGTTGCAGGCTCAGTCGTACTCTTGGGGTGGCAGCCCTTGAGGGGACTGATGCAAGTAGCTGGCTTGGCGGTACTCCTGGTGGTGGCAGCCCATGGAGGAAACCAAGTAAGTCACTGACCCTCCTGTCTAGGCAGTTGGGTTGGTTTAGCCCCCTTACTCTTGTGCCTTTTGGCTTTGAGTTTGGGGACAGTTTCGGAGGACCCATTCTCTTTTGCGATGGGTTTTGCGATAAACAGCATCCTTTGCACGTTTTTTTCAGTGGCACCCGTCACTTTTTTGCCGTGCACTGGTGTTTTCGTTGGCACAGCTTTGAGACCTTCAAAAAAAAAAAAAAATTGCATTACACTACATAGGGTTGGAGGTATACACCAGGAGCTCATTAAAGCATTTATATAGTATTAAAATTCCAAAAACCATTACAATACTAAAAAATAACCACAAAGGCAGTTTCACATGGCAGAATGTTTGCGTCAGAATTCCTAAAAAAAATAATTAGAGGCAGACACTTCTTTTTGTGCCAGTGGAAAATATCAGCTGTCTCAAAAAATGAAATGCCCAGCCCGATCTTAAGGCAGATTCCACCCCAAAAACCTTACATTGCAGAAAATGGGAGTAGTAAATCTTTCTGCCTAATGCAGGAAGTTTTCCATGGTTCTTTCTGCATGGCGGTTCCCACCACAAAATCCACTGAGTGAACTTACCCTAAAGTAATAAATCTGCTTATCATCTTCCAGTATGCCTGGTGTTTTGGGGTAATGTTTGAGTCAGATCTTTCTTTTACCTTCTAGCAACTTTCTTTCACCTGTAAGCTGATGTCACCTGCACCTCAAAAACATCTTCAAAATCAAATGTTTTCTTACCACAGAGACACTTTGTAACGTCTCTGTCTGTTTAGGTCTCTCCACCACCATCTGCCCGTACGCGGCGGCGCAGGAGGCGTGCTCAGTTTGATTCCTTGTTTAAGATTCTTGTTGCTCAGTCTGAACACTGTCCTAGACTATGTAATTGATTTTCTGCCTCACCCGTCTCCTTCCCCTTGGTTTTCCTCTGCTCCACTAATAGTTAATTTTAGCCCTACCTATGTGATTGACAGCCTATCGTCCTATCAAGTTGGGGCGGGTTTTTCCTTCCTATTTATTCTTTGCTCACATTCACAGTGGCGCTGTTTATTGCTTCTGCATTCCTGCCTTTACTCCGTGCTGTTTTGTTCCCTGTATTCCTATTCCTGATCTCTGGCTTTGTCTGTGACTATTCTCTTGGATTGTGATTCTGTACTGCATTGCTCGACTGTTACCGACCCCTTGGCTAGCTGACCTCCCTTTGTTGTTGTTTGTCCTGTCTGCGTTTTTTTGTTGTCACCTATATTAGGAAGGGACTGTCGACTGGTTGCTGGCAGTCACCTAGTGGAAGATCGGGCAAGTTAGCCAGGGACAGTGGGGGGTTTCAGATTAGGGTCCACTGTCTTGTTGTGCCCCTCCCCCCAGGGCTCTGCAGCAGCTACTGGGGAATTGCTCAACTGGCAATTCCCTTACACACTTATTGTCCTCCTAATTCTTTCTCGTGTTCATTATTCCAACTCCTTACTTACCAGTCTTCCACTTACTAAACTCTTCCGTCTACAGTATGCCCTGAATGCAGGAGCCAGACTTTTTCTTCAGTCCAACCACAGAACTGATTCCTCCAGTCTGTACCAGTTATGGCATTGGTTGCCTCTCCACATTAGAGAACAATTCAAATTTCCACAGAATTTATCCTTCTATAGCTTTGTATTCTTAAAATTCTTCTTGCTGGAGCATGGCCCTGAGTAGTCTTCTTATCCTCTTATTTTCATGGGACTATCTGACATCCTGTTACTACATAAAGAGGAGGAAGGGGCAGTTATACATATTAGACTTAGACATTCCAGTCATCTAATATTCATAAAATGCTTGGCTGATATTTTTTCACCATATGTTGGTTGAAAAAGCATTAAGCATGTTGAATTTTAGAATGCCCGATCTGGCATTCACCGCTAGAGGTATCTGGCAGTGGTTTATTCTCCTCTCTTCACTGCAAAATACACGCCTAGCCAAACAGAGTGTGCATGTGTTAGTGGAGCTCATTAGGATTAGCTTGCTCAGCTGACAACTAGTAAAAGTGTGTGGACATCAGAACTAGTGGCTTAATATGGAACTACTGTTGCAATATTGATCATACCTGATGGAAAATTGTACGTCATATTGACTGCAGGGTGCCAATGATATCTACCATGTGATGAATCTGACACTGCAGTGCTTTATAAATGGAACCCAGGGTGAAGATGTGAATGAGCACTCCACGTAGCCAAAAAGTGCTATTTTCCTCTACGAACTTTCTGTCCCTATTATACCTATACGGAAACCGCCAGCACTTCCGTAGGTATAACTGACATGCTGCTATTTACAAAAACGCAACAGTTTTTGAAATTGCAGCATTTTTTCTGGCCAGAATCCAATCCACTTTGCAGGTACTGTAATATGCAGCGTTTTTTTGCCGCTGTGTTTCCTCCGCTGCCAAAATGCTGCATATTCATAATGTGGGGCCTGGCCTTAAACAAGAAATTAAATGGAAGATTAATTATATTGAATAATTTTTCTATTCCCTGTGAAAATAGATAATGTCTCTGGTTCTCTTAAAGTCAGTTTACATTTTCAGTAATTAATTCATTTTTACAATTAGTACTATTTCTAAAAAATATATATTAGAAATTGCCTCTTTGTTTTGTCTCTGGTTTGTGTTACTTTACACATTGACATAGATATTATACTATAATCTAATTATTTAAATCTAATCTTGCTAAAAATTTGCAGCTTGGTTAGAAAGAGTTATTGCACTGAGCTCTGGCTGCTTCTTTTATTATTGTTATTTTATCATCCACATCATTGTCCATGTAGAACATAAATCTAAACAAAATCTAGCCTACTTTATTCCACCACTAGGGGCAATGTTGTATTGTAATCAACATAACATCATTTTTTGTATTTCTTTAATTTGCTCTAAAACTAGCTACGAGCAAGCTGCTCTTAAAAATTAATAAAAAAAAAAGACTAAGTGTGAAATCACTCACAAGAGAACAGAATGAAACATAATCTCTAATTACAATGATATACTTTTGAGTGATGGTAAACATTTACAGTAGAAATGGGACGGATCAGGATGGAGAAGAGCACATAAGGGGAAAGCTGACGATGATCTAGACATGAAATTGCATACTTTGTGGTCTGTAGATTGTGATAAACGGTAATGATAATGTGGTGTTTAATGGCAACCTTTTCCTGTGTATTATAATCTATACAGGTTCTGTCTTCCTGAACGATGACTTCATTGATGATGTATGCAGTACATAAGAAAACACACATCAGTCAAGAAACACTCATAAGTTAATATGACTTGTCAGTGACCCGATAACATTAGTTATCACCAGAGCTTTAAAATTGCAAAATTGAATAATGATATATGTTTAAAAAAGTTTAAAAAAATAAGAAAAAAATAAAAATTTGAATCACTCTGCTTTCCCTCTTTTACCTATATAACAATAATAATAAAAATAATAATTAACATAATTAGTATTGCATTGTGGAAAAATGTTGGAAAAATTCAAATATAAAAGTATTTATCCCATATAGTGCAAAAATTAATAGAAAGTGATCAAATAGTCAAACAATCTCCAGAGACAGAAATATATAAAAAATTTTTTTTTTCAAGTGTTAGATTATGGTGATGCGAACATTTTTTTCTTCAAAATTTTATATTTTTTACACATAGCAAAAACAATATAAATTTGATATCACCATAATCATACTGTGACCCCCTTAATAAAGGTAACATATTGTTATTGCACAATGAACACCCTAAAAACCAAACTCCTAAAAATGTCACAACTGTGTTTTTCTTCAAATTCCATGCTATCAATATTTTTTTCCCAGCTTACCAATACATTGTATAGAATATTAAATGGTACTATTACAAAGTAAAACTTGTCTCTTATAGCTATGTGAATGGAAAAATAAGAAAGTTATGGCTTTTGAAGGCTGGAAATAAAATTAAAAACACAAAATTGGAAAATGGTTGCAGCATGGAGCGGCAGCAGGGAGAGGTTAAAGATGGATTATATTTTTAATGAACTCATTTTTATCCATGTCTGCAAAATCAGTTAACAACAGTGGAAAAAGACCACTTCTATGCCTGGAGCACAAGGTGTCAAATAATAAGATGGAAATAGACTAAACCCGAAAGCCAAGATCCCCCACTGCTTTTACCAACTGAAGCAACTTTCTGAATTGTGTTGATTTAAATGTGGTACTTGGAACTAGTGATCTTCTCAAAGGAGTTAAACAGGATTACGCTAGGTTCACACTAGCGTTCGGGTTTCCATTCTTCAGGTCCGCTTAGGGACATGAAAAACGGAAACCCTATCTGCTTAAAAAGTGGTTACCTGCGGAAACCAGCAGACACCATAGACAATAATGGGGTTCGCCAGGTTTCTGCCCAGTTTCCGCCTGAAATTGGCGGCTATAAAAGTCCTGCTTGCAGAACTTTTCTCTCCGCCTATTTTAAGCACAATGGGGGGAGTCCCCGAATGCTAGTGTGAACCAACCCTTAGAAAAAAAATGATCTTCTTGTCAAGGAAAAGTGCCATTTGTGTCTTTAGGCTATGTAGATATACATACAGGTGCATCTCAATAAATTAGAATATCTTTGAAACATTTCTTTCTTTCAGTAATTCATTTAAAAACAGTGACCTCCTATATTTTCTAGATTCTTTACACACAGAGTGTTCTATTTCAAGTGTTTTATTTCTGTAAATGTTGATCATGGATTATAGCTAATAAAAAACAAAATCTAAGAAAATTTGATTATTGTAAAAAAAATTCAGTATTGTAAATTCAGTGGGTCACCTGCCAAGGTTTCCTAAGCCTTTAAATGGTCCCTGGTTCAGTAGGACACACAATCATGGAAGATGCTGATTATGAAATGTATTACTGAATTACTGAAATGAATGAACGTTCCAAAAATATTCTAATTTATTGAGATGCACCTGTATATATGATATTGCATTCCCTTTACATGGCCCTATTAGTCCTAGAAACAATTGTTCCATTTGGCAGGTCCATTTAAATGTGCCAAAGATCACATGAGAAACAAGCAACAATCGTTTAAGAGATGATCTCAACTTTTAGGGTCTGCTCTAATGTACCAAAGGTAGAAGGTGTTTACTCGTATAATCATGCAATCCATTACAGCTGCTATATTGGAATGGACCCTTAGGGTAAGGCCCCACATTGTGTTGCAGATTTTGCTGCATTTTTTTTTGAGCCAAAGCCATTCTTACTTAGCTGTTAGGAAGTGTTGGGAGTAGTGGTTACAGGAGGTCACTTACACATGCGAACAGGCTCTGGCTGGCCCAGAGGGACCACCAATAGAAAGGATCATTTGATCTGCCGACAAGCATGTGCAGTTCTCTCAGTTTCCTTGTCCACCGTTTAGACACAGGTGACACATTCTTTACATACCTGTCTCTGACTGAACCATTTCCAGGCAGTTACCAGAAGAAATTTGGAGTCATAGTGCCATTACGTGTCACCACAACCAGCCACTGTCTACTTCGGTTGCAGTGGTTTCATAAACGAGAATCCTGGACTGCTACACACTGCAATCATATAGCCTTTAGCAAGTAATCCAAGTTCTGGATGAGGTCTGATGATGATTGGGTTCAAGTAGGGAGGCTTCTTGCTGAGTGCCTTTGCTGTGGAGTGGCACAATTCCTCAACTGCTGGTGTCATGATCATGGCATACAACGATCCATCATGATAAGAGAGACACTAAGAGCTAAGTGATATGCACAGGACATCCTGTGGCCACATTTGTTGCCTCTCTTGGCAGATCTTTCGACTGGCATTTTTCAGCAGGCTACTGCTTGCTCACAAATAGCAAGGGTTTCCCTGGAATGTCTCCACCAGATTGCAATACTTCCTTGGTCTGCTCCATTTATGTCCAATCAAGTATTTATGGGACCAGGTGGGATGTCAGCATCGGCAACCATTGAGTGTGCAGGATGTACAGGCCAAGCTGCAACATCTGTGGGCAAATGTGCTGCAGGATACCATTCAGAACCAGTATGACACCATGCCCAACCATATCTCATCTTGAATCCAGGCTAGAGGTGGTCCAGAGATTCCTTTCAATTGAACAGTTTTCCCATGATAAACTTATCCTTTCGCTCTAATATTGTAATGACTTACACACTTCATCATTACATTCATGCATAGAAGGTTGCATTCAATTCCAACAACTCCTTCTTGGTGTGTTATTTTTCTTGTCAATGAGAGTATTTGGTGAATACGCTTATATTCACATATTACGCGATCCATTGTTAATGTAGCTAGATCCTTTCCTAACTTGGGTTTTGATGCTTTAACAAAAAAAGTTGTTATAGTTGTAATAAAAGCCATGAACCGCCTTGGTTGTGTGATCAGATCATATGTGTGACACTAGGCTTAATGTCTGATACTGTCCTACAGATGGTTCAGGTCAATGGAAAGATTTTTTACCAGCGGAAGCGTCTGATTGTGCAATACTTAAATCAGACGCATTGATTATTCACAGCGCCCGGCTTCTTAAAGCTGGGGAAGTAATTACGGCTTTTTGTGTGGATTATCCACTCAGAAAAGGTCAAATAACTACAAACAGTGCCAAAAAAACAAGAGCCACCAAGGACCAGTGCATTCCGTGATCTGTTAAGAAATGCTAAGGCAGGTCCTGATAATGATGTGCTTATGCCAGGTTCTGCAGAATTTGATCGCTCTGTCATAGAAATCCAATGAAGATTGAATGATTACCGCTTTTTTTTCCTTCAAGTCGGCTTCAGGTCCCTGATGCCTGTCAAATAAACTAGTTTGTCAGAGACACCAGACTGCAATACTAAGGAATTTACTTTGGGTTCCAGAAGAATGAAGATTTTGCATATTGCTCTGCACATTAAAACTGTCTAACAGGAAGATTAGACTTGCTTATCGCCTGCATATTTAAATTAATTTTCTGGAACATACTGCAGAAATCAGGACATTGGATGAGCACATATTTTGCAGTCATTTTGTGTATAATCATCCATGTCTTTTGCGCAACTGGAAAAAATAATGCACAGGCTGTCAGTTTTAGAAATTGTTACTACAACCACTTTACTACTAAGACAATGCTGATATTCCTAGAACTAAATAATGTACAAATTATACCTTGTAAATTACAAAATTACTCCTAAGGAAAAAGTAAAACAGGAACTGACGTGCTTTTGATGGGACTCTTATTTGCAATAGGCCTTCAAAGCTCTCAGGGACAGTAACTGACTTTATGAAAAAAGATGAGATTTTGTACTGATGTTTTCTGGTAAATGCAATGTAGACATTGCACTGGACCATAGTTCTGCCACATTATAGGAATACTGTATATTTACTTGTCAGAACTCAATTGTTTATCATCCCTATACTATGACATCACTGTCTACTATAGCATACAGTAGCTTTAGCTATGCCAGTGATGGTGACATCACTATGTTTATTATATTTGTGCTTTGACATCACTGTGTTAATAACATCTATACTGTGACCTCACTGTGTTTGTTATCCTTGAATTATGATGTTGGAATTATTTGATTATTTATCCCTGTGCTGTGACATCACTAAAGTCCTTAGCCAGGGACAGTGACATCATTATCTTTATTTTCTGTGTTTTATGCTGTGACTTTACTATATCTATTATCCTTGTTTATTCAACTATTTATTCTCCTACTGGGACATCACTGCATCTGTTATCCTTATTTATTTTATGATTTATGGATAGGACATCTATTTAAGATTGTTAACAGTCAGACTGCCGGGATCCCCACAGATCAGCTGTTTCCCCATGTGAGCAGTCTTCACTTGCCCTACTTAACCATATGGGGTGCTTAAGAGACCTGAGTCCTGGAGAGAGAGAGAGAGAGAGAGAGAGAATGGGCCTGATCTGCCAAGGAACAGATCCATGTCCTGGAGATTTAGTGAAGTGATGGGGTGTCTGAGTAGAAACTGTGTGGTGGGTCAACTGAAGTTCTTGCAAGAACCCATAGTGTGAGAAGCTACAGAGCAGTACACTGCAGGAAGGCCTAAATATCATCTGTAAGCCTTCTGAGGTAAGTGTCCTGTGCATTGTTTATCCCTGAGAGAAGCCAATTATGAGAGACTTCAGACCTGTAGGAAGCCATAGTGAGGTTGGCAGGGTCTTTGCGAAAACTTCAGTCCTGGAAGTCCACCTGTACATTGTTAGAGATTGGATACCCTGTGGCCTAAGAAGTAGCCTGAGTGCTTTCCAGTCCTTTAAGCAAGTGAACTGGCTGAGAATGGTAGGACAAGATCAGGGTGTCCCTGTGAGTGAGTGGGGTTCCTGCAACAGTGAGGGGCAAAGTGAAGGTTGAAGCTAACCCCTGTTAACACTGTTACGTGAGATACTAAAGTTGCGTGTACTGCTGTGTTGTCAATACTGCAATTTTAAGTGAGCTTTCCTTTGAGGAATAGTGTCCTTTACAATAAGGAGGCAAGATTTAATAAGTCTCACGTTCTGTACACCAGTCTTAACTCATTTCCTCACTGGTGCTAACTGCATCTGAATTATTTAGAGGCTCTGGCCTGTTACTAACTCAGGTATACTCCCATGGGTCAGAATTGAAGTCTACGCCAGCCAGGAATTAGTATAGATTTCAGGTATAACTCAGGCCAGCTTTTTAGCATGAATTATAGTAAATATGTTGGTCTGGCCCACTTTGATCTCTGCTCTGCTCCACCGATTTTCATAAAAAGTAGTGAGCAGGGCGCAGAAGGAATGATTTGGCGCATCTTTGGTGCAAGAAAGGACCGTGCTCTAAGATGCACCACATTTACATCCATCTATGCCAGAAAACTGACATACAGTAGATGGGTTAGCAAATTCCCCCCAAGATCTTTGTCTGCTATTTTGTGGCCACAAGGTGAAGATGCAAGAAATACACTAAAGACACTTATTGTTGCCCTGATTCACTCTCGCCTTGACTACTGTAACTACTTACTAATCGGTCTTCCCCTTACTAAACTTTCTCCTCTACAATCGATTCTGAATGCGGCAGCTGGCTCTATCAGTCTAGACGCTATAGCGATGCCTCCAGTCTGTGCCGGTCACTACATTGGCTGCCTATTCAATACAGAATACAATATAAACTTATCACCCTCATTCACAAGGCTCTCCATAATGCTGCACCTCCCTACATTCCCTCCCTCATCTCTGTCTATCGCCCAACCTGTACTCTCCGTTCACTCAATGACCTAAGACTAACATCCTCTATTATCAGAACCTCCCACGCTCATATACAAGACTTCTCCCGAGTTGCACCACTTCTCTGGAATGCTCTATCCCGGACTATTAGATTAACCCCCAATTTCCACAGCTTCAAGCGCAAACTAAAGACATACAGTGGGGAAAAAAGTATTTAGTCAGCCACCAATTGTGCAAGTTCTCCCACTTAAAAAGATGAGAGAGGCCTGTAATAGACATCATAGGTAGACCTCAACTTGGAGAGACAAAAAGAGAAAACAAATCCAGAAAATCACATTGTCTGAGTTTTAAAGAATGCATTTGCAAATTATGGTGGAAAATAAGTATTTGGTCAAAAGCAAAAGTTCATCTCAATACTTTGTTATATATCCTTTATTGGCAATGACAGAGGTCAAATGTTTTCTGTAAGTCTTCACAAGGTTGGCACACACTGTTGCTGGTATGTTGGCCCATTCCTCCATGCAGATCTCCTCTAGAGCAGTGATGTTTTGGGGCTGTCGCTGGGCAACACGGACTTTCAACTCCCTCCAAAGGTTTTCTATGGGGTTGAGATCTGGAGACTGGCTAGGCCTCTCCAGGACCTTGAAATGCTTCTTTCGAAGTCACTCCTTCGTTGCCCTGGCGGTGTGCTTGGGATCATTGCCATGCTGAAAGACCCAGCCATGTTTCATCTCCAATGCCCTTGCTGATGGAAGGAGGTTTGCACTCAAAATCTCAAGATACAGGCCCCATTCATTCTTTCATGTACACGGATCAGTCGTCCTGGTCCCTTTGCAGAGAAACAGCCCCAAAGCATGATGTTGCCACCTCCATGCTTCACAGTAGGTATGGTGTTCTTTGGATGCAACTCAGCATTCACTCTCCTCCAAACACGACGAATTGTGTTTCTACTAAACAGTTCTACTTTGGTTTCATCTGACCATATGACATTCTCCCAATTCTCTTCTGGAACATCCAAATGCTCTCTAGCAAACTTCAGACGGGCCCGGATATGTACTGGCTTAAGCAGGGGGACACGTCTGGCACTGCAGGATCTGAGTCCCTGGCGGCGTAGCGTGTTACTGACGGTAGCCTTTGTTACGTTAGTCCCAGCTTTCTGAAGGTCATTCACTAGGTCCCCCCGTGTGGTTCTGGGATTTTTGCTCACCGTTCTTGTGATCATTTTGACCCCACGGGGTGAGATCTTGCTGGAGCCCCTGATCGAGGGAGATTATCAGTAGTCTTGTATGTCTTCCATTTTCTAATTATTGCTCTCACAGGTTCTTCCTCACTGCTTCCTTTTGATTTCTTCACATCAAGCTGCTTGCCTATTGCAGATTCAGTCTTCCCACCCTGGTGCAGGTCTACAATTTTGTTTCTGGTGTCCTTCCACAGCTCTTTGGTCTTCACCATAGTGGAGTTTGGAGTGTGACTGGTTGAGGTTGTGGACAGGTGTCTTTTATACTGATAACAATGTCAAACAGGTGCCATTACTACAGGTAATGCGTGGAAGACAGAGGATCCTCTTAAAGAAGTTACAGATCTGTGACAGCCAGAAATCTTGCTTGTTTGTAGGTGACCAAATACTTATTTTCCACCATAATTTGCAAATAAATTCTTTAAAAATCAGACAATGTTATTTTCTGGATTTGTTTTCTCATTTTGTCTCTCATAGTTGAGGTCTACCTATGATGTCAATTACAGGCCGGCCTCATCTTTTTAAGTGGGAGAACTTGCACAATTGGTGGCTGACTAAATACTTTTTTTCCCCCACTATATCTTTTCAGACAGGCCTATCACAATTCCTAATGTAAACCCTTCTGTAGTTAGAATCCCTAAAACATACCCTCTGTTCACGCTCCTGCATTACCCCACAGGATATGATGCCGTATCAGACTAACTTTATATGTCCAGGCACCATCTGCACGTTAAAGACACGACTGGTGACGGCTCATACAGCTTTATATATGTGTAATGACAGTAACCTTTATTACAGAATTGTCTGGACCACTGTATAAGCAATACTACGTCTGTTGCCGCCCCTGCTACCTCCTGTGTCACCCCCTCTACCTCATAAATTGTAAGCTCTTGCGAGCAGGGCCCTCAGTCCCAGTGTGTGAATTGAATATTTCTTTGTAATGTATCTGTTTTTGTCGGCATTGAACCCTACAAATTGTACAGTGCTGCGGAATATGTTGGCGCTATATAAATAAAATTTATTCTTATTATTCTTTATATACTTCCAACATAAGTGGCGTCGACTACAAAGCAATCTTAATTTACGAGAGTGGCTATACACTGAAGCACATACATACATATATACATACAAACACACACAAACACACACACACACATTCTAATGGAATAATGAAGATACCCGGGTACAGTGTGCCAACACAGAGGAGGGATTTTGAGGTTGGCACTTTCCAACCCTCCCTATCCACCTAGCAGTAGGGACCTAGCCTATGTGGCCTATGTACAGTAGGTACTTTACTGATTAGTAGGTACTTTACTAGTTTATTATAAGAGTTGTTCCACCAAAACAACATATCCTTTATCACAAGATTTGGATATTTCTGGAAGAAGCCTCAGAACCCCAACTCTGCAACATATCCCCTATCCAGTTTATAAGGGATAAGTTACATTTGGTGGGATAATGCCTTTAAACATAAATCTTCAATATTCTTAGTTTTCAAGCCTTAACCATAAATTAACCTGACAAGTTAAGTAAGAATGGCAAGCATCTAACATGGGGCTCTCACGTATGACAAACCATATGAAAAATGCAGGCCTCTATGGCTCATCACAATGGCTCTATTCACATTGTAACCACACTGTATGTTCATGCACTAAATAACACGTGTCACACTTAGAGGTAACACATAGTGTTAAAGCACTGCTGCATTTATTGACCCAGTTACAATGTGTATCATGTCGGTATAAAATTAGAAAAGCATGCTATATATGTGACTAACAATGCCCCTTGGGAGAGACTTGTAGCCATATTTGCTTTCTATGATTTCTTGATTAATTTTAGAAGAAGCTGAAACATAAAGGCAGTGGTAAGTAGAACCATGTGTGCCGGCACCTAAACTAGACCAGACTTCTATTTAAAAAGACAGTTTATAATTTTTCTGTCATCGTACTTTAGGAAGCGTGATTCCTGGGCTTATGAAGTGGATTGCTCTGGCCTGAGTTCTACAATAAGCAATAAAAACACATTTACACCTCCTTGTTAACAGAAGATTTATTAATGGTCTGAATAACTTCATGTCAAGTCTAATAGCCTCAGGAAATACAGGCTGTGTGGTTCCCTGTACATGACCTTTAAATAGGATATGTACATTTATAAAGTGGGGGTGTGCTTTCATATCACAGATCTGTGTCAGGGAAATCACTTGTAATATTGCAGAGCATTATTTTCAGTGGTTATTCAATTATTTCTAATTTAGGTTTAGGCATCCTGTAGCTCAGTAGTTTATCTGGAGCTGCAAGTCCCCAAAGTCATGTCAGGTCTACAAGTTCAACTGGAGGTAAAAATGTTTGTCTTTCTCTCTATTGTATAGCTGTCTTGATTTTGGCCTTAAAGGTATATTCTGGTATTCTCAAGTTATCAGCTATCCACTGGAAAGGTGGGCCCCCCACCAATTTCTGGGCCCCCACTAATTGCTACAATGGGAGTCCTGTGTCCTAGGTTTCTCCCAGCGGAAAGATTGACCACTACCTGGAGGAGTTGAATGCAATGGTGGCCAAGCATGCACTCTGCAGCTCTATTTAACTCTATGGGACTACCAAATGCTGTAATCAGCTTCTCTTTAGCAGTCTCATAAAGTTGAATGCAGTAACAGTGTCCATGTGCATCTCCTCCTACCAAATGCTAGGGGGTACAGGCTCCATGGGAGTGGTTTAGAAGTGCAAAGTAGACCAAGTTTAAAATGCTGTAAACTTATGAATTTACGATAATTTACCTTGTACGCCATAAATTCCCGTCGTGCGCCACATATTTGTTTCCTCAATAAGCGAGAGATGATTTGTATTTGCTTATTTTGTGCCAAAAATTGTAGGGTTTTTGATGCGTGCGTCAAATATTTGTTCCATACAGCCTATGAGTTTTTTGTCTACAGCTTTTGTCTATAGATTTTGTCTACATGTTTTGCGCCAAATATTTGTCTCATGGTGAAGCTGAACACTTTTAGTTGGATGGTATTTGAGACAGAATTTTGGAGCTTCTAATAATACTCCATATTTATGAAGGCCCATACAACAGATTCATAAATATGTCTAAAACTACGAATGGGCAAAGTTTGACAGTATTGATAAATGTGCCACAGTATGTTTGGCTAGTATATGTCAGTATGACTTCTTCGTCTAAGCATAATGAAAATCAATCCATATCAGAGTCAGAGAATCAACTGAGGGGAAGTGTCTCTAGGACTTCTGTTCTTGTAACCACTTTTTTCTCTCCACCGTCTTCACATAGATTCCAAATTCTCTTGTAGTCTTAGGACCGAAATGTTGCATTGGAATAATTTTTCACCCATTTGGTTTATAACTCTGGAGTGCTGTCCATTTTTTGCATCACTGTCTTCACATCGATATCACAAAATCCTAGCAGAGAGAGAAACCTTGTAAATCATAGAAAGTGTGAAATCTTATGCACACAAGTATATTATTGTGACATGCACGAGTCAAATATTTAGAGACAAGAATAGGAATGAATCATGTCTTAAAAGATCATAAAAGACTTTCCTAAAGTAATTTGCTCTAAATATATGGTTCCTGCCGTGAACACTCTGTTCAAGGGTCTGTTGTAACTATGTTCCCACAAACATGTTCAGAAGCTAGTGAATGTATCTTGGAAATACTCCATTTTGTACAAAGTCTGTTTTTATATAACCTTTCTTCCCTGGGAATATTCTTGAGAAGACCCAATGTAGACAGATGCCATGCATTCATGTACTTGGGTCTCAGTAAGCAGCCATACAGGTTCTATGCATATGGATGTGCTGTGTACAGGGGACTTAACAGTTACGATAAACAATGCTCTTCATTGCTTGGTGATCACTTGCTTCATCCTTAGTTTGGTTTCGTTACCATTTTACCAGAACTGAGACAAAGATCATACGAACTTTCAGACCACCTAAAGGTTTTGAGCAGAAAAGTTATTAAAAACATACATTTTGTGTAAATTCTTCCCTTGATTCGAGATAGGCTATTAAAAACAAATGGTTTTAATGCTGAACTAAAACCGATACAGTCTTTTTCACCATAGATTTTCCTTGTTTTGCAGCCAGGAAATTTTGATGTATAACACTCCTAAGTAAGAAAAAAACATAATCCGCAACAGGTGTTTAACCAGCTTCAGATTTTTATACATATACAAATAAAGTATGGTATGTGGTCTACCTTACATACGTGATGTGATAATGCCATAGGACTCTCAGTTATGGATATAATTAATCCATGATGTCCTGGAGTCCCCAGTGCTGAAAGATCCTTGCGCCGGATGGTTTCTCAGGACAGCCTGTATTTTTACAAATGTAATACATCTGAATATGATTACCAGGCGGAGAATCCAAGCTGGGATGAGTCTGGGAGGATGGGAAATAGAAAATCATTTTCAATAAATACTTACGGGTCAGTGATTTATAGTGTTTCATTTATTAAACTGGTGGTCACCAATAGAAACAAGGAAATCATTTAAGGATTTTGTACACATTCCAATAACTCTTCACAGCACAACATGGCTGTCTGTAAATTTCAGATGGTGTGATCTTTTTAGAATGCATGGGAAATAGTCTTCCAAAAATAGAACAAATTGATCCATCTGTTGTGCATTTGCTCATTAGTCTGGTTACTGGCTATTGCATTCAGCATATAAAAGAGTAATAATAAGGCTTCATTCACACACAGTGCCAAACAAAGCCTGTAAAGTCACTACCAAACCTCTGCCATACCTCCCAACATTCAGAGGACCGAAAGAGGGACAAAATCTGTAATGTGTGGCATGCTCCACAGCAAATTTACATATAATAAGCCACCCATCTAACACTTCTCATGTCCCTTTTGGCCCCTCACAATTCCACCCAGTTTATTTGTGCCCCCCACAAAGTATAATGCCCCTTTAGTGATCCCAGCACTGTATAATGTACCTTTAGTGCACCCATACAGTATCATACCCCTATGGCCCCACACAGTATAACATCCCCCAGTGGTCCCCACATTGTATAATGTCCCCTTGTGGCCCACATTAACATAAATTCTAGTCGGGTCTGTGTTGTCGGTGACTTGGGAGCAGCAGGCTCAATTTAGTGACCTTATTATTGCCCCTGCCTGCTTCACCATTGAAATCAACTCTACCAGATGCAAATTGAGTTAGGGTTGGGACATACCTCTCGCTACCTGGGACATATAGGACAGCACCTAAAATCTGTGCCTGATTTGCTGAATCTGGGATGGTTGGGAGTTATGCGTATATTGCCAATTTCGTACATATGGAAGCGCATTCTGTATGTATTCATCATGAGTATAATATGTGATATGCACCATAGAATGACACATGGAGTAGTATTTGTCTCTGTACAGGTCATGTGTGTATGAAGTCTAAAGCAAGATAAGGATGTATTGTAGATGCATCTGATCCAGTGTGTAAAGTTGATGATGATCTGTTAATACATATAAAAACGTTCAATATATTTCCTATTACTTTTGCAGCCACTCTTGGCTTTGGCTCAAAAAACTGGAGCAAAATCTGCAACAAAAAAAGCTGAGTTTCCCCAAAGTGAAAAAAAAACAAGCACATGATAACAAATTCTGTTTACTTTATTTATCTTCATTCACAAATGGCCAACTTGGGCTGTATTAACCCTTTCCCGCCGCAGCCATTTTTAAACTTTTGTTTTTTACTCTCTGTCTTCCAAAAGCTATAACTTTTTTATTTTTCATTCACTTTTCCATTCATATTTAGAATGGGGTGGAATTAGACAAAAATTGCATTTGGTGATTGTCTTATATGCTTTGTTTTCACAGTATTCATTGTTCAGCCAAAATGACACGTTACTTGTATTCTGTGGGTCAAGTACGATTATGGCGATACCAAATTTGTATAGTTTTTGTTCTGTTTTAACACTTTAAAAATCTTTAAAAAAAACAAAACAAAAAACATTTCTTGGAGTCACGATATTTTGGCACCAGTAATCTTTATATATTTCCATAAACGGGGCTGCATAAGGCATCTTTTTTTGTGGGGCCAGATGTAATCATCCCCGACCTCACTGAAGTCTTTTCTCCTTCTCTAACCCCCCTCTTCAATCTATCTCTAGCCAGTGGTACCTTTCTTTCTGTCGTTGAACACTCTGCTGTAACAGCCATTCTTAAGAAACCATCCATCGACCCATCCTCTTCAGCCAAATATCATCCTATCTCATTTCTCCCATTTGCCTTTAAACACCTTGAACAACATGTCCACTTTGAACTATTATACTATTTTCCTATCTCTTGTCCAACTTACCCTTTGACAGACTACAGTCAGGCTTTCAAACCAATCACTCCACAGAAAGAGCCCAAACCAAAGTCACAAACAAGCTACTAATAGCCAAAGCCAAAAGACACCACTCTGTTCTCTGCCTTCTAGACCTTTCCTCTGCCTTCGACACAGTTGACCACTCCTTTTTATTACAAATTCTCTCATCCCTTGGCATCACAGACTTGGACCTCTCCTGGATCTCTTCATAGCTCACCATTTGCACATTCAGCGTCTCCTTTTTACACACTTTCTGTAGGTGTTGCTCAAGGCTCTGTCATGGCACCTCTTTTGTTCTCCATCTAGACCCTTGGCCAACTTATAATATCCCATCGTTTTCAATACTACTGTTATATCAACGACACTCAAATGTATCTCTCTGG
This sequence comes from Leptodactylus fallax, assembly GCA_947044405.1. Classification (NCBI taxonomy): domain Eukaryota; kingdom Metazoa; phylum Chordata; class Amphibia; order Anura; family Leptodactylidae; genus Leptodactylus; species Leptodactylus fallax. The sequence continues at coordinate 361,732 of CAMRHE010000581.1, forward strand.
CCCAGATATTACCGCTTTGTTGTACAGAGTGTAGAGCAGCCATAGCCTCTTTCCTCTCCTCCTGTTTTCTCATACTCAACATGGAGTTAACTCTTGACTCTTTCCTATCCTTCAAGTCTCACATCCAAGCTCTGAAAACCTCCAACCGCCTCCAACTCAAGAACATTCTTTGAATCCACTCCTTCCTCACCTCTGAACCTCTGAAGCTACAAAAATACTAGTCCAAGCCCTCATAATCTCCCGCTTAGACTACTGTAACACCCTTCTCCATGGCCTCCCAGAAGATGCTTTCACCCCTCTCCAGTCCACCCTTGCTCGCTTAATCCACCTTTCCCTCTGTTTTTCATCAGCCTCTTTCCTCTGCCCTGCCAATTCCTTCACTGGCTACCCATCACCAAGAGAATATAATTTAAACTGTTAACGCTGACATACAAAACCATAGTTAACCTGTCCCCTACATACATATCTGACCTAATCTTCCATTACCTACCCACACTTGATCTCCAATCCTCTCAAGACCTCCTACAGTGCTCAGCTCTTATCCACTCTTCACACAACCGCCTCCAAGACTTCTCCCGTGCATCCCCCAAACTCTGGAACTAACTACCATGACCCATAAGACTGTCCCCCACAATCACAATATTGCCACTATACAACCATCTGAACAGCTTCTACCTTCACCTACTGTCTATATCCCCCTTCCCTCATAGCTTGTAAGCCCTTGCGGACAGGGCCCTCTATCCCACTGCATCAGTTCACTGTTAGTATTGTACTCATTTTGTGTATTTTCTTTATTGTATATGAACCCTCATGGAATTAATGGTGCTCTAAAAATAAATAATAATAATAATAATAGTGCCTCAGTCAGGTTTGACCAAGGTATCAGAGGAGTAATACAGTGGAGACCCGGTGGCGATGGCAGTTGCTCAGCTCCTGAGTGGCTGCCATATTTAAAGACCCAACATCCGCCATTACAGTGGGGACGGGTAGGGAAGGGGTTAAAGATATATCCATGATTTTAAATGGAATCTATCAGCAGAACCCAACATATCATCCCGACAGATAGATAGGTTAGGGTCACCTAAATCAAACAGTATTTTCCCTTTGTGAATCATTTCCTCTGTTGCTGAGATATCATAGTTTTTGTCAGTAATGCAAATGAGCTCTTTATAGCAACCAGGATGTTGTCGCTTATCTCTTTGAAGCAATAGCAACACCCTCATTTGTCCAAAGAGCTCACTTGCATATTGACAAAAATGAAATCCTAACCTATCTATCTGCAGGGCTGCAGTCAATGACCTGCAGCAGTCCCATGAATGATGTACGTGATTTCACAGGACCTACTGGGATCACCAGAGCAGTGGGATCTGAGCAGCAGGGGATTTAATAGATAAATAATGTGTTGTTTTTTTTTTTTTAAACTTTTATACTATGTTTTATTTCTAGTGAACTCTCCTTAAATTCCTGATTACTAACTATGACAATATACTATACCGCTATAACTATAACAATATATTACAATACTATAGCATTCTTGGTTGCAAATAAAGAAGCATTTGTGTTTCTTAGTTGTTTCTCTTAGTTGGTGAATTCCTGATATTTTTTGCAGTTCTATGTGTCTGTATAAAACATATCAAAGCATTAATCTACTGCAAATACGTTACCAGCTTGCTATAAATATTCATTATGTAGTTATTGTTATATTTCTAAAAAGAATGTCATGTTTATCGATTTTTCTTCTGACGTCTGGAGTCACTAAGTATTTCTACACGAATGATAAAAACTGCAGTACCACTTATGACCATTAGGTGGAGATGACAATGATTGTGGTGACAGCTAAGATTTGTAGTTTAGATAACATAACATACAAAATTGATTAATAGTTGATCAATAAAACATAATTTAACACCTTTACATACATAAACCTCAGAACCTTATCCTCAGATGTTGCAAACTTTGTTGTAGCAAATTTTAACTTGACTTTTTCACATTTGTTATTAAGTTTCAAAGTTTTGGAGGTTTGAAACACTAAACCAGTAGTCCATGACTGCCGGCGATATAGGCAAAGGAGAGACAGATCTTGTTGATGTCAAACACATTAACACAGGAGACCTGGACACCAGCATACTTGTTCTTCAGCATGTTTGACATGTCTTAACAGTCTTGTAAAGTTTGGGGACTAAGATACTCTTCCTAAACATAACGATTCTGTAGCTAGGAGAAATGATCAGTTTAGGGTGGGTTCACACTTGCGGCGTTCTCCATCCGCCGCAAATCCGACCTAACTGTCGGAAAACTGGATAGGCACTGGATAAGGAAAGGTTTGCGACACTTTGCTTAAAACCCCATTCACTTCTATGGGTTTTTAAAGCAATGTGCGGGTGTGCGCTTACACCCTCTGCGCTGTGAAGACAGATTTTTTCGTCGGAAACAAAGTTGGACATGCAGGACTTTGTGTCTGATGAAAAAAACTGTCTTCGCAGCGCAGAGGGTATAAGCGCACACCCGCACATTGCTTTAAAAACACATTCATTTAGGTGTCGGAATGCCACCACAAGTGTGAACCCACCCTGAGTCTCTCTTTAAGATATATTTGAGATCATTTTATCGGGGGTTATTCAAGACCCAATGTTAATGGCCTATCCCTAGGATAAGTCATTAGTCTGATATTAGTGGGGTCCGGTGAGATGTTCTCGGTAAGTACGTTTTATTGTGACTCATGCATTGGGCGCTGAGTTTTGGGATTTCTAAAATGATCCTGTCAGATTAAAAATACAATCCAATCTGCAGGCAGCATGGTAAAGAACAGACTGATACAGTGGGGAAAAAAAGTATTTAGTCAGCCACCAGTTGTGCAAGTTCTCCCACTTAAAAAGATGAGGCTGGCCTGTAATTGTCATCATAGGTAGACCTCAACTATGACAGACAAAATGAGAAAACAAATCCAGAAAATCACATTGTCTGATTTTTTAAGAATTTATTTGCAAATTATGGTGGAAAATAAGTATTTGGTCACCTACAAACAAGCAAGATTTCTGGCTCTCACAGACCTGTAACTTCTCCTTTAAGAGGCTCCTCTGTCCTCCACTCATTACCTGTAGTAATGGCACCTGTTTGACATTGTTATCAGTATAAAAGACACCTGTCCACAACCTCAGTCACACTCCAAGCTCCACTTTGGTGAAGAGCAAAGAGCTGTGGAAGGACACCAGAAACAAAATTGTAGACCTGCACCAGGCTGGGAAGACTGAATCTGCAATAGGCAAGCAGCTTGTTGTGAAGAAATCAACTGTGGGAGCAATAATTAGAAAATGGAAGACATACAAGACCACTGATAATCTCCCTCGATCAGGGGCTCCACGCAAGATCTCACCCCGTGGGCTCAAAATGATCACAAGAACGGTGAGCAAAAATCCCAGAACCACATGGGGGGACCTAGTGAATGACCTGCAGAAAACTGGGACTAACGTAACAAAGGCTACCATCAGTAACACACTACGCCGCCAGGGACTCAGATCCTGCAGTGCCAGACGTGTCCCCCCTGCTTAAGCCAGTACATATCCGGGCCCGTCTGAAGTTTGCTAGAGAGCATTTGGATGTTCCAGAAGAGTATTGGGAGAATGTCATATGGTCAGATGAAACCAAAGTAGAACTGTTTGGTAGAAACAGAACTCGTTGTGTTTGGAGGAGAGTGAATGCTGAGTTGCATCCAAAGAACACCATATCTACTGTGAAGCATAGGGGTGGCAACATCATGCTTTGGGGCTATTTCTCTGCAAAGGGACCAGGATGACTGATACGTGTACATGAAAGAATGAATGGGGCCATGTATCGTGAGATTTTGAGTGCAAACCTCCTTCCATCAGCAAGGGCATTGAAGATGAAACGTGGCTGAGTCTTTCAGCATGACAATGATCCCAAGCACACCGCCAGGGAAACGAAGGAGTGGCTTCGTAAGAAGCATTTCAAGGTCCTGGAGTGGCCTAGCCAGTCTCCAGATCTCAACCCTATAGAAAACCTTTGGAGGAATTTGAAAGTCCGTGTTGCCCAGCGACAGCCCCAAAATATCACTGCTCTAGAGGAGATCTGCATGGAGGAATGGACCAACATACCAGCAACAGTGTGTGCCAACCTTGTGAAGACTTACAGAAAACGTTTGATCTCTGTCATTGCCAACAAAGGATATATAACAAAGTATTGAGATGAACTTTTGTTATTGACCAAATACTTATTTTCCACCATAATTTGCAAATGCATTCTTTAAAAATCATACAATGTGATTTTCTGGATTTGTTCTCTCATTTTGACTCTCATAGTTGAGGTCTACCTATGATGTCACTTACAGGCCAGCCTCATCTTTTTTAAGTGGGAGAACTTGCACAATTGGTGACTGACTAAATACTTTTTTCCCCACTGTATGTATATATATATATATATATATATATATATGGGAAAAGATTCAGTATAACTTGTCATTTATTCTTTAAATTCTTAGGAGTCCAGTGGGTGGCGCTATTCAGTGAATGATAGACAACTCTACTTGTAGACTCATACAGAGATGGCTGTCAGTCACTGAATGGGACCGCCCACTGGACTAGTAAACCCAGAATGAGCAGAGATTTATAGCAATAAGATTGAAGTTATACTGAATCTTTGTCCACAAATCTACATATCAACTCCTCCTACTTTATAACATGATGACTGCAGATTGAATAGGATTTTCAATACAACAAGCTGTAATGTAGAAAAACATATGGCCCTCTTTGACAATCAAAAAGTTGTTAGCAATGTTACAGTTGTGCTAAAAAGTTTACATATCCCGGCAGATTTTTTGGTCTTTTTTCAGAGAATATGAATGAGAACACAAAAACTTTTTCTCCACTCATGGTTAGTGGTTGGTTGAAGCCATTTATTGTCAAACTTCTGTGTTTTCTCTTTTTACATCATAATGACAACCAAAAACATCAAAATGACAATGTTCAAAAGTTCACATACCCCAGTTCTTAATACCGTGTATTGCCCCCTCTTACATCAATGACAGCTTGAAGTCTTTTGTGGTAGCTGTGGATGAGGCTCTTTATTTTCTGAGATGGTAAAACTGCCCATTCTTCTTGGTAAAAAGTCTCCAGTTCCTGTAAATTCCTGGGCTGTCTTGCATGTTCTGCGCGCTTGAGATCTCCCCAGAGTGGCTCAATGATATTGAGGTCAGGAGACTGAGATGGTCACTCCAGAACCTTCACTTTCTTCTGCTGTAGCCAATGACAGGTTGACTTGGCCTTCAACTTTGACCAAGTTTCCTGTGCCTTTGAAGCTCACACATCCCCACATCATCAGTGATCCACCTCCGTGCTTTACAGTAGGAATGGTGTTCCTTTCATCATAGGCCTTGTTGACACCTCTCCAAATGTAACGTTTATAGTTGTGGCCAAAAAGTTCGATTTTTGTCTCATCACTCCAAATTACCTTGTTCCAGAAGTTTTGAGGCTTGTCTCTGTGCTGTTTGGCATATTAAAGGCGAGATTCTTTGTGGCATTTGCGCAGTAATGGCTTTCTTCTGGCAACTCGACCATTAAGCCCATTTATCTTCAAGTGCCTCCTTATTGTGCATCTTGAAACAGCCACACCGATAGTTTTCAGAGAGTCCTGTATTTCAGCTGATGTTATGTGTTCGTTTTTCTTTGCATCCCAAACAACTTTCCGGGCAGTTGTGGCTGAAATTTTGGTTGATCTACTTGATTGTGGTTTGGTTTTTACAGAGCCCCTGAGTTTCCATTTGTTAATTACAGTTTTAACACTGCTGACTGGCATTATCAATTCCTTGGATATCTTTTTGTATCCCTTTCCTGTTTTATACAGTTCAACTACCTTTTCCCATAGATCTGTGGACAATTCTTTTGCTTTCCCAATGACTCACAATCCAGAAACGTTAGTGGCTGGAGGAAAGATGCAACAGTCTGTCTGGATCCCAGAAACGCACTCAGCTTTTATGCACACACTGATTATAAGCAAACAGGTCACAGATGAGGATGTTACCTTTAGTAGCCATTCAAACCCCTTTGTGTCAACTTCTGGGCATGTTATCAGGCCAAAATCACCAGGGTATGTGAACTCTTGAACAGGGTCATTTTGATGTTTTTGGTTGTCATTATGATTTAAAAAGAGAAAACACAGAAGTTTGACAATAAATGGCTTCAACCAACCACTAACCATGAGTGGAGAAAAAGTTTTTGCGTTATCATTCATATTATCTGAAAAGAGTCTAAAAAAACAAAAAACCTGCAGGGGTATGTAAACTTTTTTAGCACAACTGTATTTTACAACCTATCACATGTACACAATCTGGGAAGAATTTATGATCTCTGGTCTTTCCTACACTAGTTTAATCCATTCCCTCACTGGCATAAGATACGGCAGAATTATTAAGAATCTCTAGCCTCTGAAAATTTCTAACACACCATGGAAGGTTCTTTACATTAGAATTGGAAGCTACGCCAGTCAGGGACTAGCATAGATAGGTTTCAGGTATAAACTCACATCGGTCTTCTGGTGTGAGTTACGCTAGGTTCACACTAGTGTTCGGGTTTCTTGGGGTCCCGAAGAACGGAAACCTAATCCGCTTAAAAAGTGGTTACCCGTGGAAACCTGCAGACCCCATAGACTATGATGGTGTTTCCACATTTTTTTACGCAGATTTGCAGACAGAAACACCAAACCTACAGTAGGCACAAGTGTGAGCCTAGCCTTATAGTAAATCTGAGCGGTCCCTGTCCTGGTCTGCCTTGATCCCCTCCCTGTTGTGCCCACTTTGATGAGCATGATGCAGAAAGAACAAGTGGAAACTTTGGCACAAATATATGTTGTGCTCTAGTTTTCTAGTGTAGATAACATAGTAAATTCCTTCCATCGGTTTTTGGTCAGATCACACTAGAAATTAGGTATTTATTGGACAATCTGAAGGACTCCCTCATGAATAATTACAATGTGAGACATAGATTTTCACCAAAATTCCCATCTATTATCACAGTGCTAGAAAAACATAGGCCAGAGAGAAGAGGGAGAAATGTCATAAGTTAAAGACGGAAAGAAATCAATTTTCATGGATAATTGGCAGCGAATTACCAACACACTTCAATATCCTTTGCACAACTGTGAGCCGTATTATTACCGCCTGCTCGGAGATACTGTATCCTTCCCAGGTGGTTAACACTGAACTCAGCCATTCTACTTTAAGTGTTTTTTTCCCGCTTGGTAAGATATTGTTGTAATATCACAGCATTGTTTGCTGCATCAGATTTTGTTTTCCACAAAATTTTTTTTTTTTTTGGTTACAAAGGTTGAAAACATTGCAGAGTGAACACAGCTGCAAAAACACAAAATCACGCTGACAAAAATGTTCCTGAAATTCTTAAGTGGAAAGAAAGCATAAAGCATACTGAGAGCACGTAACGGTAGAGATGAACTGAAACGGACAGGAAGGAGGCCTGCTGAGCGAAGCTGATAGTACTCGTAGGGAAGAACTCCTATATTGTATTTCGGGTTACATGTGGTAATCGGATGGAAAGTCATTGATTTATATGCAGTTCTACTTACTGGTCTGGTGCTAGCCTAGCTAGAAATGTCTCTAGTAGTTATATTCCCAAGCATAACTTAGAAAGGAAGATGATATGGTCTCCTGAGGGAGGTCTCCTCATATGGTCTATCCAGTGAAACTTTATTTCATGGGTATGGGGGGCTGCAGATCATAAAGTATAAGATAGTGTAACACAGCTTGGAAAGTGTGTTTATAGGCAAAGCTATAGGGGATGTAGAAGTAGCAGCTGCACCCAAACACTGGTGGAGAAGGCCTTTCTGCCACAAAAGAAGACACATGGTAGGTCAGGACATTGCTTGAGGTTTTGCACGGGGGCCTTCACGCTACTCTTATGATTGTGTTTCCATTAACAGGGGGCTGCAGGGGGCCGTACTCTTCCAGTAAATGGTAAACATGACCCAGTTGTTGGAGAGACCACATAAGCATTGCTGAAGCGCCTGAGCAACCATGCAAAATCTTTAACAGGTCCCCAAATATCACACACCATTTATTATACCTAACACTAATATTTTTAATGGGCCTTATGACTGCCATGGATCAAGCGCAACTAGTAGGAACTCTATCAAAGGCATCTGTAGTTAGCACATTATATACTGAAAAACACAGTGCTGTAGATAAGCTCTGTTCATACCAGTGTGAATAAATACCAGTAAATCATGTGCTGAGGTTCTGGTAATTTTGACATTAAAGGAGTCATACACTTTCTAATATTAATGGCCTATCCTAAGGATAGGGAATCAATATTAGTTCTTTGGATGTCTGACACCAGGAACCCCTGCAGATCAGCTGTTCCGTGTGAGTGCGGCTCCTGGTTTTGTGATCTGGTTTTCACTTGACTTATAAACTGTGTAGGGAATGTAAACAAGGTCAGATATTGATGGCCTATTCTAAGGATAGGTCATCAATGGTAGAAACTGGATAACCCCTTTAAGATTAATTCTGGAAACTTGCTTAAAATGGGTTACAAGCATAAAAGAAGCACTACTCATCTCACTGATCCCCTGACGTTGCCATTCTGATGCTTACTGGGTCCCCTCTAATCTTTATTTGCTGGTCAATCACTGGCCACAATGGTGACCTGCCTCAGCCAGTGAATAAAGCTTACTTTATTTTATGAACCCATTTGGCCCCTTTTCTATTAAAAATTGATACCATTAGACATCCCCTTTAAATTAGGTCTCCCATAATGACCTGTGGATGGACGATAAGTGTCTAATTGGTGAACCCTAACCAATTACAAGAATGGGGTTCATGAAGACTGATGCTCCATTCATTTCTATGTTACTATTGGACAGATCTGTACTTGGCTTCTGTTCGGCAGTCCCATAGACATGAATGAAGCTGCAGCGTATGGAAACGGAGCCCTGTTCTGGGGGGGGGGGGTGTCACATCAGTGGGAACCCATGGATCAGACACAGGATAAGGCATAAGTTGCCATCATGGGAAAACTCATGGTGAAGAGAGCCATCTTTGTCCAATGTGGCCTAAATGTTTCTTTTTTAATGTAAAGAAATCTTTGTAAAAATGTTGCAAATCTATTGAATTTAATAGGACAATATTTCTTTAAAAAATCATTGCTATAATAGTGTAATAAGTAAAACCTAAACACTTTCAATAAGATGCCATTTAAATAGTAATTAGATTTTGTAACCTTCTAATGTGGCTCAGATTGTTATAAACATTCTAATCAGGGTCCCGGGGATGGCCGATGTTTTATTTATGGGCACTTAGGTGGGACTAATGGTCCTTATCATCCATTCATTCTGCTATTATTACATTTATGTGGACTTAAACAGCTATTACCCTCACTGGGCATTGTATTCATTTCAATTGTTCAATCTCTATGTGAAGATTATTATTTCAGATCTAAGAGACAGAATTGCATCTCAAACAACTGTAGTAATTATTTCCAATGTTAAATGGTTATGTAGCTGTGTCTCTAACTTTTCATTGCTTTGCTTGATGTGTTTTCCAGATTTGCTCCGGCTGAAGTTCTTTTCCTAACTTTGTGTTTTATAAGCCAATGTAACTATTAGGTTGATGCAACATTAAAGCTTTTCCTATCATCATGACATAAAGGTGAGATTGGTGGGAGTTTCCTTAATGGGACTCCACTGATCCTGCAAAATGGGGTGCATAGCACCGTATTCTTGGTAAAGATTTGTCCCATAGTGAAACTTTTGTCTGACATGGTTTTTAGGGATGGAAATTTGTTTTGGGGCCACCTTAAAACATATAATAGTCCGCAGCTGTCCTGAATTATATCAAGAAGCAGGTATTGTTTGCTATATTTGTTTCAGGTGGTCCGTATTCCTATCCAGGGAGGTAATACATTTATTTGGGGTGGTTGAAATCAGGATTGAAACTAGAATGGAGTGGTTTAAATCAGGTGTGTCGTGGATCCATTAGGTGGCGCTGCCTCAGCTCCGGGAGTGTTCATTGAGGCAGCTCCTGCCAGCCTGTCGCAGCTAACACACCCAGAACCTTGGCATTTTTGGGTTTTGAAGTAGAGGCTAACTATGCCTCCCCTATATGCAACCCTAAGCCGCCTGACATGGATACAGCCGGTGGTGCCTTATCCTAACAGTCACAGGAGGCAGCGCCACCTACTGGATCCACAGCATATAAGGCAGCATCTGCTTTTACCCACTCCATTCTAGCATCTGCTATGAAATCAGTGTTTATCCATAAAACTATGACTTGCCCTAAAGCACAAGGAGTGCTGCTCTACCTGACTTCTCCCTTCACCACCTTGACTCTCTTCTGTCTTGTAGAGTGGATTGGTTTCATAATAGTTTAAACAAACTGTGGGTCTACACAAAGAGCCGAGCAATGGAGAGACTGAGGCGATGCTTCATATTTGGCCAGCCATACTCCCCATCCGGACAGTGGTCTGTGACATATGCTGTCATGTTAACATCTTGCCAACTCTCAAAACGTTGCTCTAGTGTCTTCAATGCCAAATAATAACGCCATAAGAAAAGGAATAAGGAAAGGAATCTTTAAAAGGAAAGTTTTCTTAATGTTTTAATTTATTTATTAAAACCATATAGTAAAATACATTCATTGGCAAAAAAAAAAATAATGCACAAAGAAGCTGGGCCTGTAGATCCTGCACCCTCGTAGGTTGCTGTAATTGTCATCCAGCTGATCCCATAAATGCTTGTTTGGCAATAAATACGGCGGTCAGTCAGGTCAAGAAAGTGTTGCAATCTATGGGAGACGTTCCTGAGAAACCCTTGATATGTGTGGGCGAGCATTATCCTGTTGAAAAGTGCTAGCTAGAAGCCCTGCCATGAGAGGCAACATACGTTTCCTGCACATATTGCTGAGCTGTTAGTGTCCTTCATATCACTGCTATGGGTGACCACTGTGGTATACGATGTCTCACCACATCATCACACTAGCAACTGGGGCAGTGTGTCACTCCACAGCAAAGGCAGAAATAAACTACAGGGCCTCCATACTCAAACCCGACTGTCGGGAGATCCTAGATTCATCTGTACAGATGATATGGTTACAGTCCATAGCAGTCCAGGTTACTCATTTATGACATCTCTATAATGCTACAATAATAGTGCCGGTGGCTGGCTGTCAATGGCAGGGCATATAATGGTTACTGCAACACCAAATTTCCATCTGCTAAGTGCCTGGAAATGGTCTAGATAGAAACAGGGGTGTGTAATGAAGGTGTCACCTGTGTCTGGATGGTGGACAAGAAGACTGTGGGAGCTGCTCATGCTTATTAGCGAATCAAACAATCCTCTCTGCTGATGGTCCGTCTGGAGCCTCTTCGCCATTTGTGCAGGAGTAGATGCAATAATGGGTATTAAGTGACACAGCAACTTTATCCAGGCACAACATGGTATCAAGTTAGTTTCCCTTGAATAGGACTGAACTGCTGCTGTACCATGTTACTGATGGAATGTGATCAGAGGCGTAGCTAGTGGGGGAGCAGGGGGGGAGACTTTATAGGGCCCACTCCGGGGCCACTGCAAGTGCACAAAAAAAACTTCAACTGTTTCGGCATCTGCAGGACACTGAAGCAGTTGAAATACATGGTAAGTTCTGCCATACTATAACCTGTACATGTAGCAGTGATGGGGTGAGCAGAACCTCCTCCTGCACACATTCTATGCGCATCCTCTATTTTCTTGCCAGTGGTATCATAGAATAGGGGGTCAAGGTTCCAGGAGGAAAGTAGACGATGCGCACAGGCTGTGTGCAAGAGGAAGTCCCACCCGGAACCTTGAACCCTATTCTATGTTTCCAGTGGGAAGAAAATAGAAGAAGCGCACAGGCTGTGTGCAAGAGGAGGCCCCTGTGGGCGGGGGGGGGTGCAATTAGCTCACTATTACAGTAATGGTGCCCCCCACACAGGGGCGTAAATATTGGGGTAGCAGCGGTAGCGGCTGCCACAGGGCCTGGAACATTATGGGGCCCGGGACTCGGAGCCCTGTGGCAGCAGCTACAGCGAACCCCACAAACACTGCTATCATTATACTTGGGGGTCTTTTGAGACCCCAGAGTATAACGATGGGGGGCCAGGGGGAGGTGAGCGAACATAAAAAACACTGTAACTCACCTCTCCTACGCTCCGCAGGCTTCGGGCCTGTTTGGTGACGTCCTAAACGTCAGCCGACGTCATTATGCGTCGCGACGTCGGCCTCACTCACCCGAGATCTGGTCCAACATTGAAGATGGCCGAAGTAGCGCACGGGAGTGCAGCAGAGCCCGGAAGAGATAAGTAGCATTGTTTTTTATGTTTGTATCCGCCCCTGGGTCTCCGATCATTATACTCTGGGGTTTGAAAAGACCCCAGAGTATAATAATCGTTCATGCGTAGTCCATTATGGGGCATAATACTGTGTGCAGGGGCCACTGTGGGGCATACTACTGTGTGTAGGGGCCACTATGGGGCATACTACTGTGGGCAGGGGCCACTATTGAGCATAATACTGTGTGCAGGGGCCACTATGGGGCATAATTCTGTGTGCAGGGGTCACTATGGGGCATAATACAGTTCGCAGGGGGACGCTTAATAGTGCCCCCCACAGGTGAGGAGGTTATTACCCATGGAGGGGGGCACTATTACATGTGGGGTGGTCCTGCAACCCAAATCCCACCCCCCAACCAGCACCACACCCCACCAGGCCGCAGAAAAATTGTCTTCACTGAAATTGGTCCTTGGTGTGAAAAAGGTTGGGGGCCGCTGTAGGCCACAGGCTTGTAGTGGCTTGCAGCTTACTGGTTCCCTAGCGACAATTAAGACGGCAGCGTCCTGGCGCAGGTGGGTGCAATGACACTGGTACATAATGCCGCCTGAGCTGGGACATAGACGTGCCTGATACAGCAAGGAGAGTCGGCGGCAAGTCCAAGCAAGGGAATCTTAGGCAGGTGAGTATTATTGTTGTTTTTTTTTGGGGGGGAGGCTTTACAAATATTAGGGGTCTATATCCATAAGGAGTCATTAGGGAAAGCAGGAGCATTATTAATATAAGGGCCATTATTAATATAAGAGTGCTATTGGGAGGCAGTATTTATGTAAGGGTGTAAGAGGATATTGGGCTATACTAATTTAAGGTGGGCATTATTGATTTAAAGGGGTTGAACAGGAATTACAGTAATTGGGCAGTAGGCCAGGGAAGGTGAAACATAATAAAACCCAACATACTCACCTGTCTCCAGCGCTCCGATGCCCCCCACCGCTGTCAAGTCGAACGCCGCCCACGGGCTTGTTCTGGCGGAAGTCCTCGCATGACTGCTGAGGCCAATCAGTGGCCTTAGCAGTCACAGAAAAAGGACCCAGGACGTCACCAGTGACGTATGCGAGTGACAGCCTGGGTCCTTTCCTGTGACCGCTGAGGACACATGCAGCAAGGACTTGCCAGAACAAGCCCCCGGGCGACGCTGGACCTGACAGCAACAGGGGGACACCGAAGCGCCAGAGACAGGAGAGTATGTTTTGTTTTTTGGGTTTTTTGATGTTTCATCTTCCCTGGCCTCCTGCCCCACTTCTGCATTTCCTGGACAACCCCTTTAAGGGAATATACAGGATAACTATTAATTAGGGGGCATTATTAGCTGAGGTATTATTAATTTAAGGGGGCATACAGGAGTATTTTTTTGGGGGGACGCAGGGGGCATTATTGATTTAAGGGGGCATACAGGAGTATTATTAATTGGGGGGTCACAGGGGCATTATTAATTGAGGGGCACTATTAATTTAAAGGGTTGTGCTATGATAAATTGTAAAGCAGACAGCAGGCAAGTGTTATAATGTACAATCTCCCCTGTACCTGCACTGGGCTGTCTGTCACCGTTGCTTGTATACAGAGCGGCTGCAGAAAGATGTCTGCAGCAACCCAGCACTATGTACTGCTGTACTGTAGAGAGCGGTGATTGGCTGCAGCGGTCTTGTCAATTTGACATCAGTGCTGCATCCGCTCCTTATACAAATAGTGCAGTGAAGGTGATGGCTAGCCCAGGGCAGGGACAGGGTAGGGGGGGAGAATGCAGGTAAGTGTCAGTGCATTTTTATTTACAACCCCTGCATCAATATTTCTGATCCCGAACAATCCCTTTAAGGGGCACAAAGGGGCATTGTTAATTACATACATAATGTGGGTATCAGTCATTTACAGGGGATTTTTATATCATGTATTTTATAATAGGATGTAGCAGCAGGATGAGGACTTTATATAGGCAAGGAAAATGTGGGTCACGTGTCTTGGATATGTTTGCCCCCCCCTGTGCCAAACCCCTAGCTACGCCTCTGAATGTGATGTCATTGGCACACAAGGAAGAGGCCAGGGTAATTGTGAAAGTGGTGGCCTCTTCAAACTGCTGATCAGCAAGGGTCCCATCTGTCAGACTGCCACCAATCTCATATCATATTGATGACGACCTATCCTAAGGATAAACCATCAATATGTACGCCACGGAAAAAAATGCCTTTAAGAATGCGCTTTTTTTTTTTTTGTCCCAAGATTGTACAGATCATGGCTGTTTTAACCATAGGGCACATGGTGCATACGCACCAGATCCTATGGTCCTGGGGGCCCCCTGAGCCAACCCGAATTGAGTGGGACAGTTTCGGGTGCTGTGCCGCTTTTCCGAGCAGTGGGTAGCAAATTCAACTTTGTGTCCTTAGGACACCGATAGAATTTAATATAAAAGTGGAGCATGGAGCTATCAGGCTTTGACTGATTATGTCTGCTGTAGGGGGCCTGAGGAGCGCCAAGGCACAGATTTTTTTTTTTAATACTGGTGACTGAGGGGGCAGGGGGCCTTATGGGGGACTGCTTAATGGGACGTTAAATTATATACAGGTGCATCTCAATAAATTAGAATATCTAAGAATTTTCTTAGATTTGGGTTTTCATTAGCTGTAATCCATAATCAATATTTACAGAAATAAAACACTTGATATAGAACACTCTGTGTGTAAAGAATCTAGAAAATATAGGAGGTCACTTTTAATTTAATTACTGAAAAAAATAAACGTTTCAAAGGTATTCTAATTTATTGAGATGCCCCTTTATGTGTATGCGTGTGCGTGCGTGCGTGCGTGCGTGTGTGTGCGTGTGTGTGCGTGTGTGTGGGGGGGGGGGGGCCACATAGGAAAAATTTGAACTGGGCAAAGAGATGTTTTGCTCTTATAGGACCATCCCAGTGATCTAGGGTCAATGCCTGCACAGCCATCAGTTCCCTCAATCCCATGTAACTCCTCAGACATCCAGTCTAGAGCCCATAATCATTACATTTAATAATAATAATAATAATAATAATAATAATAATAATAGTCCTTTAATAGTCCCACAATGGGGAAATTCAGTGTGTTACAGCAGCAAAGATAAGATAAGCAGATACAACTACAAATACAACATGTGCAGGAATGTTCCAAGGTGAGAGGCATTACATTAATAGCAGACAGACAGATAGGACGTAGCAGAGGAGGGGGGGGGGGGATTTAACAGGCAGAGAGATATTTCAGCTTCTCTGTGTGTAATGATCTCCGCTTAGGTCGGTGTTGGTTGTACAGCCTAACCGCGGTGGGGAGGAAAGACTTCCGATAGCGCTCCTTCTCACACCTAGGGTGGAGCAGTCGGTCACTGACAGTACTGGCCAGCGCGATCACAGTCTCATGCATGGGATGGGACTCCTTCTCCCGCATGGAGCTCACCACGGACAGTATCCTTCTGTCACCCACCACCTGCACTGGGTCCAGTGGGCTCCCCAGGACAGAGCTGGCCTTTCTAATCAGCTTGTCAAGTTTATTTCTGTCCCTGGTTGATATACTGCTCCCCCAGCAGGCCACTCCAAAGAAGATGGCTGATGCCACTACCGAGTTGAAGAAAGTTCTAAGAAGTGCCCCCCGGATTCCAAAGGCTCTCAGTTTCCTAAGCAGGTAGCCCTTCCTGTACAGGGCCTCCATATGATCTGCCCAGTCCAGCTTATTATTAAGGAGCAAACCCAGGTACTTATAGGTGTTCACAATCTCGATGCCCGTCCCCAGGATGTCCACTGGTTTAGGAGGGCTTCTGCCTTTGTGGAAGTCCACCACCATCTCCTTGGTCTTCCCCGCGTTAATCTTCAGGTGGTTCCGGTGGCACCAGTCCACAAAGTCCTGGTTCAGTTCTCTGTACTCCCTGTCATCATCATCTGTGATGAGACCCACTATTGCAGAGTCGTCAGAATACTTCTGTAGGTAGCAGCTGGATGAGTTGCACCTAAAATCTGCAGTGTACAGTGTGAAGAGGAAAGGGGCGAGAAACGTACACTGAGGTGCCCCCGTATTACAGATCACGGTACCTGACACACAGTCTTGGGCTCTCACGTATTGAGGTCGATTTGTGAGGTAGTCTAGGATCCAGTTGGAGAGGTGGTGGTCCACTCCAGCAAGGCCCAGCTTGTCCCTCAATAACCTGGACTGTATGGTGTTAAAAGCACTGGAGAAGTCAAAGAACATTATTCTCACTGTGTTCCCTGGTTTCTCCAGGTGAGACAGAGCCCTGTGCAGAAGATGGATGATGGCATCATCTACCCCAATGCCCGGCCGATAAGCAAACTGGAGGGGGTCCATAGCGGGGCTCACTAGAGGGCGGAGATGTGTGAGAACCAATCTCTCCAAGATCTTCATCAGGTGGGATGTCAGTGCTACAGGTCTGTAGTCGTTGAGGTCCATAGGGTGGGGTTTCTTTGGAACTGGTACCACACAAGAAGATTTCCATAATTCAGGGACTATTTCCTGCCTCAGGCTCATATTATACATATATGTAATTATACCACACAGCTGGTCCCCACAAGTCTTAATTAGCCTTGCACTAATGTCATCTGGCCCTGCGGCTTTCCTCGCCTTGATCTTTTTCATCTCCTTCCTCACCTGGGCCCGTGTGAAGGTCAGACTGTGGCCAGATAAAGACGGATTTCGGGATTTACTGTTCTGTTGGGAAGTGGCCGCATGGGGAGAAGTCATTGTGGTGGGGGAAGCTGAAGGACATACTGGGGTGGGAGGAGCTGGTGTGTGATCAAATCTGTTGAAGAATAGGTTTAGTTCATTAAGCCAATTAACATCTGCCTCAATCTGGCAGACAGACTGTTTATGACCCGAAATTGACTTAAGCCCCTCCCAGACCCCCCTTATGTCTTTTCTTTCCATTTGCTTTTCCATTTTTTCTTTATAACTGGCTTTTCCCTGCCTGATTTGATGCCTCAGCTCCTTTTGTACTTCCCTCAACCCCTCCTTATCTCTTGTCCTGAATGCCATCTTTTTCTCCTTAAGTAGTGTTTTTATATCAGAGTTAATCCATGGTTTGTTATTGGAGAAGCACCTCACCACTTTTGTGGGTACTGTGTTGTCCACACAAAAATTAATAAATTTAACACAATGCCGGAGACCCGTCCTGATTTGTACTTGTTATGCTTTCTTAGAGCACATTATGGTGTGGTTCTGCTTTTTAACATATGGATCTTGGACCTTCCAATAATACAAAGATCCATTTTCATATCTGATATCATACACCGCTGTCTTTTATAATGCTATTTTCATTATATAATATGCTGACATGACTGACTGATGCTTATGTACATTTATGAAATGCAGTATGTAAAACTTTCAGTACTTCATTGCACAATTATGTGCTTTTGGCCAGGGGGAGGAGGTGAGGAGGAACCGGCTGATTTGTCCAGTTACTTCCTTAAACTCTGCAAGTAGACAGTAGCCTGTTCTTTCTTCCTCTCTGTATTTTACTTCCCTGTTTTCATGCACAGTGCAAAAACTACAAGCCTCATTGCCAACTACTCAGTGTTTGAAATACTGCTTTGTACAAGCCAAACTAGCCATTCACAATGGCTCAACTGCTACCAGAGGACATTAAGACCATAATAACAGGTACTGTAATTGACATAGGGTGAGGCTACATGTGGTCTAGTGTACATGAGTTCTTAAAGGGGATCTGTACTGACTCATGCTGTACCCATGTAAATGAGTAGAACAGGTTAAGAGTCTTTGTAATTACCTGCATTCCGACCTGCAGCTTACATCATGGGGACTGCAGCTATATGGAGAGCACTATGTTTTAACATATGTTGATGTATTGTGGATATCAGGAGGCAGAATCTATGGGTGTGCTGGGTACATTTACATCTATACACTTACATCCATGGACAACACATTAGTACATTGTGAACTTCAGGATCTCGGATCAGGGACCAGTTTGGAATTTGCTAAATACAAAGACTTATAACTTGTGTATTCAATCACATGTATATGTGCATGATATAACATAACTACAACATATCTAGTCAAAATGGTATATTACATATGTCTCTCCCTTTTTCTTTAACTTTTTAGTTTATAGTATAAACCATATTGTAATGTAAATGCTGTGAAATCTTTAAAGGGAGTCTACCATTTTCCCCACCGAAGTACTCCATTTCAGAGCACATCACTGGTGGCGGGCCTTCAAACTCAGACCCCTACTATCTCCTGCCTGCACCACCCTGTGCAGTGAAAGTTGATCCTAACACTGCTTTGATATCACCCATCCTACTTAAGCAGCAAGAGCGGTGCTCCCAGAATTGATGGACCGCCCCCAGTGCACCAACTGCCTCATTTGCATATTACTTCAACGTTGCTTTTTCCATATCTACAAAAGTGGCATACATAACAAAGGTATATCGTTCATCACTGTAATGTACTCTATAAGGAGGTGGTAGCAGTTGAATATGTATGAGGCAAGTGCAAAATTTTAGATAGAATTCTATAAAATAGTACCTCATTTTTTTGTAACATACTATAGGCATAAAGCAGCTGATTTATCAATAATGTCACAGTAGCTGTAAGAAGTGTCATCAGTTGGATCGATGTCTGTGACATATTCTTTAGAATGTCACTTGTCTCATGCTAAATGTCTCTAAGGCTAAATTCACACCATACACAGTTGCAGTCATGGTTTCCTTTTTCTTATCAAAGCGGTCGTCTGGGCTTATTTTTTTTATTTTTTTTATGGCTTATCGTCAGGATAGAAAGAGGTCATATACTGTGGGGGTGCTAAAAAAAAAGTGGGGGGCAAAAAAAGGGGTCATATATCGTGTGGATGGCTAATTTCATGTGGTTATATGGTTATATACCATGTGGGTGGTCAGAAAAAGGGGTCATATACCATATGGGGGGCCAGAAAAAGGGGGTCATGTATCGTGTTGTGGGTAAAAAAAAAGGGGGTTGTATAATGGGGTGTTATACTATGTTGGGACAAAATAAGGGGATATTTTGATCTGCCAATGGGAGGGCTGTCCTAATTAGGGGGGCTCATCACGCAACCTTAGATAGCTGGGTTGGGTATTTCTTTTTGTGTGTGTGGGGGGGGGGGGAGGTGCGACACCTTTCTATAGTTCGTCTCATGCAGTGGAGAGGTTAGGTTCACCCCTGCTGGACCCCATTGCAAAAGCGGTAACAAGGACCCCGATGACTATATATGTATATACTACCATCTTCTTATGTGGTAAGGGGACTTTGGGCTCCATTAATCACCAGGGCCTGAACCCCATTTAGCTACACACTTGGTTATGGGCATGTTTAATGATTTCCTTAACTGTTATATTACAATACTGGTAAAATAATGAAGGGTGAGCTGCCTCCTGCCTTGTGTGATCAGACACGGAGGAGAAGTGGCACACTTCGCATGAAGCTGGTGTTTTCATGGCCCTTGAGCCTGGAGAGCTATCTGCATCCGGCCCTGTATTGTGTATAGTGTATAGACCCCCGGGTGATATTGTGTATAGTGTATAGACCCCCGGGTGATCAGCTATTTGAAAAGGCTACAGTGTTTGAGTGAGCGCTGCAGCCTCTTCAATACTTACCAAACACTGTGTTGTACATTTGTGCACCAGCTGTGACTGGTAACGCAGCTCAGCCCATTTACTTGAAGGGGACTGAGCTGTGATCAGGCCATGTGACCAATGAACGCGACATTATATCGCCCTGCGAAGTGGAGGGAGCGCCACTGCCACTTTAATTGGCTGATCCACGGGGGTTCCCAGAGTTGGATCACCAAGTGTTGTATCCTATGGATATATCATCAACTTAAAGGTCCCGGTAACCCCTTTAATACCTTTGCCATCTCACATCACAAAGGAATTTACCACTAACCTTTACTAACCACATATACTTCTTTATCACCCTAGAACACTAGGGAAGTTTCCATTAACCTTTACGCCACACTAGATCATTGAGGATTCTGAATACCTTTACTGACCTACAGGTGCATCTCAATAAATTAGAATATTTTAGAAACGTTCATTCATTTCAATAATTCAGTAATGCAATCCATAATCAGCGTCTTCCATGATTGTGTGTCCTACTGAACCAGACTGAGGGACCATTTAAAGGCTTAGGAAACCTTGGCAGGTGACACACTGAATTTACAATACTGAACTTTTTCACAATATTCTAATTTTCTTAGATTTGGGTTTTCATTACCTGTAATCCATAATCAACATTTACAGAAATAAAACACTTGAAATAGAACACTCTGTGTGTAAAGAATCTAGAAAATATAGGAGGTCACTTTTTTCATTTAATTACTGAAATAAACATTTCAAAGATATTCCAATTTATTGAGATGCACTTGTAGACTGCCAGGAATGTCTCAATTGCTCCATTTGCTGTGGGTCCTGATGGTCGAACTCAAATCACCAGTGAACAGATCTATGTCCTGTGGATAGATGATGTTATGTATATCAAACCTTAAAAATAATAACTACAGGATACCAACATTACCACAACAGTTTTTTTCTATTTCTTTTTTTAGCTTCTTCCTCATATCACTCATGGCCTATGTTCTTACATGACTGCAGATATTATAATCAGGGTGGAAGTAAAATAAATAGTGAAAGGAATATAATCCCATATATTCTATTGCTGTTTCTTTTTAGGGTTAGCGTAATTTAGGAATGGGTCATCCATTTTATAGCAGAGCTTTATACGTGTTGTTCTAAATGACACTTTCCTTTATGCTCTCTTATGTTCTCTTATTGATCAGTGTAGAAAACATTGATACTGCGAATATTTATAGTAAATATATTGAGCTCTTACACAGATAACAAAGCTGTGCTTGTGCGTCTTACATTTGCAGACAATAGGGACCTTTTATAGTTCTAGATGTTTAATTGTATATTATTTTGGTCATAACAAATAAAAAGTACAGGCATTGTGTAATAGGGATGACCACTTTCTATTTTGTAAGTGTCTTGTTCCTATAGCATTCAGAAAAAAAAAACATCTGAAGAGTCTGAGTCCTCCTGTAGGGTAAAGTCCCACGTTGCAGAGAAGCAGCAGAAAAAAAAAACCTAGTGGAAAAGGTGCATTTTTGAAAAACGCACCATGTCAATTTTACCTGCGGAAATGCCCGTGTTTTCCCTATAGATTTAATAAGTGAAGAAAAACTGCAATGAAAAACGCAGAAAAAATGCAATGAAGAATGCTGCTTAAAAAACGTGATGCATTTCTGCTGCGTTTTCTTCTGCTGTTTTTTTCTAGGTGTGGTCCACTACGTGAGATCTTAGCCTTACTTAGTAAAATAGTTGACTGTAGTGCTTCAGATATTTAATGACTCATGATCCTCGGGATGGACAAGCACAGTTATAATATGCTCCACAGTGGCCCCCACAGAGAATAATATACTCCATAGTGGCCTCTCACAATATAATATGCTCTACAGTGGCCCCCACACATTATAATATGGTCCACAGTGGCCCCCACACAGAATAATATGATCCAGAGTGGCTCCACACATTATAATATGCTCCAGAGTGGCCCCCACACAGTATAATATGCTCCACAGTGGCACTCACACAGGATAATGTGCTTCACAATGGCCCCCACACAGCATAATGTGCTCCACAGTAGCCCCCACGCAGTATAATATGCTCCACAGTGGACCCCCAGACAGTATAATATGCTGCACAGTGGCTCCCACACATTATAATATGCTCCACAGTGGCTCCCACACAGAATAATATGCTCCACTGTGGCCCCACGCAGTATAATGTGCTCCACAGTGGCCCCCACACAGTATAATGTGCTCCTCAGTGGCCCCCACACAATATAATGTGCTCCACAGTGGCTCTCACACAGTATAATGTGCTTCACAGTGGCCCACACACAGTATGATTCGCTTCACAGTGGCTCCCACACAGAATATGCTCCTCAGTGGCCCCCACATAAAATAATATGCTCCACAGTGGTCCAAACATAGTATAATATGCTCCACAGTGGCCCCACACAGTATAATATGCTCCACAGTGGCCCCACACAGTATAATATGTTCCCCACAGTAGTTCCAAACAGAATAAAATGCTCCCATGATTCCCCATTAAGCCGGTTCAGACGAACCCCATGAAATTTGACGAATATTTGAGAGGTTCGGCACTCCGATTTTAGTGCTATTATTATACACGGAGTCGCCTCAGGCCCCAGAGTATAATAATCAGAGGTCCAGGGGAGATGATGGAAAATAGCAAACACTTATACTCACCCTACCTCACCTCTCCTGGGCATCCTTGCTCCATAAAGCAGTCTTCTGCACACTCTTTTGTTATTCTTCTGCAAGCGAATGAAGTCTTGTGTCCCAGATGTCACTGCTGGGGCCTGTGATTGGGCCTCAGCGGTCACGGGGAGCGCTGATGTAGTTACGCCGGCACGTTCCACATGACTGCTGGAGCCCAATCAAAGGCCCCAGAAGTGACGTCTGGGGGGCAAGACCTCAGTTACAGGCTGGAAGAGCCCCGAAGATGTTGGGAGCCTTCGGAGTCCCAGGAGAGGGGAGTATAAGTGTTTGTTATGTTTAATCACCTCTCCTGGGCCTCTGATTATTATACTCAGGGGTATGGGGCAACCCCAGTGTATAATAATAGCACTGTTGGAAAGGGGTCAACATAATGCTGGGCCCTTTTCCATTAAAAATATGTGGCTTTCCCCGATCGTTATCATGGTGCTGCAGCACCCGGCCATCTCATTGGGCCCCATACCACTCCAGTCGCTGACCTTTACCAGACCTCCACTGCCTATTAAAAAGTGGAGTGGGGTCTGGTAGGGCCCACTAAAGACACAGGGCCCATTGGGGGATTCACTGGTTTCCCAGTTGGCGACTCTGATCATGCCTAAAACAACCCAATACTTACATATAGTTTCCACTTGATCTGTTTCCACTTGATCTGTATTAATTGGCCTGTTGGGGTTTTATTCAACAATTACATTTTTCTGCTTTTGCATTTTAGAATACATAACATTTTTTTTTAAATTTAATTGTCTTCAGGGTAGATATAGTTGCCCTCACTGTTTATCAGTCTGCAGGCTTTTCTGAATGATCCTAACATAAACAGATTTGTAGAAATCCTGCAGGAAGGGTAGGAACTTGCTGATATGCTCCATCTTCAGCTGGAGACTGACTGAGACGACAGGGCTTAAAAGGGTTGTCCAGGATAAATTTAAAAAAAAAAATTAGGCCGGGGAGGTGAAAAAAACCAAAAAAAAAACCCCATACTCACCTGTCCTCTCCTCCGTGCAGGACTTTTTCCTCCACCGATTTTCGGCAGATATTGCGAGGGAGTCTTCATTGGAGATTCCTGCGCAGATACACACGTGGACAAAATTGTTGGTACCCCTCATTTAATGAAAGAAAAATCTACAATGGTCACAGAAATAAATTAAAAAAGCCAGACTGGAATTTGCCAAACTACATGTTGACAAGCCACAAAGCTTCTGGGAGAATGTCCTATGGACAGATGAGACAAAAATTGAAATTTTTTTCAAGGTACATCAGCTCTATGTTCACAGACAGAAAAATGAAGCATATCTTGAAAAGAACACTGTCCCTACTGTGAAACATGGAGGAGGCTCTGTTATGTTCTGGGGCTGCTTTGCTGCATCTGGCACAGGGTGTCTTGAATCTGTGTAGGGTACAATGAAATCTCAGGATTATCAAGGGTTTCTAGAGAGAAATGTGCTGCCCAGTGTCAGAAAGCTTGGTCTCAGTCGCAGGTCATGGGTCTTGCATCAGGATAATGACCCAAAACACACAGCTAAAAACACCCAAGAATGGCTAAGAGGAAAACATTGGACTATTCTGAAGTGGCCTTCTATGAGCTCTGACCTAAATCCTATTGAGCATCTTTGGAAGGAGCTGAAACATGCCGTCTGGAAAAGGAACCCTTCAAACCCGAGACAACTGGAGGAGTTTGTTCATGAGGAGTGGCCAAAATACCTGTTGAGAGGTGCAGAAGTCTCATTGACAGTTACAGGAATCGTTTGATTGCAGTGATTGCCTCAAAAGGTTGTGCAACAAAATATTAAGTTAAGGGAACCATCATTTCTGTCCGGGCCTGTTTCATGAATTTTCTTTTTTAAAAATTCTGTTGTAGCATGGTTGAAAAGCAATGTCTGACTTTCATTTGTTCATTTTCATAGAATTTTTATATATTATTACTTTTGTCAGATTCAAGTTATTTCTGTGACCATTGTGGGTTTTTCTTTCATTAAACGAGGGGTACCAACAATTTTGTCCATGTGTGTATGAATGGAGCCTGCCTTCTATGTTTCTAAATTAGTTTATGTTTCTTTATTAGTTGGGGGAAAGAGCCGAAGCAACGTCAGAAAATATTATATTACTGAGAGAGTAGTTGAGGCTTCAAACTTACTGCAGATGTAGTTGGGAAATCTACAGTAAGTGAATTTAAGCCTGCCTGGGAAAAACATGTCTATGCTGAGATAAAATGGTAATAATATGAGGGCAGACTAAATGGACTATGTGGTGTTTGTCCTGCCATTAAATGTCTATGTTTCTACTGTAACAGATGCTTTTTCCACTACACTTAGGGTATCAGTCCTTCGAGTCCCGATAGGACGCCACGGACTGATGCCAATTTATATGTGGATGATATAGTAAAATAAGTAGCAAAGCAGCATGTAAAAATTGTATGCATTTTTCTGTTATCTTCTGCAATGAGAGCTGGAGTCTGACTAGTCACTCTTCCATTAGTCTTTGCTTTTTTTTTTAATGAAACTCTCCTGTTGTTGGGCTTACCCTTGAGGTATGGCTCTGTTCAAACTGCATGTTAAGTGGACCATTCACCGCTATTCCTTGATAAAACAAAAGAGGGTTGGAGAGAAGAATCACCCCAATTTGTAAAGTAACTCTCAAATAAAATTATCATTAAAAATGTGTTTACACAAATTATACAAAACATTATTTTTTAGTAATTAAATAAAAAAAAAAGAAATGCTAATATATACAGTACATGTAAAAATACAAGTTGTCCTGCAAAAAATAAGATCATACAGCTGTATTGATGTAAGTTATAGTTCATACAACACTGACAGTGTGAAGCTTCCAAGGTGAAGAATGGCTTGGCCTTAAAAGGGTTGAAGTAGATTTTAACTTTCCCATAAGTACATGAGTAAATAGCATGATATCAAAAGCAGGAAGCTGAGGACTGTACTGTCTAAAGTAAAATACTAAGGTGGGAACCACAGACTCTTAGCATATTTATAGCTCCTTAATTCTGGCTCTGGTTGAAGCACCGATGCAGCAGAATCTCATTCTAATCTAATGCTAAACTGTATAAAACCTGTGGGCACAGTGTGAACCCTACCTTAAAATTAATCAGAGGTTGTCTCATTAGTAGGAAACTGTGGGTGGCCTCACATTTCCCCTACATGGCCGTACTAACAAATCCACATGACTTTGGTCAGTCAACATATTGGTCCGTTCACTTGTTATTATTAGATACTGCAATAACACTTATTCAGACCTTTGCATATAAACTTATTTTAATCATTTCCAAAAACTTGTCAGACCTTGACAGAAACCACTTCATATTAATAAGTGTTATCTAGCTGAGTAAAAGCAATTGTAATATCAGTCAGCTTGAGCTGGACAGTTGTTTACTGCAGTGCTCTGAAGGGCATTTTTGGCCGAAAGTCCATTCTGTATCTTTGCCCAGACTGTAGTAATCATAACTATAGTTCACATAAATCTGTAGGAGTTATAACCTTCAAAAAATTGTGTTTATTTGTGAAATTTCACAAGAAAACTTAATGTTTAGGTGACCTTTAATTTTATATTTTTAATAGGCGGTATTTACTTGAGTAGAAATTCTTGAAACGGAACTTTTCGGGCAGACCACAGAACTTCCAGCCACATTGGTTATATGAATATTTCATAAACCTCGTACTTAGGAATTTGACCTGCAGACGGATAATCATTTAAGTATGAAGGTGGATCAATGTAATGAGGCTAAGAGTTTATAGAATGTCATTTGGGGTTTTATTTCTTACAGGCTACTTTTCAATATCTTTATTATGGGAATTCTCACTAATACTGTCCCCCTACTTGTATTAAACTCCTGTAATGGGATTTATTGGAGAAGGTGAAAACAGGATAAGGAAAGGCACTGTGAGTAGACAACTTACTAATACAAGGATCATAAGGAGTAAAAAAAAAAAAAATCACTAAAGTGTCTCTAAAAGAATTTTATTTTTAGTACTGTAATAATACTGTATTACTATTACTGTGGAAGTCAGAACTTTAGCATTTATCTTGGGCAGAATTCTGCTTCTCGGTGTTTCCCTATGTGAATTTCTGTGTCTCTGAAATTTATATTTCCTGTTCATTCTTCAAAAGGGGTTCTTAGCAGTTTCTTCTTCTTAGCAAAGGCATTTGAAACTTCCTTTAAAGCTCACTTACCATTAGGGTCTATTTCTTACGAGTCGATTAGCCTATTAAGCCTTGTTGATCCTTATTGATATGTCCTGCATGTACAAAGAAATAAAATGTATGATGCAATTAAAAGTGCACATACACATATTCCATATAGATAGATTGTAGCTCCTCAGAATCATTCCTTCTGGTGGGTACAATGTGACAGGTGCCATTTAACCAATTCCTGACATCTGCTGTATCATAACAATGGACATCAGGCCTTTAAAAAGTGGAAACCCAAGTATTATACAGTGGTGACCCAGCGGCAATGCCTGTAATCAATGCCCACAATGGTTGCAAGCATTAACCCCTGAGATGTACTTGGTAAATTGTGACTGAGGCATCTACTTATCAGCGGAGTATGGGCACTGCCATATTGATAATGATCACTGTTCCCAGAAACGAGATCCATGAGCAGCAATCCGTTACTATAAGAGCCAGGAGCCTATTGAGGACTCCAAGGCTTGCCATAAGTGTATTTCTATGACAAGTTGTGCTAGACAGCCTGTAATAGAACTCTACGGATTGTACAATACACTGCAATGTATCACCATCAAAAATGCTCAACTACAAACTTATAAAAATATAAGTACTGACAAAAAAAAATAAAAAAGCCAAGCTGCTGTTTTTCACTGTTATTTTTTACCTCCTCAAAAAATTTTAATAAAAAGGATCAAAACATCAGACATTCCCCAACGTGGTATAAATAAAATGTACATCTGCAAAAAAGATGCCTTATGCAGCCCTGTATACAGAAATATAAAAAAAGTTATGGGTGTTAGAATATGGCGACTCAAAGAAATTTTGTTTTTCATAGTTTTTGATTTTTTTTAAAAGTGGTAAAAATATAAAAACTATATAAATTTGGTATCTGCAGAACCGTATTGACCCACAGAATACAGATACAATGTCATTTTGGCTGCAGAGTGAATGCCGTAAAACCAAAGCCTGTAAGAAAGTTGCACAAATGCAGTTTTTCTTTAATTCCGCCCCATTCTGAATTTTTTTCCAGCTTCCCAGTACATCTCATGGAAAATTAAATGTTACCATTACAAAGTAAAACTTATCAAAATTAAGCTCTCATATGGTGAACAGAAAAATAAAATTAGTTATGGGAGGGTGGGAGTAAAAAACGAAAAGTGGTTATGGAGAGAAGGGGTTAAAGGAGTCATAATGAGTGACATGACTAAACCTCATATTGTACTACAAATAAAGATATTATAAATCATGTATTATGCTGAGTGTGGTAGGGATCATACTATTAATGATTCATAGGTATATATAGTCCTAGTAAGCCAATTTCAGATAAATTTAGATTTGTCTACTTCTTTCATAATTGTGATGAAAATATGATGTTTAACCAGAAAAACTTTAACCAGATTAAATTTGTTGCTTTGTGATTTTCTTTTCATGTATCTTGACCACTTTGCTGTCTGACCTGCCAAGGATTAATAACTTTCATTGCTTCTTACCGTAACTTGTGGTTAAGCTTTCGTTGCCGATTTGTTATAAGACACTTTATGCTATTTAAAGCTCAGCCAGGAAATAATATATTTTGCAAAGAGCAGTCCAAGTATTATCAGAACAACCACTATTCCTTAACTGGCCATGCATATAAGATAGCTGGCACTGTAAGAGTGTTCAACCATGAGCTGTAGACCCCCAACTCTGTTATAAAAATACATGTTTGGCTCACACATGTGTGCATGGTCATTACCTTTATTGCTGAACAATGAGTACTATTGCTATGTTCATGGGAAAATTCTAATGCTAGCAAAATATGGATTTATGTTGTCTAAGGTCAAATGTTATTGGCCATACCAGTCAACTCTAGTGTGTCAAGTTAGGAACTTTCTCTGTAGTAGAGCAGATCAGGAATGTAAAGAAGGAGAAAGTGAAGGTTCTCCACTAAGCCAATCGTGTCTACTGAGAGGACATATCAATAAAACTTGGGTAGAGGGACTATAAAGGACATCTGTCTTAAGCCATGATATCTAAAGAACACAAAAGACCCTTGTTTAAGGGAGTGATCGGTTCTTTAAAGTCATCTTCGTGAGTAATGTGGTTATGACCTACTGTGCCATACCGCAAATAAAGGGTATAGAAAGATCTATTGCTGTCAGCCTGAATAGAACTGGACAGATTCTGAGTTAAATTACCTTGTACATAATGTTTTGTATGGTGCAGTAATTATGTCATGTCCAAATAGGACGATATAATATATCAGCACATACAGACTGTACAGTTCTCTACATTAGTGAACCATTGAGCTTGTAGTCTGTGTTCCATACTGAGCCCATTGTTGACCACTGAAAAATATAAATAGTATGGACTGCTGGATGTACACCGGGCTATTGCCCTCAAGTGACAAAACAGGCACTGAAAGACCCTGACCTTGGTGGGTTTTCTACTCTGTGAAACTTATAGTTCACTGACCCTAGTGCATATGGGAAAGAGTTAAGAGTGTGGAGGGGTCATTGGGTGCATGATAATGGGGTCCGGTATAAGCGATGATCTTTTTACCCTTACTGTAAATACATTCTGAAAACTAAATCAGAGGGAAAGGAAGATTAAGCCAATTTATGATAAAATAAAAGCACCTAAACCCAGCCAGAACTATTTACGGGCATCATTAACCTCTTCCCGTCGCAGCCATTTTTCGATTTTCATTTTTGACTCCCTGCTTTTCAGCTGTATGAGCACTTAATTTTTGTGGGACAAATTGTACTTTGTAATGGTACCATTTAATATTCTGTGCAATGTACTGGCAAGTCGGAAAAAAATTTCAGAATGGGTTGGATTGGAAAAAAACTGAGTGCTAATTTCTTATGGGCTTCGCTTTTACAGCGTTCATTGTACCACCAAAAAGACATAATACCTGTATTCTATGGGTAGGTACACTTCAGGAAATACCAAATTTATATAGTTTTTGTAACGTTTTAACCCCTCAATAAAATCCAAAACCAAAAAAAAAACATTTCTTGGAGTCGCCATATTCTGACACCCATAACGTTTTTATATCTCTGTTTATGGGGATGCATAAGGCGTTTGCTTTGCAGGGCCAAATGTACTTTTAATTTATACCATTTTGGGCAATGTCTGATATTTCGATTGTCTTTTATTCAAATTTTTATGGGAGGCGAAAAGGAGAAAAAACGTCAGTTTGATTTTTTTTTTCCCACAACGGCGTTCTTCGTATGGGAGAAATATTTCCATATGTTTGTAGACCAGGAATTTTTGGATGTGGGGATGTATTATTTGGTTATGTTTGCTTTAGTTTGTTTATTTTTGTTTCAAATTCAAGGAAAGGGGGGTGATTTGAATTTTGAGGTTTTTTTTTTTTTTTTAGAAACCTTTTAAATTTTTTTAAGACTTTTAAAATAAAACTATTTTATTAGCTTAAACAGGACCTTTCAAGTCCTCAGGCACATGCGGTTTTACATACCGCTAGAAAGCTGACAACGCGCTGAATTCAGCACACTGCCGGCTTTTCCCAGTATGTGCCCCGGGGCTGGAGATATCGGCAGTGTAAGTTTCACGGTTTACTGTCAGAAAGGAGTTCCTGACAGTCTACCTGCGCTGTGAGGAACGCCCTCTCTGATAGTTCTCGTTCATAGACTTGTACTGGGGGGGCGTTCCTCACAGCTGAGCGTCATCGCCGCTCTGTACTCTGACAGTACAGCACTATAGATGAGCACAGAGAGAGGGGGCGTTCTTTACAGCCCAGCGATGACGCCGAGCTGTGAGGAAAACCCCCCCAGTACAAGTCTATGAACGAGCACAGTCAGGGAGGGTGTTCCTCACAGCGCAGCTAGACTGTCAGGAACGCCTTTCTGACAGTAAACTGTGAAACTTACACCGCCGATATCTCCAGCCCCGGGGCACATAACGGGAAAGCCGGCAGTGCGCTGAATTCAGCGCGCTGTCGGCTTTCTAGCGGTATGTAAAACCGCATGTGCCTGAGGACATGAAAGGTCCTCTTTAAACCTGCAATTTTTTGATTGCATGTCTTATAGACTATATACATTAGAGCGGTCATGCTGGAGGTCAGACTAACAGTACCGTTCTGTTACTATATTTAACAGCAGTTTTAACTGCTCTGATGAATTTGAAACTCAGCCCCTGATGAATCATTTGTGAGGAAACGTGTACGTATGGATATTTTTGAGGTTGCAGTAATATCAGTTATATGTTTAAAACATTGCTGAATTGGCTTCTGTCTGAGTTTTAGTGAACAGGATGTTTTCCCTTCCAAGCCCTGTTGGTGTGGCATTAGGCCAGTAGCCTCTGGGTTAAAAGGGGATATACCTGCTGGAATTTGTGACTAGCTCAATTATTTCATGAAGCCATTTCAGGTTATGTTCTGACATGCATATTTGGATGAGGGAGTTCAGTTAGTGGAGAGATATAGGGTGAGATTATAGCTATATTCACTGATACGCTACCTATCCATATACTATTGCAAGTTTTTTTTGTTAAGAACAATATTAGGTTTAGGATATACTGCCTCTTTAAGGCGGTTTACAGCAGACTGCTGTGTTTGGCGGTTTTGTATGATTTTATATTGTACCCTGAATTAATATATAAATTTTATTGGATTATAATAAAAGTGAAGTTTTATATTTAATTGACAATCAGTGTCTCCCATTAGATTTTCATATCTGTGAATGTATTCACTATATACAGGTGCATCTCAATAAATTAGAATATATTTGTAACGTTCATTTCTTTCAGTAATTATTTTCTAGATTCTTTACACAGAGTGTTCTATTTCAAGTGTTTTATTTCTGTAAATGTTGATTATGGATTACAGGTAATGAAAACCCAAATCTAAGAAAATCTGAATATTGTAAAAAAGTTCAGTATTGTAAATTCAGTGTGTCACCTGCCAAGGTTTCCTAAGCCTTTAAATGGTCCCTCAGTCTGGTTCAGTAGGACACACAATCATGGAAGACGCTGATTATGAATTGTATTACTGAATTACTGAAATGAATGAACGTTTCAAAGATATTCTAATTTATTGAGATGCACCTGTAGCTATTGTAGCTGGTCATAGACCAGCCTTTATTAGGTACCCGGAATACATAGGAACAGGGTGGTTTTTGCGATCTCGCCATGTGGGGGCTCCTCGGCACTTTTGGTGGGGGCATTACACAAAGCAATGCCTGTGATTAGAGTGAACTGATATACTGAATATAGTTGTCCATTGTCTTTTTGACCTGTATTATATTGGCTCTATATGACCTATTGTATTAGCTACAATAAACTAGAAATTCATGAAAAAGTGATTAGAAGACAACGATACAATATTTGTCATTCTGCAGGATCTTCTATGCCGCAATCAGTAAAAACCTTGCCGAGCACACAAGTATTCATTCCCTCTTAATCCATTTTTTTCCCTGACATACTGGATGATTATGACCATGTAAGTTCTGCTGATGTAAAAGACCGTAACTTATCTAAGAATAACTAAATCTCAAGGAAGTAATAATGTAAAGAGGCCAATACATCATTTTCACTTCCATTTCAGGTTTTAGACTAAATACCGCTATGCTTTTCATTTACTATACACTATGTTTTTGGTGGTTTCCTTTCATAGTATGTGCTAGGACTCTGTTCATGTACAAGTGCAACTTCAATAATGTGTTACTGTAACTAACCTGTAATGACAGTAGCCATATAGCAGTAATTTGCCCTCTAAATGTGCCGCGGTCTTTCATTACTCCCTATTTCTACCTTTTTCCTGCTGCGATCAATCACTTCAAAACTTACAGCAAAGCACTCCAACAGCAAAGTAGTAAAGAACTGCAACCAGTAGAATGTGTCACCATCCTGGAAGCACCGACTGAGGACAGAATATACAACTGTAAAGTTATTTAAAACCATTACCCTAGTAAAGGACAATGAAGCAGAAAAAGGCAAAACATTTCTTCTAAGTATGCAGTTATGCTTCCATAATCAAGGAAAATTCTTATGCACATTAAGTTTTTATACCTTTGTAAAGGTATCTCCATCTGAAGCTCCAATTTATCATTTGTGTCTACAGCTTCTATGCAGACCTATGAATCCCCATGGCAACAGACTCTAATAAAACCTTTGTAGTCTGATCCTCCAGCTATACTCTGTTTCCTACTTCTTGCTAACAAACCAAATGTATGTTAAGCTGGCTATGAAAATTAGATGAATCTGGGACCAGTCAATCAGTTCTAATATTTATGGTGGAGGGGGGTTTCCTGACTCTCACACAATGGCAGATGATAGTGAAAGCGAGGTCACGTATGTTGAATTTCAAAATGCTTAATACTTTTGTTTTAGGGGGAGATAAGCCTCCATCACATGATTTTGGCTGCTGCTTACTCCCCTCATAACATTTTACAAGGTAATGAGCCAATCATTTAGAGAGTACCCAAATTTCCAAGGACCATTTCATTTGGGTTTTTCCACAAGGAACATTTATAATCTACTCACAACATACAATATTGGAGGTTCCAAAACAGCCAAACTCAAATAGTTGAGCACTCTACTGGGATATCTTCGCTAATTCTATAGACAATGAATTCGTTTTGGGCATGCATTCACACTGCCACTCCATTCATACAAGGGATTCGGGAACTTAAGTTCTTGTGTTTAGAAGGGCTCCAGTAGTCAAGACCTCCAGCCATCATACATGTATCAGCTACCTGTAGATACATGATAAATGTTATTTATGGGAACATTGTTTATTTTGGACAATTCCAGCTAAGTGTGCATATCTTTTAGCCAATAAATTTCCAAGTTGCCTTATTAGTGCTTGCTCATATTCTCCGGTGTACTCTCTCACATGTAAATGTTATCCATACTTGGACTTGGTCACACACAAGTCATTGTTCCAAGTACTCATTCATGTACATGAACATTCTCCATGCACTCACACAAATCTACGGATAAGTTCACTCAAGGGCACCCATATACTTACTCATGAAATATGGTCTGAACATTATAATCCTAAATCATAATTCAGCTTCAGAGAGGTAAAAGCCAAACAAAGAAGAATGTCAAGAGTCCCCAATGCTGCACCCTTTTCATGCACAGAAGATGCTGCATTAGGTACTGGAACACAGGCTGCATACTCCTATGGCTTGACCATACTGTATCTCTTGTGTAAAAGGTGTAGCCTTTTATTGCTTGCCTTTATTCAGCAGAACAAATGTCTTATAAATCTATAACATTAGATAAAATAATCTACCCACTCCTTTTTATGGTTACAAAGAAAAGCCGTACCCTTGTTGTCTGTAGGTATCCCAAGAAATTGCAAAATAGTTTCTTTCAGTGAGCATCATCAAATGTGTATGGTGACCTGTACTATATAGACACTAGGGGGGATTTATCAAGACTGGCATTCATCTTAAATAAGGCTCTTACTCTGGCCAGACTGTGCGCCTGCTTTGAAATCTATCCCATCTCATAACTGACATCATTTAGGACAGTAAACTGGTGTAAATGATCAAAAATATTACAGGTTCTGTGGCCCACAACCATGTTTCACCCCCTAGCCAAGCCCCTTTCATAAAAATGGCAAGGGCTGTGTAAAAGAGTAAAAAAAAGTTGCATTTTTTTGTGCAAAACCCGCGAAAAACAAAGATTATGACTCACACCCACTACGCCAGCAAATTAGCTAGAAGGAAGAAAGTTGTCTCTCTAGTGTCATCTATAGGTAAGCACCCTGTATGTAGAGATGAGCCATTTCAGATTGAACCAGATTCAACCCGTTTTTTCCTAAAGTTTTGTTATGCACAGAACACTATTATCCACTGGGGTCTCTACAAACCCCAGAGTTTAATAAGTGGAGGCCCAGGGGTTCGGCAGCATAACAAAGAGTTATTGTGGCATCTGATGGCAGCCCAGCATCTTCTTCTGGCCTCTCTGGCTTACGTTACGTGTGTATATGTTTATCATGTTGACACATATCCCCGGGCCTTCATTTATTATATTCTGAGGTCCGAAGAGACCCCAAAATATGATACTAACACTTCCCGTTCATGCTGTGCAAGTTCGATTCAAAACGAACTGAACAGCCGAACCTCAGGAAAATTAATCGAAGTGAATCTTGTGCGTTTCACCTATATCTACCTGTATGTCAAATTCCAACCCATTAAAGGGCTATACATCATATCTAGGGTTACAAGCCAAACCTTCTTTCTAAAGGTGAGCGATTTTTCCAGTACATGTACAACATTTTCATGACGTGACACATTGATACATGTGTCCCATTGTGTTTATCTATAATTTGCAGGCCATTTACAGTATAAACAGCAGTTTTCAGGCCTAATTCCAGGAGGCCTCACACTCCACCTATGAAATTCCCACCTGCGAGTATTCATCACTATATAAGCATGTACATTAGGCATAAGCAGTTTATCACAGCGGTTAAGATTGTCTGAGGTGATCATCCTATTTCATTTTAAAGTATTTTCCTCTGCTCTATTTTACCCAAGTGCTTGTGGTACATTTTATCTCTATTTTCACAAATCATTTCTCTCTGTAATTGACACTAAGTAATTTGTAAATGGTATGTTATCACTTATCTGTGCCGCCATCCCTCTACGCTTGTATTAACTGTTCCTTTAAGTATTGCAGTATGTTCTCTCTCTGGAGAGAGCTCCAAGGCAGTCAAGATTGTTAATGTAAACAGTAGCTAAACAAATATTGCTATCTATTTTCGGAAGGAATGTCGTGTTAACATTTTTGATACTTTTTTTCTTATCTTGGCTAGACTTTCCTGGTGAACTTGATTCTTGTTCTAGTTTTCTTGCAGATCTTTCTGACATATATTGTCAAGGGCTTGTGAAACTAGTGAAAGACAATATGGTTCTGGACAAAAACATGAAGTCACAAAAATGATAGACCACAATATTTCATATATGTATATTAATCTATATATATGATATATATAATCATATATAAAAACTTGTAATAAGTTGTCTTCATTCATCCTCTATGAGACATGACAATTATACAGTAGAATAGATTTAGAAATTGCTGTGGTGTTATATACATAAAAATATTACATATTATTATTGGAAGGATTAGGATACATTCAGATTTAGCAGATTTTTCTTTCCAGATTTTAACTCAAAATCAGGGGAAAATTGATGCATTGTAAGGCTAACTCTAGGTTCACACCCAAAAAACAGAAACCCAATCCACTTAAAAAGTGGTTACCATTATAGAGTATAATGGGTTTCCGCCCGAAAAATGCGGAGAGAAAAGTCAGAGTCCAAGCGCTGGTGTGAACACAGCCTAAGTTCACATAGTGTAATTTTGTTATATGAGGTAGTCTTCTGTCTCAGATTACTCTACAAATTCCCGCCCCGTGGATCCTATGGTGGAAAGCTAAAGCAGAGCATTGGCGGATTGGTCACAGACTAGCCGCAGGCACAATGGGAGTAGCCAGCCTCAGCTTCATACAATAATTCTGCGGCTGAAAAAGCCACACCATCCAGGGGGGAATCTACAAGAAGGCCTCTTTTTTCAGCTTCCTGAAAAATAAGAACTGTCCTTTGCTGCCTTCTCGAAACAGCTCCAAATTACTCTTTGTGAATCTAAAGGATGATATTTGCAGCCAGATTTTGTGTCAAATCTGTATAACAGGTGAAAATCCTCAATATGCCCTAAAAAAGTTAGTAAAACCCAATTTCACTTGAACTTGTACTGCAAGGTTTTTCAGATTTTCAACATGTAATCCACACCCAAAATCCACAACCAATCTGCAACGTCTGTGTTTGCCTCCAAATCCCTATTGAAAAGAATGTTAACTAATGTTGTGTTGCAGTCATTTTTGCAACAGAAATCTTCCATGTATGAACTTACTCTTACATTTCAAATTCGGTTTGTTGTTAGGTAAAGTGTCGACTATTTGGTCTAATGCTACAGCTACAGTTCAAAGGAAGTCATTGGGGGAGATATATGAAGACTAGCTTTGATAACGCCAGTCTTTATAATTCCACTGTTGATGGATGGTCCACTGGGCCATGTGCCTGTAGGAAAACCTGGCGTAGATTTCCCTCCATATATCTGGCACGCCCTTGCCACGCTCCCTTTTCAGGAAAGTGGCAATGTAGGCACATAAAAGAAAAAGTCAAAAAAAGAAAGGCAACTTTTTTGTGCAAAAACATAATTTGCAACTTTTTATGTCTGACATGCCAGAAAGTGGCATACAAGGCATAATAGATCTACTCAATGTGTTTCATGCCAATGAAATAAATGGGGTCTGACCACTGGGACCCAGATCTGTTGGAAGGGGGGCCAAGTGAAGTGTGTAGGACTCCATTCAGTTCATGGGTCCATGTGCAGTCATCGGATTTGGCCGTCTGAATGGACTATGGAAAATGCAATTTAAAATATGAAAAATGCAATGTAATACAGTGTTAGTTCAAAGGGTTTTTCATCAGAGAAAACCCCTCTCAGAATGTGGTCCCTGAGATGATCAGCAGATCAGAGAAGGCACCCCAGCAAACAGCTAGTCAGAGGAAAGGTAGTATTACATAGTGATCACTCAGATGGCTCAAGCCCACTAGAATGGAAGCCGCTTGTACAGAACTGCTCCCTTTTCTGGATCATGGCAGGGGATTGGTCATATATCATAATATGACATATAGTTTCAGTAGCTAGGCTAACATGTAATGTAATGTATACTACATGTAATGTTTTTATATTTTATAATATAGTCATAGAACACTGTAGCTTCAGAATATAATGCATAGCCAGTGGAAGGCTCTACACTAGTTTAGTCTTCACATACATGGCAATACATACATAAATTCAGCCATACATACAAAAAAAACATCAGATGTTATAGCGATTACAGCCATTGTAACAGCACATTTGTGCTGACTTGAACTTCACTTGTGAAGATTGTCCGCTCACTGAAATGAAATATTGCATGGAACGTGAAAATAAAAATGGTTGCAGCACTTGGAATGCCGGCTATGTGACATCAATGTTGCCTGGAGAATCGGCACTGGTTTCCTAAAAGCCTTCTTACTTAACCATTAAATGTCATTTATCATGGATGTCAAATGTTGTAGGAATTTACTGAGAGTTGTGATAAATGGTGTAGGAGGTTCGTTGTAATAGTATAGAAGATGAAGCTCATATTCAGCCCACAACAGCAGTCCTGTCTTTCTAAGATTTCTATTTCTCTCTGTATTTGCTAAAACCAAAGCAACAGCAAATACAGTAGTGTAATATACACAAAAAGAACAAAGCTTCTATCTTTTACTTTTTGTGCTGGGAACATCATTGCTTTGCATATAGCATAAATCAGACCTATGTATTACAGCCCAATCTCATTAACATATTAATTAATTCTTATAAAATTGCTTGAAAGGGGCTGACTCACAAACCCTGCCTATATACCTTATTATGGGCATGTGGCATGGACATCATAAAGAGAGGCCTTACGCTTAAAACCCCCCACTGTGTGTTAGAATGAAACGTAGGAGAAAACTCCTGCTTGTCACTATTACACTCTCCCTATGTCTTGGTCTACTTTTCTAAGTTACCCACATATAGTACCTCACACACAAAACACAGAATTCCAGCAGTCTTTGGTGTGACACTTCTCTTCTTACTCATATGCATCCAGACATCTTTGGTGTGGCTACACTTTGCCGCTAACAGCCTTTCTCACTTTGACTTACTGGTGGATGTACTCAATATCTTGGAAAAAGTAAGCTGGTCACTTCCACGTGGGACACATGACTACACGTGGAGGCATGCTGCACTAATCCTTGATCTGACGTGGAGGCTACAGTGCATTTTAAGTTTTAGGACATAACGCAAAACCCCTGACCTACACTGGCAGTGCCTCAGACTCTTCACTAGCCACCCAGTGGTACCTGCATGTGGCATTTCTTGACCTGGGTGCATATCTTTCTATCTCCGCCAGCTGTTACATCACCGCACCCTGACATATACATGAGGCCTATGGTCTATTATTCACAAAGTTGTCACATTACAAAAACTTAATACAGATACAATACACACAGTTCTAAAAGTCACCCTACAATAAAGATTCTTACCATAAGGGCCCAACACTATTTAGTAACAATACTTTGCTGATGGAGCGCAGCACAATATCGAATGGCATACATTGCATTGCAACAATACAATCATGATAGCCAATTGGTATTTCCACAACAGGGTCATGGGTAACCAATAGCAACAACAAGAATGCAACACAGTGCAAAACAGTGGGGTCCATGCAAATTTGGTGTCATTTTCGAGGGTGGTGGGTTCATTTTCAACCTTCTTACAAGAGCTTGCTGGACTATGGAATCCTTTCATTCGAATAGCTTGCATGCAATACTTTACTTTGCTACATGTGCAGCACAGCTTTAGGTCTACCTTATAAGAGAGAAGACCGACCACAAGAAGTAAGTGTAGGCTGGATTTATAGAAGAAGGGGTCATTTGGCTGTCATAGTGGAGTATGGCAGATGTAGGAGAAATTGAGAGCATTGTGGTCAT
Source organism: Leptodactylus fallax (assembly GCA_947044405.1). Taxonomy (NCBI): domain Eukaryota; kingdom Metazoa; phylum Chordata; class Amphibia; order Anura; family Leptodactylidae; genus Leptodactylus; species Leptodactylus fallax. The sequence continues at coordinate 401,094 of CAMRHE010000581.1, forward strand.
AATAAGGCATATTTTGGTTGTAAGAAAGACAGAAAAATGCCAATATTTCTGTGAAAAAAAAGCCAAAAATGTGTCCTCTTTAAAGGGAGTCTCTCAGTAGTAAATTGGTTACAAACCTAATCTCAGTACCTTGTAGAAGTGATTTTACAGTTTCCAAATATAACTCAGTTATTCAGCTTTGGAGTCAATTTTCATGTAAATCGCCATTTTAATCACATGCAAATGAGGGGGAAAGCTGAATAATATTTGGAAACTGTAGAATCTCCTCTATAAGGTACTGGGATGAGGTTGATAACCAATTTACTGCTGACAGACTCCTTTTACCATTGTATGCAGTAAGTTATTTGGCTCCATAAAACATAGTTATTGCCATTTTATTTATGGGTTAATGCTATAAAAGCTGTCAGAATTTGAGAAAAATAAACTACTGTAACATGTAGACAAATATAGAGCATATTCTGACCTCCATATATTTTGACATGCTCGCACATGTTTTTCAGTACTTACAGTGCTGGCCAAAAGTATTGGCACCCCTGCAATTCTTTCAGATAATACTAAATTTCTTCCAGAAAATGATTGCAATCACAAATGCTTTGGTAATAATATCTTCATTTAATTTGTCTTCAATGGAAAACCACAAAAAGAATTGTCAAAAAGCCAAATTGGATATAATTCCACACCAAACATAAAAAAGGGGGTGGACAAAAGTATTGGCACCCTTTGAAAAATCATGTGATGCTTCTATAATTTGTGTAATTAACAGCACCTGTTACTTACCTGTGGCACATAACAGGAGGTGGCAATAACTAAATCACACTTGCAGCCAGTTGAAATGGATTAAAGTTGACTCAACCTCTGTCCTGTGTCCTTGTGTGTACCACATTGAGCATGGAGAAAAGAAAGAAGACCAAAGAACTGTCTGAGTACTTGAGAAGCAAAATTGTGAGGAAGCATGAGCAATCTCAAGGCTACAAGTCCATCTCCAAAGACCTGAATGTTCCTGTGTCTACCGTGCGCAGTGTCATCAAGAAGTTTAAAGCCCATGGCACTGTGGCTAACCTCCCTAGATGTGGACAGAAAAGAAAAATTGACGCGAGATTTCAACGAAAGATTGTGCGGATGGTGGCTAAAGAACCTCGACTAACATCCAAACAAGTTCTAGCTGCCCTGCAGTCCGAGAGTACAACAGTGTCAACCCGTACTATCCGTCGGCGTCTGAATGAAAAGGGACTCTATGGTAGGATACCCAGGAAGACCCCACTTCTGACCCAGAGACATAAAAAAGCCAGGCTGGAGTTTGCCAAAACTTACCTGAGAAAGCCAAAAACTTTTTGGAAGAATGTTCTCTGGTCAGATGAGACAAAAGTAGAGCTTTTTGGGAAAAGGCATCAACATAGAGTTTACAGGAAAAAAAAAGAGGCCTTCAAAGAAAAGAACACGGTCCCTACAGTCAAACATGGCGGAGGTTCCCTGATGTTTTGGGGTTGCTTTGCTGCCTCTGGCACTGGACTGCTTGACCGTGTGCATGGCATTATGAAGCCTGAAGACTACCAATAAATTTAGCAGCATAATGTAGGGCCCAGTGTGAGAAAGCTGGGTCTCCCTCAGAGGTCATGGGTCTTCCAGCAGGACAATGACCCAAAACACACTTCAAAAAGCACTAGAAAATGGTTTGAGAGAAAGCACTGGAGACTTCTAAAGTGGCCAGCAATGAGTCCAGACCTGAATCCCATAGAACACCTGTGGAGAGATCTCAAAATGGCAGTTTGGAGAAGGCACCCTTCAAATCTCAGGGACCTGGAGAAATTTGCCAAAGAAGAATGGTCTAAAATTCCAGCAGAGCATTGTAAGAAACTCATTGATGGTTACCGGAAGCAGTTGTTCGCAGTTATTTTGTCTAAAGGTTGTGCTACCAAGTATTAGGCTGAGGGTGCCAATACTTTTGTCCGGCCCATTTTTGGAGTTTTGTGTAAAATGATCAATGATTTGACTTTTTTTTTCATTCTCTTTTGTGTTTTTTCATTGCAAGCAAAATAAATGAAGATATTATTATCAAAGCATTTGTGATTGCAATCATTTTCTGGAAGAAATTGAGTATTATCTGACAGAATTGCAGGGGTGCCAATACTTTTGGCCAGCACTGTAGATTGATACATGGTCCTCAAATATAGAAATGAAATAGTAACAGCATATCTGCGGAAAGACTCTATTATCAGATTATTTCTGCTGATAAAAGGAATAGTCATAAAACTATAGGGGGAGGCTGTATATGATATCATCTAACATACTGTACCTTGGTTAAACTTTCTTTTTGAAGACTGAAGCCTATAATAAAAAGTTACATCTATCACAATAAAACAAGTTTGAGTTCCCCGACATGTCTCTCCTCACTACAGTATTTTTTGTATTAAATTAAACTTTTCAGGTCAGAAAGTGGCTAGAAGTGCTTTGAAATCAGCTTTCAGTTAAGTAACATTGTTGCATTACAGGTACCATGTAACACATTTCCACTTTCTTTTTCTACTAGAACTTGAAGCCTATCTCTGTGATGTCTTAAAAGGAGAAGCCTTATCGAAAAAAGCAAAAGATAAAAAGGATGCCCTTATAAAGAAGATAAAAGACATTAAACTTAGGTATGTACCACCAGATATGATATTGTTAAAAAATTGCCATAATAAACAGTAACTGAATTGGTAAAACTAGATTCAATTCTGTGTCAAGTCTCCGTAGCAGACTCTGCTGCAAAATCCGCCAAAAATTGGCGGAGAGGAAAGTCCTGCACGGAGAACTTTTCTATCCTCTGGTTTCAGTATAAAAATGACGGAAATCCAATGGGGTATGCAGGTGTCCGTGGGTAACCACTGCTTTAATGGACGGGCTTTGGGTCCCCCGGCGATGGAGAGCCTGGAGCAAGTATGAACCTAGCCTAAGCAAGATTGCAAGTTTTATAGAACGAACAAAAGATAGATAGATATTATAATATTAGCCAGTTTTATAGTCAGATAGCTAGCAGTATGAATATTTAGTTTCAGCAGCCATGATACAGTTAGGTTGATTAGACCAGGGGTTCCCAACCACCCGTCCGCGGACTGGGCCGTTGGGGGTCTTTTGCTTGTCTGCAGGGCGGCAGGCTGGCCTCGGTAAACGTGGCTCCCGGCACATTATGTGGGGCAGGTTGGCAATCTGGCCACAGTGTTGTGGTTCCTAGCATAGCTAATGGCAGGGACCTGGTCTACAGAACTGTACACCGAGGTCCCATCAGCACGCCCCGGCCTACAGCGCTGTTTCGTGTATAACCCCGCCCCCATATGAACAAATGTAGAAATGGTAGGAGTGACTCCAAAAAAAGAGAGGTAGGGGGCCGTGCTTCACCAAGGTTGCTTTAATAAACTCTAAAACACTTATCATTCAGCTTTTTGTAAAAACAATATTACCGTATGTGCCGCTCGGCGTTGTTGTTTTTGTTTTTTTACTTAAGCCCATATGAACAAAGCCCTGCCCTTAAACTGCCTGCCCTGCCCCCTGTTCCCTGCCCCCCTTCTGCTGGGCCGTGCAGAAGAAAAGGTTGGGGACCGATGGATTAGACCAAGCAACCTTTTTGGATCATGTGTTGCCCTTCGTTATCTTGGCTACACTCCCTTCAATGGAGTTTTCCAGGTTTTTTTTTTTTTTTTTTTACTTACACAGTACCAGCATGTTCAATGGCACTACTCACTATCCCGTGTCTAAACTCCCTATCAGTATGTCTTTGGACCACTAAGCACTGAGCCACCATGTTGCCCAACATGCTAACATACTGAGAGGGGGTCTTAGCCTGTTCCCCTGGCATGCATACCTTATTTATTACACACAGTGTTGCTCTGAACTTTGTTTATTACATAGATAACTGGATGGGTAAAAAGAAAAAGGTATAGACATATAGATTATAGAATATAGATACGAATAAATACATAAATCGATAGATAATAGACTATAGATATATATAGCTAAAGAGATATCTAAATGTATATTCGATAGAAAGATAATTCCAAACAGACAGATAGATGGACAGATAGATAGATAGATAGATAGATCTAGACAGTATAAATATACACTATAGATAGATTGATAGATAGATAGATAGATAGATAGATAGATAGATAGATCTAGACAGTATAAATATACACTATAGATAGATAGATTGATAGATAGCTGAAAAGGTTAATATATACCCTCTAATTTCATGTATCCTCTCATTTCTGGGGCAGTTTACCATGGTGAATATGGCTTTGAAGATTCTTTCAAACTTGATAATGAATTCCAATCATCCATTATCTACATGTCGACATTATCCAATTTGTGACATTATTCATGACACATACAGATCAAATGTGCACACATATTGATTGACCTAATGCAAATTGTACAGTTCTAGCAAAATGGCCAAATATCATTTGTGTAACGTTGTACACATAAGAACTGTCACTTGAACAAACATGTCACTTGGCTTCAGATAAATAAACCCCTCACTACTGCCTATATAGTGAGGCACGTTCTCTGTATATAGTGTATTATATTCAATATATATTGGAGGATATTAGTAATATAGCATACACAATTGTAGGAATATATTGGGAGGTTGATCAAGAAAGATTGCTGGGTCTAATCGACCTCTGTGTATTATATGTTATCTCTTTATGACACTTAAAAATAAACATGATAGACTAATTGAACTAATTTACTGATGAGACATCACTATATGATCATGTATGTGGAGGACAAGAGGTGGCAGCATTTGTTATAATGTTTACATACCCAGATTGTCATCTAGAAATTGAAGGATTTTCAAGAACAGTTCAAAAACCTGGTTATAGCACATTCACATAGCAAAAGTCTGTATTCTGCGAGAGTTACGCCTCATGCACACAGCACAGTTATTTTGTTAATGTAAATAAGTGGAAACCTGCAATGATTAATTTTTTTTTAAATCTTTTTTTTTTATATAGAGCTGCAAATCCTATGGATAGAAATACAGAAAATTGTTTCTACATTTAGGCTAGATTCACATGGAGAAATTTGGAATGGAATTTGAGGCAGTCTTCCACTGTCCCTGTGGAACCAAAGCCAATGTAGAGCTTCCACTTTCCACTTTGGGTTTGCACGCTGATCAGCTACAATGGGGCCAGTCTTCGTGAGCCTCAGGCTGCTGTCTGTGCGGCTGAATCAGCTGTGGAATCCGCAGAACGATTGAACACGATGCTTTTTTTTTTTTTTAATACGCTGAAAAAAGAAGCGTTTTTCCCATTTCCCACTTTTCTGATTTCTATTGCTACAAGGGCAGAATGATCAGGTCTAGCAGATAAATGTCACAGATAGTCTAAGGCAAATGAGGCTGAGTAAGGGCTTTTTGCAATGTCCATCACATGGCTGCTTTGAGAACACATTAGAGCACATTTATCAATACTGTCAAACTGTCTTAAACTACGGATCCCATTCATAGATTTAGGTTAAGGCCCCACATAGCGGGCTGCAGTGAAAAAGCGCTGCGGGAAAGTCCGCAGTGGAAACCCATCGCAGTTTTTCCTGCAGCGATTTTCACAGAAAGTCCGCAGAGGTTTTCTCTGTGGACTTTCTGCTTCAATTATACCTGTAGGGAAACCGCCGGCATTTCCAAAGGTATAATTGACATGCTGCGATTTCCAAAACTGCGATAGTTTTGGAAATCGCAGCATTTTTGCTGCACATATTTTCCTGCAATGTGTGGATGGGATTTGCTAGAATCCCACCCACTCTGCAGAGACTGTAAAACACTGAGGTTTTTGCCGCGGCGTTTCCACCACGTGAGGCCCCGGCCTAAGACATATTTATGAATCTGTCTTATGAACCTTCATAAATATGGAATGTTTGTAGAAGCACCAAAATTCTGACTCAAATACCATCCAACTGTAAGTATTGAGCTTCATCATGAGACAAATACTTGATGCTAAACATATTGATATTCATAAATGTACTCCATTTTAAACTTGATCTTCTTTGCACAAGAAAATCTGCGCCATTATTTGTTCTTTTCTGTTTTATGTGTCGTAAAGTTAGACACTTCTAAACCGGGTCCATTCTGGTGCACATTTTTCACTAGTGTCGAGCCAGTCATATTTTTCTATTCTTTCTGGTGCACACTGTTCATAGATACGTACTAAATGCCGTGCACTATAAATTTTGGCTCAAATGAAGGCAGAAAAGTCTCACATGTCCGATTTTCTGACAGTCTGTTTTATACAGCCATCAAAAAAACTGACATGCGCTATTTTTGTTCGCCAAAACGTGCCATGTGAATAAACTCATTGAAATTCATGGGTTCTATGAATTAAACGGCCATCACGTGGCTATTATTCACTGCCATATGAATAAGTGCCGTCCTTGGAATTGCACAGATGATACGGCTTTTTTCATGGGTATTAAGTTTGTGAAAAATGAAATGGCCATGTGAATAAGGCCTAAGGAAAATGTGATAGGTAGTGTAAACTCAGTGATAAAACAGTGTAAACTCCTAAGCCTCTCTTTCCTGGTGGTGTTATCAGGTAGCCACCATGTTATGCTTTTGCTTTTATGCTTTGACTTAGCTCTGACCAATATAGTATACAGATATATTAAGTCATTATATGGGGTTGTCTAAAGTTGAAAAAATGGCTGAGAATGTCATACAAAAAAAATCCACCACCACTTTGGTGGTCTCTACCAGTCTTTGTTTACCAGTCTGCAGTGAAGATAACGTCCTATACATGTGCTTGTTAGCCTGTATTCCATGTCATTGGTAGGTCAGTTATATCCGCAGCCTCTTTATAAACCTCCCGTTCCCTGCTCCATTTATTAAGACTGTACATTATGCCAGTCTTAAAAATTTCGCCCCTCTGTATTCATAACTATATGAGCCTCAAAAGTATAGACTGACAGCATTGTAAGCACTTGTCGCTATAATTCTACTTACAAAATAGGAGCGGGAACAATGGTAAAATAAAAGACTTTGCATTTTACAATCACTCAGGAAAATTTCATTGATATGGCTTTTACTGTCGGCATCGGACATATTAATGCATCACTATAAAAAGCCAGTCGTCAGTAAAATGTCCTATAAAAATGTTTGTGGTAGTTGTCATGTCTGAATGGCAGCACAATATCTATATATCTCGGCAGGATCATAAAACAATATGATAATGTGATAGACATATATATTGTACAATTATAGCCTTTATATTGAGTGGTATGCTTTAACATATAACGTGTACCTCCGATTTCAGAAAGCCTTTACATGCCACAGTGACACGTCAAAGGATTTTATTTGTGGAGATCTGGGTAGTGAGACCCCACAGTCACTAAAAGAAGAGGGAGACGTGCTCAGCTTGGGTGTTGTGCCTCTTTGGCTGTCTTTGACCCTGCTCTTCTCAGAAGTGGTTTACGAACTCATATACCTTCTATAAGCCCCTGTACAGCTAAAAGCTACTGTCTCAAGAGATTACTAAGGCTAACCATACTCTCATTCAGCCGTTAGCTACAGTACTAGGCAAAAGTTTTAGGCAGGTGTGGAAACATGCTGCAAAGTAAGAATGCTTCCAAAAATAGAAGTGTTAATAGTTTATATTTGACTATTAACAAGATGAAGTGAAGGAACAAAAGAGAAATCTAAATCACAGCAATATTTGGTGTGACCCTTGCCCTTTGGAGGAGTCCTGGCAGTGATGATAAGGCCCCACAGAGCCCTGATCTAATCATCATCCAGTCTGTCTGAGATTACATGAAGAGACAGAAGGATTGGAGTAAGCCTACATATACACAAGATCTGTGCTTAGTTCTCCAAGATGTTTGTAACAACCTTCCTGCCGAGCTCCTTCAAAAACTCTGCAAGTGTACTGAGAAGAATTGATGCTGTTTTGAAGGCAAAGGGCAGTCACACCAAATACTGATGTGATTTAGATTTCTCTTTTGTTCATTCACTTCATTTTGATCATTGACAAAAATAAACTATTCTTCCTTTGCAGCATTTTTTCCACGCCTGCCTAAAACTTTGGCATAGTTCGGTATCTTGCCCAACTCTCCCAAACACATGCACACTCAGCTTAATGGAAAGCTAAAGAAGACCTTTCACCTCCTCCACCAACTCCAACTCTTTACATCCTTTCATAGACACCGCTCTACTGATTCTTGTGCAGTTGGAATTTTACTGTAGCCCCCACTATTCCCATGTATATCAGTATAGTTAGTCTCAGCACAATTGTGCTGTCTACTGTCAGGTGGGTGGTCCCTTACATTCTGCTTCAGCCCAAGACCACCCACCTGACAGCAGAGAGTATAATTGTGCTAAGACTAACAGAAATATTTGTTCGGGATTGGTAGGTGCTAAAGAAAAAATTCCAAATGCGCCGGAATCAATGGAGCGTCACATATTGAATGATGCAATGGGTTGGCAATGGTGGAGGTGGTGAAAGGTCCTCTTTAAGTGGTTGGTTTTCTATTCCTGCTTATTTTTAGGATCTCAGTTTGCTGCCAGTAAATGAAACATTCTTGCATAGATCCATTCCAGAGGATAAATACCTGTACAGACCTACACTTTCTCACTGCTAAGAGCTTGTTACAACTGTAGTGCCAAGTCTAGGGTAGGGAATCCTCTGTGGGCTAACTGCATAAGTATCTGGAAAAGTCCATCCACAGAGGTGAGACTGGACCGGATATTACAGCTGAGAGCAGGGCTAGATCTGGACTGCAGAACTTGTCATTATAAAGTGATGGCCAAAGTACTACCAAATGAATAGTATTGTCCTGACATGTCCAGTGATGCAAATAAAATGACAACCACCTTGGTCTCTCTCCCTGCAAATGTATTTATTTTCTTCATCCAATAACCTTTAGTGCATTTGTTGCATCCATCTATCTATCTACAAAAATCCAAAAATGGACAGAGCACCAGTTTAGTGTAATGGACCTGTGTATTAGGACTGAAACGTCGCTGCTTGGAGGAAACTTACACTAATGTCTTTTTACACTAAACTGGTATGCTGTCCATTTTTGGATTTTTGTATGCGTATGTGGGGTTAATGCTAGACCTCTATGGACGTGCACCCATGTCCTAATAAGGATTAGAAAGTATGGTGCTGCTCTTTTCCTATCTATCTATCTATCTATCTATCTATCTATCTATCTATCTATCTATCTATCTATCTATCTATCTATCTATCTCTCTATCATTTGTCTGTCTATCTCCTATCTATCTATTATCTATATTCTATCTTTCATCTATCTAACTACTGGATTTCTTTATCTTTATCTAGTTATTACCCCTCCATCTCTTGTTTATATATATATATATATATATATATATATATATATAATAAATTACAAGGATTTATTGATTTAATATCTGGATATTTGGCTTTCCTTTTAAACTAAATATGTTCTGTCATTTCCCAAAACCTTAATGTGTTCTTGCGCAGATTCTTATTATACTAATTCACATTTACACCATTCAGGCCATTGATAATTGCTAATTTAAAGGCAATAAAATGAGTATAAGTAGAAATTTGGTAATTATATTTGGATAATATGTTTGTTAGAGCTCAGCCAATTTACATAGTGTGGAATGACTGTCTAACACTAAAATGCGTATGAATCCTGACTAATGGCACAAATGACGCAGTTAACATCAGTCGGGATGACACCTCCAGGGCGAAAGTTCTGCATTTTATTGCCTACTTACTATAATTATAGCCTAGCATATTATCTCAGATTACATAATGGATTTCTTTTTCTAATTAACAGAACTATGACCTGATAATATGATTACGCTAACATATATTTTCTTTCTTTTTTAGCTACCCACAGGAATTCCATGATAAAGGTAATGCCGGTGACCTCTCTGTCCCCTACATGCCATACTACAGCTATACACAAATGAAAATTTAGACTCTAGACCAAATATACAGAAACGAGGATCATAGCACACCCTGCTGGTAGAGAGTTGTACTGCAACTGGATTTGCTATGGTCTTTTTTTCTTTTTTTTTTTTTTTTAAGGAACTTCCTTTGCAGAATCATTAACCGTTGACACACTGGTTCAGTTTTTTCACTGCTGTGTTCAGGTTTATTTATGGCTTATTTATATATGCTTGATAAAATTAAGTCATTGCAAAAGGTAAATCCATGCAGTACACACATAATTATAAACTCTTTGGGGCAGATTTATTATTCCTTGTGTGCCAGTTATCTCCCCAGATTAGACTTGTTATCATTTATGACAATTTACTGGTTGAATCTCCCCTTTAACTATATATAGCATTGTATCTCTCCTCTCTTTGAGCCTCCTAGGCATAAGCTGGCTATAGGTAGGTAGAAATTTAAGCAGAAACGATGAATACGATTTGCAAACAAATCAATATTTAGTATAAAAAAAAAAGTTTCCAACCACTAACATTATATGTTATCGCGCAGAAACTTATGAAACAAACTTTTTCTCATTTTCTGTCATTGGGACTGCTATCATAGTATTTATCAGAAGTTTTGGTGAATTTCTTGTGCTTAGAAATATTTATTTTTACTTATTTTTCACAAGTTCATACATAAATATCTGTGTCCATTTTGATTATGAGAACATCTTATGGTCTGTGGTCAGTTTTACAGATGTCTCGCTCTACAACACTGTCTTATCAATCTTTCTGAGTATACAGCTTAAAGGTTTAATACATTTGTGGCAGTCAGCTTAAAGTATAAAAATGATAAACTTCCCCATTTACTTACCGTACCGATTTCTAACTTTCCGAGCACCCGTACAATACATCCATAATGATGCCACATGAAGCAGCAGCGACTGTCAGCTGCGGTCAAGTGACATATTGGTAAGGTAAGTGCACAGAGAGGTCTATTATTATTGTTTTAGGTCCACTGCTAGAAATGTATTACACTTGGAAAACTTATTTAACAATTTATTGACTCAAGGTATCAGAAAAATTATTAATATCACAAAAGGTAAAAAGGCATGCAGGAACATTTTAATGGCATCTCGCATTATTCTAGAGCATTTTATTAATTTAGCACCAACATATCCCACAGTACTTTACAGACATTGTCAGTCACTGTCCCATATAGGGCTCGCAGTCTAAATTCCTTATCAGTCTCTGCAGTGCAGGAATAAACCAGAGTACCCAAAGGAAACCCATGCAAACATGGCGAGAAAATACAAACTCATTGCAGATGTTGTTGGTTGGATTTGAACCCAGATTCCTAGCCCACAAGGCAATGGTGTTAACCACTGAGCCACCATGCTGCATGAAAACATGCTCTGAAATTTCACTGAGATAAAGGACTGGCTAAAAACTGGCCATATACAACCTATAATAGCCACAACCTTTAATAGCCTGACTACCCCCCCATACACATTCTCACTTGCTTCAGCTGAGGGTATGTATTCTAGATGGTGAGTGGAGAGAAGATTACTGCCAGGCACCTCTAGTGGCAGTTTATTTCCCCTTAAAACAAAGCATTATGGGAAAAGAATATGATAATACGTCCTCCTTAGTGGAAAACAGTAAACCTGATTTAGCGCCACATCTTGGAAGGTAACTACCTATAGATCAATACCTGGTTTTCTAGGAAACCTTGTAGCCTGATCCAGGATTAAAGCCGATCCAGAATATCTCCTCCAAAAGGAAAGAAAGACCTATCCACAGACAGTGTTTTTGGGGTTATTGCCCCTTAGTGCAAAGCAGGGTGCTGACTGGCTAGGTGAGAGGTTGTAGATGTTTGTCAGGAGGGCTAAGAAGACATAGTACCACTTCTAAAAAAAAAAAAAAAAAAAAAAAAAGCATTGGTCATGTTGAAATTCAACATGCCCAAAAGCTCATTTCCTTGACATCATGTCAGGACTCTCACATATATATTAGATTGTTGGCCAGTTCTGCTGAAATTGGCAGTTCAAGTGACATTGCTCTTATTTCTGTGGGCACCTTTAGGTTGAATGGTGCCCTGTGCATTACCTTCTATAGACACCTCACCCCTTATAGTGTACATATATATTACCCAAATAATACAATGACGCAATGTACAAGTAACCATACATGAAAAATTAAAATTACAAAGCAGGAAAAGAATGATGGAAATGAGAAGGTGCAGAAGGTGAAAGGTGTGCATGGCAAATGATCATATAAATTGTTTTTAGCCAGCATTTCCAGAAGTTTTTCACTTTAGAAAAAAAAGACAACTCGAGGCATTCACCAGGATTCTTTGTTATGATTATAAAGTTTCACTTTATTGCTATTATATGATCTTGAAAGAAAGCTAAAGTTATAAAGGGCTGAACAGACACATATCCTTAGTGTAAACTTGTATTCTGTGCTGCTACATATATAATTGTAAAGCCTTATGGAAAATGAATAGGTGTGCAATAAACATTCCAGTAGAGGATTTCCTACAACTAGTACAGTATTGTATACATGAAATTCTTGTGTAATGAATTTCCTCTTGAGTCACAAAAGATTCTGTTGCAGAATTTACTGTGACTAATCCATTTAGCATGGCTACTTCTTCTTTTGCAAGTCTATCTATCTATTTATCATCTATCTATCTATCTATGGTTCTGCCTATAATGATCATTGTATTGCTTATTAAAGATCTCTTCCTATACACAACTTACAATTGGACAATGACTGGCTGCTTTCAACAGCTTCACACTACAGCCCAACATAGAACATACTTATATGTAAAGGTCCTCTTACATGGGACAACCAGATAGGCAATGAATGGACACATTACTCGGTTTACATGGAGTGATGTGCTGCTGATAATCGATCATCTTTTATGCATACTTTCTTCTATTTGGCAAAGGGTTCAGGGGAAATAGAGCTTTGTGTGCAAAGTTTTGGGCAAGGCCATATCCTATATCCATGTCCTACTCCATCTTATGTGTGTCACGTCCCCATTTTGTGACATGGACAAGCAATGTTCTGGTCATTCCCCTTTTTTGGGATGTGACCGGAACATAAAGTGTCCATTTCACCTTTAAAATGAGAGAGAATCCGGCAGATGCGGGAGCATTCTGCTGGGCATGGCAGATTTGCCCATTATTCCAAGAGTCTGGAAGATCAATTCTCTTTATGGGAGCCTCCTGGAGGTTCTGGGAGAACTAGCAAGTATGCTTTTATATTTCTTCTGTGGCCCCTGTAAATGGATCAATTACCAGAAATGAGTGTGTCTAGGAACGGTCATTCCTGATAACTATCTTGATTCTAAATTAGAGTAAAGGGGTCTTAAGACCTACAATTTCCTCATCTGAGTATCTTACCCAATAGTAGTAATTAGGCATTCCTTCAACTGGGGCAAAAACTTTCTTAGTAGCCCAAACCTTGTATCTAAAGAACTTTTAGATTTGGAGCTTTGCATCAGAGAAACAAAGCTGTGACTGCATACTTGTCAACTTTTCCTGTAGCTCAAGAAAGCTCCCAAAAAAGGGTCACTTCCCAGACCCCTGGAAGAGCAGGTAATTCTCCCAGGCCACTGTGGTAGCAGTTACTTTATATGTGACTTGGGAACTTTTTGTGCCGCTCATGTCTAAAAGGGGGCGTGACCAGCAGATTTAGTGTCCACATCATAAGAATGGGGACATGATGATATACAAAAGGGTGTGCGGCTATGTCCAGAAGGGGTGTGGCCCTGGACATTGTCAGCTGAATATTAGCCGATATGCCCAAATGATATATTAAGAAATGAATCAATCTAAAACAAAATTATAGCAAAAGGTAGAGAATTATTTTATGTTCCTTTTAGATGCAGATCATTATTAAAGGGTTATTCCAATTTTGGCAAATTACTGACAAGATCAGATTAAGTGCTCCTAAATCCCAACCTCCAGAGTGGTGCGACTTATCCTGCATTCACATGACCGAATTTCACCCGTGAAACTCAGTCTGTGTGTGCCGAATTTACCAGCCTGAACAGTATGCCCGTACAGGGACTACTTAGCATAACTATTATCTATGCTGCTAGGAGTCCCTGCCTCCCAGCGACCTATTATAGTTTGGGACAGTATGTCACTGGGAAAGAGAGACGCCTAGCAATATATGGCTGAGGCCATCCATCTCCTCTGCCATTTTGTCAGCAGTAATGCATTGAGTCAGCAATGTCGGCCATCTTTCCAATATGATAAAAAAAAAATATATATTTTCCTGTCATTACAGACAAAGAAAAATCTTTTACAACTTTACACAATTTTTTATCTCTTTGTACACAAGTTTTTGCAAAATGTCTGTTATATAAAAAATTCCCCAGTCTCTTACATGTTTCAGCACTGGTTGTAAAAACGCAGTTGGGTTTCAGCATAGTAAGTAGTTCCTGGCATAGATCTAGTGTGTGATCAAAGAATTTAGTAATAAGAACTGATATTTGGCACCTCCCAGGCATACATCCCAGATGGGAGAGAATTCCAGTTCCACCTGATAACATGAGAGAGTACTGACAGTTCACTCACCTCCCTATAAGCAGCACCATATCTTCCGAGATTTTAAGACCTTAAAACAAAGTGACTGGATTAATTCTCCTAAAAAGAAGCGTATCCTGCATATGTGTTTCTGCTTCAGTTCACATTGTATTAAGACTCAGTCACACCACCATCTGGATGCAGAGAGAAGAAGCATGCTGCAAAGCATCACAAACTACAGCCTTGAAATAGTTGTTACTAACTTAGGTCAGTGATCGACCATACAGTACCCCGCAGTTTAGGAGCATTTCCAGCAGATAGAAGGTTTACATATGGATGTAGTCACCAGCCAGATAGATATTAAAGTGCAAACTACGCAGTTTTATGGTCATGATATTCTCCATCCTGTTGTGTAGGACATGGAAAGTGTTAAAGGAGTTTTGCCAACAAAACAAGTTATGACTTATTCATGTGATAGATCATACGTTTTGCTGATTCGTGGGAGTTTTACCACTAGGATTCCTACCAATGCTGAGAATGGGATTGGTGGGGTCCTCTAGATAGGCCATAATTTGCTTTGGTGGCAAAAAAAGGAGTCTGTCATCAGAATCCAGCATTTCAACCCAGGCCCTTGTGAATTGATGTCTTTGTTGCCGAGATATCACTGTTCTTTTTCAATTTAGGACTATTTCTGTAAGAGCTCCATGAAAATAATCTGATATTAGAATACCGGGATCTCCCTGTGATCAGGTGTGATCTTTGGCTTACATCACTACCATAGGGATCACATGTAAAGCACCATGGAATTAATGGTGCTATATAAATAAATAATAATAATAGGGAACATGAAGCATTACATAGTGACCTTTAAAATCAATATGAAGTCCATGTGCGGGTGAGGTGCAGCTGATGATTGTGATAACCTCTGCGGTGTGGATCTCCCTTCTCCAAAGCATTACTTGTTTGCACTATTTCTGTTCTATAATACATTTTCCCTATACTGGTACACCATATTGCATGTATGTTACATCATTACATGTTTTTATTTGCTTATGTTAAAGTGTCACCATATAGACAGTTTGCGCCTTTTTGTTTGCTTTATCTCAGTGTTATGATAGAGAGAGTAGATTATTCCTGTACTGTGACATCACTATGTGTATTATTCCTGTACTGTGACATCACTGTGTGTATTATCCCTGTACTGTGACATCACTGTTTGTATTATCCCTGTACTGTGACACACTGTGTCCATTATTCCTGTAGTGTGACATCACTGTGCAAATTATCCCTGTACAGTGACATCACTGTGTGTATTATTCCTCTACTGTGACATCACTGTGTCCATTATTCCTGTAGTGCGACATCACTGTGTGTATTATCCCTGTACTGTGACAACTGTGTCCATTGTTCCTGTAGTGTGACATCACTGTGCAAATTATTCCTGTACTGTGACATCACTGTGCAATTTATCCCTGTACTGTGACATCACAGTGTCCATTATCGCTGTACTGTGACATCACCGTGTGCATTATTCCTGTATTGTGACATCACTGTGTTCATTATACCTTCTAACTGTCCTGGATATAGCAGGACAGTCCTGGACTCTTGGTCCTGCCCCAGTGGTTATGTCCCAGCTTCAACTCCGCTGGAGGCGGATGAGTTAAACACATTGGTGAAACAGGGAGCTCCGTCAAAAATATTAGGGGTATGGGGCGAGGTGGGTATTAGTTTTTTTTTTTTTTTTATATGAGCCATCATACTGTGGAGGCAACTGGAGGGGAGCTGTATACTGTAGGGACAACTGAAGGTGGAGTTGTATACTGTGGAGCCAAAAAGAGGGTGTTGTATACTGTGGGGGCAACTGGAGGGGGACCTGTATACTTTGGGTGCAACTGGGGGGGCAGTATACCCTGTGGGTCATTATAATGTGGGGGGAATAAAGTGTCAAGGCCCTTATAGGGGCATTATACTGTGTGGGGGCACAAAGAGACATTGATTAGAATGGGCGGAGCCAAAATGGAAGTGGGTGGGGCTGGAGGTTGGTCTTATTATATATGTAAATTCGCCTAGCGTGCTTCACATTCTGTCTCTCTTTCAGTCCTTTGAGAGTTGGGAGGTATGCTGTGTGTTATCCCTGTACGTTGACATGACTGTGTGCATTATCCCTGTATTATAATGTTGTACCGTGTTAGCCATAGAAAGTAGTGGAAGAGTAAAGAAATCAGGCGATACCTTTTAGAGGCTCTAAAAGGTATTGCCTGATTTCTTCACGCTTCCACTATTATCCCTGTACTGTGAGCTTAGTATGTACAGTATACCTGTACTGTGACAGCTCTGTGTCTATTATCCATGTACTGACATTTCATTATGTACATTATACCTGTACTGTAACTTCACTGTACGCCTTACCCAACTGCTGTGATATTCCTGTGCAAAAGGGATACCTACAATTTCTGGTACGTGTCACTCCCATGGTGGGTTTATAAGCATTGGGTATTACATACATGTGTTTTGTGTTTAGGAAATCCCAGATCCTCTTATTTATATAGCACTAGCGTATTCCTTAGTGCTTTTAGACAGTTTGTCTTGTAATTTCACTATCTCACACATACAGTTTTACAGGAAGCCAATAAACATATTATTCTGTTTTTGGAGAGAGGGAGGAAGTGGGGTATCTGGAGGAAAACCACACATGCACAATGAGGATATACATACTCTGAGCTCACGTGGCCCCTGCTTGGATTTCCATCCTGTGCTGCATAGTAACAGTTCTAACCACTGAGTGACTGTGCCGCCCGTGCTCCACCGAGGCAGCCATTCCAGGGCAGTTCATGCTCATAGACATACCAACCAATTCTGAATTTAGTTTGTACTTTTTTAGCAAAAAAGTGACATTTCTAATATCCATTGGTTTACAAAACCTTTTTTTTTTTTTTTTTTTGCACCAGGTCCTTTTTTTTTATTTGCAGTGTATTATTCTAGTAATATATCCCTTTAATATTTGCACAGGCCCTAAGTATTTGCACACATGAGCCGGCTTGTCTTCCAACTGGCAACTCAGAAAAGTTACTGTTTAAACACCACATTTCTGGAAAACAAATCAAATCACAATTCTTATTTGGGAAAAAACCTGTTATTTCAGTTCTGCTTTGATTCCTTAGACTCTGCGCTGTTAACACCATGTAGCAAAAGTTTTAGACATATGTGTCAGTACTTGTTAAGCAAGCTGCAGCTGCTGGAATCAAAGGCAGCGTGCAACGTCATAGCATAACTATTGAACATGGAGTGTGAAACGCAAACAAGCTGCTACATACATTGTGCTCACCCCCTCTGGTGCACAAGAAGCCAGCACAGCGGTGCACATCAGAACACACAGGCAAAGAATGTGTTAAAACATTCTGTGTTCTGCCCGTATCTCCTTCTGTAGGTAGGATTGTGCCATTTGTGTAGCTCTGTACCCCCTGAGGGCTGCAGAATGTACTTAGCTTACATGGTGCTTATGTAACTGAAGTTGGAGCCATCACCTGCGGATAGAGTTAGCAAATTTATTTTGCCAAATAATGTGCAATAACAAGAAAATAGTTACCATTTTACTGCTATAGAGTGTGTTACAGAAGGGTTCTGATAATGCCTAATATTAGGTTGGTTGTTTCCATATTAGTTATTTTACATTTTTGTATAGCACCAACATATTTTGCAGCGCTTTACAGAAATTGTCAATCACTGTCCCATTTAGGGCTCACAATCTCCATATTACATGGGAAATTAATCCTGCATAAGGTGATTAAAAAGCACAGATGACACATGGATGACATCCGTCTGTGCCTCCACGGCCCCATTTACTGAGATCAGTGAGCATGGGCCACAAAACGGACAGGGAAAGGGCATATCCTGAGTTTTGCTCCTGGCTCGTGGGCCCTTATATGGGGTCGTGAAAATACATGACTGAACAAGCCAGGATATGGGTCTCAGTACAGCTAATATCATACCGACCAGTTGTCCTATTCATCAAAAGATAGGTCATCAATATCCGAGCAGTGGGGCTACAATACCCAGGAACCCACAGATCAGTTGCTGAAAGTGGTAGCGGTGCTCAGATGAGTGCCACTTCCACTTCATACGCTAGTGACATCATGTTCATCAGTCATGTGTCCTGTGAGCAGCTCAGTCCTAGTCAAGTAAATGAGACTGAGCAACAATGACAAGCACATCCCCTATGCATGATGGTGCTGTGCTTGGTATTTAATGAGGGCGCCACAATGCCCACCTGAACACTGCAGTCTCTTCAAACTGCTGATCTGGGGAGTCCTGGGTGTCAAACTCCACTAATCTGGTAATGATAACCTATCCCAAGAAGAGGTCATCAATATTTACCTTCCAGAAAACCCCTTTAAGGGGAAAGGTTTTTAGCATCTGTGTAGCAAAAATGGGCATTCCTGGATGGAATATGGGTGTAGCTTATGCTATGTTCACATAACGTATAGATCCTGAAAATAATGGAAACAAACGGCACCTGAGGGACCCCCACCCCAAGGGATCCAGTTGACTATAATGGCGTCCATTGGGTGTCTATCTGGTGTGCATTTTTTTAAAAAATTGTCAGATGAAAAAGTCGGGCTTGCATCATTTCTTTGTCTGCCTGTTTGCTAAAATAGAAGTCTACGCTAATCAAAGTGAAGTAGAATTGATTCCCATATAACCAGTGCCAGAAAACTAGTAGTATTTATAATAAATATGTTGGTACGAGACGTCCCTGCAGTGCTCACATTCAGGAAAAGTGGCAAGCAAGGAGCAGTACGGTGGATGTGGCACATCTTTGGCACAAGAAAGGACCTTGTTCCAAAACTGGGTCACATTATCTATCGCACATCTACACCAGAAAACTGGTCCATTGAGTCCTTACTTAACTAACTGATTCAAGTATCTTTTCTTACATCAGAAGCTAGCAGGAGACGTCTGGAGCACAAATATACCATGTCCAGTTACACACATAAGGATTCAGGAGCACAGACCACAATGTCATCAAATGCATATTTCTTCTGTTTCTTTGTAAAACTAATCCCTATGACCAGTGAGAATAATTCAGCAGAGGAATAGAGGCGTATAGAGGTACATATTTTATCCTTTAACGCTATTAGCGCATTGACTAGGACAGCATGGTAAGGTTGGTAGGGTCTATAACCTGTAGCCATGTTTATAGCCAAGGCAGGATTCAATGCCAGCAATGGAAAATCCTTCTCACTTGTCCAGCCTCATTGACTTGGAGCTCTGAATGAGGATTGCATTGTTCCATTGTATAAGAGTTCACTAGCTTGCAGATGGATGTGATACAATGCCTTGCCTACATCACAGAGTGTTATCGCTATGTTACCAAACCACCTCCTATGTCATCATCTACCTCTATCCTTTACTCAAAGCTTCAAAATAGACATAAAAGTGATGTGAAGTTTTATGTAAATAAATCTTATTTAATTAAATTGGTTGTATAAGTTTATAATATAACATGCATATTTTGCCAATGGACCACCCTCTCATATATTAAAGGGAAAAATTTTCCCTAAATGCTTATGTATATAACTATATGGCTGTGTATATGTTATATGGCACCAATAAAGGTATATGGGGTGCTGAACGCATGGCAAGAATAAGCAGGACGCCTTTTTTTTTTTTTTTACTGCTGAACAGTATTTAAAAGCCTTATGAATTATCCGTGCGTTTCGACATAGCAATGAATGGGAACTTACTGGAATGTTTTTTGACCTTCTCACCCGCATGTCGTGATCACAACCTGCAGTGTAAAGTTCTGCTGTGTGTGTGTGTGTGTGTGTGTGTGTGTGTGTGTGTGTGCAGGGCCACATCGAAATCAACCAGTTTGGAGTGGTTTTAACTGTATCAACTAGTGGATGACACACTACACAATTTTCCGACGGGAAATTCGGCAACGCATTCATCCCATGTGGCCCTAGCTCTACAGTAGAATTGGGCAATTGTAGCTTATTCCACCTGTCGCCTCCCTGCAATTATCTCCTCTGTCTTTGTCATCCTCGTAGCTCCGTAGCTTAGAACTGGTAAGATATTTTAATTAGCGGTGAAGTTTTAATGATCCCTCTATGCCTCTAGCTGAGATCCTAGCCTTCGTCTTCTGCTATAACTTTTTACAAAGAAGTATTTTTAAACTGATCATTAATTTTATGATCACAGAAATGAGATGCAGAATTTATGCTGTTGTCATTGGCACAAGCTCAAGGCACCACTGACAGTACTTGTGATGGTAATAGAATGACTGTGAACTAATGGGGCTCTAAGCATTCTTTTGAACATACATTTCATTTCAATGTCCGATTAGTGTGTAATGTTCCTAATTATAATGCTCATAAACCTCAATCACAGCATTACTTGGCAAAATACAAGTAACACATATTAAGTGCCTTTAGACAAAGATGGATGACCGTTCAGCCCCACGTTACAGGTCCAGAAAGGAGGTTGCTTACAGTTCATTGAAATTGACTCATAACATTAGTGACAAGCTTTTAGAGGTATTGTTTGAGGGAGAACATTTCACCATCGCTGGATTTCCATACAGTCTCCTATAAAAATACAATTATTCGATTGTGCAGAAAGCATTCATTTTTAGAAGACATTTCACACCAAAACACATTATGGTATCTAACCAGACAGTATATACCTTCTAGATATAGTAAGGCTGCTTACATCATAATGTGCTGTGATATCATAGTGCAGTAAGTAGGGATGAGTGAACTGGTTTGGAACGATCTGAGTTTGTTAGGAATTTTCCAAAATTGTAAAATTCATCCAAACCTAAAATTTTGGGGTTCACCACTCACGAATCTCTATTATATCTGTAGACCACAATAAGCGGAGGGCCAGGGAAGATGAGTAAACTAACAAACAGTCTTATCCAACTCTTCTTGGGTTAGGCCAGGTTTACATCTGCGTTCGGGTTTCCATTCATGGAGTCCACTTGGGGACCCCCCCGAATCGAAACCTATACGCATAAAAAAGCGGTTTACCTGGGAAACCCGCGGACGCCATAGACTATAATGGGGTCTGTGTGGTTTCCGCTCGGTTCCAGTACGAGAGGAGATCACTTTTCTCTCCGCTTGCTTCGTGCGGAAACCGAGCGGAAACCTCACAGACCCCATTATAGTCTAAGGGGTCCGCGGATTTTCCAGGTAAACCGCTTTTTTTTGCGTATAGGTTTCTGTTCCGGGGGTCCCCAAGCAGACTTCCCGAACAGAAACCCGAACACAGATGTGAACCGAACCTAAGAGGAATAAATGAGGAACGGCACAGGACAGTTTTATTAGTAAAGATGCTTCTGAATTGATATTTCATGAGGAATACAAGAGTTTACTATAATAGACATTTCAGGAGAGGCGACAGATCCCATTTACACTAAGTAACAGGTATTTATGATGTACGACTATATACTGGCTATGTATTGGCATGTATCCCATAATCTACACATTTTCTCTGCAGCTAGAAATCACTTTATGACAAATGGACCCTTTCTATATTCTATCACCTTTTGAGAAATGTTAGAATTAAGGAAAGTTTATGACTTCTAGTAAGGTTAATGATGTCCATACATTAGTATTGTTTTTTGGCTTGACTCTTCTGCATTTGGTATTTTAGCACTGTCAGAAAAACCACCCTGGCAGTGTCATATAAAGCATAACAGAATGATGACATAACTGTTACTAATTTCCCTTGTCCTTGCTTTCTGTAGACAAGCAAAATTGCAGAAAGTTGAGAAAAACTGTCCATACATTTATTTTGTTTGCATTCATGGTTAACCAGACGTATCAGGCGCGAGATGAAAACGATGACGTGGAAACACAACTGTCCGAGATGGAACTGTGCCACTTTCTAACAGTGATAATATGGATGCTATATTTCCAAATTATCCTTGTGCCAACGGCAGACTTTAATTCAGCTTGAGAATTACACGCCATATTTTAGCTCATTTAGACAATGGAAGAAATTTATTAAACCCTGGGCATCAGTTTTAGTTTGTGTCAAAGAGTCACAAATTTTTTGTACATCCCTTTTGTACAATAAGTTGGGACATTTCTTTTGACAAGTGGGTGTGGCTTAAAGGGAACAGATGGGGCCCTCAGGGCCTGACATATATATCATAATTTACCCAAAAACTGGTACAGATTATAGAAGAAATATGTACCAGTTATTCAGGAGCTTGGACTGCCAGAAGATGGACTACTATACTGCCACTATTATTAATGACAATAATCTATGTTAAACATAGATTTTAAACCATTTTGGTGACATTTTAACACTAGTCACTGAGCCGTCACAATAGGGTAACACACAGTGCATGTCCATTAAAGGTAACATCTTCAAGGTCAGTCTTAAGTTGGATGCGGCCCTGTGTAGTACTTTCTGTTGGCGTTTCCCCCATGAGATATACCATTTAGTGCCCAAATAATGCTTTTATACAGCATATAAATAACTCTACAAAGTGTGATTGTCAGCACTATACAGCACCCAGATAACATTTCCTTAAAGACAAGAATAAATTGTCTCAAGTCCTGACCACCAAGATGGGACTTATGGAAACAACTGAGCAGCACTGCATTTAACAATTCCCATAGAGGTGAATGGGGGCTATGGAGACGGCATAGCACTGCTGAGCTACATTGTTTCTGTAAATGTGCTACAATGTTTCCAGAGCTTGCATTCACTTCTATAGGAGTTACAGAAACGGCGTGGAGCAAAAATACCTGATTTGCACAAAAAAAAATTGCAACTTTTTATGCCTTGTATGCCAGAAAACTGGCGTACAAGGCATAATAAATCTGCCCTTTGTATGTTTGCCCAACAGCAATGTTACCTGACCTCCCTATAAACATATGTGCTCTTGCAAGGTTATATCAAGGATAAGAGGTAGACAGTCACATTCAGACACTTCATGCAGCAGCTCATCTCCAGTGGAACAATTGATTGGACATGTTGAAATCCACCATGCGTGATTCTCACTTCTACCAATCTGTCATTAGTAGACAATCAGAAAACACCTTTACATATTAATTTGTCAACATATCCTACTAAAATCAGGAAGATATGCTATAATTACAAAGGACATGTCATCTCTCCTGATATTGTTTTAGAGAATACTTGCATGCTACATGAAATAACAACTTGGAGCATCTCGTCTTGTAACTCTATCTTGTTCCTCTGTTATTCCTCCTAGAAATTTTGGAGTGAAATAACAACTTGTTAAATTCAGACTCAGCTATCATAGTAAATTACCCCCAGAGTTCTAAGAAAAGATCTTCCAAAATTGTTATATCATGAAGAAAACAAGTATTTTTTAAAGCAGGCATGTCTGGAGAGATGGCATGTCCTCGTAAAACTATTGACTGTTGGTCACTCACTTTTCACACAACTGATGTTGTATTGATATCTTTGATATTGCTATCTTGGTAACTTGCTGTCCAATGCCTGTTACTAAGAGAATTCCGTCTCTAGCAGCAGCGGAGTCAAGACAGAATGTAGGACATTGGTAGGCAGGTCTCTGTTTTCAGCAGAAGCTCCTGGGGCACCAATGCATAATCTGTACCAGACCCCCAGCTATAATGTATAATTTATAGTAGTGGTCTCCTCATGTTAGGAAGAGACATCTTATGGACACCTAAGACTCCTGGGCTCAGGTGAGACTGCAATCTCTGCATCCCCTCAAGTTATGTCCCTGACTCCATCCCAGCCGCTCATATATAGTGAGAATCAGATCCCAGGCACCTCCGCCCTCCTCAGCTCTGTGCTGCCTGTGTTTACAGACCTCAGCTTGTCAGAGAGCAGCTTCATTGTAAGCACTGGCATATCATTTATATCTACAGCAGAGTGAACTCCTTCTTACCCCAGTTCTGCTACTCACGCAGAGCTCTCTTGTGTCACTGTTCAGGAGGATGCTAGCACAGTGAGGACTGATCCATGACAGGTTGGTGGAACCCAAAGGCATAAAAGTACTTAGGGGTGGATTGGGAAATGAAAGTGGCCCTGGAAAAATATCTGAAAGTGACCCCCTAAGTGGGGTCAGCGTAAGTAGGCAGGGTGAGGGAAAGTAGGTAGGGTCAGGCTTTGCTCTTGGTTGCTGCATGACTCTTTGACATTTACGTGTGGAATAGCTGTTCACCATTTCTAGTGGTATATCCGAAATAAATCGCAAAGGAATCTGAAACTTTGGGTTGAATCTTGTTCAATTCAAAATGATTTGCTCATCTCTCTCTCTGTGCAAAGCAGACACTGACCTGTGTGAAGTATAATACATTACACAGGACTGACTGTTTTACATGGAGGGAAATTAAGAAGTCCTATGTAAGGTACAGTTTAAGTCTAACAGTGTAACTTTACTTACATAGGTCTGTTACCTCTTCCTCCATGTTACACAGGACTGTTTTACATGGAGGAAGAGGCAGCAGTCCTATGTAAGCAGCCTTCTCTCTCCACGTAAATCAGATAGTCCTGTATAAAGTATCTTTACATATGACTGTCTGCTTTACATGGAGTTAAAGGCAGCTGTCCTATGTAAGTTACAGGCAGACATGTGGGGTCAGGGTGGTAAGCACACTGTGTCAGAATGTCAGTCATACAGATATGAACTTCACACATTGACCTACCCAGCGCAGCGGTTTTAAAGGTATAGGGTAAGTTTCTGGACCTATCCTGGATACAGCAGATCGGACTCTGGATAGTGGCCTTAAGGCATATTAGGGTGCTGGCAAAGTGGTTCATTCTCAGAAAACCTTTCAGACTTCCCACTGGGAATGGTACATTGCCAAACCAGCCATGATAATAGTAATGAGTTCTGCAGACTATATAATGTTTTACTGCCCAGGTCAACTCATTTGGTCTTCTGCAATGATGGTAATGTACTGTGTCAGCAGCCTCTGCACATTCTGATCACTGCAGTAGGAGACTGGTTGCAGCATGTGTTGAATATGCATTGAATGTGTCCCTTTCAATTTGGAGGAGGATGTCTGGACTTTCCTAAATAAGGCTTGCCATACACATAGATTTTAGACTGCCATTGCTCATCTTAAATGAACTATGGTTGGTTGTTCGTACGACCAACTGTCCCAAACACACGAACAATCCCAAACCTTCCAGTGGCTCATTGATTAGCACTGCAGCCACTGGGTTCGAATCTCGCCATGGGCAACATCTGCAAGGAGTTTGTATGTTCTCCCTGTGTTTGCATGGGTTTTCTCCAGGTTCTCCACACTCCAAAGACATACTGATAGGGAATGTAGATTGTGAGCCCTATATGGGACAGTGACTGCCAATGTCTGTAAAGCGCTGCAGAATATGATGGTGCTATACAAGTAAGCTAAAAAAATTTGATGAAATGAATGTGTCAGTGGAGGGCAGGGGTGGTACTTGGATATCATCCATGTGCTGTGCGTGCCATATTCCCATGGACCCATAGATGTACATGTCCGTGTTCATGTAGCCTAAGCTGCAAACCCTCATGACAAAGGAAGGAACAAAACTCCCTACAATGAATAACTTTGAAGTGCATTATTGTCTTCTTAAGGCTAAGGCCCCATGTAGCGTCCCACAGCAAAAAAAAAACTTTCTGCTTCAATTATAAATATAGGGAAATCGCCGGCATTTCTGTAGGTATAATTGACATGCTCTGATTTCCAAAACCGCAATGGGGGGATGGGATTCACTAGAGTCCCATCCACTAGACATTGACGGTAAAATGCTGCGTTTTTTTCCATGGCGTCTACACTGCATGCAAACCATGGCGTTTACGCCACATGAGGCCTGGCCTAAAGGGGTATTTTTTAAGCAGACAAACAGCTGATTATAAAATAAAGAAAAGTTATACGATTTTCTCTTACATTTTCTGCATTTGTAACAATTGTTTTTTTTTTCACCCTGCCTCCCAAAATTATAAGGCTAAGGCCCCACATAGCGGGCCGCAGTCAAAAAGTGCTGTAGGAAAAACCATAGCAGAAACGTATCACAGTTTTTCCCGCAGTGCTTTTCTCAGAAAGCCTGCAGAGTTTTCCCCTGCAGACTTTCTATATCTATTATGCCTATACAGAAAACGTCAGCGTTTACGTAGGTATAATTGACATGCTGCGATTTACAAAAACCCTATAATTTCAGCTCTGATTTATTTTCTGCAATGTATGAATGGGATTAGCCGGAATCCCATCCACTTTTCAGGTACTGTAAAACCACAGCATTTCCGCCACAGTCAAATCGTGGCATTTCCATAACGTGGGGCCCGGGCCTAAAAGATGCATGTACCCAAAACTCTGCTATTGAAAACATCAACACATGTTGCAAAAGACAAGTCGTGATATAGCTTACAGCTGAATAATAACAGAGTTATGGCATCCACAATATGGTGACACAAAAAAGTTTTTTGTGCAAAAGTAGTAAAATAGAAAAAAAACCTTAAACATATTAGGTACCACTATCACCATACTGACCCACAGACTAAAGTAAACATGTTATTTAGTCTGCGCAGTGAGGACTACAACATTTGTAATGTGAAAAACTATGGCAAAATTGTATTTTATTCTTATTCCTTCCCTAAAAGAGTTAATAAAGATTAATCCTTAAACTATATGTACTCCAAAATTATGTCATTGGAAAACAGATTAAATGTTATAGAATAAAATAAAAAAGTAACATGATAATAATAATAATAATAATAATAATAATAATGCTATGAGCAGGATGTGGAGGACTAAAACCAGAATTGTGCTTAGCTCTAGGGACCATCTAAAATGGTATCAAAAAAATCTTTGAGATCTTCCAGGCCATCACAATGTCTGATAGGTGTGGAGGATCACACTTATGGGCATAGCACACATCCTTAGAAAAGTATTGGCTTAAGGTCCTATGTCCCTGGTCAGGACAAGGCTCGCCTGTGAGCCACCAGCAGAAAGCTGAGATATTCTAAAATAATAATAATTATAATCTGCAAAACTCATTTATTATTAACTTGATTGGAAAATCTGAAAGATTGTTTTACATGATTTTATACTGTAGGTCTCAGTTTTTTCTTTTTGTATACTTCCTAAATTCTATGCCAAATATTTGCTACTTGGAGTCAGAGAAAAACTAAAGTCTGAATAAGATCCCAGATTCCTCTACCATGTAGTTATTATACAAGTTGTAGTCACATTTTTTTCTTTCCTTCCAGGTGACTCAGATGATTTTGAAGACTTGGATGTTTTTCCTCACCCCCCTGACACATCTTCTCTTGCCTCTGATCGAGATAAGGATGAGGATCAGCCTTCTGAAGGTACGTTGCTGTTTATTTTTCACTCTACTGCTCTCTCCTACAAATGACTATAACAAGATACCAGAAATAGAATTACAGGACTTCAGAAAAAAAAATGTAAAAAAATCAGGTTCCTGCTCTCCTGTGTATTTTTCTGACTCTCAATCTTTTAGGACTGAAGAGCTCCCTCTAGTGGCTCTTTAAATGAAATTGATTTTATTTTACTGCAAAAGTTTTTCAAGCAGCTGTTTACTTTGAGATTCTGTCATTTGCATTGTGATTTCTACTTATCATTTCCCTTTACATATTTTATCCTCTGCACTAATTAGAGAAATAGATTTTTCAGGCCTTTCTTACACTTTGTTAGCTTAATATCAAGAGTGTTACATGTTTTATTATTATATGTATGATCTACAATTGTATTAACCAAAATTCCCAAGTACTCCTGATGTACGACTGATGGATAAAAGCTATAATAGTTAACTAGCAAACGTTTTCTTGACGTATAGTTCTAGATGTATTTCTTATTAAAAATTCTAGTGCATAAAAGTATTTGCAAATTTAAAGCAAAAAAAATACAAAAAAGTTAAAACTGCAGTATATGTTTTTATGTTTAATTTTTAGATAAATTAACTAAAATATTAAAATGAAGTAAATCTTAGTGAACAATATCACTTTTGTGGTTTATTTTATTTTTTTTTTAAAGTATTTTCATTTTATTATTTTTTTATTTTTACTCTTTTATTTTGCAACGTTGGTATGATAGCACAGGTCAAATAACATGAATAAATAAATTATTTTTTTTATTTTATTTTTATTATAAAAAATAGCATATACAAAAAAAATGTAAATTGTAAAATTTTTCTGTCCCACCATTCCCTTAATCATACTCTAAATAATATACAGGATATATTACAATGTACATATATATTACACACACACATATATATATATATATATATATATATATGTGTGTGAGTTTAAAAGACACATTTATATTTACAGGATTCTGAAGTGTGTTCCTATATGCCGAACACAATGTCAGAGAATACTTTTCTCCTAGCCAGCCATTATGCTAACATTTTACTTTTTCCAAAGAGCAATAATTGGTGATGCCTTATATAAAGAAGCATTTAGTAAAAGTTAGGGAATGATATTTTGCAATAACTTCCATGGGCATTGTATGGAGTCTCTTGCGATTTAATTACATGCAGTGAATGAAAGCATTATAAGTTGGTTATAAAGTTATGATTGAGTAATGCTTTGTGACATGATATGATGATCAGGCAGGGCCACTCTGTCTCTAAGTACAATTGCCAAACTAAAATATGCTTCCTGCAACACAGCACTCAAGGTTTTATGTTATCCAGATCATTCCCGTTGGATACATAAATTGCCTTTATGGGGTATAAAATTATGTCTATTGCAGAGCAGGGATAAGTGAGCTGCATGCATGTGTAATAAATACTGTACTCAGTGATTCAGGGAAACATATTTTGTCATCCGTAGAACTTTACCCCTATATATGGGAGCAGTTAGTATATTCCATCTTGTTCTGCCCAAATATGATTTACTTTTACTAGAAATGAAGCACTATTTTGCTTTACTGGAGTATTCATCAGTAACTAACTGAAAATGGCTCCCTCAATGCTCGCTTATTGGATTTAGATAAGGCCGGGACTTAATACATGTTTATTGTACGAACAATATCATTTAAAGATAAGTCTATAAGGATGACCGTAAAATTCACCGATTTAATGTGAATTCAGATTTTATGACTATATTAAAAATAAGGAGTTCAAAGGTATATGAAGTGAGTGCTTGCAAACCTGTCATGTGTCCAGTCCAGATATCTATCATTAGAATCACCCATTAGGCCTTCAGGGTAATATTGTACCCGTGTTTAACTCTTTCTGTTCCAGATTTAACATCTGCATGCGTTGAATTCTACTGAATTGAACATACAGCAACATAACAATCTGTACATTCAGTTTAGCAGAGCTACTGTGTTACATCCGGGATAGGAATAGTTAAACATGGGTACAATACGCCCGTCTCAATGAGGCCTTAGCCTTAGGAGAGCCGCCTCGGCCTTATATCATGTCTCATTGCCTTCGACTGCACAGTTTGTGCTATTGTTCCCATAAAATGAACTCTTTACAAATTTTCAAAAACACCTACCGGTTATGTTGCAAAATTAAAAAAATATACAATTTTTAATTTATTTTTTACTTTTTTTTTTTTTTTTTATAATCCTTCAGCTGTCACACAATTCTCTATTAGCTCTAGCAGGCAGAATTTTAACAATGAGTGAAACGAAATTAGCCCAGGTCACGGCGAGGTCTGTTATTAAATCTTATTGTTATTTTGTCCTTTTGACTTCTTCTTCGCAGTTCACACCAACAAAAGTATATAAACTGATAGATTATGAACGCTAAACATGATAAGTATTTTTCATAATGCTAATGTAATTTTCAAGGTACCGTAAAGGTCACATCCCTATATTTCTATATGCATTAGGAATCTCTGGTGCTCTTTAATATTTCTCCCTCACTGTTCCTCCGGTTCAAAAGTTCATGCGGTTCCCCAATGGCCACCTAATTTTCTAGTTATTCCCCGAAGCCATATGTGTTTTGGTTTCTTTATGGATTATTAGGTACTGTAGGAAAGTCAAATAAGTTATATCTTCTAATGAAATTCTAGCACACTTCAGATCAGTGATGCCTAGACTTGATTGCTAGTGGCAATTATCACAGTCTGGGCGGAAAGTGATTGGTTTTACATGGTACTGAGCAGAAGAACAAAAATCTACACTTAACTGCATACAAATAATGTAATT
Source organism: Leptodactylus fallax (assembly GCA_947044405.1). Taxonomy (NCBI): domain Eukaryota; kingdom Metazoa; phylum Chordata; class Amphibia; order Anura; family Leptodactylidae; genus Leptodactylus; species Leptodactylus fallax. Next base: position 431,651 of record CAMRHE010000581.1, read on the forward strand.
ACATATCACAAATATATTACGTAGATAATACGGAGACTACGCTTTATGCTGATTCATCGCAAGATGGTAGGTTCATGCACGGCATCAAACCAAGTTCATAGGCAGGTTATTGCGAGCGAGTAGCAGGCTTCGAGTTGGAATTTAGATTTTTACATTGGACCTTGATGCTGGAGATTAATGGAATTTCAATGAGGGACTAAAGTGGTCACCAATTTGTCAGTAAAACGGATGGCGATCCTATAGTCATGTCCTCTCATTAATAGCGGTTGTTTGAAAGGTGCTTCATACAATAGGGGTGAGATAATTGATTTTGGAATAGGGTTCCTGTTTCATTTATTGATGTGTCGGTGATATGACATCTAAATGACAGATTTCAATATCAACACTCGTATTAAGGTATCAGAATTGTATTATTTTTCTATTGATGTTCACTGACTAATAACTCGCACTGAATACGAAGCAGCACAAAACCTGGCATGACAATAAACCTGTATTGAAAGGGCTGACGTGGAATACATTTCGTTTTGGCAGCTGAAACAAAAACCTTCATAAAGATTTAGAGGGATCAATGTAATTGCACGCAGTCGAGTCATTTAAGGTGGTTCAAGCAGCTCAGCAGATTAAGGGTTAAAATGATATCCTGAAATCTGTATGATTAAAACCTATAATATCACATTTATCAATGCATTTGCATCTTTCTTCTAGCACATTTTACTCTGAGATAGTCTCTGTGAGATACATTTATTAACCATTTGTGCTGGAAATGACAGCCTTTTGTACTGTATTTGTAAAAATGGAGTGAAAAGTGGGCGCGGCATGTTGCTTGGCAGGGATGTGACACGTTTATGAATTTGCGATTTATTAAAATGTCACAAGATTTTTGGCCAATCTCATTCCAGGGGGCGAGTGGAATGAAAATAAAAGAAACATCTATAGATATATCTAAAGATGTAACAAATGTATCAACTAAACATTTACTGCAACTGACTTCAAAAATACCACACATAATAAATTCCCTTCAAAGTGTATATTTTTTTGCTACATTTAGCATTTTGTCACATTCTTTAAATTATTTTTTTTAGTTCATATTTTAGATTATTACGTACATTTAATAATCTAAAAAAAGGGATGAAGGGGGTTCCATAGACATAGTGCTAATAGTTTTAAAAATTAGGATAGTGTTAGACATCCAGGGACTCATTTTATTGCACCATATCAATAAAGGTACCAGCAGCTGCCCCATCAATAGTAATAAAGTTACAGACTACAATGTGCGGCATTCTAACTAGATCCTTGATCTTTGGGAAGTTTAATCTTTTATAGAAACAAATGTCTTTTTTGACTGGCCATTATTTATCTCTCACTTGCTGCAGCCGCTTTAATTGTGTGATGTATTTGCTTATGGTAAGTGGTAAATCCACAAATGGGAGGGAAGTAGTTAATAGATAACTGGAGGCTGCAGTCTGGTGGCCACAGCCTTGCTGTTTCATGTCCTTGTAAGGGTTAAATTGCATCATCCAGATCTGAGCACAGGCCTTGCCCCATTAGCCAGCTCTGGGGTTGCTCACATATGCATGCATGCTGCTGGTCAAATAGATTTGCCAAGCCTTTTGGAGGGATGAGAAGAGTTCTAAGGGGTTAAAGAAAGAAGCTTGAAAAAGATAACTTTTGGAAAATGTCTAAAGGTTATGTACATTATATTGTACAGAAATTAGCTCATTGACAATGCTTATGATTATAAAGATACATAGATAGATATGTAGATACATAGATATGTAGATAGATAGATAGATAGAAAGTGTGATAGACAGATAGATAGATGATGATAGATAGATAGATAGATAGATAGATAGATAGACAGATAGATAGATAGATGATAGATAGATAGATAGATAGATAGATATGAGATAGATAGATATATAGATAGATAGAAAGAGGTGACAGAGATATTAGACACATAAAAGATTGATAAATAGATGAATAAGAAAGAAATTAAGAACTAGAAGGATAAATAGATATACAGATAATAGATAGATCTCTCAAGCCACATCAATTTTATTAAATTCTTTTTGTTATTATTCTTGAAATAACAATTTTGGATCTTCCATGCTTTGAGCTCCTTATTGTGATATCCCTCTGTTACTCCTACTGGAAATTAATGAATAAATAAAGTGTGTGTTACCAGTTGCAGGTGTGTCTCTACACACTGACACGTCAATTATAACAGTATCAGTCTAGGGATATCCCCCCTTTGACAAGGGGATTGGTAACATCCAGTTGTAATTTTTTTCATAAATATTCATAAATATGGAAGAAGAATAACAGAGGAATGGCACAATGCAGGGTAGTGAGAAAAGTCGCTCCTGAATTGTTATTTCATGGGAAATACAAGTATTTACTGAAACAAAGATGTCAGAATTGCTGACTGGTCCTCTTTAAACATTTAGAATATGGCTGGTGTTATTTTTCTGGCCTTGGTTCTGTTGGTTTTAATCAGAGCTGAATATTGAAACCTTTTGGAAGTATATACATAAACTTGGGTATTGTATACACCACTAGTAATGAAAAAGCAAAAAAAATCTGCATCTAGATTACTAATTTGGCTGAGGCTAAAATACAGTAGTCTACATGGCACACTTTGCGCAGGATGACTGCACACATGGTCAAATGGAGTCATTTGGCTGTCAGCACCACAATGTCTATGGGCCCCTTTCATTGCTGTCATTGGCCGGGAAGTGTTTGTTTTATATTGCTTAAGAGGATGTAGGAATTTTTATTGAATACAAGTATCTTTGTGTGTACAGGGGGGATATTGATCAGGCCAATTGCACCTGTTTTCAGTACAATTGCATTGAAAAGAATGTTGCTGTGGCTATACACCAGATTTATGCAAAGTACAAGTGCAAAGTGTCTGCAAATATGGATATAGATAACAAGTTCTAGAACTCATTTACAAAAACAATCAGCCTGCATTGAGAAGTGTGCTGATAGTGGAGCTAGGGTGGGGGCCGGCAGGGAATGTGCCCCAGGTTGTAGGTGTTGGGTTGTGCGCCAAAAAAGACATGCTTACTTGGCAGGGTATAAAGATACAGGGATAGGACTGCAAAATAAATCAATGCCAAAAGTGGAGGTGAGCCTTCAACAATGGCCCGGAGGTCACCTCTTCTTTATACATAACAGTCAAACAAGCAAACAATTTCGGAGAGATTATTCTCACAGAACACAACGAAACGTATGTAGTTGTTATCCTTACACGTCACCAGGTTTAAGGGTGTCCTGATTCCAGCACTTGTCCAGAACTCTAGTATTTGTTTTTTGTAGTAGTTTTCACAGTTTCTTAGAATGTCAGGTGCAGTTCTGGAATCCTTGATATTCATGAGCTACTGGTTAGTACTGCACATTGACATCATTCACCCTATGTGCTGTATAGAGAGAATGCTGTCAATCAGCAGTGGGCTGGATAAACCTGGTGACATATCCCATTCTGGGCCGCTTTAACCATAGGCACAACAGTGTAGTTGCATCGGGCCCTATGGTTGTGGGGGCCCCCTCAGCTGCCCTGGATTGAGTGGGACAGTCCCAAATTTCAGGTGTTGTTCCGCTGTTCTGGGCGGCAGGCAGTAATTTCAACTATATCTGTGTCCTTAGGACACAGATAGAGGTTACATTCAATAGTGGAGCTATTAGCTCCCTGCTCCATTATTCAGCATTCATCTGATGAATGTCTACAGCAGGGAAGCGCAATGAGCGCTGAGCCGCAGACATTACAGTCGGAGCCTGTGGGAACGCGGTTCGGAGAGTTTTTTTTTTTTTTTTAAATGTAACATTGGTGGTTGAGGGGGGGGCAGGGGAAATTAAGTTAGGTATAGGGCATTGGGGGGGCCACTTTCAAAAAGTTTGCATGGGGCGCCCCCAATGCATTAAAACAGCCCTAACCCCATTAGCCCGAAACCTACAAGTATAAGTTTGTTTCTTAAATAATTTTGTAACTTGAACTCTTAATACCCAGAACTGAAGCTGTACTAGGGCGGCGTCCTCTACATTTAGTAGAAAGAAAGTTTTTACACTGACAGAGAAGGGATTCTTTACTGTAAAAGCAATGAGACTGTACAGCTCTCTGCTAGATGAAGTTGTCATGGGGGATTCACTGAAAGAGTGCAAGAAGGACCTTAAAAGCCTTTCTGGAGTTTAATGATATTACAGGATATAGGTACTAGATTTCTGAAGATGAGTTGTTGATCCAGATATTAATTGTGATTGCTAGATTTGGAGCGGGAAGACATTTTCCCCCCAAAGTAAGGAAAATTGGCCTTTACCTCATGGGGTTTTTGTCTTCTTTTGGATCAACATTGCAGAATAATAGGCTGAATTGGATGAATACCCTTACAAACTATGTTACTATTGTACATTACTATGTAATATTCAAGAATTCTGAATTCAAAGTGTATAGTACAAGTAGGGACATAGCTATAGAGGGTGAACTGGTAGCACATGCTACCAGGCCCTGGACTCTAAGGGGGCCCCCAAGGTAATTAAAATATTCCGCTATTTTAAATGGCAAAAGGTAGGGGCTTCATTACAAGTTTTGCGTTGGAGTCAGGGGCTTCAAGTTACGCCTTGGAGTAAATGAGGAAAAGCAAATCATGGGTTGATTTTTGGTGAAATCCTGGTACGGACATAAGCGAAACTTATTCACATGGGAATTGTTCTATAATAGCAGTTGTTAAAGCTTTCAAAGGTTGGAGCATAAGACAAAAACAGGCCAGAATGCAGTGTCTATGGTGGTAAACAGCCATTGATTGCTATAGAGTTGTTGTACTAGCAGACAGACATGCAACTGCTTCATCTCAGCATCTCCATGTACAATATGCCATACATTACAATGTATGTGTAAGGTGGCTAAATAGGGCTTGTAATATAATGCCCAATAAGTGTAGCTTCATTTTTGCTACATTATCATACATTTTGGATTATTGGATGTCAGATTAAAGTAATTCAATTAAAAAAAACTTAGACATAAGTGACTTGGTTATTATTATTTTCATTTTTTTGTAAAGAGTAATGAAGAGTAAAGATACTGAACAAACCAAGTGTCAGATTTTAGGAGTTGGTTGTTTTTCCATTGCCAGAGTCAGGATATAATTTACAAAGCTTGCTACTATTTATAAAGTGCGTTCTCCGACATTACAGAATGTATCTGTCACTTACAAGGCATATATTATACTTAGGATAACAGTATAGCTACATGACTGTGTTACAAGAGAGACTAAACATTTCTGTTCTGAAGTCTATACTGGCTGCAGTTTTAATGTCTGTTGTCATTTCTATAGATGACTAAGACCTAAATGAATCGGTAGCTTTATTAAGCGCAGACCTGCTGTCTTGTCTTTCATTCATTGTAAAAATTGCAACCTAAATCTGCATATAAAAATGAGACTAAATAAGTATAATGTCAGCCAAAACTAGAATTTCTTTTAAAAGTAATCACTCCTCCTGAAACGTCTGTAAATATTTGCATTTCAACAACCCCATGCAATAAGAATTCTGGAGCATCTTTTCTCAGAACTGCAGTTCCTCTGTTATTCTTTCTGGAAATGTGCAAAAAAATGACTGCTAGACCTTGCCACCCTTTGGTCAATGGGACAAGACTGTGCACCCTCTAACACTGTGCGCCAAGAGCAGATAGTAGGACAAACCCTATGCTCAAGAGAAGTGATAACACTCAGTTGTCAATTTATTCCTGTATTTCCCAGAGGAGTAACAGAGGAACTGCTTATTGTTAAATTCTAATAGGTTCTCTGAAATTGTTTATTATTAGGGAATACAAGTGTTAAAATAGAAATAGTGCATGTTAGAAAACCTTATAGATGTCTTTTGGAGAGAAGAATGAACATAAAGTCTAATCTTATCTGGACCCCTACAAGTTCTCAGTTTTCCCCATTACCATATGAATCAAGCAAAGGAAAGGACATTTTAAGCTTTTAATGGGCTTGTTGAACTTCCCTTGGCACTGGGCATTGATAACCTTATAACCAGGTTCATCTGCAGTATACATGGTCATAAATCTTCATACATATTAGATTATATTGGTGGTGTCTGCATAAAGTGGTATTTTTGGAATCTGACTTTAAATCCGTCAAAAAGAATTCTAGTGTAGTTTTTTTTTCACAATATCTTGTCTGCTGTTGCTAATGCATGCACCATAATGTATACATTCAGGGCTAATTTTACCCTTGAGTATATGGAATTGCCATTACTAGCTAATGATAATGTTCAATGTGATCTAGCTGAAAGTAAGTCTAACACGCTAAGTATGATTTGCTAAATATGTTGCTTTCTTCTGTTTCCTTGGTTGTGCATAATTTAAAGAAGCTCTCCCAGAATTTTTTTAAATTGCTTCTTCATTTTATATGGACATCTGGTAAGATTTGCAGTTCATTTTCTTACCTATTTCTTTATTCTATGATATGTACATTTCATAGGCTTACATAGAGAGATTGTCTTCTCGTCCATTGGGGCAAATTTACTCCTATAGCAATTTGCACCAAAAAAACTGTCATACGTGCTGTGTACCACATATCTGTCTTAGGCTAAGGCTACATTCACATGATCATGTGACATCTGTTTTTTAATGGATGTCACACGGCAGCATTGGCTTCACTGTCAGTGAACAAGGGCTATTCACATGACCATTATTTTGACAGTCCGTTCTCACAGACCATCAAAATATAAATCATGTCCTATATTCGCCCATTTTCACAGATCACTCCAAACACTGAAATGTATGGGGGATCCATGAAAATGGGTGCCCCTGGGGTTCAAGATAAGCCGTTTTACATCTTGGTTGTGTAGATCTAGCCTAAGATCCCACGTTGTGGAAAAACAGCGAAAAAAAACCCATTGCCTTTTACAGTACCAACTAAGTGAATACGATTTCATCTTATCCACACAGTGTATGAAAAAAAAATGCAGGGGAAGAAAAAAATAATTTTCGCTATTTAGACAATTTTTGTTTGTTTTCTGACAAAAGGGGTATGGTTTTGTGGGAACAGAAAGTGGGTTAAAATGCAACATTGTGGTTACAGGTAGACACTGGTGTAAACATGGTGCATGTTTGGCGCAGTGTGGCATACCTTTAGCTCATCTTGGTGCATTTAGATTGGGCTAAATTTTTTTGACTTCCCAGAAATGTGGGTGTGGATTCTCAGGATTAGGGTGTGTGGCTTAAATGTGCCACCATGCACCAAAAAATGGTGCAAGCTGGAACATCATCATCCAGCATCAGCCACTGTGATAAATCTGTGGTATTTTCAGACTACCTTTCTAAGTTTACACTGTCGTTCTATTAGTAAATCTGGACCACTGTGTGCTAAACAACGTGCCAAAATTTTGGTGCATTTTTTGTCTAATACTAAGTCAAAATATAGGTGTTGTACACTTAGACTAGACAGTCTAAAGATGCGTCAGGTTCATCTTCCAGTATCACTGCCTATTGGGTTCTTGTGGATAAGTCTGGTAGGGTGCCGTCAGGTGGTCTTGTCACAGCCATATAGACATAGAAGAAATTTCCAGTCACTCCTTATTTGTAAGGTGAAAACATGTAAATATAGGTCTAGTAGCAATCTCAGACATTTCGGTAATTATAACCTTCTTTGATGGGAACTGGAAGACCTGGTATAGAAACAGGCATAGAAGAACCGTGTGTAGGTGTGCTGCTGAAGGAGAACCTGGTCTTCCAGTTCCCACCGAAGAAGGTTATAATTACCAAAACGTCTGGGATTGCCACTACACCTATATTTATATGGCTTAATACTTTATATAATTCTTCTTCCATTTGATACTGTATATATGAAAAATTTTTTATGCCGCCTTGACCCGGGTATTATCACCATGTGAAGTGAAATTAATTGTTACATGTTTAAATAAGGAGTGCCAGTAATTTTCTTCTATATCTTCCAGTATCAGTCACTGTGATAAATCTGGTGTATGTTTAGACACTCTAACTATTCAGTATTAGTAAATTTGCCCCAAAGAATCATTTCAAGAGTCAAAGAAAATGAACTGCAAATCTCGATGTCCATTATAAATGGACCAAACAATAAGGCTGTGGACATACAGGTTGTAACGCCACAGCTAACCTGTTGCAGTGTATAGTAGCGGTGTAGTGAATGGACAATTCTTATCCATGCACTGCAGAAAAAAAACATGACTCAAAGTGTCTCTTGCGCTGTGGATTTTGAACTCACAGAATGTCATTAGGATAGATCATAGCAGCCGATACAGCTGTTATAGCGCTTGTTACGCACCTGCATAGGTTTTGGCTCCCCATACCCCCGTGAATCAACAGTTTGAAGGGTCATTGGTGCTCCCTGAGCGCTGCTTTGTCTTCACAGGCCATGAGACGTCATGTTCAACTGTTACATGGAATGGTTGCAGCTCAGTCCCTTTCAAGTGAATGGGCTGAGCAGCGATACCAAGCACAACCGCTGTACAAATGTATGGCACTGTGCTTGGTAAGTACTGCTTGGTAAGAATGCTGCAGGCTTTTCAGACAGCTGATCAGCCGGGGGCCCACGTGTAGGGCCGATCTGATGTCATCAATTAAAATTTCCTGAAATAATAGCCTGGGAGTGCTCCTTTAAATGTTTGTTTAGCAGACTTTACTATTTCCATATTATGGCTATGTATGTTTAGGTCATAACACAGTACACATGGAAATACAGTATATGAGGCCATGCTGTATGTGTGCATGTCTCTTTCTTCTTGTAGATAATAATTGATACACTGGTGAATAGAAATTCTCAATTTACCTTTTGACTATCCTTCACTATACTGGAGTTGTTGCTAGGCTTAGGGACCTTTACAGAGCGGGAATAGTGGGGCAATGATCAGGAACGAAGGTTCCTAGGTAAGTTTGTTCCTGATCATTGCCCACTTGTTGGCTGCATTTACATGTGATAGTCATCTCCGCTGTATGGGGCTGAACAAATTGCTTACAGACGGTGATGAGCTGCCAACAAGTGATGATATTCGGTGCCATATAAAAGATGCAATGACCCAGCAAACAAGTGTTTGCTGGCACCTTTACTCCAGGGCAATGATCGGGAACATCTATTACGAGGAATGGCAGTTTTTGATAATTGACCAGAAAATTGTCCTGTGTAGGAGGTCCTTTAGGCATTGCTTTCTTAAGTAGAATCAATATGGGTATTCTTAAAAATACTATTGAGATAGGTAATAAAACTATGACTATGGAAGTGGTAAGAGCTTTGTTCTTTATTACTGTACATAGAAAGATAACAAACTGTATGTCTGCAACCAAACGGCAAACAGTGCACTTGCCCTGTAGTAGCGGGGGGGCCCCTCAGGACAGCAGGACAATCCTGCATTTACAGTGCTGTCCCGCTGTTCCTGGCAGAGGGTCTCAAATACAGTGGTGGAATCTGGAGCTAATAGTTCTGTGCTCCACAATTCCGGCCCCCACTAGTTTTTTCGGAGACTGGGAGGCACAATGAGCATCAATCCACAGACATCAGTAAAGCCGGAGCATGTAAGCAGCACCGTGGGAATGGGGCTATGTGAGCAGGTTTTTTTGTTTAATGTATTATAATGTCTGAGGGGTCCCAGGGGAAAGACATGTTAATGACTGAGGGGCCACAGAAGCGGACAGGTTAATGTTTGAAGGGCCCCTGGGGAGGCACAAGTTAGTTAATGCTTGAGGGGCCACAGGGGGGAAAGGTTAATGTCTGAGGGGCCATGGTGGGAACAGTTTAATGTCTGAGGGGCCACAGGGGGAACAGTTTATTGACTGAGGGGGCATTGGGGGGGACATTACATTATATGTGGCCACTGCAGGGGCATTTGACTGTGTGATGGGCCACTGAGGAGCATTATACTGTGTGAGAGGTCTACTAAGGGGCATTATACTATTTAGGGGCCACTGAGGGGCACTAGGGCTTATAATTTGTGCGGGTCAAATATGTCTAAGTGGTGGTGATGACTGGGTCCACTTATGAAACTATGGCCCACCAAAGTGTTGAAACAGTCTTGCAGGCTGCTACCACTAGTGGTTACTTAGGAGCTTTCTATGTACTGGCAGATATTTACTGAACTAAATGTGCCAGAATTCTGGCTTAATTAACAGCAGAAACTGCCACACATGCTGAGCGTGGCATTTATCATGTGTTTTGCACATTTTTGAGCCTTACCTGACAAGGAAACATAGCTAAGCAGGAAGGGGTGTGACTTAATGGAAAAGTATGAGTGGCTTAAGATACAATATTAAAGCATAACTACATTTTTTTTTTTTTTTTATAAATCCATAGTGTAATTAGTAATTTTCTTTATTAAAGAAATATGACTGTTTCCATGTTTTGCCTGCTTTTGCCACTGATCAAATAAGTACAATAGAAGTCTATGAAGAGGGAAGGGAGAGGATAAGGAGAGCTCCTCAAAGCCGAGAGGTATCTACACCATAGAGACAGTTCTATTTCACAGTACAGCTAGGTTATCAGGAATTACTATCCAGCCTTCTCCGGTGAGAAATGATGTCTGTTTTATTCAGTAGAAAGTTTAATATATCTGTCTCTCTCCTTCTCCTCCTTCTCCTCCCATTTCCATAGATCTCATTGTAAACTCACAGTGCTTCTGCACAGAGTACGGACCAGAATTACTCAGATAAGAAGTAAAGATGGGAGTAATAGTAAAAGACACAGGCACTTTTTTTTGTATAGTATATTGCAAAGTTTGTTCCCTTCACTTCCACTATTGATTTATGAAAAATTAAATTAAAGTTTACTTATGCATTAAACTAGAGATTGGTGAATCATTGTCTACCGAGCTGGGTTTGACCGGAATATTCCAAATTTTTGGAACTGGAGATTCGACTCGGACGAATTAAAAAGTCGGCCACATTATATTCTGCCAGAATATACACAGTTATGTCAAAGTGAAAGTGACATTATTATACTGTGGGGTCTCTTCATACCCCAGAGTATAATAAGTGGAGGCCGAGGGGAGGTAAGAAAAACATTCAAACTCACCTTCTGTTACCTTTTTTGGGCCTCCTCACTGCGTTCAGCACTCTCCTGGTGATGTCCGGCGCTCTTCTGTGACATCATCGGACCAGGCTCAGAACTGAGGCCTGTGGTTGGGCCTTAGGTGTGACCTGGGCACGACAAGTCATGACGCATAACGCTTGGCATGCCCATAAGACTGCTGGAGTGGTGGCCCAATCACAGGCCTCCGCTGTGACCCCTGGGCCGATGACATCACAAAAAAAGGGCTGGACATCACCAGGAGAGTGCAAGATGCTGCGACGAGACCGAAAGAGGTAAGGAAAGTGTGTATGAAGGTTTTTTAAAAAAATGTTTACACCTTCTCTGGGCCTCTAGCTATTATACTCAGTGGTCTGAAGAGATCCCAGAGTATAATAATGTCACTTTCACTTTGACATAACTTCAGCAGTGTTAGCCTTAGAGAGTTATGAATTGGATAGATAGGTTCTTAGGAGCCCTAAGAGTATTCTACAATATGTTTTAAGCCAATGTAAGGTGTGGTTCGTATCAAACTTGTTTGACCTGAAACGAATCAGGGACCAGAGCTACCGAACCCGAGACACCAAACCCCAAACGAATCTTGAGATGTCCTCCCTTCTCTACTTTAAACATCACAATTTTGAGTGTGCAGGCACAGTTTGACTTTTTTTTCCAACTAGGAATACTTATTGCATTTTCTTAGAATTCCTAGAGCAGTGTACATTCTTCTAAGTCTCCCTCTGATGAAGTGATCTTTTCGACAAAGTACCCCTTCTGACCTATGTTAACACCCACCATGTCTCCCACCTAGCCAACCAGAACCCTGCTCTGCATTGACCTGAGACAGTTTTGGAACAGAGTTTTTGATTTGACTTATCCCAGATCATGTCACAAGGCTTCTTTAAAAGTCGGGCATTGATTTCTAAGAAGTTACCTTCCAATAGGTGGCGCTAGAGGTGCAGTTTTCTTTTTTTCTGACTAGAACTACTAATTTGCATACCTTTCACCATATGTGTATTCATTGGAGTATTTATTTTCATCCAATGTTAGAAATAAAATACTTGCCAACCACAGCACCTAATGTCTGGACCTTTTGGCCTTACAATTGCTCCAATAATAAAAAAAAAATATATAAAATTGTTATAAAAATAAAATAAAAATTAACATCTACTTTAAGTTTAGTCCACTGTCATGAAGCTCTAAAATGATGCCTGCATTAGTAGCAATGACATAGAGAGGTCAGACACCTATTCCCTTGTTTCTGTACGACTGCTGCTTTCCTGAATCCATTCAAGCTGCACTTGCGGTAGGAAATGCTTGAGTGCTGCAGAAGCTTTAATAGTAACCTCAGGGCCTAGCGCAATTACAAGATATCTTATGTCTACAGTGTATGAAGGTTGTGACCCGTGAGCAGCATATGTCTGGCTTGGCTAGCGGTATGATTCATTTGGGAGGCTATCTATGGCCAGTCAGGCCCAGGGAAGGCAGTGCGCAGTGACATTTTAGATTAAAGAAAGATTCAATAAGTGCGAGGATCACTGCACAGAACAAGTTATACACATCTCGGATCTTTATTGTGGCTCTTGCACCGTCTTCCAGGGATGTATTTACCTATTTAACATATGAGATTTAAGTAGTCGTAATGTAACCTGCTCTGTTTTATTAACATTATGCGAACCCTAACTCTAACCCTATTACCATAATCCCATTTGATTACTCTAATCCATTGTAATAATATCCTTTTAGTTGGTGTAATGGCAGAGGATGCATCGAGCATGTATAGTTAAATGTTTTGTATTTGTATCTCTAAAATACATTATCTATTTGACATTAATAGTGATAAATATATGTCCATGATTCTCTAATCCATGATTTTCTGCTCATTCTAAGCTATGTATTGCTGACTAATACCGTGGGCATGGCCATCAGGACGGTATTGATCGCCCAGTATTGTTTCATTATGATTGAATGGATGCAAATGATAGCGGACGGTGCAGGCATATGGATACAATATCCTCAGCACTCCACATTATCGTACATTCATTTAGTGTCTGCTACATATGCGCTTTCTACATTGTGGTTTGGACCAGTGATTCCATTTGGAGATATATGTGTTGCCAGTATATGGGTTTAGATCATACAGTGGGAGCCATTAAAGGGGTTTTCTGGCCCCAAATCTATTTTTCATACTGATGATCTGTCTACCAGATAGGTCATCAGTATCTGTTCTTTGGGGGTGCTACACCCAGACTCCCCACAGATCAGCTGTTCTGGCAGTCTCCAGGTGCCAGAAGCTGCTTCAGTGGACAGGGCGCACATGCAGTCTGATCCTATTCAAGTAATGGGAACAGAGCTGCAATTCCCCAACACCACCACTATACAGTGGAAGGAAGCTTGAATATAAGCAGATTGCAGCAGCTTTTGGCACATGTAGGCTGCCGGAACAACTGATCTGTACAGGGTCCAGGTGTGGGACCCCCACAGATTAATTCCTAATGTTCTATCTGCTCTCTTAGCAGCCATGTTTGAGAGTAAAAACTCATTGTTCTATCACTGGAAGCTACTGTATGTTAGTGGGGTCACTCAGTTTGGGCTCTCCCTTTTTATTGGGAGCTTCCCATGACAATAAGCCAGTAGCATGCTACCCCACTGCTAGAAACATTGACTGTAAACTGTCTGGGCATCCAACAGCAAATGTTCAATTCCTTTGTAGCGCCACCACAGGTGTAATGTAACATTACACGATTCTCATTTAAATAAGCAGGATGGACAGATTGGGACCTCCAGAATGAGTGACACTCTTTGTAGCCTCTCTTTGTTATAGTTAAGGGTCCTGAAATCAGAAATTTCTGCTAAAAGTTATATGGAAATTAGTTTTAAAGCTTGACATCCCCTTTAAATGTTTAAAAAAATGTTTACATTAGAAATAAATACATCTTTGTATTTTGTCTTATGAGGAAATGTTTTACAAAATCAGTTTTTGCAGTTGCTTTCTTTATTAGCACCAAATTTGCTAGAAAAAATATTACAGTGGTATATTTTTGTGTAAAATGATGCACACAATGACAGAAGCCAATGGACCCTATTACACGTCAAAGAGGTTCACTGGGCACCATTGGCATCCATTATGTAACAGATCACTAGTGATGTCACAACTTGAGTTTAGTCTATGACGGAACAGAAAAATTAAATTCTCAACACAGACGTAAACCTAGCCCAATTTTGATAAAAGACCAGGACAGTGTCTCGAGTTGCCCTTGTTCCCAGGAGAACTCTTTTCTCAGAATGGCAGCTATACTCTTGTGATGACATCATCAGGGCTGTGGATGGCATCTGGATTATATCTACTGTACTACACTAGGGACAAACTTCTCTATTTGTAATGAACATTGAAAAATACATTAAATTATACATTAGTTACATCAAGAGAATTCTCCATGATATTAAGAACTTTCAGGCAAAGTTAAATTGGGCTGCAGGTTTGTGGGAAAATACTGCAATTCACAAGAATATTAGCAAAAGATACAGATGTTTGGAACATTTCTACTATCCTTGCTTTGTAAAGTTCACTGAGATTGGTCACATACTCATTTACGGAAGGGACTTTGAGATGACAGAGAAGTACTGAGAAGCTGCTCGCTCTCCACTGAGAGGGTTAACATGCAGGGCAATGAAGGCTGGGAGTCTAAGAGTTTGGCCAATAATCCATTCTCCTCTTCAGACCCTTGGGATTACTTATTGTGGGAAACAGCACATCCTATGCATCTGTTCACTGCTAGGTGAAAACCCTCACATGCAGATTATGTGTGTTGTAATAGATAAAGAATAGTTGTTTTGTGCGGTAGCCATTATTATAGTATGCCCCCGTGTGAAGCTTTACCGAACAGAAACCATTTAGACTATTGAGAAAAAGAGATTTTCACCGGCTTTGGACACATCTCTCATGTGGCACTAACTGAATGGGTTTGCTTTGAACATTAAAGCGTAACTAAATTTTCAGACAACTTTTGATTTTCTTGCAGTATTTGTGTCATTAATACATTTTCTAATACACTTTATTCACAAATGTTGGCTCCTTTCTGTGAAATCCTGCATTGCTTGTGAAAATAAGGGTTCTACTTGTGCATCACTGGTTGAAAATACAATAGGGATTGGAATATTTATATGCAGCTGTATAGAAATATCCCAAACCCAACTGTGTTTTCAAACAGTGATATCTCTCAAAATAATATAGCACTGCAACCATATAAAAAATCATATAAAAGATGAGTATCTCCTCTTTCATACGACACCAGAAGCAAGTTTTTACATTTTCTAGTGCCTGAGATATAACTGTATGAAGTCACTCTCCTCTCCCCTTATTTTCTCTTCATTACACACAAGCCTGTACGCCATATACAGTGAGATGTAGGGACCAGCTCTCAATAGAGAAGCAGAGGAAAGAATAAAGAAATGCAGGATTTCACAGGAAGGAGACAAAATTTGTTAATAAAGTACATTACAAAATGTAATAATAATAAGTTCTGCCACAAAATCAAAAGTTTTTGCAAGTTTAGTTACGCTTTAAGTTCTGAAGTCTGAACATTTTAGAAGGGTCAACATGTGGGTCTATAAGATCTTATAAGAAATTGTGGGGCACTAATATGTAGGCTGGATAATTCCTGAAGGTTTTTGAAAAAGACTTTATACGGAAATGGCTATCAATTAGACATTACAGATATGCCCCTCATGGAGTAACTATAGGGGGTACAGAGGTATTAATTGTTACAGGGCTCTGCAGCCTCAGAGGGGCTAAGGCTCCGTACAACACCAATATTATAGATAAGACATGGTGAGTAGGGGCCCCATTACATATATTGCATTTGGGCCAAGGGTTCTTCAAGTCATGCCCCTGATATCCAGATATTTCCACTATATTGTCTGTTAGTATTAAAGGAAACTCACCGAGAGGAGGACCAGATGTGGAATCAGTATTTGGCTCAACACGTTAATAATATGGCATGCATCATGCATAGATGGTATTTTATCCCCAGGAAATTTCTCATTCTATTATAGTTGATGCTAAATGCCCTAAAAAATAAAATAGGAATACTTTCCTTACAAGCAGCCCTAGGGATGAACAGGAAATGAAGTTGAGTGCCTCTACAAATGATCCGGCAGTACTTTGCATGGTCACCCACTGACTGAGCGCATACTCTTTTGGTGGAGTACAATTCAATACGACATGGTGCCGTTTCCAGAACTGAATTTTACTTGTGGCAAACCGAATATTGTGAGAAGGCAAAATATTTCATTCCATACAGCTCAATCAAGTCAATGCAAATTGTATTACTTGTATGGACTAGAAGCCACTTATATAGCTGAAAACATATTACATTATGAATGGATTACGAGAATGAATGTCAAGTATATGAATTCAGGTCCATAAGAATGTGGCTCACTAAATAAAAAGCAATACACAATTTTATAGATGACTGTCAGGCCATAGCCTTATTACAGCTACATGTGTCCTTGAGGTATAATAAGAATAGCTAGCTTACTCACTATAACTACATGGTATGTGACTAGATGTGCCAATGAATTTGTATTAACCCATAATGGTGCATAAGTAATATAAATAACCAACCAATATACCTTAAAACATATTAACCCAAACCAACGGATGAGTAGCTTAACATAACTATTTAACCAAAAGCTGTGGATCCTTACCTCAATCCTACCACAAAAATGTAACCCCATGTCCTTAATATTATAGCAGGTGGTTTAACAAACCATTTATTTCATTGCACTAATGGAAATTGTTTATCAGAGTGTAAACTTTGGTAATGTTTAAATATAAGCCCCCCCTTAAAGGTGCCATAGGCTGCTGCCTACTGTTCCTACTCCTCATCCCAGCTATGCCTTGATATATTCAACCATCACTTCCATTTTTTATGTCTCAGTTAATAACTATTGTTCTTTGTTCTATCAACTTAAAGATGTCATCTCTATGGACAATGAATAATTTTAGTCTACGTAAAAAAAAAAAATTCTAGAACACTGTTGTACTCTGTTCCTGTTTAGGAATTTAGGAAGAAATGTACCACTTAGTTCTACCATTTCCTTTGTGAAAGGGGCGTGTCACTGTACTGCCTGCTCTGATTGGACACCATGAGAGTGTTGCAGGGACACACCCCCTACAGGTAGCACCATGTTGTCAATTTTTTCAGAAATTTCTAGGAGGCATAACAGAGGAATGGCATAACATAAAGCTTTAAGAAAATATGCTCCATAATTGTTATTTTATGGAGAACACAATAATTTACTAAAAAAGATATGTGAGGGTAGGTGGCTGGTTCACTTTAAATAAACTCGGCATATAATATACACATTATGGTACGTATGGCCTACATAGAGTACAGTCATAGTTGAAAGTAATAGATCCAGCCACCAATGTCATTGCTTTCACTTCTCATGAACATTGTTTCTCCACTAAGAGATGGCAGATTTAATGATATATTGCTGACACGACCACTTATACTCAAAATTCAATGCTTAACACTTTAGATTAGCAGACACTAAGTGGGAACCGAACAATTTGCTGCGCGATTATGGTCGCTACTTTCCAAATATTAATTAAATATTGTTAGCGCTCATTAGTATTATTATTGGGTAATAACCATTGTAACAGCCAAGGAGTAGGACTAATATGGCTGAAAATGTGCATCTCCCACTGTTTAAACGTTTTCTCAGACTTTTATTTGGTGAACATAAATTGAGGGAATGATTTGTCAGGTCTATGATAAAAAGAGTAAAAAAAAAAAAGAAAAAAAAAGTTAAAATTCACAGGGCATCATTCTGCTGTAATTTCCCAGTTGTGTCTATGATGCATATTTAATGCTTAGCCTATTCAGTTGTCACCGGTGTTATTTATTATTGACGTGCCAAGATCCGAACGCAAGGTTTTGGAGATATCACATCAGCTTGCAAGCTGTAATTTAAAGATGTAGCAAACCAGCAGCTACCTTTAATTACCCGGCATCAGCGCTCATTAGGATTTATGCATCCAGCATATCGCAAAACGCCTGTGATTGTTTGCTGGTTTTTTATTTTTTTTTTACTTTATTTTTTTTTCTCAGCTCAAAGATTTAAAAGGAGATGCTGCCCCATTTTTCTTCTGACTCAGAGGGAGTTCAGTGACCTTTTTGCGGCAAATTATGTAGAAAGAAAATATTTATATTCATTTAAAATAACCTCGGTGAAGAAATAGTCTCATTACCCTGTTTGATCAATTCCTTGTAGCTGGGGCTGCAGCATGCCGCTCTTGCCATTGGTTGATGGAATACACTGAGAAGTAGCTAATGGTAATGGTGCTCATCAGGACTGGGTTCAGCCAGCGGTCAGCAACAAATAATGCAGGACTGTTCCTAAGTTTGTAGCTGGTGGAATTTGCTACATGCCCCAAGCCAGCAGCATCTCTGAATTTGGCTATTTGATTAGAACCAAGGCGTATTCACTGCTCAACAGCTGCATTTGCACAACATAGATCTCTAGTGCCTCCGAAAGATTTTCTTTTGTCACGCTCAAAGAATACAGCAAACAAAGGGTTTATCGTAATGCGGTTCAATACAGCCCAAACTTGAGCTACGTTATTTTTTTTTTCTACAAAAATATTAATATAATATATAAATATGTGTAAAATAAATATTTCGTAAATTTCCATTAAATGATAAAAATATTCTAATTAATATAAATGGAGTGGAATATAAAAACATTGCTACATTTTACACTATGGAGGCGAAGCTCATCCTGATGAAAATGTAAATGTAAACATGATGTGTCACTGGGATTTACAACAGTGCATTTCCCACAGGAAATGAGCCTGGAAGATGGGAAAACCTGTCTCTCTTTTATTGAAGACAGAGGTATTTACAACCCTTCTAGCAAGGGACAAGACAGAGGGGCCATGATGGCCTTAATTTTATGGCGCTTCAGAACCCTGCTTGAAAAAAAGTCAGTTTTTATGGCTTTATGGCATCACGCTGAATTAGCACAATGTTTTGATGGGAAGTTCAGACAGACATATCAGACTGGTTCTGGGGAAGTCTGCCGATGGAGATGACATTTATTTTAGACAGGTTTTTTTTTTTTCAATGTATGAATCTGTCAAGCAACATAATGTTCTACTCACCTGTTACCATATGAAATATATTGTTTACACTCCACAAAAAAAATATTCTCTTTCATTTTTTAAATGATTTATTTCATGTAGCCTAAATGACACCAACATATACCACAGCACTGTACAGAGATTGTCAGCACTCAACATGTTGCACAGGGGAATATGTTATGACATACATAGTAATATGAGATTGACCGGGTAATTGCAGATTATTTATCATCACTGGAATTTACAAATACAGTATGTAATACAATATGTACCATATATATATATTTATGGACAATAATGATACATTGTATGCTTTTTTTTGTTTCCCTTATTAAAACACCACATTAGTAGGTCTGATATTTTACCTTGGTGTTTATGAGGGATTACTTCCTTTCTGTTAAAGGGGCATATGCTAAATGATGATTTCTGCAAGGCCATAAATTAAAATGTAATTTTACATTTTCTTTCTGATATTGCTCTATTGTAACGGTAATATATAAAGCAGGGTAGAATTGATTTATGATTAGTTTATAAATTTCTTATTGTATTTACTATTTATTAAGTGATTTATGATTCATTTATGAATTTATTGATTCATTTATGTATTATTTATTAATTGATTTATGATTCATTTATGGATTTATTGATTGGTTGATTTATTATTTATTAATTGATTTATGATTTATTTATTATTGAGTTGTTTCACAAAATAGATGACAATATTGAACTTGAAAATTTTTGTTTACCTTTCTACTTTTTTTAGTGACCTAATAGGTAGTGTTAGAAGACACACTGTGTGTCAATAGTCACATTTTCCAGAAGATTTGCATTATGAGAAGACAGAAGCAGATTGACCTTAAAATGCAAATCAAAGACATAAATTGTATCAATTAGCCCTTGTTCATAGCTTTTAAGACATGGCTTGTCACCTGTTGTGGAACTACAACTACCATGTTTGATATGTTTTTTTCACAAAATAAAGACTGATCTGGATAAATTTTTGAATCACAATTTCCTCCAAATTGTAAAAAAAACACACACACCCAGAAATACATAATATCTTATCATCCCTGTGAAGCTTTTACTTTGCAGCTGTTCCTGCAAATGAAGGCTATTACAGTGCCTATAAGGAATGACTCGAAGCTTTATATGTAACTGTGTTGCCTGCATTTCAGTCTTCACTGTAAAGCTACATTCACACGAACATGTAATGTCCATTTTTATAATGGACATCACACAGCAGCATTAAATTCAATGTCCGTGAAGGGGGCTATTCAGATGACCGTTGCAATGGACTGTTGCAATGGACCATCAAAATATAGGTTATGCCCTATTTTTGCCCATTTTCATGGATCCCTCCACACACTCAAATGTATGGGGGATCCGTGAAAACGAGTGCCCCTTGGGTACAAGTCGGCCATGAAAAATGGATGTTTTTTACGGCCATTTTGCACCTTGATTGTCTGAATGTAGCCTTAGGCCTCATGCACATGACAGTGAAAAAAGGTCTTGTTGTTTTTTTTTTTTTTTTAACAGGTGTTTCAGAACAATGAAAATCTATGGGTGAATTCACATGTCCGATTTTTTTTTTAACAAACTGTCAATAACATCCATCACAAAATATCCATGTCCTAAGTAAATGGGTCCGCTTTTAATGTCTGTCAAAACGGATTTGTATCCAAGTGACCTCTTCCTGGCAGTGACATTTTTCAATTTTTGTTTTTGAGTCGTTTTGATTTTTTTTTTTTTTTGTTTGCGGGATGAATTTTTCTTCATAGTGGTACCATTTATTATTTTGTACAATCTACTGGGAAGCTGAAAAAAAATTCAGAATAGGGTGGAATTGGAGAAAAAGTGAATTTGTGCGACTCTCTTTCGGGCTTCGTTTGTACGGCATTCACTCTGCAGACAAAATGACATGTTATCTGTAGTCTATGTTTCAATACAATTCCAGGGATACCAAATTTATATAATTGTATTTACATTTTAACCCCTTAACAAAAATCTAAAACTTTGCAAAAAAAAGTCGCCATATTCTTACACCCATAATTTTTTTTTATAGGTTTAATCTCCAGAGCCAACAAGACTTCTTCACTGTAAGGCTAAGGACCCACGTAGCTAGTTACCGCCAAAAAGCGCTGTAGGAAAACCGCGGTGGAAAGGCATTGTGTTTTTTCCCGTAGCGCTTTTTACAGAAAGTTTACAGAGTTTTCCTCTGCGGACTTTCTGCTTTAATTATACCTATATGGAAAACACCAGCGTTTCCGTAGGTATAATTGACATGCTGCAATTTATAAAAACGCAACAGTTTTTGAAATCACAGCATTTCCGCTGCTGATATTTCTCTGCAATTTGTGGATAGGATTAGCCAGAATCCTGCCACTTTGCAGGTACTGTACAACACCGTGGTTTTTGCCACGGCGTTTACACTGCATGGGGCCCTGGCCTAAGGACTATAAATCTGTGGAATAGCCTACCAGGAGCTGGTCACAACAGTCACATGTGACAGCTTCCAAAAAGGATTAGATGCATTTTGGAGTAAAATAGCATCGATACTTATGGAAATGTATAGAATGTCATGCCCATTCCCATCCCCTGGTTGAACTTGATGGACACATGTCTTATTTCAACCATGCTAACTATGTAACTATTCACAAAATTCATAAAATTCAAATATAAACAGTGACCGCTGTCACTATTAGGTGGTTATGTTTTGTTGTATTCATACAATGATTTAGTGGTCAAGTAGCATTGCATGTCTTAAACATTACTCACTGTATGAACCTGTGTGCATACCAGGCAAAGATGTCCATATAGAGTGGTCCCTGAGATCAAACAAAAGTACATTATAGGCTAAGACCCCACATAGTGGGCAGCAGTGAAAAAGCGCTGTGGGTAAAACCGCGGCGGAAAAGCATTGCTGTTTTTTCCGCAGCGCTTTTTACAGAAAGTCCCCAGAGTTTTCCTCTGTGGACTTTTGTACTTCAATTATATCTAAAGGGAAACCGCCAGAATTTCCTTAAGTACAATTGATATGCTGCGATTTCCAAAAACATGACGGTTTTGGAAATCTCAGCATTTCCGCTGCGGGTATTTTTCTGCAATGTGTTAATGGGATTTGCTAGAATTAAACTGCGATGTTTACGCCTCGTGGGGCCCCAGCCAAACAGAATATTCTGTGTGGTCCACTAATCAAATAATTCAACAAATATCCTCCGCAGCTTCCTTACCTCAACTACCTAAGGACAGAACAATGAAACAGCAGCACAAAATAGGTAGTAATAATTGTGGATAGTAGCGCCTTGAAGGGCTGTTACTCCACACTGGGCTCATATTTTGAAATCCCCTGAGGATTGCCCCTCCACCTGGTTGGGACGTGAAACGTGTTGGAAAAATGGATCTAATTTGATAGGGAGATACAGGAAGAGTTTTGGGACTGTCCTTGTTAGGACAGGAGTCATTGTGGGACATAGGTGAGAGATAGGGTATAATTATACCAGCCCTTCATCTGTAAGTACCGTTGAGTCCCCAACGTCTCTCAGTAGGTCCGGGTAAGACCGTTCCCTTTTTTATCTAGAGCACAGTTTGTTTTGTGCACATTAATTGGTGATATTCTCTGACCGTCTTAAATATTTATTATTATAATTTACATTAAAGGTTAAGTTTTATGGTTTCTTGGATCCTGTGCTTGTGACAATTGATTGTTGGATCATCAAGTTTGTTTGATAACATAATTGTATACTTTGGTGACGTAATAATTGTGGATAGTAGCGCCATATATCAGAAAACTGACATGGTAGTTATTTCCTATAAAAAACACAATGGGGGGAATTTATTCAGACTGGCATTTCCTTCACCAATCTAATTCAATTCCCCCACTGTACTTCAATGTCTTAACAATTCTAGCACATCTCGGCAAGTTCCATGCACAAAAATAGAAATGTACACCAGCCAGGGACTGGCATAGATTTTAGCTATAACTCACACCAGTTTCTAACGGGTTGAGTCATCTCACCTCCTTGATCTCCATCCCATTGTTCCTACTGTTTTAAATAGTGCTAAGTGTGGTGTAAAACCATCAAAGTGGCACATCCTTAGTACAAATCCGGGCCATGCAATTGAAGCAGTCATACCTACAAACCACACTGTCTATACCTGTAATAGTCTCTTTTATTGTGGTCACTGAAAATGGCTGTTGCAGTACTTTCTATATATGGAGTCGTACACCTGGGGTCTGTACGATCATACACGAAGTCTCCAGAAATACCCTGGTCAGGAGAATGGCACTTTGGGTGAACCTTGTCTGGATTTTCAGTTTTAAAGAAGGTTCTCACGTGGCATAAATCTAACTTCTTTTTGTAGTAATACCCTTGTAGTGCTGCTGCCCCCCTCTTCCTGTTCATTTTGTTGCATGGGCTCTGGTTTACTAAAGTAAATTTATGGGTCCACGGAGACACAGGCGGCACACAGACATCATCCATGTACCATCCATGCCAATCAACCATGGACCCGGCTCATGCATGTGGTCGCTTATTCACATGACCACAAAAAATGACTGCGTGACAACCATTTTTGCAACATCCATCACACGACTGTTTTCACATGGTCATTTTTTTAATGGCCCGTTTTCAAAACCATCAAGAAAACTCATATGCACTTTGTCCATGAAAATGGACACAGATAGACCCATTGAAAATCATGCACTTGCACAGACAGACACAGCCATTTTTTAAGGACATTAGGTCCGTGATAAATGACATGGCCATGTGCATAAGGCCTAAGTGTTAGCATTGCTTAACCATGTATCGTGCATCAATCACCATCGCTTCAGATATTCATACATGTTTAGTACATGTTGAAGTATTCAGCTTATTATTTTTCTCATTTTTCTATCGAAACTACAAGACATCTTTAAAAATGTTCAGAAAGCTTGATGAATGTAAGGTTAAACATCGGTGAACACACAAAGCATTTATCAAGCTTTGCTTTTTAACCCTTGAGTGCCTGAGCGCCAAGATCCCTATTCTGTTTGCTATCATTCCTATCGTACATATAGCACGGAGAGTCTCCAGCGATGTGGTACCTGCTTCCATTTGATATATCTTGGTTACTCGTGTCCTATGTACACATTTAAAATTCCACTTAGTCATTTCTGCCTCCACACAGAATAGTCGTCATTTATCTTTATAATTAATTTTCTTGGCTTGCTAAAGTTGCTGAAGTGTTTACAAAAAAGAAGGATCTTTGACTAATGGCCTAACATTAAAAAATGCACCAGAACAGAATATAGCTAAATAAATATGTTGGTTTAAGTAGCACTACAAATGATGTAATGGAGTGGGAACAGTATTTCAAAAGTATACAAATTGTCTCCGGGCCATAATTCTTCCTGAAATGCATCTTCCGAAGAAAGCTCAGGATTTAATTTTGTTGATGTATTCTTAGGAACTTGATATAGCCATTTTAGTCTTTTAATTTGTTAATATGTGCAGATTTACCATAGCAATTTTGCGATCATCTTCTTTTTTTTTCCTTTCTAAAAGGGCCCTTTCAGTTAAATGTAGCATTCCCTCTAATGATATAATTTCCCCTCGATTGCAGAGACATTGGCTTTTTCCAAACTGAGTTAATTGTTATAAAGCACTTGACTTCAGTAGAACTTCAAACAGTATGTTCACTTCCATCTCATATTGAGGTCATTTTTCTTCTTCTCTCACTTAGCCCCCGCCCTGTCGTAGGAGTAAAACAATTGCAATAGTTTGCTATTTGTTAGAGGTTGTCTGATGGATTGCCCTGCATCCGCTTTTAAATTGGTGAGGTATTTATTTGGGATATTGTATATTTTAGAAATATATCTAGATATAAACCCGCTATTCCAGACCGGTTTTTCTCCAAAGTCTCCAATGGCATGTCGAGATTTCTTCTCCAGTTAGACAGTGATGAAATGTACTGTTTGTTTTGGGGTTTGTTAAAACAAAGTAGCAAGGCACAATATAACAAGAATGTTTAGCAAAAGATTCCTCATTACACCCACCCGCTAAATACACAAGCTGGTGCTGAATTTTTGTCTGTAACACACAATGGAGAGCACAAACACTTCATTGGCTGTTTAAAGATTGGCTCATTCACACCTATTTCAGGTGACTGATGCATGTCAAAGTCTATGGACGTGATACAAAGACCATTGAATTGTGGGAACAAAACTTAGAACAATTATTTTTACCTGGTCCTGTCATTATTGTTGATTGTTTTTTAAAAATATTTTTGAGACACACAAACATAATCGTCATCAAACAAGTAGCAACATATCTGATTCCACACTCTTCAATGGCCATGAGCAGTGGTATACATAGAAGAAGTAAACTAGAAAATTAGGCTCCTTGACACTAGCAAGGCGACTGAGGTCTTTGTGTCCCCATGTTATTTTCAAATACAATTTTCACTTGTTTGCTAATATTGTAGAACCTGTAAAGGCCTCATTCCTGTGAAGGTTCTCACAACGCATTGAAATGGGAACAAAACCAACCTGGAATGATCTCCCACCCGGTATCCTTTCCTTTAAATTTAGAGCATATAGACTCTATTACTTCCATAGATTGATAGTTAGAACGACTGCAAAATCAGCACCTTTCAAGAGAGCAAATCTCCAATTTTTAAATTTTTTACTAAAACAACATAGTGAAATATATGACTTTTTTGTAATCTGTTTTTATTTTCTGATTGTAATTTTTGATTCCATTTTTCTGTACATGATTATGGGGCGGCCATCTTCCCTGAACTTCTCCATTGCTCTGTTAACAGCATTTAGTGATATGCTTTACAGCACAGTCATGGTCATAGACAACAATGAACTGGAGTTTCCTCATTGAGATCTATGGGAGAGTTTTCCAGGCATGCTCTGTGCAGGGAGGAGGAGTAGATAGCAATGACATTATCTATTGTTATTCTATTGATTTTTTAAAAAACAGGCCATTTTCTGGTCACACATTCCCTTCAAGGCTCTTTTCATGTATGTCATGGTTTTCAGCACCAGAAAGGTGACCCATTTTAATCCTTTCCTGTCATGAGGCAGTTTAAATTCAGCCATCTCATCTCTGTCTATTTATCAACCTGTGCTTTCCGTTCACTCAATGACCTAAGACTAACATCCTCCATTATCAGAACCTCCTATGCTTGTATACAAGACTCCTCCCGAGTTGCACCACTTCTCTGGAATGCTCTATTCCGGACAATCAGATTAACCCCCAATTTCTACAGCTTCAAGCGCAAACTAAAGACATATCTTTTCAGACAGGCCTATCATAACTCCTAATGTAAACCCTTCCGTAGTTAGAATCCCTAAAACATACCCTCTGTTCACGCTCCCACATTACCTCACAGGATATGATGCTGTATCAGACTAACTTTATATGTCCAGGCACCATCTGCACGTTAAAGGACACGACTGGTGATGACTTATACAGCTTTATATATGTAGTGACAGTAACCTCTATTACAAAATTGTCTGACCATTGTATAAGCAATGCTACGTCTGTTGCCGCCCCTGCTACCTCTTGTGTCACCCCCCTCTACCTCATAGATTGTAAGCTCTTGCGAGCAGGGCCCTCAGTCCCAGTGTGTGAATTGACTATTTCTTTGTAATGTACTTGTAATGTTTTGTCTGTACTTGAACTCTACAAATTGTACAGTGCTGCGGAATATGTTGGCGCTATATAAATAAAATCTATTATTATTATTATTATTAAGATGCCTTTAAGCAGAATGC
Source organism: Leptodactylus fallax (assembly GCA_947044405.1). NCBI lineage: Eukaryota > Metazoa > Chordata > Amphibia > Anura > Leptodactylidae > Leptodactylus > Leptodactylus fallax. The sequence goes on from CAMRHE010000581.1 coordinate 458,601, forward strand.
TTCCCTGCACAGCCTTCTCCCCCCCCTCCAAAGCCAAACCTCCAAAGTTCAGGGGTGGGGTTTGCTACTTGCATTCCCTGTGATTCAGACACTTGAGGAGAAAGGCCTGTCAGCCAGTGGTTGTCTTACAATCTACAGAGCTGATCATATTACTTGTTCGATCTTGCTTCATCACCTCGTCTCTTTTCAGTAGTAGAAAAATGTTGAGTGCAGATGTGCTGGTGGTACATTATCTATATCCTCCAGCAGCTCTACAGCAAGGAGATCCAGCATGGTCACCTGTGTCCTGTAAGTAATAGAACTGACATACTGTGCAAGGTCCAGGACAATAAAGTGCATACAAGTATTTATTATGGTGTCTGGTGATAAATAACAAGGGGAAATGCTGGTTTTACTGCATTATATGATGACACCCCCAGGCATCAACATGTCAACACAAATTCAACCAAACAGCAAGTACTAGAAAATGATATTAAAATGTTCTGCATTACCTGTATTTTCTGGAGGGTTTGCTAAAAATATTTCTGTACCATAAGGCCAGTGAATAGTTGAATTTATCTCTCTCTCTCTCTCTCTCTCTCTCTCTCTCTCTCTCTCTCTCTCTATCTATATATACAGTGCCTTGCGAAAGTATTCGGCCCCCTTGAACATTTCAACCTTTTGCCACATTTCTGGCTTCAAACATAAGGATATAAAATTTAAATTTTTTGGTGAAGAATCAACAACAAGTGGGACACAATCGTGAAGTGGAACGAAATTTATTGGATATTTTAAACTTTTGTAAAAAATAAAAAACTGAAAAGTGGGGTGTGCCAAATTATTCGACCCCCTTAAGTTAATACTTTGTAGCTCCACCTTTTGCTGCGATTACAGCTGCAAGTCGCTTGGGGTATGTCTCTATCAGTTTTGCACATCGAGAGACTTTAATTCTTGCCCATTCTTCCTTGGAAAACAGCTCGAGCTCAGTGAGGTTGGATGGAGAGTGTTTGTGAACAGCAGTTTTCAGCTCTTTCCACAGATTCTCGATTGGATTCAGGTCTGGACTTTGACTTGGCCATTCTAACACCTGGATACGTTTATTTGTGAACCATTCCATTGTAGATTTTGCTTTATGTTTGGGATCATTGTCTTGTTGGAAGATAAATCTCCGTCCCAGTCTCAGGTCTTTTGCAGACTCCAACAGGTTTTCTTCCAGAATGGTCCTGTATTTGGCTCCATCCATCTTCCCATCAATTTTAACCATCTTCCCTGTCCCTGCTGAAGAAAAGCAGGCCCAAACCATGATGCTTGCCACCACCATGTTTGACAGTGGGGATGGTGTGTTCAGGGTGATGAGCTGTGTTGCTTTTACGCCAAACATATCGTTTTGCATTGTGGCCAAAAAGTTCGATTTTGGTTTCATCTGACCAGAGCACCTTCTTCCACATGTTTGGTGTGTCTCCCAGGTGGCTTGTGGCAAACTTTAAACGAGACTTTTTATGGATATCTTTGAGAAATGGCTTTCTTCTTGCCACTCTTCCATAAAGGCCAGATTTGTGCAGTGTACGACTGATTGTTGTCCTATGGACAGACTCTCCCACCTCAGCTGTAGATCTCTGCAGTTCATCCAGAGTGATCATGGGCCTCTTGGCTGCATCTCTGATCAGTCTTCTCCTTGTTTGAGATAAAAGTTTAGAGGGACGGCCGGGTCTTGGTAGATTTGCAGTGATCTGATACTCCTTCCATTTCAATATGATCGCTTGCACAGTGCTCTTTGGGATGTTTAAAGTTTGGGAAATCTTTTTGTATCCAAATCCGGCTTTAAACTTCTCCACAACAGTATCACGGACCTGCCTGGTGTGTTCCTTGGTCTTCATGATGCTCTCTGCGCTTTAAACAGAACCCTGAGACTATCACAGAGCAGGTGCATTTATACGGAGACTTGATTACACGCAGGTGGATTATATTTATCATCATCAGTCATTTAGGACAACATTGGATCATTCAGAGACCCTCACTGAACTTCTGGAGTTAGTTTGCTGCACTGAAAGTAAAGGGGCCGAATAATATTGCACGCCCCACTTTTCAGTTTTTTTATTTTTTACAAAAGTTTAAAATAACCAATAAATTTCGTTCCACTTCACAATTGTGTCCCACTTGTTGATTCTTCACCAAAAAAACTAAAATTTTATATCTTTATGTTTGAAGCCTGAAATGTGGCAAAATGTTGAAAAGTTCAAGGGGGCCGAATACTTTCGCAAGGCACTGTATATATTCAGGTTACTGCAGAACTGTAGAGAATGTGATTGTCTGGAAGTTAGATGTACTGTACTGCTATCTACGTGTACTACATGTAATGTCCTGTGCAAGACCGTTTTAACACTTTGATGAGCTCTGTGCAAATATTTCATAAGTAAGCCCCCCTTCATAATTTAACATCCCCTTAAGTAGTCACCACATAATTTAATGCCCCCTCAATTTAATGATGTATGGATGCAGATAGAGTTTAAGTTGGGACTTGCAACCCAGAACAGCCGGACAACACTCAAAATGCTGGTGCACCGTTTACCCTGTGCTTAAAGCAGTTCTGGTCCTGTGCTCGTTCCCTATACCAGAAAACAACACTGGTAGTCAGCGCCATTTATTTTCATTGTGCATTTTATTGTGTCCAGTGTAGGACCCATGGTTTGTGTTGCAGGTTGTGGTTTTAATGGGACATTTTAAGACGCAGAGAGAGACAAAGGAATGGGAATATAAGTTAATGCAAAAATTTCAAACTCTGCAATTTGGACTTAATATTCATGCTAGTTTCATGTCACACTATGTATGAACTGTGAGGGTCACAAATCACCACCTGATAGCAAACAGATAACAGCAAGAATTACTGATCCCTCCGTCACACCCCACAAGTTTTCAGATTATTTATTTTTTGACCTGTTGTAAATAACTTATCTAATTATATTGCATATTGTTTTTTTAAGGATTCTAAGATCCTTTGAAGGTCCAGCTCTGTGAATTTTCAGTTTCTTGTATGTCTGAAGAAGAGAGCTACACTCTCGAAAGCTTACTATCAAATATACTCAGTTAGCCTCTAAAAGGTATCACCTGATTTCTTCACTCTTCCGCTATAATATTAATAGTGATTCTCCAGCCTCCAGATGCTGCTTTGGACAGAAGCACAGAGCCATAGGTACTCTGTGTACTACCATAAGGTGCTTCTGAGGGTGAATAGTTCTGTAATATGGATATTAAGATGGATGGTGCATTGTGTGGTTCCCTTTCTATTTGCATGCCACTATGTGGTCCATTGTTTTATAATGCATGACTATCCATAACATAAAGTGCTTAATAAAGTCATGCAGTATGGTACCCAAATAACAGTGCCTTAGATTCATCGGATAACTCTTTCATACAGTTTTCTAAATAACAATTCTATACAATGCTGTCACAACCATGAACTACATATAGAATATTCTGTACATTATTTAACTACTAGTGCCATGTAATGCCTATTAAATACCACCAAACCATGCTCAAACAATACTAACAAACAGTGACTAAATAACAGATCCATACATAAAGTTATGTAATACAAGTGCTATGCAATGGTTCAATAATGTAGCTATAAATCAGTATCATGAATAATCAGTTACGCACAGATACCAGTCCATTTGTGGTTCTCCTTTCAGAAGGTTCAGCAAATGAACCTTGGGTGCCCAAATAGGTAGCACACACTTAATGGGAGTCTGTCGCCACAAAACTCAATATAGTAACAAATGAACACAGTAGATGAGTTTGGATGAAGACACAGGTCCATCAAGTCCAACTCTACATAACCCTACAGTGTTGATCCAAAGGAAGGCAAAAAAACCCATGAGGCTGATGTCAATTGCCCTATATTGGGGGAAAACATTCATTTTCAACTCCAAATCTGGCAATTGGTATAAAACCCTGGATCAACTTGTTTTCACTGAAAGTCTAAAAGCTATAACATTTTTCTTTTCAAGAAAGGTATGCAGACTCTTTTTGAACTTGCACAATGAATCCACAGTGAATTGTTGAGGACATTATACTGAGCACCATCATATCTCTAGATAGTACATAGATGAAGAATTAGCTTTTATAAATATGCAAATGATGCTCAAGTGCAATGGGTGCGTGTCAGAGCCTTCAAGGGTTTTGAATTAAGGTGTGAAAACCTGAAACTCCTGCAAGTCCTCATTGCACTTGAGCCTCATTTGCATATTTATAAAATCAACTTTTTCAAGGAAATGGCGTATCTTTTGGAGTGTCTAGACAAATATGGCATTTATTTCTTTCTAAGCTCAGCTTCCACTATAGCTGCATCCTCATGGTTGCTCTGCGCATGCATTTTTTCTATTTTTTCTCTTATACAGTTTGGAGGGAACTGGTATAAAGGATTATTATTCTCTGGGGTAATTGGCTACATACATATGGGATAATTTAGACAAAATTTGGCATTAGTAAGAATGGGATGGGCTATATACTACTCATATATGTGGTATCATATGTAAATATAATTGACTATAGTATACTGCCAAACCACTGAACTCTTGTCATAAACCAAATACAATTACCTTAACAGATCTGTTACCCTAATAGTTGTTGTAAACCAATTTCACATGCTGCCTTCTGCTGATGATCAATAACACTGTCCCCTATGAGGCCATTCAGTCTCTCATACTGAGCGCTCATGTTAATTGTTGTCATGTGTCACAGTGTGATAAAAAGTAATCACCTATGTGCTTGTAACTAGCCGAGAGATGGAAGATATACAGAGTATAATAATATATAAAGTCTTAGAATTCAGACCTTAGGAAATAAACTGAAAACCAGTTGCCAGAATGTTTCATCACAAATACAATTTTTTTCAATGGCACAAGGAGATGTAGCATGCAGACAAGCAGACAAGAAAGAAGTAAATTTGAGCAAGCTTTAGACCATATTCACACATGACATTGTACATGACAATATTTTATGATTTCCTTTCATTTCACAGATGCAACTATCTGTGTTGACTCCCCCTCTTCTATATTAGTTGCATCAAGGGTGGTCTATGGAGATGGTAAGTATGGAGGGTGAAGAATTGTAGGTAGCAGATGAATTTAAAATTAGAAAGAAAACATAATGGAAAAAAATAAAAATGTCAAGTAAACTGGTGTTGGCTACATCTATTTACTGACAATTTATAAAGGATATGATCCAAGTGATGGTGGGTATGTCTGCAAACTTCCATATATTCTATAAATATATGCCATGGTATGTTAGTTATGTGCCTTGTGTGTCTACTGATATAACTATGTCCATTAAACAGAGGAAATGTCAGGTCTTTGACAGAAGTGGAAGGATAAAGTCCATGGCGGAGGCAATGGCAAGTCGGTGAATTATTGAGATATTATGAAAGGAACCATGGTAAAGCCATATGAATATAGCCATATACAGTATATTCTAAGATTATAAATTCCCTTGAAGTTTCTGATACCCAGTGCTAAATTTGTAACAGTTTTCCATCTGCCATGTACCATTTATAATGACTTTGTCTCTTCAGTGGCATAGGGACCCCTTAGGCACCAGGGACAGTTTGCAGCTACTACCTCTTTATCCCTATACAAGACATATATGCTAAGAGGGAATAAAGCACATAGCCATAGGTGGTCCTATTTGGTTTGAAAGGTCTGGATTTCTCCATTGCAATAACAGTCAAAAATAAAATCTGATCATGATGTCCTGATGTTGGTGGTTTCCCAGTAGTCCTGCAATTATGGTAAAACCTGTGGTATAACCTCCAGTTATAGATTCTATTTAACAAGTCGCCATAGAAAAACCATAGATCTCCAAAATTGTAATCCATACCTTTCTGGGAAGAGATTCACGTTCAGATATGTCAGCAGTTTCTTTCCCTTCATGGGAATTGTTCAGCTGTATGCACAGTTAGTTTGGAGAAGTGTCCAAGTAACACTGTGCTGCACTCATTGATACACTTCATCTCCCATGGATCCATTCTGTGATATGCTAGTGTGAACAGGCATCAGTGTATGGCTTTGTGAGCAATGATGCTGTGCATGTAATAATCTCTTGATGGTAACTTCCATGCATGTTCTGTGAGGCATAAACCAGAACTGTACGTCTATTGATGTGAAACAAAATTGTAAGTGCATCTTTAAAGGGGTTATCCAACCTTTTAAAACTAATGGTCTATCTATAGTATAGGCCATCAATATTAGATTGTTAGAGTTCCAACTCTTGACACCCTGTTTTTGCTGTTTACAAATACCCCATTGAGACTTGAGAGTTTTTAGTAAGAAATCCCCCATTCATAACCTACACCAATTTGCAGGACCCAGGTGTCTGTGTATTATGTAGACAGCACACGGAGTTCAATGAGAACAAGGTGATACTTAATTTCCCTTTGTTAGAACTGCACGGGATTTCATACACCTTTAATAGCTCTATCAACTCCAATACCCAGACACATAGACTTTTGATTTGGTTGAATTTTCATGTGTTCTGAATGGGGAGAGAGGAGTAAGACTCTGCCAAGATTATATCCCCACAAAACAAAGAGCTTGGGCGCCAAAATTCAATTCCCAATCCTTCTTTCACCCCCTTAGGCACCTGGGTTTATCGGGTCAGAAGACCCCCATCACACTGGAACATTTGGCCAACTTTTCTCTTGTTTATGGGTTTTTTACTGCTGAATCAGCCTGCAGATTCCATCTAATAGCTGGAAGTCCCAAAAGAGAACAGTAACCGTGCTATTTTTGGGAAAGCTTTCCAACAAAAAGAGATACTTCTAAGTGGAGTGTTCCTTTAATAAACCAGGAGTCTCTTAAATGTACCTCATGGTGAATTTCTGATCCTGTATTAAGCCAGCGGCCTTTTAATAGTCTGTTAATGGATCCCACTGGATTGTATTGGAGATAATGGAAAATGGATAACAGTCCATCACCCATCTGCTCCTGACCAAGAAAAATAAAATGAAGCGCATTCACGAGACAGGAAAGTGAATTACAGGAAATTTTAGGATGGAGAACACAGAAAACATAAATAAATGCTAATGTACTTGAATGATCTCCAAAGGCAATGGTTATCTCTGGAGTTGTTTTAAATAGGTTTTCCAGCCCCAAAAGATTTGGGGGTCCTATACCTGGACTCCGCACAGATCAGCTGTTTGGCAGCCTCTGGGTGTCGGGACAACAGGCTGCTAGTATTCAAGAAATAGGAGCACAGGTGCAGATCCCCAGAACCACTGATATAGAGTGGATGGGGATACAGCTCTGCTCTTATTACATTAATAGGAGCAGACTGCGTGTGCTTCCCATCCACTGCAACAGCTTCCAGTGCCCCGAGGCTGCCAAAACAGCTGATTTGTCTGGATAGGTGATCAGTATGAAAAATTCTTTTAAGTATTGCTTATGTAGCATACTATGTTAAAGTTTAACATTATTCCCTTTTTCCCTTTCATCTTTTAGCTCTTCTTGACAATATTTAAAGCGTGCCCAACCTTTAAACAAGCTTTCCATAAAGCAATTGTACAGTGTGTGTACATATATTACTAGCAGTTTTCCCCTCTGCATTTTCTATCTGTAGTTTATAGTTCTGCTTAGTTTAGTTTGAGCTTGTGGGTGTAGACTAGCTGCCATACATTGTACACAGTATATAGAGGGGAATCTGCTCCATAGCTGTCTTTTTCTTACTCTGAAAAAGCACTAGGACAACGCAGAAGATATACAAAGAAGTAATGACCTGTACTGATATGAATACAGTACTTTGGTTGTGACAGAAAACATCTGTTTAGCTCCAGTGTCAGGCTAAACTGGTGTTTCTGCTGCTATCTTTTACTCCCTCTGCTCATTCCTCCCCCCCTCTAGACATGTATAATCTGAGTTATGTGACCTGAAGTCCGTCTCCAGACGGATATAGCAGAATTTTCAGAGTGAAAGTCAGTTTATCAGAAGGAAACAGTTTGATAAAGGTATAAAGGAGTATTATTCTCTGATAAAATATATTACAAAGTTTCTTATAATTGCCTGTCCCCATCCCCTTCCACCTGTAATGTCTATATGGCCTAGTAAAGCGTATGGACAGAGCTGTCTTAACAGGACAGTTGATTTAAAGAGGATCTACTAATTCTTCTGTTGTATTTGGTGTTATAAATACATTACTTGTATTCCTCATAAAATAACAAGTATGGAGAACCTTAAAACTCAATGTTCTATAACACGTATTGGGTGTTACTGGGGTGTGTTCATACACAGTCAGTCAGTATAGATTGGACAGATAGTGTATCACCCAATGGCTGACTTTGCAGTTGAGTCATATATCAGTGTAAAACTGCAAAACTGCGAGGCTACTGGATGCCATGGGTGAGCAGGGCTTCAGGCCATACCCTTCCTTATATGGACACATCCCTCAACTGGTAACACCTATTTGTTAAAATATTCATACATTTCTGGAAGGTATAAGAGAGGTACAACAGAATTTTTTTTTTTTTTTAAATGCTCCAGAATTGTTATTTTATGAGACATACAATAGCCATTTACTTATGTAAGCTAAATTTATCAGACAAGCAATTTTTTAAATCATTTTTTACCATGATATACAACATTATTACAGACTAAATATAATAATATATGATGCATTGCTGAGAATAAAAAGTATTTTCCACTGAATTAAAACAAGGTTTATACAATTTTAGTCCTATGATTTGACCTAGTATATGAGCACATAAACGATATATATCCCTACTATAACCCTTTGTCTAAACACATTTAACCTATGCCCTCTCTCCTTGAAGTGCAAACCCCCTTGCTGCGTGAGGAGACAAGATCCATAGATAGTAATTCCGCAGTTAATACATTGCGTGTACATTTATTTGTTAGTGTCTGTATGGGAGGCTCCAAAAATAACAGAATGTCAGCACAGCAGGGAATGGCTGTGCGCCTTCTGTCTCTAGGTGCAGGACCCTTAAGTCTTATTAAATTTAGACAGGTTGATATTGTTGCGTTGTGCTTCTGTCTTGATCAGTTGATACAAGGCTGCTTTGAGATCAGTCACAACCGTATCCAATTTTCTCCTAGATGCAGGTTCATTGCTGGGTCAGTACACTTTTTATTGCGGAGAGAATGAGAGGGCATGCTGGTAGACCACAGGTAATAGGCAGCATTTTGTATCCAGGTGAGCGGGCTTTCAGACCTAAGTAATTAGGGGCTATGACTCCTCTGGTAATTCGGCCAATAAAGGTGTTTAATGATGGTATGAACGGTTAGATGTGGTGATTAATTAGCCTGGGCATTTTGGTCTGGCTAGTGTGCATGCTGTAGAACATACTGGAAATCAGCTGGTAGGCATGCCGTCTTGTAAAGGGCTTTCTGCTGTGACACTGGTTATATATCATTGCAGCTGTGCCCTTTGATTACTGGGAGGGCTTGCAGAGTGATTAATAGCCAGGATCAATGTTTCTGCCCAGCACATGACATTTGGTCACAGAGCAACCATATACTTATTCCCCTTTGGCACAACGCTTAGGAGAAATGAAGGATGATACCTGCCAATTTATAGCTGAGGAGCTTCCAGTTTATAAAATGAGTCAACTTTGACTGTACAAAATTATTCCCAATTGAAATAATTAGTGTACCATTAAACACAATTAGAGGTAAATCTACAGGCGCATGCTTGCTGAAACCAAGCCAGTTGACAGATGGTTAAATTGTCCAATTTGGCCACATTTAATAAAAGGCATACACTTTATTTGCAAAAATGGATCACATTGAAAGTAAACATATTAACACGTATTATAATCACCACCATACATCATAAACATTAATAGGGGGGCACGGCAATGTATCGACTAAAGGGGCAGGGCCAAATGTGTCAATGATCGTTTAGTACTAGGCAATAGATAAGTAATATACGGCAGTAATTACAATAAAATATCACCAGAGAAGCATGTTAAGTCAGCTTTCCAAGTGTTTCTGGGCTAGTGGCTCTTTTAGGACATTTTGAGAAATGTTAAGGGACCCATATACTTCAAAGGCGAATATTCAGTTTAGATAAACACATCAATTTGCATAAAGAACGAAGTAAGTTATTAATAATCTATGACATAGCATTAAGCATGCAGACTGGTTTTCAAGACTATCACAAGTATTGGTCATTTCTAACTACTCAGTTAAATTAGGGTTTATTTTGTGAATCGTTACAGGTTATTTTTGTGAATATCTAATATTAGCCTTTCAGTGATGATATTACCAGAAAATAGTGCTAAACCAGGAACTGAACATTTGCTGATCTGTGTGATCTGAATATTGTATTCATATTGAAATCACATAAGAATCAGGCCTTGTTCACATAGACAAATTATGGCTCCGTATAACTTCCGAGTTATACACAAATGTAATTTGGTGCCCATAGTCTTCTCTGTAGATTTCATATAGAGGTACTGTATAAGGAGGCAGAGGCGTAACATAGAGCTCCTTAGCCCCAATGCAAAATCTCCTGTATATAATCAGTTATAGTAGTGGTTTACTCATATTGGGAAGAAGCACCTCATGAGCCCCTAAGGTTACCAGGCCCAGGTGAAACCACACACTGTGCAACCCCTCATGTTATGCCCCAGTATGGAGGTTTTTTTGTGTTATTGTGCATGAGTGAATCCAGCATAAAACAGTACCATGTTCTATTGGAAGCTATATTACACATAAGAGGGTCAGTCTCCCACTTGAGACCTCACTCTGTGACCAATGCCATAGAGTAATTGGGCCATTCATGTTTTAAAGAGAACATTTCAGCACCTCCACCAACTCCAGTTTTTAGCATCTCTTAATATGTGCTGCTCCACCTATTACAGCGCAACTGAAATTTTTTCTGTAGCCCCCACCATTTCCAAGCAATAAGTACTGTTAGTTTTGGTGCCTGATATGCTAGTTAGGATTTGCACTGTCAAGTTGGCAGTGTCAGGCAGAGGGGCGTGATTCAGAGCTCCAATCAGAGGCAGCCAGTGTCAGAGCTCAGAATAACACCCTTTGTCTACTCCTGCCTGACACCGCCCTCCTGACAATATAGAGTCTAAATAGCATATCAGGCACCAAAACTAATGGTGCCCATTGCTCGGGGATGGTGAGGGCTAAAGAAAAAAATTCCAATTGTATTGGAATAGGTGGAGCAGTACCTATTAACAGATGTTAAGAACTGGCGTTGTGGAGGTGAAAAAAGGTCCTCTTTAAATGGTTATTCATTGAAAAAGCCTCTATGTAATAAATACTACAGTCGTTGCAGGAGAAAAGTCTGGCTGGCTTCATCTTCCCTTCCCTTGCTGGAAATACATATTATAACTAAGCATAGATTTAAAAAAAAAAAAATTTGATAGAGAAAATTGAAGTAGTCAATTTTATAATTTTGATATAAAGTTCATTAAAAATCTCTAATCTGCCTAATCCATAAATGTTGTCATATTTGCAGAACAAAAATGTAAATTAAACCACCCTTTCACATACTCACATTCAGGAGACTGAGCAGAAGTAACCACTAACCAACAAGAAAACTCGTCTAATGGAGAATTTCATAGTAGCATAAATTTGTTCAGCATTTTATTTTTGTAAGTTTTTGATTCCTATTAATGGTACTAGGATGCACCCACTGGTGTAACTTGAAGCTCCTGGGCCCCAGTGCAAAATCTGTTATGGAGCCGCACTTATTATGTACTTTTTGTGATACTGGTGTCTTCTTATGGTGTAGAGAGGCCTTTGTGCCCCCTGAGACTCTAGGGCTGGGTAGTGACTGCTAACTTTACACCCCCTATCACTACACCCCTGGATGCACCTAACTAGGCCAGATATCTCCAGTATCCTCTGGAACAGACTGTGCAGGGTCAAAAAAAAAAAGTGACACGGATTCAACACAAATGCCGTCTACTGGTCTAGTCCTAACACCACCTCATTCGTACCGCTCTTTGCCCTAGACACCAGTAGAAGAATGTGACTTTCAACCTGTCAGCTTACACTAAAGGCAAAAATATAAACCTACATGATGAATGTTGAGTTTTTATCATATGAGGCCATGGAACGGGTGGTAAGTTACATCCTGAAACAATGTTTATTTCCTCCACTTTTGAAGCTCACTTGGGATAACATAAACAGTAGGATATAATGATAACTGTGGAAGAAGAGTCACTCCTCAGAGGTCAGGAAGAGCAGCCATGATGCAATTTCCTTTGATGTATAAAACATTGTGTTGGGCTCAGCCAGGCATAAAGAATTACATTTTTTTTAATCTTTACCTCTTTTATTTCCTAATATTAGTACTGATACATTATAAATGTGGTTTCAAGTTGAGGATTGTCTATCCTACTAATGAAGATCTGGTGGAATGCTTTGCTGTCTAAATAATATATGTCAAACTATGACATTGAGAGACTGCACAGCTTAAACTGAACATTACTGTAGTGTTGTACAGCTTTTGAGTGCTATATTATATATGTCTTGTTCTATTCTTACTTGACTACTTGTAGTAGTCATACAGCTGGTGTTCAATTGGCTCACTGTAAAGTATCTGGTGTAAAAACCAATATCTCAGGTTGTGGAAAGTTCTGTGCAGAAATTGATCCATTAGGAGATTTCAGCTCTGAAGTATGTGAAAGCCCTAGACTATATTACAGGCTGTAACTAAGGTACAAGATAATGCAACAATAAAGGGTTTTTACCCTAGGATAGGTAATCAACATCTGGTTGGTTGGGGTCCGGCCATGGGGAGCCCCACAGATCAGCTGGTTGAAGAGGTCACAACATTTGCAGAAGCATAGATCCATAACATATCAAAAAGATAAATAAAACTTAACATTTAACATAATAGTTAAAAATTCAACAAGGTCCTAATTTGCATGTAAATAGACAAATAATCGGAACAATCTTACTGATTTCAAAGTCCCTCGCACAAGGGGTTGTAGCGCAACCTTGACTTTGAACCACCAGGTTCTTCCTCCACATTCCCCTGAGGAGCACACTTTACAGGGTGGTGAAACGCGTCGGGAGGAGGTGCATATTGGGCTTTTTTAGGGCAAGCTTCAGGACTGCACTTGTCAGGGCGGGAGCTTTATATCTTTGGGTATTAGGGAAAGAGCTAGATATTCCTCGTATGATTCTATCAGTTCCCTATACCTATCCTTTGGTACAATCTTTGCCACATTTGGACCCACTACAGTCCACCATTGAAATCGGTAAGATTGTTCCGATTATTTGTCTATTTACATGCAAATTAGGACCTTGTTGAATTTTTAACTATTATATTAAATGTTAAGTTTTATTTATCTTTTTGATATGTTATGGATCTATGCTTCTGGTAATTAATTAACTGATCCGTGAGGAGCTAGTTATTTTGTTCTCCTTTTTTCGTGTTTATAGGTCACAACATTTGGGTGAATGCTGTGACCTATTTACTGCATACCACGCACAGAACTGCAAATTGAATAGGGGATGTGCATGGTATTGCAGCTCAGGCCCATTCACTTGAATGGTACTAAGATGCTGCTCATTGGAATTATGTGACCAATGAATGTAATGTCATGGAAACATGTAAGAGGTTGCAGTTCTGTTGAGTGCTGCTGCCTGTTCAAACAATGGTTTTGTGGGGGTCCAGAGTGTTGGACTACTATCGATGACATATTGATGAACTATCCTAAGGATCATCAATATGTAAGTCCCAGAAAACCCATTTAATTTTTATATAGATTTATTATATATTATTATACTATTAGGCCATGTTCACACATTCAGAATTCTGTCAAGATTTAGGAACTCACTGTTGTTCTGCACTTAATAAGTAAATGGTATATTTTCCATCTCATTAATAAAAAACAAAAAAACACATTAAATAATAACATATCATATTCATTATTGTTGTGGATTCTGCTTAGAAAGCTGCAAATTTGCTCCATTGCCTTGCAATGTTGTTAAGCCACATACAGATCCAATGGCACATCTGTGGCATAGAAACAAGTCTGAGAATTTTTTAAAGTATTTTTTGAGTATTTTTTTTTTATTCTTCCGATTTGTTGTAGGCATAAAATCATACAATTATTTATCTCATGGATTCCATATGAATCTGTGAGAAGAACGATATCTTCTTACAAGCATTGATCCTAGAGGATGGACACTATACCGCTCATAGGCTCATGGGCAGCACAGTGGCTTAGTAGTTAGTGCTGTAGTCCTAGGTTCGAATCTGACCAAAGACAACATCTGCAAGGAGTTTGTATGTTTTCCCCATGTTTGTGTGAGTTTCCTCCCACACTCCAAAGACTTACTGATAGGGAACTCTGGTGCAGATGTGAACGTACCCTGAGCTGGGCTTCAATCCAGACTTGGAATCTCTCTTACTTTTGACCATCAAAGTGCCCAGAGAAGTGGTTTTCACATTTATATCAATTGCACCAATACATTGGTATCGTTTTTACTATATATGATAGACTTGGTGACAAGAAATACCTTCTAGTTACTCTTCAGCCTAAAAATGCACTATCCAACTAAACTGTCTATAAATCTTATGTCAAAACAGTGTGGTAATGGGGAACCTTGGGCAGAACAGATATCATAAAATCATTCTGAGAATTCACAGAGAAGATGTGCTATGTTTCATAGATTGCCATTGCCCATATGGGATTGTCAGTGACTAGCACCAAAGTCAGCTCCAAATGGGGTTGTATTCTGCTGAATTTTTGAAGGTCATTATAGTAAGAGCCAAGGCCCATTGGAGGATCCACTAGTCCTTTGATAGACCAGACTGACTCTAAGATAATATTGTTGAATTATTGAATGGAGATAAACATGGATACCATTAGTCAGTAAAATTCAATTGCACATGTCATATTGAACCTTCTGAAACTCCATAAAATGTGCATTGAAAAGCCTTCAATAGCAGCTCAAACAGTCCTACACGGTAATGTATGTATACTTTTTTCTAACATTTTTAAGAAGTTCAAGTAAAGTCCAGACATATTTTATTTCGACGCTTTCATTTATTGCTCTGTGTTTCCAGTCAGCAATCAATGACTCAAAGTGCCGCCACTACCGCCACCGCCGCCGCCGTCCCCACCAATTAAATAAACCCTTTTATGAAAGTAGCATTAAAATAAATTCCGCTCTAATTATACGTGGCTGTTTACATCAATTCTGTTATCCACATTAATCGCATTGACATCTCCTATTTATTTATTAGTGTTCTTTCAGCATTTGTAACACTAATGAGAAGAACAAACCTGAAAGGTACATTGACCTGAAATCACAATTACTGTTCGCATGCTAAAACCCACCATAAATTCATTTGATAAAGATGAACTCTGATATACTGCCTACCCTTAAGAGAATGATAACCTCCACAATTATGTACTGTATGGGAATTGACCTTCTACAATGAATTTAAAGGGCAACTCTACTTTCAAGGGAAAACTTGAGTTCACTTGAAGAGTTTCTTAGATGTATTTGTTTATAGGACATCCAAGGTGGCCACCATTAGAACTCTTATATCGGTTGTCACTCATCTCTACCTGATTTTACAGCAAAACTATGTAGATTGCGAACTCCATAGATGAGGTTTATGATTTTTTTTTATAATTCTTAATTTTTACAGTCTCCAATTTCTATACTCTGAGCCTTCTGTCATTTGTACCTTTGTAATTTGAGAAGATGTGTGAGAGGAAAATGGAGGATCAGTTATAGACTAGCATAAATTTACAAACTCCATGCGGATGTTGTGATATCTACAGTATTACCCAAGGGTTGTACCCCTCTGTCAGATATTAGGGAATACAGTAATAAAAGTCAGTACTGTTCGCATATTTAGATCTGTGGCATAAGTTTTCTATATTAAAGACAGAATTTATTGGGGGAGAATTTATTAAAGGGGTTGTCCAGGCAAAAATGGACAACCCTTTTAACATTTAAATCAGCTGGTGGCAATTAAAAAAATTAAAAAAATGCATACTCACCTGTCCTCGATGCTCCAGTGTCCTCCCGCGTGTCCTGGTTCTTCTGCTCCGGTGGCTTCTCCCGGGTCTCTTCCGGAGTTCTGCTGAAGCCACGTGACCGCTGAGGCCAATCAGAGGGTTTAGCAGAACTACAGAAGAGACCCGGGAGAAGCCGCTGGAGCAGAAGGACCAGGACACACAGGAGGACACTGGAGCATTGGGGACAGGTGAGTATGCATTTTTTTTCTGTTTTTCACTGCCCTTAGCTGATTTAAACGTTAAAAGGGCTGTCCATTTTTGCCTGGACAACCCCTTTAAGTCTGGCATTTTATATGTCAGTCTAAATCAGCACGGTAGCTCAGTGGTTAGCACTGCAGCGCTGGAGTCCTAGGTTCGAATCCGACCAAAAGACAACATCTGCAATGAGTTTGTATGTTCTCCCTGTGTTTGTGTGGTTTTCCTCCCACACTCCAAATGTAGATTGTGAGCCCTATATGGGACAGTGATTGACTACATCTGTAAAGCACTGTGGAATATGATGGTGCTATATATAAGAAAACAAATAAATCAATCAATCAATTCCTCCACAGGCATGAGATGCGTCTGAATTATTAAGGGGCTCCAGCCTCTTAATAATTTCTAGCACTGTACCATGTGCCAGAATGGACATTAATGCCAGTCAGGAAATGTGGCAGAAGGGTATAGAAAGAGGGAAGTGGCATAAAAAAGGTCCTTGTGCTAAACTTGTGCCACAACTATTCCCATCCCATCTATGCCAGTTTTTCCCACTGTGTCTAAAATATCTGTGGGACTAATAATTATGAAATGTAAAAAACGTGCTTTATAGCATTTGGAAAACTTAAAGACATGTTACATGGACCATTCATCTGCCAAGCAAAAGTCCCTTCTAACATTCATTCCCAATCATTGCCCACCAAGCAGGTTCGAAGACAAGCTTGCTCATTCTATGAGGAGATAGGGGGACACAAGAGGTCAGAGGGCTTGTTTGCTACAATGATCCAGCCATCTTATGGCCCACACATTACAATGAAGCTGTGGTGCAGTACCAGACACAACCTGCAGACAGTTAGGGTGCTGTTTATCCAAGAAGGCATGTTTTTATAATCCTGGAAAACACATTTAAGACCTTAGTCCTGTATATGTGTTCTATATTGTTTGTTCCAATGATGAAATATTACAATACATGAGCTTAAATAAAAAAAATACGCTGCATTTTTATTTGAACAATTCAGACCAAAAAAATCAAGAATGTGTCCTGATATCGATAAAAATCGACACGTGTCTTCTCCTATATTGTAAGGTTCATATCATGCTTGTTTGTAAACTTTTGATGAAACAGGCCTGACATAAAGCAGAGCAGAAGTGGAGGGCAATGTTTATAAAGATTAGCTTGACATCAATAACCTGTGTGAGCTGTCAAATCGCATGTAGCACAAGGAGATATATTAATCTGGCATAGTTAGCATTGTAAGTGGTTAGAATAAATAAAGGGATCAAGCAGATGAAGAGGGATTAACTGTGCGGATTGAGCAAATTTAAGTCACTGCGGCAGTGATTTTACAAAGGATTAGCTCGCTTTTACAAATATTGATTACTGATTTGCTACTCTGAAAGAAGATGAAACAGCTCTCACTTGCTGGACTGGGCGCTAGGTGAAGTTTTCATCATTCACACCAATGTTCCTGTCATGAGTATTATTGAAATTGACAGATATATTATATGATAAATGGTCAGGTTAGGGCAAAGAATACATTTGTACAATTTTTTCAGCAGTAATGTTACACATGATTTCTTAACTATGGAAGTGGAGAATGTAGCAATTTTTAGAGAAGGAAACCCGTCAGGTGAATTTATTCACAGAAAGGAAGATAAAGAGTAGTGACGCTCATGTATCAATCTGTCTATGGCACAGAGGTGGCACCAAATAAGGAATGTATCAGCATACAAAGCCATTGTGTTCTTAGGTACTACAATGATTTTTTTTCTTTTTATGGGGCATTTGTGGTTGTCATATTGTGATATATGTATTATCTCATTGTACAAGCTATACTTGATATACACACAAAATATTATGTGCTTGACCAGATGTGGGATAAGACACCATAGGCAGTACATGTTAGATGGACAATAATGTCATTGCCCTTCTGCTTCTTCCTCTACAATCCCTACAGTTTCTTTTTAGAATCTCTAATCCCTCCACCCCATTCTTGCCACTGTGAGCTGGGCCAACTGGCCACCCCACTATATAACTGTAGTGGGGTCTGTAAGGTCTTGTAGTTTCTTTGACCTCTTATACAGCATATATACGTACATACTAACATTTAACTCTCAAGCTCTTGCATCTGCCACTTCCCTCCACAGATAACCACTGACTTGCTACATCTACCACAAAGTAAAATTCTATTCCTATGTGACATGTACTGCACTTGTATTAAGTGCTCATTGCATCCCAGCACCTACAGCATTATCATCTGCTTTTTTTTTTTTTTTTACTTTTCTGATGGAAGAAAAATTAGTTCATGTAGGACTCTTTCTTTTGTTCCAAAAATATGGCGGCTCTGTCTGTGTCCATTACTCTGCTACAGTTAATATCCATTGCTGTGATTCCATGATGGATGTCAACTATGGACGTTAATAATGGTAGTGTGACCATAGCCTAAGCTATATTTGGTTTCCTGGCACAATCTGATGCTTGTGTTATTGACTTCACGTACACTCAGCTATTCTTCTGCTCTCTGGAATGATCACATATTTGCATTTAGCTGACTGCCAACTACTGGCCAAAACATCCAATTCTGAAGTTCATTTTTGGACAAGTTGTTTGTCAGCAGTCGTCTGATCAGTAATGGTCGGCACTCTAGAAAAACATTCAACATTTTATATTTTAGTCAACAGTTATGTCTATGTTGAGAATCTAGTTGGGATAAGACAACAGTCTTATCAGAGGAAACAAGTATTGGACAGGTTGGGTTTTAACTAGTCCAATTCTTTATTTCCTCAGACAAAAAGCAACATAATAGGCGTTTGGTGGTTGCACATCCATCTACACTTGGATGAGACATATCTAATGAGTGTGGCCAGTATAAATCTGGTAAGCATATTGAATGGACAATTCTTTCTAAATGAGGTCAAAAATATACTCTTTTCAGTATGTCAAAGTAGTGGAAGAGTGAAGAAATCAGGCGATACCTTTTAGAGGCTAACTGAGTATATTTGATAGTAAACTTTCGAGAGTATTAGCTCCCTTCTTCAGACATGGTGAAGAAGAAGACAAGAAACTGAAAATTCACACTTTTTATACACAAACAAGACATGGATCTTCAAAAGGATCTTTGAATAACAAAATGCAATATAAGTAGAGAAGTTATTTACAACAGGTCAGGAAATAAACAGTCTGGAAAACTTGTGGGGTGTGAGGGAGTGATCAGTAATTCTTGCTGTTATCTGTTTGCTATCAGATGGTGATTTGTGACCCTCACAGTTCATACATAGTGTGACATGAAACTGGCATGAATATTAAGTCCAAATTGCAGAGTTTGAAATTTTTGCATTAACTTGTATTCCCATTCCTTTCTCTCCCTCTGAGTCTTAAAATGTCCCATTAAAACCACAACCCGCAAATCTTCAATAGAGTGGTCTTCTCCAGAGAAATGTGCGGCCACTGGGAGATCTGTTCTGCTGTTATTAATGGTAAATCTGTGTGAGTTCATGCGCTGACTAAGTGTCTGCCCTGTTTCCCCCACATAGAGGCCTGTGGTGGTACAACATTATACTACTAGCAGGATGTCACAGGAGATCCACACAAGAACAAGGTAGTAATGCTAACCACATAGACTAACCTATAGCAGTAAGGCCTGGTCAAAATGACATAAATATATGGCATCTGGGTATTAAGTAGTTAATACTTCTCAGCAGCTGCTGACCAACATGTTGTCTTTGAGATTTAATAATTTAGCTTTTATGTGAGTACAGATCTGTTCAACAGGCAAGATCATCAATGGACTAGGGCTTTCTTCTTACCTGGAGTTCTGGTTTGTTCAGCAGAGCCCTGCTAAAAGCTGTGTAAACACCCTGTCTTTTTTCGGAATATTCAGTGATCCAGGTTGTCAAAGTAAAAAGGATTGTGTCTCTTTGTACATGGCGCCATCAGAGTTGTCCTGTGGCCATCTGAAACACTATCAGGTGCTTAATCCTAAACTAACTAAATACTTAGAAAGGCAATATAAGTAGATAAAGACAGCTGTAGATGTCCCTAGAATTCAGCCACCATAATGAATTAAAGGAGTGATAATTGGTGAGTCAGTAAAAAAAATCATAGTTAAGGGCAATGCAATAGTTAAGTTAAAATAAATTTAAAAAAATATTAATAATTAATAAAATAATGTTTCAGTTGTAGCAAAATACCACTTACCTAGTCATGTTTTGGGTACATGAAGCAGAAGCCAGGCAGCCAAGGGATGGCAGAGACATAGTACTGATGCATTCCAAAATCTCACAGACATGTAAGTTTTGAAATGGATTATTAAAAAATGATTGATAAATGATTAATATATGTTAATGGCTGCACAGCTTGGCATGTAAACCTGCAATACTGCCCAGAAATGAACAAGCATCAATCATTTAACAATCTGTTTTTATCAATCCATTGCATTATGGCTGCATTTCGGCTGTCCCTTGGCCTTCCACACTGTAGGCCAGTAGCCAAAACATTCATGGAGTCATGGAGTTGGGACCAATTTTGGTTAGAGTCAAAAAAAGTTACAGACTCTGGCTTCAAAATAAAATGATGAATTATTTTCAATTATATAATACAATTATTAATATTGTATGATTAATTCCATGCATAGTTTGTTATATATTTACTTGATAGGAATTCAATCACTGGCTTTTTAATAAATTAGAGGAGCTTTACTGCTTCTGACTGACCCTGGCTGTCAGTCATTTATGAAGAAGTTGGAGCAGGCGTGGAAAAATAGTGGAGTCAAAGTGAATGGTTTGTCCTACCGAGTCTACAGTCCTGCTTAAAAAAACCACCAAATATCTTAAAAGTTTACTAGTAGTCAAAAGTAGAATTAAAGGTTCTGTACATACAATGTATTTTTTTAATATGTACTTTTTTATTTTATGGTATTTATATCAAACATGTTCTGAGGGTGGAATTTTAAAGGGTGCTTTTGATGGATAGACTTCCATGGCCATTTCCTGTGTTGTAGTTTTTGGAGCAGTTATGGTGATTTCTGGTGTTTTTTTTTTGTTTTTTTTACATGAATACTTTATATGTGAATCCAGTCTTTCACCTTCTGTCAATACAATTTATTTATCCTCTAGAAGGCACATACACTACCTACCCTATAAATCCTTGTTCAACCCATTAAAGAGCCCTGAAACACAGCTAGGGATTTTGGTTAAGCTCAGAATCTCATACAAAAAGAAAAAAAAACCTCCAATCTATAGAAATCTGTTTTAGCCTATGGCCCCACGTAGCAAATCGCAGGAAAAAACACTACGGAAAAAAACATGGCAAAAAAAAAATCACAGTGGTTAACACAGCAGCCTTGCCGTGCTGGAGTCCTGGGTTCGAATCTGACCAAGGGCAACATCTGTTCTCCCTGTGTTTGTGTGGGTTTCCTCCCACACTCCAAAGACATACTGATAGGGAATGTAGATTGTGAGTTCTATATGTAACAGTGATTGACTACATCTGTAAAGCACTGCAGTATAAGATGCCAGCATTTCCGCAGGTATAATTGACATGCTGCGATTTACAAAAATGTATATTTCTGAAAACACAGCTTTTTCACTGCAGATTTTTTTCTGTAATGTGTGGATGGGATTAGCCAGAATCCCATCCACTTTGCAGGTACTTATTTTCACAATGTGGGGCCGTGGCCTTAGGCCAAGGCCCCAGGTCGCAGAAATGCAGCGGAAAAAAATGCTGTGTTTTACAGCACCAGCAAAGTGAATTACATTTTGGTTATCACTTCCACACATTTTAGAAAAAAGGACTGCGGAAAAGCTGCTTTTTAAAAATTGTGTGTGTTTTTGGAAAATGCAGTTAATTTTAGTTGCAAATCGCGAGCACTTTCCCTTTAGATTTAATAGGGGAAGGAGAAAAATTCTGCAAAAATCCAATTAAAAATGTTGCAGAGAAACAAGCAATGCATTTTCACTGTGTTTTTTTTTTTTTTTTGCTACGTGGGACCATAGCTTCAGGGTTCTTGCCCCTCATCAGTACAGAGCAGTGTGCTGCTCTCAGGTTCTCTTTCTTCCTTGTGTTCCTCATTATTGCCTTGAGTTCTGTATAGACCGCATAGTGGGGCAGGATAAAAGATATTATAACTTTTTCAAATTTTGGGATTATTATGATTATTAATTCTGTTCTACAAAATGGCTTGCAAATGCATAATTTCCTGCTGACCTATACTTTGAATGAGCAAAAAAATCATCTGAGCTCCTTATGGTTCACATCTGATTGAAGGAAATGTATAGCTTCCCTTATATTTCCACCCTTATATACAGGCTATTTATCACTCCGTACAGGTAAACAATATCTCAGTATTTCTCTTCCATCTATCTGCAAATTCATGGAATGAAGGAAAGGTGAACTTGTAGACGCCTGTGCACAAAGCCTTAAAAGTTGAAGAATATATCCCTGAGCTTTAGGCTTGGTCTCCTTCCTATATTACCCAGACATTGGGGGAGATTTGTATATACTACTGAAAATAAAAGCTATAGTCCATGTAAATCATATTTTGTCATAATGTCTAAATATTTTATTTCAATGAGTAATAATTTGTGTATCCAGTGAAATGATAAGTCACCCCACAGCTTCAAGGTGCCATCAAACACTATAGATGAAAAGAAGTATAAGTATTGTATTGAAGGTTGTGTGATTTCTGAAAATCTCAGTAACTGAACTGTATTTATTTAAAGGGGTTGCCCAAGTTATAAAAAAATTACCAAATGCTGAGTTTAACAGATTAATACAGCATATACAGTGCCTTGCGAAAGTATTCGGCCCCCTTGAACTTTTCAACCTTTTGCCACATTTCAGGCTTCAAACATAAGGATATAAAATTTTAATTTTTTGGTGAAGAATCAACAACAAGTGGGACACAATCGTGAAGTGGAACAAAATTTATTGGATATTTTAAACTTTTGTAAAAAATAAAAAACTTAAAAAGTGGGGCGTGCCAAATTATTCGGCCCCCTTAAGTTAATACTTTGTAGCGCCACCTTTTGCTGCGATTACAGCTGCAAGTCGCTTGGGGTATGTCTCTATCAGTTTTGCACATCGAGAGACTGAAATTCTTGCCCATTCTTCCTTTATTAACTTATTGTTCGAATTTTTCAAAAAGCAGTTTGACATTTGAATTCATGAAACTGTATTTTCTTAGGTAGTCTGTAGTTCCCTAACTGCTTGCAGACTCTCTGTAAATGTTCAGAAAGCTCAGAAATTTCAGCCCCCCCCCCCCCCCCCTTCAAATAAGAGCACTGTAGGACATTGAATAGAAGAATTTGAAGTGGGAAAGATGGGGTATGCAGCCGCAGTATTTTAGGACAAATAGAATGGGTCCGGGAAAACTGCAGAGTGGGGATGTGTGGTGGGTTTAGAGTACACCGACACAGCAAATATTAAAATCAAAATTGCTTTGTAACAATAGGTATAATCCATATTATGCTGAAAACGGTCAATTATGCAATGATTGTCAAATACACCTGAAAGGTTCAAATAAGAAGTATATATGTTATATATCTTATACACACATATATGTATATATTCTTGCTGTGTACTCAGTTTGTAATTTATGGAATCTAATCCATGTTATGGCAGTATGATCCCTAAAGACTGCTCTGAGCACATGGGTTCCTCAAAAACTTACCGAGTTATATTACGAAACATCTGTACTATTTAATGCTCTGTCAAGCCATGACAAATTTTGCCACACTGGCAGAATTCATAATCTCAGATGCTGAGACTTTTCTTATTTAGATTATTTGCAGAGAAGGAGTTCTATGGCATTTGTGTTTACATACATGTATAAATATAGTTTATGTATATGTACCAATCAGCCATATTAGTAAAACCACCTGCCAGATATTGTGTACAGCAGATCCCTCTTGTGCCACCAAAACAACTTTTAACCATAAAATTATGGATTGTCTTATTGCATCTGCCACTAAAACATTAGTAGCAATCCTTTGTATCCTGTAAATTGGTGGGGCCTCCTTGGAGTGGACTTGTTCTTCCAGCACATCCAAGAAGCGGTTGATCAGATTGAGATCAAGTCAATACCTTGAACTCTTTGAACCATGATAAAACCTTAAAAACAGGAATAATCTGGCTCCACCTTGAACTCTTTGTCATGTTCCTTTGTAAACAATATTTGTAGTGAAACAGGATGCATTGATGTGCTGAAATAGGCCACTGCCATTAGGGAATACCATAACTCCCAACCGTCCCGCATCTGGCGGGACAGTCCCAATTTTACACTGCTGTCCTGTGGTCCCGGATAGCATACAATTTGTCCCGCTATGCCCCTGAAGTGTTTTGCTGTTAACAAACTTTATTAGGATAGGGTAAAAACTAAATGGTACATGCTAAATCCTAGTGGACTAAAGGACCTTTCATGACGTCATGACCATGTGATCAGACTCTTGTATGGGCGGAGCTATTCTGGATACTGCGGGACAGTGTGATGTTACACAGAAAGCTGGGAACGAACGGTTACTGAAGGTGAGGGGAGAAGAGACAGTATGTGTGATCAAGAGGGGGGAACTGGGGCAGATGTAGGGGGCAGTTAAACTGAAGGCAGATGTAGGGGGCAGTTAAACTGAAGGCAGATGAAGGGGGCAATTAAACTGGGGGCAGATGAAGGGGGGCATTAAGCTGGTGACAGATGAAGGGGGGACATTAAATTAGTGGCAGATAAAGGGGGACATTAAACTGGGGGCAGATGAAGGGAGACATTAAGTTGGTGGAAGATAAAGGGGGACATTAAACTGGGGTCAGATGGAGGGGGGGACATTAAACTGGGGGCAACTGAAGGAGGGCATTAAACCATGGGGGGTAGCTGGAGGGGGACATGTCTGCCTTTAGTTGCCCCCAGTTTAATGTCCCCCTCCAACTACCCCTACTGTTTAATGTCACCCTCCAGCTACCCCATAGTTTAAGGTCACCCTCCAGCTGCCACAGTTTAATGTCCCCCTCTAGTTTCCGCCAGTTTAAACTGGGGCACGAGGAGAGGTACTTAATACCGTGGGGAAATTGGAGGGAAACATTATAATGTGGGGGCATATAATGTTAGGGTGACTGTAGGAGCATTATACTCTGTGGGAGCACATGGAAAAATAGATGAGAATGGGCGCATATTTTGTCCCTTTTTCTGTCCTTTGAAAGTTGGGAGGCATGGAATACCATTGCCACATTTGCGCAGGTGGTATGTATTAAAGTAACATCCAGACTAATTCAGGGATCCACGATTTCCTAAAAGCATCACACTGCCTCTTTTGACTTGCTTTTTTTCTTATGTTGCATCTCTTTCCCAGGTAAGTGATAGACACGCACCCACATCCACATTTGTCGGACCAGGTCCCTTTATTCATTTCTCCGGGATCCATTTCTGATGCTCATGTGCCCATTGTAGCCTTTTTGGAGGTTGACAAGGGTCAGCAAGGGCACTCTGGTCAGTCTGTGGCAACCAGCTTCAATGTTCTGACACTTTTCTATTATAGTGAGCTAACCTTATCTTTTCATGGACCACCTTTGGTAAGTCAGGCCAGAACATTATGCTCTTTCCTCCTTGTTACCTAATATATGGCCACCTATTGACAGGTGCCCTTGTATGTAGATAACTAATGTTATTTCACCTCAAATACTTTAACTTCAAAATATATCACAAATTCTACCATCATATTGAATTTCATTGTATTTCTGTTGATTAGCTTAAATAGGACATGTCAAATTTATGTAATCATAGATTTCCTTGAGGAATAACAGGGATGCTAAAAGACATATTTCTAAGTAAAGGTGCTCCAGCATTGATACTTCATGTGGAATAATATAAGTACAGTTTTTTTTTTTTCTAAGAAGGACATGTTAGGAGTAGTGATGGGTCTTGTTTAAAGGGAACATGTTATCAGAAGTTTTCTTACCCTTTAAATGATGTTAAATATATGTTTGTTTTTTTTGCAAATTTTCCATTTTGACTTTTTTTTTTGGATAAGGAGTCAGGAAGGGGTGTACAGTAAGGAAGTGAAGGAGGGTGGGGATTTACAAAAATAACAGAATTACAATATAAGAGCATATTCAACCAGATAAATGGCTGAAGGGCATATCTACATTAAAAGTAGATTCTTAAAGTCTTCAACTGTGTACTCTGCCCACTGAGTCTTATAAGAGACTCACACTTCCTGTTCTGTAGAGACCACTTTTCACTGGTCATTTCATTATCATCACAGGCAAGATTACAATGACAAGTAACACTCACAGTGTATATATGCAAAATAAAAGATAGACTGTTTACAGGTAGAGATGTGCGAACCGGTTTGGAGCTAAATGGACTAGACCCGAATTTCCCAGAAGTTTCAGGTTAGACCCAAACCCAACACTTTTGTGGTTCTTCACCCAAAAACACTATTATTTTCTGGAGTCTCTTCAGACCCCCGAGTATAATAATAATTGGAGGCCCAGAGGAAGTGTGGCAACATAACAAATAGTTATACTCACCTTGTCTCACTTCTCTTGGGCATCCTTGCAGCATCCAGTGTCGCACCCAGTGTCCTCTTCTGGCTGACATGATGCAGCGGTCATGTGGGGCCTTTCGACTTCAGGGCAAGCTCTGCCCTAAATGAAATAGAGGGCTGAACCTTATGAATATTTGCAGAAAAAAATCTTGTGAGGTTTGCCCATGTCTATTCACAGCTAACCTCTTCCCCATCCCTGCACAATGACCTCTGAACAGGTCACAGAGCATGCCTAGAATACTCTCCCATAGAAGTCAATGAACATCTCTAGACTACAGGTCCCTATGGCTCATGCATCTCCTGGCTCTGAATGCTATTAACAGCAATTCAGGGAAGATGGCTACCTTCATAATCATGTATAGAAAGTAGTAGGAAAAATTACATTCCCTTTAATGTGTCTAATATAAAAGCTGAAATATTTTATCTCTGTAGGGTTAATGCATGATGGGATTGATGGGGCGTGAATATGAATTAAACTGTAAATGTAGATGTATGTGCAGTCACCATAAGAATGGATACTTCAGGTGTGACTATAGAGAAATTGCATTGTTATTTGGTATATTTAATAGAGACCAAGTAGGCTGAATTACCTGGATGTGGCCTGGTATTAAAGTTGGGTAATAACTACTTAATAGTATTATTTGTCCTACTCTGTGCAAACATGGAACGATCAGATTTAATGGTCTTTTGGAGTCCACACAGTGACTTAATTTGCTGTCAATTATGCCCATAATGGGCTATTTGGCCATAGAAAGCCCATTGTATATGGGTATATTAACTTTCCAACCTTTTGGTGTATTAGCCTCTCCGTCACAATGAGAAGAAAATGAGAGAAAAACAACACTGACAGTTGTCAACGAAAGGGCATCTCTGCTGTTAACAGAGACAATGATATTGTATTCTTATCTTTTAACATTAAAGATAGGTTTGTGTAGTGTTAAAAGCAGGAAATGTCAGAGAATGTCCGCTGCCACTTGACGGAAATTTAGTCAGCGCGATATTCAAAATATCTGATGGACTTTAGCAGAGAGCTCCTTCTCGCTCTTGGCACAGGTTATTGAGAAAGATGAATCTCTAGGATGCTCATTTTGCTGCTACTGTCTCACAGATATAAAAAATAGCCCTTGAATTACGATGTTTTCATTGTATTTCTTACTTTACTGCTGCGGCTTCTCGTAATAAGGCTAATTTAGATGATGTGTCCTGTGGACCTTGCTCAACCTCCCGTCTATTTTTTTTCTCTTCCAGCTGTCATTTTGTGAATACATTTTTAAACATTTCCACAAAGTCAAGTACTATTTGTTACAGTGTGATTTACGTTGTAAGTCAGGGAGATAAAGTACCAACACTTCAGCTTCTGGGTTTTCACAGAAGGGTCTATACAAGAGGTCTTGTCATATCTCTCATCAATCATGTTTTCACTGTCAGGACATCTTGTTTATTGACAACTTGTAAATGACATTTATATACTATAATATCCAATGGAAAAGTTTAAAGGAACCCTATCAGCCGAAATATACAATAGGCTCAGGCTCGTATTGGCCCACCAGTGAACAGGTGAATACCCCGGTGGGGCCCTGAGCCAGGTAGACCCCCACCTTACCCTGACATGGCACAGAACACTCATTATAGGTCATACAGATACTCTTCATACAGCATCTCATCCAGGCTTTGTGTCGGTATAATGTACAGGGTAGATTATTTAAGAAACTACCCAGTTTATTTTTATGTACTTTACACACATTGGGTAGCTGAGATGACATCTAATCCAATATAGCCATTTAAACCCTTAAGAACAGAGTTTTGGGTATTGTGATATTTCATGTTTTCATTGTCATTTTCCAAAATCCTTAATTTTTTTTAATAAAAAAACAAATTGCTTGTATCACTATATTTTGAGAGCCATATTTTTTTATTGACCAAAATACAGGAATTTGGTCATGTTGCCATGCAAGGTAAATAAATTCTTAGTTTTGTCGCAAGGGTAGTTACAAACAAGACAATTTGAAATATGCGTAGATTTTTAATGTTTTTATTTTTTTACATTTTTTAAATAACAAAGGTGCTTTTTGTGAGTTTTTTTTAATACACATTGTAAGCGTTTAATTTTAAAACAAATTGCTTATGCTACCATATTTTGAGAGCCATATTTTTTCATTGACCAAAATACAGCAATTCTCTCATTTTTCTTTGCCATGCCAGACAGGACAATATCAAATATGCTTAGATTTTTATTGTTTATTGTATTGCTTTTTGTGAGTTTTTTTTAATACTGTATATATTGTAAGCATTTCATTTTAAGCACTGGACTTGACCAGCAGGAGGCTCAATCACTAGTATTATTTACTGCTAATACTTCTAGCAGTATCGCATGGGTGTACAACGATGGAGAGTCCGGGGTATTGGTTAGGCCCCCCCGCTGCATTGCAAACCAATAGCACCCCATAATCTTGTTGCAGGGGTGCTGATGAGAAAGAGGGGCAGTGACTTTGCAGCATCTAATGGGTTAAACTACCATGATTATAGTTATTTCAGATCATGATAACATTGTAGCAAGGAGTCAGCTACATGTTAATGCTCTGGGTATGCTGCCTCTAAACTGAGATCTTCTGTTTGTTACTATATTAAAGTTAGGCCGATGAGCATTTTCTAGAGCACACAGATGTCTCAGATTCCTCATTCTGACATAATCTTTGTATGGAGCTGGTTATGCTCTGATGTTATAGAAAACATCTGTATGATTAGAAAACCAGCTACAATATAATGTCCTGCACTGCCATTCATTGTGAAGACAGCATGCTAGCAACCATAGGCCACCTGCTCTAGGAATGGCTTTACATAGCTATGAAATGTATATGGGCAGTTCATGGTAAAATATGGATTCCTACTGAAAGCAAAATGACATTGTGAAACCTCTTTACATTTTTTAGGAAATCTGCATCCACCAGTTGCCGCTCAGGATCTGGAAGCTACAAAGGCAGGTTATCTTGAGAAGCGAAGGAAAGGTAAGTCATTGTGTAGTGTACATCACTGTATCAAAATCAGATGGACACTACTTATTTTATTTAGTGTTCTGTCCTTACCCCTATATGGCAAAGACAGTTTAAGGCCGGGGCCCCACGTAGTGTAAAGCTGCAATTTTGCTGCAACGGAAACACCATGGCAAAAACCGCAGCATTTTATAGTCCCTGCAAAGTCTAAATCCACACATTGCAGAAAAATATCTGCAGCGTTTGTGTGTTTTTGTAAATCGCAGCATGTCAATTATACCTTCGGAAGCGCTGGCTTTTTCCGCATAGGTATAAATGAAGCAGAAAGTCCGCAGAGGAAAACTGCGGATTTTCTGTGAAAAGCACTTTGGGAAAAACTGTGATGCGTTTCTGCCGCGGTTTTTCCCGCAGTACTTTTTGGCTGCAGCTAGCCTGAGACTAAGGCTCCACATTGCGAAACATATCTAAAAAACACTGCAGAAAAAACAGCAGAAACGCATTGTGTTTTTTTCCCGCAGTGTTTTTCATTGCGTTTTTGATACGATTATCTCAGTGGTTTTTCTTCCTTTATTAAATCCACAGGTAAAATTGACACGTGGCAATGTGTGGGTGGGCACTGCGGCCTCTTCATTGAATGAGAAGCATAGTCCATACATCGCTTAGTTGCTGTACTTGGTATTGCAACTCAGCCCTATCACTTAAATTTTATAACGGTTTATGATTCAGGTTTTTTGGACAAAGCTAGATGTGAGCTCAAAAGGAATGGTGAATATAAAACAAGGACTTTTTTTTATTCATGAGGATTTGACAGTCAGTCTCGGCACAGATCAACTCTTTGGAGGTGCACTCGATATGTATACCCTACAGCCCATGAAGCCAGAAGCAGTTGCACCTCTGAATAGCTGGTCCATGCTGGGGTCTGCTGTCAGGCCCCCACTGATCAGAAATTTTGCGGCATATCCTTGAGATGGACCATAAATAAAAATAAATCATGGTCTACCCCTTTAAGTATATTTTACTATTTTATGTGTGTTTTAACCATAGTCCATCTTATATGGTTTTGTAAAGTGATTCAGGGTATGCACACATATTTAATGTGTGTCTTTTTTTTTTCTTAATTTCCCATTTCCTTACTATAGTATTAGTTTAGCAGTGCTTATTCATTTAATTTAGCTATGGTATATGTAAGGCTGTGGTCACACTAGTGTTTGGTGACCGTTCGGGGATTCCGTCCCCCATTCCACTTAAAATATGCGGAGTGAAAAGTCCTGCAAGCAGGACTTTTCTCTCCACCTATTTCTGGTGGAAACCTGGCAGCCCCCATTAGAGTCTATGGGGTCCGCGGGTTTCCGCAGGTAACCGCTTTTTAAGCAGATAGGTTTTCCATTTTTTGGGTCCCCAATTGTTGCTGGCTATGTAACCAACCCATATATATAAAAACATATTTTAATATTGTATTCTATCTCCCTATATCAGATCACAGCTTTTTTGCATCAGAATGGCAGAAGCGCTGGTGTGTACTAACCTTAACCACTTTTTTCTACTATGGGAGTGACAAAGGTAAGTTGTTTTGTATTATGCTTTATTTATATAGAAAGATATATTAAACTCAATATTTCTTAACATTGTAATCTTACCGACAAGAATTTAAGGGACAATTTGTTTTAAAAGATTGCACATGTACGTTTGTGGTCACATGACTGGCATGGAAGCATGACATGTTTTTACAAATTTGTAATACATGACGGAGAACATGGCACATGAGAGCGTTATCAGTAACATAGTAAGGTGTATGGATATATACATCTACAAGTATGGTATTAGTTATGATAAATGTATCACTATATTACTGTATGTAAACCCTCAAATGTAAAGCACTATGGAATTAATGGTGCTATAAAAATAAACAACAATAATAATAATAATAATAATAAAGATTGGTGCATGTACCATTACATATTTGGTGCTTGACTCAGCTAAGCATATACCCTCAAGATATTGCCATAGGTGTTAAAGGTGTCTCCTCCTTTCATAGAAATAATAGGAATGCTCAGACAAGTCAAGCAACCATATTTTGGAGGGAGATTTATAATTGAAAATGCTTGGCAACATAAAAGATAAACCTATAGTTTTTGACCTGGTAGCAAAGACTTGACTTTCTTTAGGTAAAGCCCATCAGTATTAGACTAGAGGAGTCCAACTCTTGGTACTAGTCACAGCTCTCAACTTTTAGAAGTGGCTGTGCCTGGTTTTGCAGCTTTGTTTTATTCACTTGAATGGGAAAACCTATAGTGAAATGTAACATTAATACAAGTCATAGACCCCATGGAGCAGTACCTTGCATACAATGAAAGGGTGCCAGGAGTTGGAACACAATTTCCCATTTACTGCAACAAAAGCAGTTGTTCTTTTAGCCAACTTTCATACATTTTAAGACACAAACCTCTTGGGCTGGGACATGCCCACATTTGCCAGGACTGTTCTGAAATACTACCTACCTATCCGCTCCTCCAGGGGCTCTAGAACTTACTGTATGATGACACTTATTACAGGAGGGGGGATATAAATTCTTATCGCAGTCACTAATGATGATTAGACAGCAGCTGTTGCAGTTACGCTAGGTTCACACCTGTGCTTGGGTTTCCGTTCTTGGTAAGCCAATCTGCTTATAAAGCGGTTTCCCGCGGACTATAATGGGGTCTGCTGGGTTTCCGCCTGGTTTCCACCTGAAAAATGCGGAGAAGAAAGTAATGCTTGAAGGACTTTTTTCACTGCATTTTTCAAGTAGAATGGGGGACAGAATCCCTGAACGGGATGCAAGCGCTGGTGTGAATCCAACCTTACGATAAAGAAGATAACAGTTAAAGTTCCCTGACTATATACTTATAGTCTATTAGCTTATTTAACAGAATATAGGGTAGAAAGTAATCACACTGTCCCCACAGCTGGCAGAAATAGTACTGGCTCTAGCTGCTCATGTGATGCTGTGCTGAGGCATCATGGGATTGATAGCATGGCACAGAGAAAGAGATCAGCAGGACCAGCAGACAGGAGGCTAGACTGCAGGGAAATCATTGCTATATACATATATTCAGAATGTGAGGTGGAGTTGGAGTGATGGAAAGTTGATGGAAAGTGTTCCCACTGGAGTGCTTCTCTATAAAAAGCAGCTTCCTGCAGTAACCATAAGGAGAAGCTCAAAAGCTGTACTAAACCATATTTATTATTGAGTTCAATGGGAGCTGCTCATATCCAAATTCAGTAAGCCCCATCTAGTGGAAGACGTTTGGTCGTTTAGCTCCATAGCTATGTGATATATTATCATATTAATCTGCATAGAATGTTGGCCGTAAATATGACATCATTTTATTAATTGATAAGATCCCCATCTATACCTGCACCCTTACCAGGCATTCTTTACTATAGCAACTAATAACTGTTATGCTTCATTTGACCCTCCTTAGCATGTGGGTTACAGTTTCAGGCCCATCTGTATGTCAAATATATCAATGCATCATATTAAAGGATTATTTAGTTTGACTCTGAAATTCTCCTCGCAGATGGTGCAGATGTTTGGCCAAGGATTTCCCTTATAAAATGCCCCAAGATTCATAAAGATGTGTTGCTTTTTTCTTCCTACAGATGTTTCAAAAATGTGCCTGATAGAAAATACGATATGGCGCTTACTACATAGGATCAGTGTATAGCAACAGCTGGGGTACGCTAAGCTACACATTCATGAATCTTGGGTATAAAATTTGCATCCGACTGCATTTAGTTTGTTGACTGTAATTCTACATGGATTTTCTAAAAGCTCCAGGCACAATACCTTTGGCCGCTGCCTCATTTACATGGCCAGCCACTACAGATTTAACTACAGGTGCTGCTTTTCTTTATCTCTGACAGACAAACAGCAGAAAGGTGAATTTTCTCTAGAAGGGTACAGCGCCAGGATAAATAATACTCTACGCAAGGATGGAAAGAAAGATTGCTGTTTTGAAATCTACGCTCCTGATAAACGCGTCTATCAGGTTGGACTCTTTACGCCGCCGTATAAATTAAATTGATAAAACTGTAACATCGGCAGTCTAGGAGAGAGAGGAACATTTGGGTTGTAACAGCTCACTAACTGGCAGACACATCTGCACGGCGAGCTGATGCATATGGGAATATAATAAGAAAAACAAAATTCCGATAAAGTTCATGTCCTCCAAATTATAAAGCAACATTGCCGCATTGATATCAATTCTGTTGTTCCTTTTGTGTTTTACTACTGTCAATTTGTAGTCCGTGATATGGTATAAGAAAAGTTGAATTCCTCAGATAATAAATGCAGATTTATCAATACAAACACCTTAACCGCTAAATCACAACATGGCCGCCAGGGGTACGAGGGAATCAGACCAGACCCGTACGTCAGTGGAGCCTTTCAAGGATTTATCATTTCGGCATCAATACAGAATGTAACTCTAATACACTTTAAATATCTGAAATTGCATTTGAAAATCATTTAATTAACTTGTCAGGTAATGTGTTGGAATCTGACAAGAACATTTTTAAGAAAACTATACCCAGCAGTCGAAAGATATTCACGGGTGTCTTCTAATTGTCAAGGGCAAATTTCGTTCATCAGTTTTGGCTTTGACATTGATGAAGAGAAGCAGTTTTTTTCTGCACAGCTGCCAGCTGCTGATCACAGTTTCAAATCCATCATCCTCTGCTCCAATTACGTAAATTTGTCAAAATTAACTGTACATTATAAGAAGCATCCTTGCAAGAAAAGTATCAGTAGACACGTAAAGAATTTCTAATGTTTCCATAGTGAAGTGACAAGAATGTTAGTGATTTTAGCTGGCAAATCATTTGTGTCTGATTTTTTTTTTTTTTTTAGTTTGCTGCATCAACCCCCAAGGAGGCAGAAGAGTGGATAAGTGCAATTCAACTAGGTAAATGACGGAATACCTGACTATAGTGTGACGTGTCCTATGAGATATATGGTATTGTTTTATAATAGCATACTTATACTGTAGGACAGTGGTTCTCAACCTGGGGGTACACTGTGTGGTCTGAGAACTTTGTCCCCTCCCCTGCTAAGTAAGGGTGAATTCCCACACATGGCCACTCGCCATCCTTGCTTTAATAATGGACAGCCTGCTTGCCTTAGTAGGCTGTCTTAGCGGTAATTTAGAAGCATAATGAGTACTCCATCAGTACTACTTGTGTTGAGTGACTGTGTCAGAAAAAGAGGAGTGACACACAGCAAAAAGGGATTCAGAAAGGGGCATGTTTACCTCAAAAAGTTTACACCCCTCTTTACATGGAAGCAGGACCATCACATGATAGACTTCAGGTGCTGGGTCCATTCTCCCCAACACCACCTTCCACCACCACTTGCCTTATAATGAAGTCTGCCAAGGTTACAAAGTGGTGTCTGTCACTTAGATGGGGAGAATAGTACTCTATGCTGTGCCATTTTTTCCATCAAACCTGTGATAACTGTTGACGGAGGCTTCAGACAAAGCCTTATCTTGTTAATATTTATAACTGGAGTTAATATTCCATAAAGGCAGATTGTTCCAAAT
This sequence comes from Leptodactylus fallax, assembly GCA_947044405.1. NCBI lineage: Eukaryota > Metazoa > Chordata > Amphibia > Anura > Leptodactylidae > Leptodactylus > Leptodactylus fallax. Next base: position 493,898 of record CAMRHE010000581.1, read on the forward strand.
GGATTTTTTAGGTGTCTTGAAAGAAGCTCTGTTGGTATCAGGCCATGGACCCAATATAGTTTTAGTTTAAGGCCCCATGTTGCGGAAAAGCTGCTTTTCTTGTTGCAATTTTTGGTGCTTTTTTTTTTGAGCCAAAGCCAGAAGTAGACTGAGCAGAGGGGAGACATATAAGAGCTTCCTTTATATTTCACATATCTTTTGTAGCCTTTCCTGGGTTTGACTCAAAAAAATGCTGCAAAATATACAAAGAAGAAAAAGCAGCTTTTCCGCAACGTGGGGCCTTAGCCTAAAATTGTTTTTCTTCCTTATGTTTGATATATACCCTTGGCCCTAGTTTTAGGACATCTTTCAATGTTATTCTTTGGCCAAGGCTAATGCATATCTATCATTTTTCTGGCCTAGTACCACAGCCTTTAAAGTGACCCTCAAAAAGGCTAAAGATGCAACTTTTTTACCCTTGTGGAAATATTCCATCCAAGCTAGCTTGTTTCTACTGATCCAGAGATCCATAAGGAGTTTCACGTAAATGTTCCTTCAGAATGGCTGCCATGGTGGGGACTAAGAATGTATAAGGGTAGGGTGAGCTGCATTTCACTTTCCATTGGCACAACCAACAAACTGAAGATTGCAAGCATAAGGTGCAATAACCAACACAGGAGATGTCTCAGTTTATGTGGTGATTGATCATAAATATGACCACATTTGGAGAGGCGGTCCTTAATAAAAGTCATCTTTCTTCTTTATGTAGATGGAGAAACATATGATGATGTGTCCCAGCCAATTCCAACTGAGGATGATCATGAAGACATTTATGAAGAGCTTCCAGGTATAACGAAATCCTAAGTATTATTATATTTATTACTTTTATGTCCCATAATCCCTGTGCACATTTGTATAAAGGGAATGAATATAAAATTCTTTATATTTTATCTTATCTATGTAAAGGGATATTTCAAACTAGACCATTTTTGGCATATCTTCTACCCCCATTTGTGAGACAATAGTAGTCACGACATACCCTTCAATTTGCGTCTACCATTGACATCAATGGGCTAAGGCCCCACCTAGGGAACCACAGCTAAAAAAAGCAGCATTTATTTTACGCAACGTGTGGATGGGATTATCCAGAATCTCATTCACTTTGCTGGTACTGTAAAATGTAGCGTTTTTACTGCTGTGTTTCCACAACGTGGGGCCTTAGCCAAAAGGGATTTTTCTATAATCCTCATTTATGAACCATCCTTAGGTAGGTGAGAAATGTCCAATCAAATGCACCCACAGAAGTCACTAGAATGGGGGTCCAAGGCCGCCATTCCTACATGCTACATGTGTGCAGCCACTCCATTAATATAGTCATGTGATGGCCAAGTGATGTTCTCAGTTATATTTGTCAGTCCCATAGACTGAATGCAGCCGTAAGCAATGCTCGACCACCTCTACATTCCATTTCCGCCTCATTGTGGTCATGCAGTAGAGAGGATTTAGGGGCTCAGCATCTCTGTTCTAGTGATAGGAGGGTCCCAGTCGTGGTGTTCCAAATAAGCACATATTTGTCATCTATACTGCAGATAGGTGGTAAATGTTGATGCTGTAATACCCCATTAAGCTGGCCATACAGATTAGAACCAATTGATCTTAGTTGGAAGAAATAGATTTCCACAGATAGATTGTGTATACAGTATAGTCAGTATGAAGGGAGGATACCCCTTTAAGGCTAAGGCCCCACATAACAAGCTGCAGAAAAAAAACACTGCGGAAAAGGACGCGACAGAAAACGCATCACGTTTTTTTCTGCAGCGTTTTTCACAGAAAGACTTTCTGACTCTATTATACCTATATGGAAAACGCCAGCATAATTGACATGCTGCGGTTTACAAAGATTTATGTGTTTTTGAAAAAGGCTGCTCTTCCGCTGTGGATTTTTTTTCTGCAATGTGTGGATGCGATTCCAGATCCACTTTGCAGATTGCGTTTTCGCAACGTGGGGCCCTAAGTCTTGCTTTATTGCACTGATGGCACCAAATGACACATAAAGTTTATATATGTATACAAACATAAGGCTGATGGAGACCTTGAATTTCCAGGTCACTCTTCTATCTTGTCTCAAAATTCAACAAAAACTAAAACAAAGTACATCCTGCATGTGGATTTATCATTGCAGAACCTTATTAAATTTTCCTGCAACTGTAAGTGTAACCAATAGTCATGGCAGTAATCTTAAAACGACAATACAGTAATTTACTATCTACAAGAATAAAAGGTCTCAAAAATTGACACTGCTTTCCCCTGAAATTTGCTTGCTGCAAGTGTTTACTTGGCGGCACATAACAATACTGATTCTAGATAATGGCACAAATAGAGCCATTATAATGAAAAGGATCAGTCCTTATGGGAATTCTCTGCTTCTTACCTACTCTAATTTAATGACTTCCATGAACTAGTGTATTTGTCATCTTTTGCTAGGACTAAAGCTTTCCTGGAAATATCATACATTAAAGGGCAACACTTGTCCTACAATTTCAGTACATCAGCCAGAAGTAAACTCAGCCATCATGGTCTAGTACACTCATATATTGCAATGTGCTTTTCTCTACAGAAACTCCACCAGAATAAAAATTGAGAGAAAGAAAAAGGTTAATGCAGGGCATGTACTTTATTTTTTTTTTTCTAGCAAGGCATAGTATTAATGCCCATGAAGTACTCTTCTAGGGTACTTTTACACTTGCCATTTTAAGACTAAGGCCACACAATGCGAGTTCATATCAGGTTAGCTGCGGTGAAATCGCTGGCAATTAACCCGCTGCAAAGTATTATACATGTCAGTCATTGCTGTGTGATCAACTGCGGATTTCAACGTTTGAAATGTGAAGGGTGAAACCCAGACTAACTGCGCAAGAAACCCCTTATGAAACCTTTTTTGCTGTCGGCTGGTCTGATGCGAGATGTCCGCTATGAACATGCAGTGTGTGGTTTTAGCCTAAGATTGGGTCTATAGGCTGCAGAAATGCAATAAAAAAAACACAGAGTTTTACAGTCCCGACAAAGTGAATGAGTTTTTTTTTTTTAATTTCATCTACACATTGCATAACAAAAAGGAAGCGTTTCTTTAAAAACGCATCATGGTAATTTTGCCTGTGGAAATGCAACGTGTTCCCTATAGACTTTATATGCATAAGTAAAAAAAATACAATGGCAAAGCAGCAAAAACACAAGCAGCTTTGCTGTGTTTTTTTTTTTTCTGCTGTGTTTCCACAACATTTTTTAGCTGCATTTGGCCTTAGCCTCAAGCAAATTTTGTAAGACAATGTCAGGAGTGTCTTGTAACTCCTTGGAACCCCTTGCTTTGGCTTCCAAAATTGCATTTAAAACACATTTACAACACCCATAAGGGAAACTATATTAAACAAAACTTCAGTGGTGAAAGATCGTCGTCTCCATTTAATAAAAACCATACTATAAATACATATTTATTGACTAATTACTAGATCTAAATGTTACCTGAAGTACATACTGTATATATATATATATATATATATACAGTCATATGAAAAAGTTTGGGCACCCCTATTAATCTTAATCATTTTTAGTTCTAAATATTTGAGTGTTTGCAACAGCCATTTCAATTTGATATATCTAATAACTGATGGACACAGTAATATTTCAGGATTGAAATGAGGTTTATTGTACTAACAGAAAATGTGCAATATGCATTAAACCAAAATTTGACCGGTGCAAAAGTATGGGCACCTCAACAGAAAAGTGACATTAATATTTAGTAGATCCTCCTTTTGCAAAAATAACAGCCTCTAGTCGCTTCCTGTAGCTTTTAATCAGTTCCTGGATCCTGGATGAAGGTATTTTTGACCATTCCTCTTTACAAAACAATTCCAGTTCAGTTAAGTTTGATGGTCGCCGAGCATGGACAGCCCGCTTCAAATTATCCCACAGATGTTTAATGATATTCAGGTCTGGGGACTGGGATGGCCATTCCAGAACATTGTAATTGCTCCTCTGCATGAATGCCTGAGTAGATTTGGAGCTGTGTTTTAGATCATTGTCTTGCTGAAATATCCATCCCCGGTGTAACTTCAAATTCGTCACTGATTCTTGTACATTATTCTCAAGAATCTGCTGATACTGAGTTGAATCCATGCGACCCTCAACTTTAACAAGATTCCCGGTGCCGGCATTGGCCACACAGCCCCAAAGCATGATGGAACCTCCACCAAATTTTACAGTGGGTAGCAAGTGTTTTTCTTGGAATGCTGTGTTTTTTGGACGCCATGCATAACGCCTTTTTGTATGACCAAACAACTCAATCTTTGTTTCATCAGTCCACAGGACCTTCTTCCAAAATGAAGCTGGCTTGTCCAAATGTGCTTTTGCATACCTCAGGCGACTCTGTTTGTGGCGTGCTTTCAGAAACGGCTTCTTTCGCATCACTCTCCCATACAGCTTCTCCTTGTGCAAAGTGTGCTGTATTGTTGACCGATGCACAGTGACACCATCTGCAGCAAGATGATGCTGCAGCTCTTTGGAGGTGATCTGTGGATTGTCCTTGACTGTTCTCACCATTCTTCTTATCTGCCTTTCTGATATTTTTCTTGGCCTGCCACTTCTGGGCTTAACAAGAACTGTCCCTGTGGTCTTCCATTGGAAACTGACAGGTTAAATCTCTGAGACAACTTTTTGTATCCTTCCCCTGAACAACTATGTTGAACAATCTTTGTTTTCAGATCATTTGAGAGTTGTTTTGAGGAGCCCATGATGCCACTCTTCAGAGGAGATTCAAATAGGAGAACAACTTGCAATTGGCCACCTTAAATACCTTTTCTCATGATTGGATACACCTGGCTATGAAGTTCAAAGCTCAGTGAGGTTACAAAACCAATTTTGTGCTTCAGTAAGTCAGTAAAAAGTAGTTAGGAGTATTCAAATCAATAAAATGATAAGGGTACCCAAATTTTTGCACCGGTCAAATTTTGGTTTAATGCATATTGCACATTTTCTGTTAGTACAATAAACCACATTTCAATCCTGAAATATTACTGTGTCCATCAGTTATTAGATATATCAAATTGAAATGGCTGTTGCAAACACCCAAATATTTAGAACTAAAAATGATTAAGATTAATAGGGGTGCCCAAACTTTTTCATATGAGTGTATATATATATACAGTACAGACCAAAAGTTTGGACACACCTTCTCATTCCAAGAGTTTTCTGTATTTTCATGACTATAAAAATTGTAGATTCACACTGAAGGCATCAAAACTATGAATTAACACATGTGGAATTATATACTTAACAAAAAAGTGTGAAACAACTGAAAATATGTCTTATATTCTAGGTTCTTCAAAGTAGCCACCTTTTGCTTTGATTACTGCTTTGCACACTCTTGGCATTCTCTTGATGAGCTTCAAGAGGTAGTCACCTGAAATGGTTTTCACTTCACAGGTGTGCCCTGCCAGGTTTAATAAGTGGGATTTCTTGCCTTATAAATGGGGTTGGGACCATCAGTTGTGTTGTTCAGAAGTCAGGTGGATACACAGCTGATAGTCCTACTAAATGGAGTGTTAGAATTTGTATTATGGCAAGAAAAAAACAGCTAAGTAAAGAAAAACGAGTGGCCATCATTACTTTAAGAAATGAAGGTTAGTCAGTCCGAAAAATTGGGAAAACTTTGAAAGTGTCCCCAAGTGCAGTGGCCAAAACCATCAAGTGCTACAAAGAAACTGGCTCACATGAGGACCGCCCCAGGAAAGGAAGACCAAGAGTCACCTCTGCTGCGGAGGATAAGTTCATCCGAGTCACCAGCCTCAGAAATCGCAGGTTAACAGCAGCTGAGATTAGAGACCAGGTCAATGCCACACAGAGTTCTAGCAGCAGACACATCTCTACAACAACTGTTAAGAGGAGACTGTGTGCAGCAGGCCTTCATGGTAAAATAGCTGCTAGGAAACCACTGCTAAGGACAGGCAACAAGCAGAAGAGACTTGTTTGGGCTAAAGAACACAAGGAATGGACATTAGACCTGTGGAAATCTGTGCTTTGGTCTGATGAGTCCAAATTTGAGATCTTTGGTTCCAACCACCGTTGAAAGACTGTTGAAAGACCATTTCAGGTGACTACCTCTTGAAGCTCATCAAGAGAATGCCAAGAGTGTGCAAAGCAGTAATCAAAGCAAAAGGTGGCTACTTTGAAGAACCTAGAATATAAGACATATTTTCAGTTGTTTCACACTTTTTTGTTAAGTATATAATTCCACATGTGTTAATTCATAGTTTTGACGCCTTCAGTGTGAATCTACAATTTTTATAGTCCTGAAAATACAGAAAACTCTTGGAATGAGAAGGTGTGTCCAAACTTTTGGTCTGTACTGTATATATACACACACATACACGTATACAAAATTGTTGATACCCCTCGTTTAATGAAAGAAAAACCCACAATGATCACAGAAATAACTTGAATCTGACAAAAGTAATAATATATAAAAATTCTATGAAAATGAACAAATGAAAGTCAGACATTGCTTTTCAACCAGGCTTCAAGAGAATTAAAAAAAAAAAAAGAAAACTCATGGTTTTTCTTTCATTAAATGAGGGGTACCAACAATTTTGTCCACATGTGTATATATATATATATATATATATATATATATATATATATATAGTAGATACCGGTATTTGTTAGCTGGTTTCTGCAGATTTAAACTGGAAGTCTTCTTTTTGATGCACCAGATGGTAGCTTATTTTAACACTCGCCACCTAGTGGCAGAAATATATAATGAAGTGTGATGGAAATATCAGTTGACAAGCTGGCATCAGTAACATCTGTAAATAATCAAGGCAACAAAAACATACAAGCAAAGGTCATGTTATCTTTTTAGGAATGTGCCAAATACTGAGCCTAAAGAAAGCTACATTTCCATACTGTACCTCCATGTACACAGAGGCAAACTAAAATTTTTACTAATGGAATGCAACAAACTCTGCAACCAAGAACACAGTTTTCAGCAATGTGTGGTCTCAGCCTAAGGAGGTTTTCTCATTTAGGATAAATGCTGAGTATGGTAATTTACTGAAGGCATTAAGTGGAGGTGCACAGAGTGCCTACATTTCCAGAATGTGCAACTAAATTCTTTCCTTCTCCTGCTGTACATGGATCTTAGATATGGTGTTCTAGCAACCATCTAAAGATGTATAACATTGCATTATTTTTTTAATACATTTCAGAAGAAGTTTTCAGAATACATATGGTTGTACAACTTTTATAGGCTTGCTAGTCCTATTTAATCCTTGATTTGGATCATTAATTTCTGTGGTGTAGGACGTGACATTATAGGTTTGTCTGCACATCTTAGTTAGGCAGGACTTAAAGGGGGATTCCTTTCTCAGGCCTTTATGGAATATCCGTATCCGCTCTAAAATGAATATATTTTTATCCCCCGCAGCAAATATGACAAATGTATGCATACATCTATATAGATATAGGTGTATATCTATATATATAGAAAAGAAAAGTCCAAATCAGCACAGCAATAAAAAAGACAAACAAGGTGCAAATCCTCAGGAAGATGGCGACTTCCAATCAACATATAAAAAATAAAAACAACAGCACTCCAGCAGATGCAATAGCTAGCTTGTCTTTATTCCAAGGCAACGTTTCAGTCACCTTGGAATAAAGACGCACTAGCTATTGCATCTGCTGGAGTACTGCTGTTATATATTATATACAGTTGTGCTAAAAAGTTTACATACCCCGACAGATTTTTTGGTTTTTTGGCCTTTTTTTCAGAGAATATGAATGATAACACAAAAACTTTTTCTCCACTCATGGTTAATGGTTGGTTGAAGCCATTTATTGTCAAACTTCTGTGTTTTCTCTTTTTAAATCATAATGACAACCAAAAACATCAAAATGACCCTGTTCAAAAGTTCACATACCCCAGTTCTTAATACCGTGTATTGCCCCCTCTAACATCATTGACAGCTTGAAGTCTTTTGTGGTAGTTGTGGATGAGGCTCTTTATTTTCTCAGATGGTAAAACTGCCCATTCTTCTTGGCAAAAAGTCTTCAGTTCCTGTAAATTCCTGGGCTGTCTTGCATATGCTGAGCACTTGAGATCTCCCCAGAGTGGCTCAATGATATTGAGGTCAGGAGACTGAGATGGCCACTCCAGAACCTTCACTTTCTTCTGCTGTAGCCAATGACAGGTCGACTTGGCCTTGTGTTTTGGATCGTTGTCATGTTGGAACGTCCAAGTACGTCCCATGCGCAGCTTCCTGGCTGATGAGTGCAAATTTGCCTCCAGTATTTGCTGATAACGTGCTGCATTCATCTCTCCTTCAACTTGAACAAGTTTCCTGTGCCTTTGAAGCTCACACATCCCCACATCATCAGTGATCCACCTCCATGCTTTACATTAGGAATGGTGTTCCTTTCATCATAGGCCTTGTTGACACCTCTCCAAATGTAACGTTTATGGTTGTGGCCAAAAAGTTCTATTTTTGTCTCATCACTCCAAATTACCTTGTTCCAGAAGTTTTGAGGCTTGTCTCTGTGCTGTTTGGCGTATTGAAGGCGAGATTCTTTGTGGCATTTGTGCAGTAATGACTTTCTTCTGGCAACTCCACCATGCAGCCTATTTTTCTTCAGGTGCCTCCTTATTGTGCATCTTGAAACAGCCACACCGATAGTTTTCAGAGAGTCCTGTATTTTAGTTGATGTTATGTGTGCGTTTTTCTTTGCATCCCAAACAATTTTCTGGGCAGTTGTAGCTGAAATTTTGGTTGGTCTACCTGACTGTGGTTTGGATTTTACAGAGCCCCTGAGTTTCCATTTGTTAATCACAGTTTGGACACTACTGACTGGCATTATCAATTCCTTGAATATCTTTTTGTACCACTTTCCTGTTTTATACAGTTCAACTACCTTTTCCCGTAGATCTGTGGACAATTCTTTTGCTGTCCCCATGACTCACAATCCAGAAACGTCAGTGGCTGGAGGAAAGATGCAACAGTCTGTCTGGATCCCAGAAACTCACTCAGCTTTTATGCACACACACTGATTACAAGCAAACAGGTCACAGGTGAGGATGTTACCTTTAGTAGCCATTCAAACCCCTTTGTGTCAACTTCTGGGCATGTTATCAGGCCAAAATCACGAGGGTATGTGAACTTTTGAACAGGGTCATTTTGATGTTTTTGGTTGACATTATGATTTAAAGAGAAAACACAGAAGTTTGACAATAAATGGCTTCAACCAACCACTAACCATGAGTGGAGAAAAAGTTTTTGTGTTATCATTCATATTCTCTGAAAAAAAGGCCAACAAACCAAAAAATGTGCTGGGGTATGTAAACTTTTTAGCACAACTGTACATTATACTACATGAATAATGTATACATTTTTTTTTTCAGTGGTGAATATTACTGTTTTTTTTCCCACTGCCCACCCCAAAGATTAATAGAATTTATGAAATACAATACATGTATCAAAATGGTTCTTAAAAAAAACAAAAAACACCCCCATTTTTCATGATCACTGAGGTCCAGCGGTTAAACTGCATCAGACATTTATCCTGTTTCCTGAGGAGGGGGACTAAATGTTCTTAGTTACTTTAAACACACTTTTACAGATAAAATTTATGTCATAAAGGGGTTAAACTGCGCTTCAACCATCTTTGGAAAGATCAAGTGTTTGCCAGGAGTCTGGAAAACAGGCCCATGTTGATCTGCTGATCATTTAAAAGGGGTTATCTTTGATAAGACACCCTTTTAATTGGAATTTTGTAAAATTCTTTGAGGATCTGTCCTCAGTCAGAAGTACATGGATCTTGAAGCTAGGATCTTTTAATGCATTTTCTACAAAACTGTTTCTGTAAGAGAACCAAAAACCACTTAAACTCCTTAATGACATAGTGTGCATTATGGGCTGTATGGAGAAGGTTCAGGAGCTAAGCCCGTTCCATGCAAGGTGGGTACCAGCTGTATAATAAACCTGGCACCCACCACTAACAGCCACAAATGGTGCCAGTCCAGCCAGCTGTTAACCCTTTCGATTCTACAGTCATTTGCAACTACAGCATTGCAAAAGTGCTGGCACCATGGCACTACCTTATTGGAACGATTGATGCCCCCAAGTACATCATGGGGGAGGTGATTGGTTGCTATGACAGCTGGATGCCTTTTGAATGTAGTGTGTAATAGAGGATCAGCAATTTTACATTATACTCTAATACAGTAGTATAAATGTTTTGTATGAACATTGATGCAAGTCGTCTAGAGTGACTCAGTGGTTAGCACTGTAGCCTTGCAGTACAGAGGCCCTCGGTTTTAATCCAGCCAAGGATGGCATCTCCATAGGGAGTTTAGATTCTAAGCCCTATATGAGACAGTGTTGACAATATATGTACAGTGCTGCAGAATATGATGACATTATATAAGTATGCAAATTAAAGAAATAACATATTTAAAAAAAAAATTAAACATTCAAATCAACCCCTTTACCTTGATAACATATAAATGAAGATAAACATACAGTGGGAAAAAAAAGTATTTAGTCAGCCACCAATTGTGCAAGTTCTCCCACTTAAAAAGATGAGGCCAGCCTGTAATTGACATCATAGGTAGACCTCAACTATGAGAGACAAAATGAGAAAACATATCTAGAAAATCACATTGTCTGATTTTTTAAGAATTTATTTGCAAATTATGGTGGGAAATAAGTATTTGGTCACCTACAAACAAGCAAGATTTCTGGCTCTCACAGACCTGTAACTTCCTCTTTAAGAGGCTCCTCTGTCCTCCACTCATTACCTGTAGTAATGGCTCCTGTTTGACATTGTTAGCAGTATAAAAGACACCTGTCCACAACCTCAAACAGTCACACTCCAAGCTCCACTATGGTGAAGACCAAAGAGCTGTGGAAGGACACCAGAAACAAAATTGTAGACCTGCACCAGGCTGGGAAGACTGAATCTGCAATAGGCAAGCAGCTTGGTGTGAAAAAATCAACTGTGGGTGCAATAATTAGAAAATGGAAGACATACAAGACCACTGATAATCTCCCTCGATCAGGGGCTCCACGCAAGATCTCACCCCGTGTGGTCAAAATGATCAGAAGAACTGTGAAGGATCCGGGTTTACCAGGGCCTCGCGCCTGGCCTACCTGCGATCACTTTGATTACCTCACACCCACTTTCCGTGAGTGAGGCGGGTCAACAGAGGGTAGTACGCAAACGAGCCTTCTAAATTTTATATATTTATTAACCCCTAAATGGGTCGATACTAAACACTCAACACATACATAGAATACATGCAGCGGTTAACAAGCAGATACAAGTGGAAATAGCATAACACGGTACATAACAAATAAAAAATGGGGATAAAAGAAAGAAAAGGATATATATTACCAACACCAGCTTGTGCAGGTTATCTCTGGCTTCCAAGTGGGATTCAGCCAGGGCACTTACTTATGGGACGACCGGCAGCACAGCAACTTAACCAGGTCAAATGGCAGAAGACCTCTGGAACAAGCAGTTAGTCCATTTCTCTGAGCCCATGTGGTAGGCTAAGAGCAGTCTTGGGCAAAGCATGTGTTGCTTACATGCAGTGACATCTCTGTTAGAGTCACAAAATGGCCTCCAGTTAGGCTCCCTAGGCCGCATGGCAGTCACATGTTAGTCACATGACTTCCCCCACAGCTGGCCTCCAAGAAACGTGCATCTCCAAATCCACAAGACAACAGAGCCCCGTTCAGCCTGGGCGGAGCCTTTTTGTCTCCCCTGGTCTCCTCCCTGAGTGAGGTCACCAGGGGGAGGAACCCCACCCCCTCTCTACATTTCTCAGAATAACTTTTCAGTATAAGTCTATGCCTGATGTTTATAGAGTCTGGCTGGTAGTATAATGGGGTTCCTGGCGAGATCCCCAATACATAGACTCCAAGTTTGACACTCCAGCTCCCTTTGGGTAAGGAGATCAGTGCCTGCACCTTTCCTGGACTATGAACGGGGCCATGTGTATATTCTGAGTGTGCATCTTGACCTGACGCAGCTGGGTACTTTATTGGATTGACTGTAAGATGTTCCCCAGGCCAGATATAGTCATAAAACCATAACTCCTTAGAACTGAGTAGGGTGCCACTGAGTCTCTCAGGGATATGCGGATCGTTTGCATAAAGCATCCTGTCTAAACGAATCCCTGCTGGGTTAGTGGGGGTGGTAGTCTTATGCAGATGAAGGCTTTTGACCAAATGGCTGCTTGCCTCAGGGACAGGACAATAGACCTGAACTAGAGAGTAGTTTGACCACTTTCCAGGTACTCTGCTAGGTCGGATTCTAGGCCCCAACCCCCGCTGTGCAGCAGTATAGGCCAATCTTGATACATACATGCCATACATGCCCTAATATCATCACAAGAACAGTGAGCAGAAATCCCAGAACCACACAGGGGAGACCTAGTGAATGACCTGCAGAAAGCTGGGACTAACGTAACAAAGGCTGCCATCAGTAACACACTACACCCCCAGGGACTCAGATCCTGCAGTGCCAGACGTGTCCCCCTGCTTAAGCCAGTACATATCCGGGCCCGTCTGAAGTTTGCTAGAGAGCATTTGGATGTTCCAGAAGAGTATTGGGAGAATGTCATATGGTCAGATGAAACCAAAGTAGAACTGTTTGGTAGAAACACAACTCATCGTGTTTGGAGGAGAGTGAATGGGGTGGCAACATCATGCTTTGGGGCTGTTTCTCTGCAAAGGGACCAGGACGACTGATCCGTGTACATGAAAGAATGAGTGGGGCCATGTATCGTGAGATTTTGAGTGCAAACCCTTCTATCAGCAAGGGCATTGAAGATAAAATGTGGCTGGGTCTTTCAGCATGACAATGATCCCAAGCACACTGCCAGGGCAAAGAAGGAGTGGCTTCGTAAGAAGCATTTCAAGGTGGTGGAGTGGCCTAGCCAGTCTAAAGATCTCCACCCAATAGAAAACCTTTGGAGGGAGTTGAAAGTCAGTGTTGCCCAGCCACAGCCCCAAAACATCACTGCTCTAGAGGAGATCTGCATGGAGGAATGGGCCAACATACCAGCAACACTGGACTTGTTCTTTGCCAACGTGAGGGAGGCATATAATTCATCAGCCCTACCGCCCCTGGGGAGATCGGATCACAACCTAGTACATCTCCGACCTGTGTACAAGCCACTTGTACGTAGAGAACCAGCTGTCACCCGCACAGTGAGGATATGGTCCGAGGAGAGTGATGAGGCTCTGAGGGATTGTTTTGACACAACCGCATGGGAAGTTCTGCAGGATTCTTATGGAGAAGATATAGAAGGACTCACACACTGCATAACAGACTACATTAATTTTTGTGTGGACAACACAGTACCCACAAAAGTGGTGAGGTGCTTCTCCAATAACAAACCATGGATTAACTCTGATATAAAAACACTACTTAAGGAGAAAAAGATGGCATTCAGGACAAGAGATAAGGAGGGGTTGGAGGAAGTACAAAAGGAGCTGAGGCATCAAATCAGGCAGGGAAAAGCCAGTTATAAAAAAAAAATGGAAAAGCAAATGGAAAGAAAAGACATAAGGGGGGTCTGGGAGGGGCTTAAGTCAATTTCAGGTCATAAACAGTCTGTCTTCCAGATTGAGGCAGATGTTAATTGGCTTAATGAACTAAACCTATTCTTCAACAGATTTGATCACACACCAGCTCCTCCCACCCCAGTATGTCCTTCAGCTTCCCCCACCACAATGACTTCACCTCATTCACCCCATGTAGCTACTTCCCAACAGACCAGTAAATCCAGAAATCCATCTTTATCTGGCCACAGTCTGACCTTCACACGGGCCCAGGTGAGGAAGGAGATGAAAAAGATCAAGGCGAGGAAAGCCGCAGGGCCAGATGACATCAGTGCAAGGCTAATTAAGACTTGCGGGGACCAGCTGTGTGTTATAATTACATATATGTATAATATGAGCCTGAGGCAGGAAATAGTCCCTGAATTATGGAAATCTTCTTGTGTGGTACCAGTTCCAAAGAAACCCCACCCTATGGACCTCAACGACTACAGACCTGTAGCACTGACATCCCACCTGATGAAGATCTTGGAGAGATTGGTTCTCACACATCTCCGCCCTCTAGTGAGCCCCGCTATGGACCCCCTCCAGTTTGCTTATTGGCCGGGCATTGGGGTAGATGATGCCATCATCCATCTTCTGCACAGGGCTCTGTCTCACCTGGAGAAACCAGGGAGCACAGTGAGAATAATGTTCTTTGACTTCTCCAGTGCTTTTAACACCATACAGCCCAGGTTATTGAGGGACAAGCTGGGCCTTGCTGGAGTGGACCACCACCTCTCCAACTGGATCCTAGACTACCTCACAAATCGACCTCAATACGTGAGAGCCCGAGACTGTGTGTCAGGTACCGTGATCTGTAATACGGGGGCACCTCAGGGTACGGTTCTCGCCCCTTTCCTCTTCACACTGTACACTGCAGATTTTAGGTGCAACTCATCCAGCTGCTACCTACAGAAGTATTCTGACGACTCTGCAATAGTGGGCCTCATCACAGACGATGATGACAGGGAGTACAGAGAACTGAACCAGGATTTTGTGGACTGGTGCCACCGGAACCACCTGAAGATTAACGCGGGGAAGACCAAGGAGATGGTGGTGTACTTCCGCAAAGGCAGAAGCCCTCCTAAACCAGTGGACATCCTGGGGACGGGCATCGAGATTGTGAACACCTATAAGTACCTGGGTTTGCTCCTTAATAATAAGCTGGACTGGGCAGATCATATGGAGGCCCTGTACAGGAAGGGCCACAGCAGGCTCTACCTGCTTAGGAAGCTGAGAGCCTTTGGAATCCGGGGGGCACTTCTTAGAACTTTCTTCAACTCGGTAGTGGCATCAGCCATCTTCTTTGGAGTGGCCTGCTGGGGGAGCAGTATATCAACCAGGGACAGAAATAAACTTGACAAGCTGATTAGAAAGGCCAGTTCTGTCCTGGGGAGCTCACTGGACCCAGTGCAGGTGGTGGGTGACAGAAGGATACTGTCCGTGGTGAGCTCCATGCGGGAGAATAACTCCCATCCCATGCATGAGACTGTGATTGCACTGGGCAGTACTGTCAGTGACCGACTGCTCCACCCTAGGTATGAGAAGGAGCGCTATCGGAAGTCTTTCCTCCCCACCGCGGTTAGGCTGTACAACCAACACCGACCTAAGCAGAGATCATTACACACAGAGAACTGAAATATCTCTCTGCCTGTTAAATCCCCCCCCTCCTCTGCTACTTCCTATCTGTCTGTCTGCTATTAATGTAATGCCTCTCACCTTGGAACATTCCTGAGCATGTTGTATTTGTATTTGTATCTGCTTATCTTTGCTGCTGTAACACACTGAATTTCCCCATTGTGGGACTATTACTGGACTATTATTATTATTATTATTATTATCTGCATGGAGGAATGGGCCAACATACCAGCAACAGTGTGTGCCAACCTTGTGAAGACTTACAGAAAACATTTGACCTCTGTCATTGCCAACAAAGGATATATAACAAAGTATTGAGATGAACTTTTGTTATTGACCAAATACTTATTTTCCACCATAATTTGCAAATAAATTCTTTAAAAATCAGACAATGTGATTTTCTGGATTTGTTTTCTCATTTTGTCTCTCATAGTATTATGTCAATTACAGGCCGGCCTCATCTTTTTAAGTGGGAGAACTTGCACAATTGGTGGCTGACTAAATACTTTTTTTCCCCACCGTATTAGGTATCTCCACATCCAAAAATGCAATAGCTATTAAAAAAAGTTTAATAAGTAAAAATGGCTGAACCACCATTTTTTCACTGCTTCACCTCCTAAAAAAAATTTATAAAAAGTGATAAAAACTTCACACATTCCCCAGAATGGTATAAATGAAAACGTCATCAGTCCTAAATGGAAATATGAAAAAGTTAGGAGTGTCAGAATATGGTGAAGCAAAGATGTTTTTCTATTTTTCAAAGTATATGATTTTTTTTTTTTTAAAGGTATGAATTTGGTATCACCATGATCATACTGACCCACTGAATATTGGTAATACATAATTTTTACCACACAGCAAATGCTGTAAAAATTTAACTCATTAAATTTTCACAAATGTTTTTTTTTTCCAATTCCACCCCATTTTGAATTCTTTTTTCCAGCACATTGAATAGAACATTAAATGTTGCCAGTATGAAGTAAAATTTGCTCTGAAAGAAAAAATCCTAATGCAAATTTGTAAATGGTAAAATTAAAAAGTTATGGCTGTTATGGCCCTTGGAATGTGGGGAGAAATTAACAGAAACATAAAAACAAAAATTGACATGGTATTTAAGAAGGTTAAAGGAGTTGAAAACAAACTCAGAATGGGTTAAAATGGAAAAAAAAAAATCTTCACTCACACTACCGATCCCTCGCCTCTCCCTTTCTGACAATTAGCAGATCTGCTTTGGTTTCTACTTCCTGTTGTTGCCTTAAAGGGGTGTCTGGGATAAAATATGAATTAACCACTAAACTAAACCCCCTCCCCCCGCCTAACTTCTAATTTACTTCTGTTATAAAAAAAAATCTATAATTACCCATATCCCTGGGGCGGTCATGTGACCGCCCCAGGGACATTTTCTGATAATCCAGTGATGTTCCATTTCACCACTTTCGAAACGGAACGTCACCAGTATTCCCCCCCAACCCTATCAATACTTACGTGTCTTGATGTCCGGGAACGGCTCCTCCCCTCTGTGTACGGGATAGGAGCGTCTCCAGGTTCTGCATAGTGAAGGAGAAAGAGGAGCCATCTCCCAGAGAAGAAGAGAGGTAAGTATGATGCGATGGAGGGGCTAGTAGTCGGCGGGATAGGTTAGCTAGGGAGACAGGTAGTTGGGTGTAACGGAGTGAGAGAGGAGGGGGGCTGAGTGAGAGGGAGCTATTGTGGAAGGTACACAGGAAGCTACACAGCAGGAAGTCACACCATGTAAACAAATGCAGAGGATGCCAGGCGCTCCCACAGACACCCAGAAATCACTCAAAACACTGCTAAAGGTATATGGGTGTATTTATTAACAGACCTTTAAAAAAAAAAATATTTTTTTGCCCAGAAAACTCCTTTAACACCAGAAAATACCAAGAAATGATCTCTTAGCAAATCCTTGGTCACTGACATGACCCACCTTAGCTGGTGATTGGCTGAGTGGACTTTTCTTCTGTGCCAGGAGGAAGTAGAGACCAGTGGAGACCAGTGAAGACCTTCTAAGTGTTGCGACAGAAATGGCACGGGATTGATGAGGTCAATACTAAGAGTGCTTTAAAAATTCCCCCAACAGCCCCTTTAGCTGTAATGCAGCTTTATACAACTAAGCCTCCTATGAAGAATACCACAGCTCACTGTCATGTCATTTCTAAAAAAAAAAAAAAATGGGGTTAATCTTAATGTAAGTCATGGCAAATGACAGTATTTGTTGTTGTATCTTATCACATTAATACACCTCTTGACCCCTGGGCTCCAGAGCTTATGGAGAAAGCAGTGAAAACACGAAAAAGCAGCTTGTTAGTTTTATGTGTTTGGTTGCCTCCTAGTCATATCTGTTCGTGGGTCACCCATGCAATAAGTGCAGAAAATCTTTTCTCTAAACAATTTGCAAGCGATTGTGCGATAGAAAGAAGCATC
Source organism: Leptodactylus fallax (assembly GCA_947044405.1). Lineage (NCBI taxonomy): Eukaryota > Metazoa > Chordata > Amphibia > Anura > Leptodactylidae > Leptodactylus > Leptodactylus fallax. Next base: position 511,615 of record CAMRHE010000581.1, read on the forward strand.
TGGGAGCCAGACTTTTCCTGTACAAGCTGCCAAAATGCTGGATTTCCTATTTGTAAAGTGTAGTACAGTAAGGAGACTGTCCCTCTCTGGTCATGTCCTGTAAATTACATTCTCAGGCATAAGTCTCATCTGGGCCAAGTTTATATCAGTCTACAATAACCGCAGTTACCTAAATTTCCTTGTCTCTGTGTACAGAAGAGGCTACATTCTGAAATTAAGCACAGCTTGTAAATACTTCACATTTTTCTGCTATTTGGAGGATGAAGCAGCCGGCTCTGTTCTATATCAGTATGTCATAAAGCTAAAATATACAAAAATAAGTTAAACTCGCATTATTTATGTCATGATCATTTCTAAAACTCACAAGCTGTATAGTCGGTAATACATTTTATTACAGGCACGTAATGATTCATCAGGGATAAAGTACAGAGCTTTTAAAACCCCATAGAAATCTAAATCATCTTCAGCATTCGCAGAAGGACTACCAAGTGGAAGATTCATGTATGTTGGTTAGATTTTGGAACTAAAAATACGATGTCTTGGATCCCTCCATGAATGTTATAGTTTATCTTCATGTGATATCTGTCATATAAGACAGTTAATTCTAGTTATTGGGCCTTCATTCTGTGTGTGTTCTCACATTTGCCTTGCTATATAGACAGTGTTGGACTGGCCCACCAAAGTACCAGATTATCCTCTAGTGGGTCCAGTCTCTACCACAATAAGGGTCCAGCAGAAGACACCAAATGGTACTATGACCTATTTCCTAGGGTTTGTTGATGGGTGGGCCCTAGAGTCAGGGTGGGCCCAAGGAACCTCAGTCTGACTCTGCATACAGTGACTATACAAGGGTTGCTGATAAAAAGTAAAAAACTTTAATCTCTAGTGTTCAAAAATTAATTTATTCTGTGTTAAAAAAAAAATCTGTTTTTACAGTGTTTTTTTCTAAATAATATATTTTTGGATGTGCATTTCTTATGACATATTTAACAGTCTTTAAGTATATAGAGAAAATGTGTAGAGCATACTGCATTATAAAATAGAAAAAAAATGACCAACAAAAGCCACAAACAATGAATGAAATTCATATGGTGAGTAAAAAAGTTTAAGGAGAACTAACCATTTAATTATATGGGGCTCACACATTCCAAATGGCTGGACCTGGCCAAACTCTACAGATATATGTTTGTATGGCGTAAGTTTGGACCCAGGTAAAAAAAATGTCAATAAAATGTTTACTGTCCCTTCTAAAGCAACAACAAAAAATAAAAATAAAACAGCATGTAGTTGGCATATAGTTATGATGAGACTCCATCTTCATTTTTAGATTTTTTTTTTCTATCTCTTCCTCTGTGCTCTGCTGCCAATCCCATGATGCCTTAGCACAAGTGCAGCTAGAGCTAGTACCATCTCTCCCTGCTGGGAGTACACTGTGATTTTCTTCCCCTTTTTATTCTCCGAAATAATCTAAAATACAATAAAAATACAGTCATGGAGGCTGTGCTGTGACCCCTTCATTATAAGTGTATGAAGGGAACTTTCTTATCATTATCAGTATCTATGATAAGAGTTTTTGTCCCCCCCTTACCTATGGAAAACCATGCAATTTCACAAAACAGAAGCTGCTGAAGCCTGATATGGATGACACATAGAACTCCACAGACTCAAGTAGAAAAGTGTTTCTCTGAACCCTGATTCACATTATTCTTAGGCAATGGCCCCAGTATGACATAGAGTGATAAAAATGGCGTTCATTAAAGATTTCCCCTGACCCTCTTCCTGTGGACTGAGAGCAACGAAACTTGGCACAGTTATTAGTCCTTCTCTGCATAGGTGCCTCCTAGGGACACACACTTCTCCCATCTCTTTAAGCAACTGTAAACACCTGGCTTGTAGAAGTCAACAGGTTGCTCCAAAAGCCACGTTGTGACTTAATTGTTGGAAAGAGGTGGAAGTCCGATGGTGTGAGGTTGGGGGAATAAGGGGGATGCGGTAGAATTTCAAAGCCACAGGAAAATGCTTCTATTTGGGCCACATGTGAGTTGTGAACTGGTGCATTATCTTGCAGAAGGCGGACACCTTTGGTGAGCATGCCATGTCTCTTGGTTTTGATGGCCTCCAGCAATTTCCGCAGCAGTGAAGCATAGTATGCCCCAGTTACCATAGTACCCTTTGCTAGGAAATCCATCAAAACTGCTCCGTGCTGGTCCTAAAATACTGTGAGCATGACCTTGCCTGCCAAGGGTTGGGCATGTGCCTTCTTTGGAGGTGGTGAGTCGTGATGCTTCCATTGCATCGACTGGACTTTAGTCTCAGGATCTTAGTGATGGACCCAGTTTTCATCCTGTGTGATCAGTCTGTTGAAAAAGTCCTGGTTCCCATGGCACCGTCAATAGAACCAGAGAGCATTCGACTCGTTCCTGCTTCTGGAAAGGTGTGAGCAGCCGGGGAACCCAGCGAGCAGCATGTGAAGATGGTCTTGGATGATTTTTTCCACGGACCCCACACTAATCTTGACATTTTGGGCTAGGTGGCTAATGGTTACGCAGCGATTTTCCAAAATGGCGACCTCCACTTGCTGGATGGTGTGTTCATCAAAAGCAGAGTGGGGTCATCCTGGAATTGGAGCTGTTTCCACCGAAGTCCGACCACATTTGAATTGACGATGCCAGTTCTTGACTACATCATATGATGGGGAATCATCACCATAAACCTCTTTCATCTCATCGAACGTCTCCTTTGGTGTGTGGCCTTTCAAGTATAGGAACTTGATGACTGCTCTGTATTCCACTGGGTCCATTATCAAACCTCACATCACTTCAGCACCTGTAAAATCAAGACCGTTATCAGTTCTGAGTTGCAAATTGGCACATAACCTATAGAGACTTATATCATTACACATGTGCAGTTTCAGCGTCCTGTGATAAATAGAAGTGGGTCATGGGAAATCTTTAATGAACGCCCCTTGTAGAAGCATCAAGAATAAGAACTGGGGAGGGACTCGTACATGGAATATCGTAATAGTACCGTATTTTTCGGACTATAAGACGCACTTTTTTCACCCAAATTTGGGAGGAAAATGGAAGGTGCGTCTTATAGTCCAAATGTGGGTTTTGGGGGGGGGAGGAGTGGGGTCGCAGTATCGCCCCCACTCCTGCCACCACCGTCTTCATGCAGCAGGGCTTCCTCCAGCAGCAGGAGTGGGGCGATGTGCAGGTCCTGGGATTGGAGGAGAGTGTGTCCCATTGAACCCATCCCAGCATCCACCATGCTATTACGGAGGATGCCGGGTCTGTAAAGATGATGGTGGCTGCTCAGCTGCAGAGCAGTCGCCATAGCTACCGGGTCTCCACTCTAATGTATAGTGGAGACCCGGAGCTAATGCATTACTACTTCAAAGCCCACCTAAAGTGAAAAAGTAGCCCCCGTACCTTTGAAGTTGCAGGCCGGCTCCTGTGTGACAAGATAGCGGGAGCCGACCTGTTTGTTTGACAGCCGGGAGCCTACTGAAGGCTCCCAGGCTTGTCATAGCAATATTATTATTGCAGCTGGTCTATGACCAGCCTCAATAGTAATGTACAGAATCTCCCATAGACTGCAATACACTTGTATTTCCTGTACGGTGAACTTCATAGCAGGAAAAAAAAATCTAAAGTGCCGAACTGCCGTTTTTTTCACTGTTTCACCTTTGATTTGAATAAAAAGTGATCTAAGCAATAGACATTCCCCAGAATGGTATAACTAAAAAGTACACCTGTCCCCGCAAAAAAAGATGCCCTATGCCTCCCCGTACAGCTGCAGGGCCACCTGTCAATATGGCCTTGCAGCTGTTGCAAAACTACAACTCCCGTATATTCAATATTTTACCATTTTTTGCTTCAAAATTTTTTTTTCCCTATTTTCCTCCTCTAAAACCTAGGTGCGTCTTATGGTCCGGTGTGTCTTATAGTCCGAAAAATACGATAGTTTTCATAGGAGTGTCATTTTCAGGGAATACAAAGTATTGATATTTCTACATTTTAAACAATTTACTTAGTTTTGACTGAAATGTCATAATCTTTTCATATTTACACCATTGTGATCCCTAAAGCAGTTTTAAAGGTGTTGCCCACAGTCCACAGCTTGCCTGAATAATATTTTATCAAAGATAATGGGGCATTTAGGAGTATTTCTACAAGTAGGCAGAAGAAAGCAATCATTGGCAAATCACCTATTCTAATGACTGTCTATTCCAGGGGTCAGCAACCTGCGGCTCTCCTGCTGCTGTGAAGCTACAACTCCCACCATGTTCTATTCACTTCCATGGGAGTTCCAAGAACAGTAGAGCAAGTATGCATGCTGGAAGTTGTTATTTTACAACAGCTGGAGCACTGAAGGTTACCTACTCCTGCTCTATTCTATAAGGGTTAAGGATTTTTACCTGGCAACAATATGCTACTGTACTTTAAATACTGTAATATTCTTGCTTTACAATACCTTTAAATTACTATTAAACAGAGAAGCATAAGGTTAGCTCCTACAAGTTGCATGCCTCAGTTACATTTAGTGATACCTAAGAATGCACATGTAAAATAGAGACAGTGCAACACCTCACTGGAATTAAATATTTAGTTAGTGGATATGACAGGATGTAATAATAGGTAGGAAATACCACCCTATCATTCTTGTTCTAAATAGGTACACTTAAACCAAGCTATCTGCCGAGAAATCTTAATCCCGGCTATTCACTTTTAAGTCATGATGTAGATCTAGTGTTTATTATATGAATCTGTATAGGCCAAATATTAATACATCTTAACTTTAGAATTGTAATTGTGGCATTTTCACATATTTTTCAATGTTTAGGGTACAAAACTGAGATATACTGTAAGTCCCAGGCTTTTCATTCTTAAACTATATTTAATTTGAGTGTGCATACCATAAAACTGTATATATACATCATTCTGGGGCTAAGTTCACATCTGCGCCAGAGTCTCCGAATGACCGAGAGCCATGCGCAGATGTGAACCTAGCCAGAGCAATTGTCCATTTGTTGTTGTAGGATGCTATGTCACAGAGTTGCTAAAGCGAACTATGTACGTAGTTTTCTGGTGACATGGTATACATCTACTCGATCACTGCAGCTCCACAGTGATATCTGCATTTCTGAAGTGTGGGCATGTCAGTACATAAAGACTGTCAGGGACCACCAGAGCAATGGTGCTTGAGCAGCAGGGGAATTAACAGGTGGATATTGGTTAGGGTACGTTCACGTCTCGGTCCTTCACAGTCTGTCTAAAATCACAGATGAAAAACTCTGCACACATGACTTTTTCATCAGACGATGTGACAGCAAAAACATTAGCAATAGATAGCTAACACACCCCATTTTAGTCAATGGGGTCCCTCAGGATCTGTTTTTATCTGTTGTTAGGTAGATCTGTTTTAGACTAAGGTCCCACATAGCGGGTCGAGGCAAGAAAGCACTGTGGAAACGCATCGCGTTTTTACTTGCAGCGCTTTTCCCAGAAAGTCCGCAGAGGTTTCCTCAGCAGACTTTCTGCTTCCATTATACCTATAGGGAAACCGCCAGCATTTCTGTAGGTATAACTGACATGCTGCAATTTCCAAAAATGCAATGGTTTTGATAATCACAGCATTTTCAATGTGTATATTTTTCTGCAATCCCATCCACTTTGCAGGGATTGTAAAATGCCATGTTTTTTGCTGCGGCGTTTATGCCGCAGCCAAACAGCAGCATTTACGCCATGTGGGGCCCCGGCCTTAATGTCTACCCCACTGTTCTGTTCCAATAAGAGAATAAAAGAATGGATGAAAACAGGGTAAGTGTGTAAGAACCCTTCTAATATTTATTTTAGCATATCCTCTGCTGTCAGACAATTTTTAAATTCTGGACAACCCATTTAAATGATTACCTGAGATTAGAAAAAGTGATTTTTTTTTTTTCCCAAGAAACAATGCCATGCTATGGTCTATCCATGGTCTATGTCTGGTATTGCACCCAACTCCATTTACTTGCACACAAGTAATTTCATTGAATTAACTGATAAATGACCAGAGTGCTAAAAGCTCTATTAAATAGCATCCTATCACTAACAGCCCCATGTTATAAATGGTGCTCTCCAGTGACCTTTCTGGTTAGAGATAAAGCAGGTTGTGATGCATCTGTGGATTGAAGATTCTTGTTCAAGATAAGCTTTACATTCAACTCCTTAAACATTTTTCTTGTATGCAGCAGCAATATTGTAACATAGGATATGCTTAACATTGTAGATACAGCCCTGTATACAGTACTTTGTAATAAAATGATATCTAGATATTATTATCTCCACTGGACTGCTTCTAGAGATACAGTATCTCAGTTTATTAGGCACATAACAGGGCCTATACAACAGCTTACAGAGGTTGTGCGACTCTGTATTAAGTAACTTTATGGCCATCATGTACTTCTATACAAAACCCATCTGTGCCATATGTATTTGGGGGAGGATACTTTGAGCATACCTCTAATTGCAAGAAAAGTTTCATAAATGAATAGTACATGTGAAACTTTATAATATATATAATTAATGAAATCTGTTTCCTTCTTCACTTAATAGAACACTCTCCTCCTCCTTATCGTCAATCAGAAAGTTTGTTTACATAGAGTTGTCTCAGTATCCAGTTTACACACATAAGTCTGTGGAGAGGGGAGGAGGAGGAGACTGCTAATTGATATGCTGCCTCATTCTGTGCAGTGATAGGCTGTTATCCTGAAGCTTAGTAGTGTCAGAAGAGCCCCCCACTCACAGAGTAGCAGAGTGTAGCAACTCCAGTTATTTGTGTTTCTTTTCCTGTAGCCTCCTTTTTTCTCCTTCCCCTTATAAACTAATATGTAAAAAGTAACAGCCTGGTAAGGGTGGGTTCACATTTGCGACGGCACTCCGTCCGCCGTGAATCCAACCTAAATGTTGGAAAACGGGATAGGGACTGGATAGGGAAAGGTTTGTGACGCTTTTCTTAAAAACCCATTCACTTGAATGGGTTTTTAAAGCAATGCGTGGGTGTGCACTTACACCCTCTGCGCCGTGAAGACAGTTTTTTTCGTCGGAAACAAAGTCGGACATGCAGTCCCTATACAGTTTTCCGACATTTAAGTCGGATTCGTGGCGGACGGAGTGCCGCCACAAGTGTGAACCCACCCTAAGTGGAGAAGGAAATGTATTTCTTTAATAACTGCTTTAACTGGACAATAAACAATTTTAGAAAATTGTGATTTTCTTTGAACAAATCTGAAGGATATGCAACACCTACTTTTTGGATGTTCCTTTAATTCTTAGTAGTTGAAAACTTCATGACACTTCATGCACAACTGTGAGATCACCATGTCCATAACTAACTGAAAGGTATAGAGTGCTGCCATTGGATCCGGGAACAATGGAAATGCCATGAGGTATTGAGACAATGGTTTGGTGAGGTACAGTGCTGGCCAAAAGTATTGGCACCCCTGCAATTCTGTCAGATAATACTGAATTTCTTCCAGAAAATGATTGCAATCACAAATGCTTTGGTAATAATATCTTCATTTAATTTGTCTTCAATGGAAAACCACAAAAAGAATTGTCAAAAAGCCAAATTGGATATAATTCCACACCAAACATAAAAAAGGGGGTGGACAAAAGTATTGGCACCCTTTGAAAAATCAGGTGATGCTTCTCTAATTTGTGTAATTAACAGCACCAGTTACTTACCTGTGGCACATAACAGGTGGTGGCAATAACTAAATCACACTTGCAGCCAGTTGAAATGGATTAAAGTTGACTCAACCTCTGCCCTGTGTCCTTGTGTGTACCACATTGAGCATGGAGAAAAGAAAGAAGACCAAAGAACTGTCTGAGGACTTGAGAAGCAAAATTGTGAGGAAGCATGAGCAATCTCAAGGCTACAAGTCCATCTCCAAAGACCTGAATGTTCATGTGTCTACCGTGCGCAGTGTCATCAAGAAGTTTAAAGCCCATGGCACTGTGGCTAACCTCCCTAGATGTGGACGGAAAAGAAAAATTGACGAGAGATTTCAACGAAAGATTGTGCGGATGGTGGCTAAAGAACCTCGACTAACATCCAAACAAGTTCTAGCTGCCCTGCAGTCCGAGGGTACAACAGTGTCAACCCGTACTATCCATCGGCGTCTGAATGAAAAGGGACTCTATGGTAGGATACCCAGGAAGACCCCACTTCTGACCCAGAGACATAAAAAAGCCAGGCTGGAGTTTGCCAAAACTTACCTGAGAAAGCCAAAAACTTTTTGGAAGAATGTTCTCTGGTCAGATGAGACAAAAGTAGAGCTTTTTGGGAAAAGCCATCAACATAGAGTTTACAGGAAAAAAAAAGAGGCCTTCAAAGAAAAGAACACGGTCCCTACAGTCAAACTGTTCCCTGATGCTTTGGGGTTGCTTTGCTGCCTCTGGCACTGGACTGCTTGACCGTGTGCATGGCATTATGAAGTCTGAAGACTACCAACAAATTTTGCAGCATAATGTAGGGCCCAGTGTGAGAAAGCTGGGTCTCCCTCAGAGGTCATGGGTCTTCCAGCAGGACAATGACCCAAAGCACACTTCAAAAAGCACTAGAAAATGGTTTGAGAGAAAGCACTGGAGACTTCTAAAGTGGCCAGCAATGAGTCCAGACCTGAATCCCATAGAACACCTGTGGAGAGATCTCAAAATGGCAGTTTGGAGAAGGCACCCTTCAAATCTCAGGGACCTGGAGAAAATTGCCAAAGAAGAATGGTCTAAAATTCCAGCAGAGCATTGTAAGAAACTCATTGATGGTTACCGGAAGCGGTTGTTCGCAGTTATTTTGTCTAAAGGTTGTGCTACCAAGTATTAGGCTGAGGGTGCCAATACTTTTGTCCGGCCCATTTTTGAAGTTTTGTGTAAAATGATCAATGATTTGACTTTTTTTTTCATTCTCTTTTGTGTTTTCACATTGCAAGCAAAATAAATGAAGATATTATTACCAAAGCATTTGTGATTGCAATCATTTTCTGGAAGAAAATGAGTATTATCTGACAGAATTGCAGGGGTGCCAATACTTTTGGCCAGCACTGTATATGCTTGGGGAAAACTTTCTGCCTATATACACAGTGAAAATGGTCTAATAATATCTGGTTTGGACTGACAACCTACATTACAATGAAAATAAACAGTAACATAGTAAGATGGTAAAGAACTGTAACAACAATCGAGACTTTGCAGTTTCACTATAATAAAAGATATTTTGCCAAGTTTGTTGTGAAAGTTCTTGACTGGTTTGACTTGGAATGTCGACAGTCGGCCAAGCCTCTTCGCTGTAAGTATTTTCACACGTTATGGAAGGTGGAATCACAGTTTATCAGAACTGCTATGCTTTTGTTGCATTTTGTGCAAAATCTCTGAAAAAATCATGATTGAAGTCAACTTGTGAATACATATCATCAATGTCTGAACCTACAATTGTTCTTGTGGCCTGATTTCTTCAACCAGGCTGTTAGTCAGTAGCAGCACAATAAACTATAGCTTAACCCCTTCCTGTAGGTTAATAATACAGCATCAGGAGTAGGTATCTCTCACTCCATGCCTTACAATTAGGGTCCAGGGATCGGAATTGTGCCCACATTATCCGCAAAAATTGTTAGCTATAACATACAGCTGATATCCTTGTGCAACAATCTCTGCTGTGTAAACCATCAGATAGTATGGTCAGAAAAGAGTGCAGCATTTCAGTTTGCTGTGTAAGGAGTTCCCTATGTACTGTAAGCCTACTGGTGTCTCTGAAATGATCACAGGGTACTGATGGATTGTCAAACAATGGATGTCCTTCCAACAGCCAAAAGCACAGTCTAATAGACTGCCTGTCAGTGTTACCCTGACAGGCAAAATACATTGCTTGTAAAGGAATATAGTAAATTATCTAATTGCAGGGTAAGTATAGTAAAATTTACAATAAAGGGTCTGGCTTATTAGGACTGACATATACTACCAGTCTTAATGAATGGCCATACAGGAGTAAGATGTGCTAAAATTATTACCTTTTAATAATTTTTCCATATCTCTTATGGTCTGAACTAAAGTAATTGAAATCTATGTCAGCTAATGACTGCCTAAGACTGGTGTGACTAGGAACGTACTAGGGACTATATATAGAGCTGCCAGAGGAGGAAGAAGACCAACTGGTAGTGATGCGGAGTACGGGGAAGTAAAAGAAATAGGGTAAGTTCACACTAAACAAAATAAGGAGGAATTTGAGGTAGACTTCCGCCTCAAATTCGTTTCCAGCCTTCCACCTTTCTGCCATAGCTTTTACTCGTTATTAGTCTTGTGGAGATCTTGCAGGACACTTATTATATTCCTGCTTTGGTCTCTGCATCCTCAGAGGTGCCAAGGGGAACACAGAGAAATAAAAAGATGGTACAGTACGTTGTTTGCATGGAAAGTGTAAAAAAGCAGTTTTTGGACTTTTTATATGAATTTGATTTGTGGGATAACCCCATGATACCTAGTATGTTTGGGACTACATACAGTATATGGCAGTGATGGGTTGTATTCACAATATCGAGCTGTGTACTCCACCTGTCATGGGTCCATTGTTTCAGAAGCTCATCCGTCCAGTGGGTTTTGTGGGCCGTGTGTGTTTGGAATAATAAGTTCATTTGCAGACAAGTTCCACATACATTGCAGCTGAGAGGCATGTAAATACAAGCTGCTTATTTGTAAGAATCTTCCAGATTTTCGCTATGATTTCCATGGTAACTATCTAATGAAAGCCCCACAGCCATCTGTGCAGTTTGATAGATCATTTTACATGGCAGAACTGGTTTTGTTTAATGTTAAAAAAGAGCATAGAGACCCACATCCTTATAGATACCTATGTACACACATAAATCCATAGCACCCTCATACTATCATTTATTATTATAAAACCACTTAATGTCTTTGTGTCACATGAGGCTTTGTAACTCAATGTAAATGAGCCATTGATCGAAGTGTCCCAGGTCTAAATCTAATGCATTTTATACTTATTGTATTGAAACTCCCCCAATCTATTATGGACATTTCATGTGTAACATGTCATATTTGGCACATTTATTTTGCACATGCTACCATGAAAGTTGAAAATAATGTTTTGTAATATTTGGTAGATGTTGCAGAAATCTGCAAAGATGTGAAAAATATATTTACAGCATAAGCAAATTGTACAATTGTTGCATAGCTTACAACAGCAGTCACAACTATGGCTGACTATATACACACGTGGACAAAATTGTTGGTACGCCTCGTTTAATGAAAGAAAAACCCACAAAGCTCACATAAATAACTTGAATCTGACAATAGTAATAATATATAAAAATTCTATGAAAATGAACAAATGAAAGTCAGACATTGCTTTTCAACCATGCTTCAACAGAATTTTAAAAAAAGAAAACTCATGAAACAGGCCTGGACAGAAATGATGGTTCCCTTAACTTAATATTTTGTTGCACAACCTTTTGAGGCAATCACTGCAATCAAACGATTCCTGTAACTGTCAATGAGACTTCTGCAGCTCTCAACTTCAGAATAGTCCAATGTTTTCCTCTTAGCCATTCTTGGGTGTTTTTAGCTGTGTGTTTTGGGTCATTATCCTGTTACAAGACCCATGACCTGCGACTGAGACCAAGCTTTCTGACACTGGGCAGCACATTTCTCTCTAGAATCCCTTGATAGTCTTGAGATTTCATTGTACCCTGCACAGATTCAAGACATCCTGTGCTAGATGCAGCAAAGCAGCCCCAGAACATAACAGAGCCTTCTTCATGTTTCACAGTAGGGACAGTGTTCTTTTCAAGATATGCTTCATTTTTCCTTCTGTGAACATGGAGCTGATGTGCCTTGCCAAAAATTTTGATTTTTGTCTCATGTGTCCATAGGACATTCTCCCAGAAGCTTTGTGGCTTGTCAACATGTAGTTTGGCAAATTCCAGCTTTGTCAGATTCAAGTTATTTCTGTGACCATTGTAGGTTTTTCTTTCATTAAACGAGAGGTACCAACAATTTGTCCACGTCTGTATATGGCATACCTGTTGGCCAACAACTACCCCTTTGCCAGCTGTATAGCTGATGTATAGCTATATTATTTAATAGTGCTGCTGAGTAGCCCATAAACATTAAAAAAAAACATCACTCACTTTTCTCCAAGCAGCTCCTTTTGTCTATATACAGGTCTGTCACCAGTGATGTCCCGTTTGTGCGAGTGGACCACTGTAGTCAGTCATCTGCAGTGGTCACCTGGCTGCAGTGGTCACCTGGCACAAACAGTTGAGGATCAGGAACTGCCGCTGAAAACAGAGGGTTGGGAAGAGATGAGTAATGATTTTTTGTGTTTATGGCCCCCTTAGGAGCACTAATAAATAATAAAAAAAAAATGACTCAGAACAATCATTTAACTAAACTGAAAAAAACATTTCCTACACCTCAAATATTTCTTCCTTTAGAATGACTTTGAATCCGTTTTTTACTTTTTTAAATTATTTGGATTTTCTTGTTTCTTGAATGAGACCATTTTTTGGGTGTATGTCATGATATTAATATTTTGGTGTAACTTTAATGTAACTCTTAGTAAGATAATAGTTCATATTGCTATTTTTTAACTATTTTTAGAGACATTAAAATACATAATCTCTACTTTCTAAAGTTATATTTGGGGACAATAGGCATTCATCCTCTGTACAGTGTTACAGAATATATATACTTTTGTAACAGATCACTTATTAGTAACAGATCACAAAGGCTCTCGTCTTCAATCTATGCAATGCATTGCAGAGCTGTGCAATAATACATACATTCCTGTGTTGAGCGCCTACCTGTGTCTGGCACGCTGTAAGGTATTGAAGGGCTATCACAATTATCAACAGCCTATTGATCCTAAGTGACCAGAGACGTTGCCTCCTTGAGGCCGCGTGAAAGGACTTTGTGGTTTCCATTTTTGAAAGTTGTCAATCTCACTGACAATTTCATGAGGAAGGCCAAAGATTGATGGGACAAGGAAGGCCAACCAATCTGTCACCAGGAGAGGAACAGATTAAGTCATATTGGCAGGCTGTTGTGAAAATGTTTGCATTGCAGCTGTTTGTACTTTTACCTGTTGTCTTGCCCACTTCCCCTCCTTTGTACAGATCGCTGCAGAGGAAGCAACATATTGAGCTCCACCAACAATAACCGAACAACATGCAGCTATTGTTTCATTGATGGGCTATTATGACTTTGTGTTTATTTTGTACACTTTATACATTTTATTGAGTTGCATTATATATGTCCGACAATGAGATGATCACACGGTTTCAATGGCTTAAAGAATCTGTGTTTGTGTTTTAGAGGACAGCGATCCTGTGACTGTACCTGAGATACCAAAGCCACTGAAGACACCCATAAGCTTGGCTCCTTCAAACCCGGCTCCTCCAAGTGCTCCAGGTGATTACAATGTAGCCATAACTTATCTAGGTTTAATTTATTCACGTCTGTAAAAGTTGTCTGTTCTGGATGTTGTGTGGCAGCTAAGCTACTTACATCCATTTAGGATTCACAAAACACACTTGAGGAGGATTTCTAAAGTAAGCTGGTTTATACAAGGCATTCCTTCCTGAATTACTTTGTAATGACTCAATTAGCTTTCATTTCTGCACAAAGGAGATTTACTTGCATAAATTAGCTTATCATCATTGAGGAAGTGTCACCGCTAAAGGACAGTTTATAGATACAACATGCAGTCCCTGTCACACCTATGAGAATGTAATATAGACATCTGTGTATACTTTGTGCTTGAACAGAACAGACTTCTGCCATTCAGAGGCTGACAGGGGACAACAAGTAACCCAGGGGACTGGCAATGTAGACGTTTGTGAAAAGGTCAACTTGACACAGGCTCTGACAATCGACCCACAGTTCTGTCTTCTTTGATAAAAATCAGATAAACCTAAGACCACTAATTGATCTGCAGCCTGGTTAAATGTTGGCCATGCATATCTTCATTGCATATGATTATAGCAAAAAGCAATCGAATAGGAAAAAAAAGAGGCCCAACAACTACAGCAGATGCATGGAAATTAGAGGAGGACACAAGTCTAGAAGCAAGGAAGTTCGGCTACAGCATTCTACCGTAGTCTGATACCATAGTGTTAATGGCCGTATGTATCCATAAAATGGAAATTTTACACATATTTCTGTATTGAGTAAGGTCTTGGATTCACTTCCTGGCATTAAAGCAATTTTCACATTTTCAGGTCTGCCACTAGACTAAGGATGACATACACTTTACATAGCTGTTGGCCGAAAGCTCATCTGACAGCTATTCCTTCCAATCCCTCATAACCATCCATGTTGAGATTACATGTATTCTCAATAGGGGGAAGAGAATAAGCCATTTTCAAACATATTTGACAATAACTTATCTCACCTGCTATCTGGGGGAGTCAGGACAATCTCATACATATTAGGGAGTAGGCTGGTACTGCAGAATTCGACACCTTAAAGCTGTGAACCAAAAGCTCGTACACGTCTATCTCTACTAATACACCTATGCGCCTTCAGTTAACTAAGTATGCATGTGTTCTGTAAGAGGAGTATGAAGAAAGCTTCAGTCAGACATGCCTGGCACTGGCTTATCTCCTCAAGAACAAATAGATTGGGTATGTTACAATCCAACATGCCCAACCCTTCACTACCACTTCATATACTTTTGAGGCGCACATACACATTAGAAGACAAGCGATACACAAACGTATGGCCAGCTTTAGACTGGGTTGTCAAGGAGCCATTTTCTGTGATCCTTTTTCTTGAAGGGAAACTCCAGTTGACTGTCTTGGAGATCTGGTTTACATATGTTTCAACATAGTATACGTAAAAGATAAAAGAAAGTTATACTTATCTAGTAAAACTTGTGAAGTGAGCTGACACTAGTCTTCTCCTCAGCTTTATAGTGTGATGTAAGCTACAAATGATGTCACCAGCCTCTGCCTACTGTACAGTGAATTAGACGTGGTGACATCTGATATTAGATAGTAGCACGCTCTATGGGGGTGTTTTCAGACTACTACTTCCCCTGTACCCCCTATGTGCAAAGAAGGTGTTCTGCCATCCATTAGAAATAAAATGTCAGGACTCTACAAAACAAATGTATTATCTATGTGCAATAGTGATGCCATTCAACTACTACCCAGTCCAAGCTAGTCTTTCTTAGATTCCAAATGATTTGATTTTAATAAAATCGTAAGATTTACAGAAATTAGTTTGTAAACTCTAATACGACCGATTGTAATATTATTACATTATTAATAATATTATTCATAATATTATTATTATGAAAGAGGAGAAGTATAGGAAATAAATAGTGGTACAGATATGATATTACTATTACTATACGTCATGCAAGGCTTTTGAAACTTTCCTACTAAGAACAATATATATTTCTGAACTCAAGGGCATTGTACTTTTAATAATACAGACAGATTACACAATCCAGGACAGCAGAAGATGTGTTTCTTATCAGGATTTAGCACCTCTGCAAAAGCAAAGGCATGGTGGCCCTATCTTTACTGTGTCCTGTAAGGAAATGTAGTCTGGGTCGCCCTCTCAGCTGTACGTGCCATATACATCACTCCTCTCCTGCTGTCAGGAGAAGGGTGGACATGGAGACCATGATCAGGAAGTTCCTTTTCATTCTTTTCTTCGTGTGACATGTGGACAGGAAACAAAAGGCTGATTTCAGGACCCGCACAGGAAAGCAGAAACAGGTTACCAGGAGTGTTTAGGCTCGCTTTGTGTTTTGCAGAAAGGAAGTAAGCACATCATACAATATGTCACCATTACAAGGCACTAAAAATGTCTACAGAAAGTTGTGTGAAAACCAACACTTGGTGTGAGTTCTGCTTTCTGGTCAGTGCCAGTCATTGCAAAGTCACTTTCCAATCTATTCTCGTAACATGCCATAGACCGCACCCTTCAACCTATATTATCAAGTGTCTTTACTGTAGGGTGATATGCTGTAATATACTACGATACATTATGGTATTCAGATGTCTAAATCAGGGCTTCTCAACCTTTTTCTCCTGGGATTCCCCAGCCAGGACATGGTGATACCTAGGCCTCACCATTGGTTAAAGTCCATGCCAAAATTATATATTATCTCAATTTATCTGGCAATTGTAATAAGCACAAATAAAGCAAGCTATGTTGCCAAACCAGAGACTGATATAGGTAGAGAATGGCCAAAGTAGCATATGATCATTCTTTTTGAAACAACATTCCCAGCTGTACCTCAATAATACCTGGTGGACCTCTTATGATAGGTCCGCACAGGAGAATTTCTACACAAATTTTAGTACACACTGAGATCAATGTCCCATTGTCTTTGACAAAGCATTCATATGGGGTCTTAATTTAACACTGCAGATAAAAATCATGTCAATAAATTATATACTATTTATTGAAGCAGATACTATGTGAAAGCCATTGTGTGTTGCCACACAAAGCAACTCAATGGCAAATAAAGTAATTCTGGACTACAGGTTCGGCTGGATCTTTTTTTATATAATGACTATAATACAATAAAAAAAAAACGTCATAACTATTGTACAGTCTTGACTGTGTTATGACTATAGATAATACAATGCAGATATGTATTATTTTGAGCTTGGCCTACATTTCTGTGCCACACACCTTGGCAAACTTAAACTACTAATATGGTGGACACAACTAAACATTACAAAATGGGGTGCAGCATACACAATATATCAGTAGGTACGATAACATTGAAAACAATAGATAGGACCACATCTGCCATGAGGCAAGATGACTTGTGATTTTTAAAGGGGGACACCTTTTTATGGTAATTTTTGCCTCAGGCAGCAGAAAAGCTAGATTGGGTCCTGTCAATAGACAACAATTATGTTGCTAAGAATGCACATTCCTAAATTAATAATTTAGCTAATGACAATGTATACATAATACCGGATGCAGAAAATATATATGTGTGTGTGTGTGTGTGTGTTATATATATATATATATATATATATATATATATATATATATAAAATACTGGATGCAGAAAATATATATATAATACTGGTTGCAGAAAATTTATATAAAATACTGGATGCAGATATATATATATATATATATATATATATATATATATATATATATATATAATACTGGATACAAGAAAATGTATATATAATACTGAATGTATACATAATACTGAATACAGAAAATGTATATATAATACTGGATGCAGAAAATGTATATAAAATACTAGATGCGGTAAATGTATATATAATACTGGATACAATAAAATGTATACATAATACTGGATGCAGAAAATGTATTTTTAATGCTGGATTAGCAAAGCAAAATAAAATGGCAAAGCAAAATCTAAAACAAAAAAGCATCCAAATAATGTGACATCTAGTTAGAATCAGCAGTTACTAAAGTTGCATACCCATATCAGAGGGACCCAAGCTTTGTGCCATCCACAGAACCCCCACCTCACACCTTGACAGCCCTGATACTGAAGATTCTGTTCCAGGGCCTCCACCAATGACACAGCCCACGGTTCCACTGGTGGAATAGCCTTGCAAGTGTCATGTCCTCTACTGATACCAATGAAATCTGCGGAAACCTACAAGCACTCTCACTGGGCCTTGCTGGAGTGGACCACCACCTCTCCAACTGGATCCTAGACTACCTCACAAATCGACCTCAATACGTGAGAGCCCGAGACTGTGTGTCAGGTACCGTGATCTGTAATACGGGGGCATCTCAGGGTACGGTTCTCGCCCCTTTCCTCTTCACACTGTACACTGCAGATTTTAGGTGCAACTCATCCAGCTGCTACCTACAGAAGTATTCTGACGACTCTGCAATAGTGGGTCTCATCACAGATGATGATGACAGGGAGTACAGAGAACTGAACCAGCATTTTGGGGACTGGTGCCACCGGAACCACCTGAAGATTAACGCGGGGAAGACCAAGGAGATGGTGGTGGACTTCCGCAAAGGCAGAAGCCCTCCTAAACCAGTGGACATCCTGGGGACGGGCATCGAGATTGTGAACACCTATAAGTACCTGGGTTTGCTCCTTAATAATAAGCTGGACTGGGCAGATCATATGGAGGCCCTGTACAGGAAGGGCCACAGCAGGCTCTACCTGCTTAGGAAGCTGAGAGCCTTTGGAATCCGGGGGGCACTTCTTAGAACTTTCTTCAACTCGGTAGTGGCATCAGCCATCTTCTTTGGAGTGGCCTGCTGGGGGAGCAGTATATCAACCAGGGACAGAAATAAACTTGACAAGCTGATTAGAAGGGCCAGCTCTGTCCTGGGGAGCCCACTGGACCCAGTGCAGGTGGTGGGTGACAGAAGGATACTGTCCGTGGTGAGCTCCATGCGGGAGAATAACTCCCATCCCATGCATGAGACTGTGATCGCGCTGAGCAGTACTGTCAGTGACCGACTGCTCCACCCTAGGTGTGAGAAGGAGCGCTATCGGAAGTCTTTCCTCCCCACCGCGGTTAGGCTGTACAACCAACACCGACCTAAGCGGAGATCATTACACACAGAGAACTGAAATATCTCTCTGCCTGTTAAATCCCCCCCTCCTCTGCTACTTCCTATCTGTCTGTCTGCTATTAATGTAATGCCTCTCACCTTGGAACATTCCTGTACATGTTGTATTTGTATTTGTATCTGCTTATCTTATCTTATCTTTGCTGCTGTAACACACTGAATTTCCCCATTGTGGGACTATTAAAGGACTATTATTTATTAGTGGGATATTCCCTATCCTGAAGCTATAGCATGACTTTTCTTGTGGTTGGGACTATAATAGAAATTAATTTCCTACGAGGTTCAACATTTTTGCAAGATCATGAAATTCCAGCTCTTTTAGTAAGGATTTGTCGAGCTTGTCAGGGACTTAGCATTAGAAGTAATTCTAGAGTAAGTTGCCTGTTTTCCTTGACATTGTGCAATTAGCAATTTATTGGTACAATTCTCTCACGTGGAGGAGCTCGGAGGATTTATCGCTAAGCGTTCCACTTTCTCTATGAGTGTTCCGTTATCAATACCGCTCATTTCGTAAACCTGTCTATAAAGTGTTTTTAGCATACGAACTTACTTCAATGTAATTTATTCCTGATCTATGCATTATGCACACAACTTGCTAATGAGATGTAAATGTGGGTTATAAAGTGCTATGGAATCCACTGGGCCTGCTGTTTAAAGATCTTATAACAACCTTAGATTGGCGGTAAAGTCTCAACTGTGTTTACGCTTCCATCAAGATCAAATGATGCAATTTACATGCAGATTGCCATTGTCAAACACATGGTATCTTGTCAAAATATTTGGCATGAGGATTCGTGTTTTTTTCTAATTAATGCCACTCTCCTAGTTTTAAGTTAACTCTTTAGATTCCACTTTAAATCTGATTTATGTTACATTTCTCCATATCGCAAAATGGAAAGTGTAATATTTCAAACTACTGTCTTACTCCAGCCCAAGATGGTAAGCATGAGGAGATCCATACATTATCCTGCCTGTAGAGCAATGAGTGTTGGGTATTTAGTCAGTTAATGGTGTGTGTGGCAGTTTTAACACTACATCCATTGTCACTGTGCAGTTGTTAGGATACGCTTGTTGTTTGGCTGTTGTCTTTACATGTGATGTGCCCAAAAAATGTAAAAAGAAAATGAATTACTAATCTTTGTATAGTGCTTCAGTATATATGGACACTATACATGCTGCATAAGTAACTAAATAAATAAACTGCCGTTTTCTACAGGGTTTCCTGGTGAATTTATCAGGTTGGTTGTTTTTCTTTAAAGGGAACTTGTCAGGTGCTTTTTTTTTTTCCATCCTAAATTGACCCCAGCATGTGCAGGATCAAATATCTTTCCTATGGTGCACCTCAATTAGGTTTTTGGTGCTGAAAAGTCAAGTTATAAACTTTTAAAGCCTTATATTGGCATAAGCAAATCAATCTTAAAGGGAGTCTGTCAGCAGTAAGATCAGTATCAGACTAATGGCAGTACCTTGTAAGGCAGCTTCTACACTATCCAAAGATGTTTTTCTTATTCTGCCCTGCAGCTCCATTTTCATGAAAATCAACATGTTATTCTTATGCAAATTAGCTGAAATGGGCTTTAGGGGCGTGTCTTCTTCTGCCAGTGTTGGTTATCTAGAGCAGAGAGTGAAGCCCCAGTAAGGGAAGACATGCCTTTAAAGCCTTTTTCAGTTAATTTGCATAAGAATAAAATCCTGACTTTCATGAAAGTTTAGCTGCATGACAGAATAAGAAACATATCTTCAGAAAGTGTAGAACCTGCACTACAAGATACTGTTATTAGTCTGATACCGCATTTCTTGCTGACAGACTCCCTTTAAGTAGTCACGGGGAAAGGGGACCAGCTTCATCTAGTCATAAAGTCATTGCACTAGATCACACCCTGTGCGCAGTGACATGCCCCTCACTGTCAGACATTAGACTGATACCCCACCTAACTACTGGTCTCACAGGGTGTGATTTAGTACAATGACTACATGACTAGATGAAGCTGCTCTCCTCCCTCCATGACTAGAAAAATTTGCATATACTAATCTCAGGTTTTAAAATCTTGTAACTTGACTTTTCAGCAAGAGACACCTTAGTGAGGGGAACCAAAGCAAAGGTCATTACTTGATGTTGCATATGCTGAGACCAGTTTAGGGTGGAAAAGCACCTGACAGGTTCCCTTTAACAATCATTACCTAGATTCCTGGGAATTTCTGTTTCTCAATTTACAAGTTTGCAGCATACCATACTGGTGATTATTGATTTGGGGCAGATTTGCTATATCTACTATCTAACTTTTAGTCAGTGCAAACTTAGACTGGACAGTTTTAAAATGCACCAGATTTATCACAGTGACTGGTACTGGATGATAAATCTGACCCATTGCTAGGCTGCCTAGTGTATGTTTAAAGCACCATTAAGTTAACTTAGTTTCCAACAAAAACAGATTTTAGTGCATGGTGTCAGATCAAAGGTCATGCTATTTTGCCACTTTTTCTGGCAAACCTCACCCCTTTTAATGAGCCCACCCACTTGCTGTACAAGCCACGGAAACTGTTAGAAATTGTCTAAGGCTAAGGTCCCACATCACAGTGGAAAAAAGCACAATATTTTACAGTACCAACATTGCGGAAAAAATAGAGCTGTGGAAAAGCCGTGTTTTTGAAAACTTGTGTGGAATTGCAAGCGTTTTCCCTATAGATTTAATAGGGGAAGAAAAAATGCAGAGAAAAAGCTGCATAAACGCGATGTGTTTTCACTGTCTTTTTTTCCGCTGCATTTTTTAGCTGTGTTTAGCTACAGGGGGCCTTAACCTAGAATAGTTACTAAAGCATGTTACAACAGATTTTTGGTTCTAATTGTAGCAGAATTCTTGCACATGTCAGTAGAAAACCTGTCCCTATGTACACACGTGGACAAAATTGTTGGTACCCCTTGTTTAATAAAAGAAAAACCTACAATGGTCACAGAAATAACTTGAATCTGACAAAAGTAATTTGACAAACTACATGTTGACAAGCCACAAAGCTTCTGGGAGAATGTCCTATGGACAGATGAGACAAAAGTCGAAATTTTTGGCAAGGCACATCAGCTCTATGTTCACAGATGGAAAAATGAAGCATCTTGAAAAGAACACTGTCCCTATTGTGAAACATGGAGGAGGCTCTGTTATGTTCTGGGGATGCTTTGCTGCATCTGGCACAGTGTGTCTTGAATCTGTGCAGGGTACAATGAAATCTCAAGACTATCAAGGGATTCTAGAGAGAATCTGCCCAGTGTCAGAAAGCTTGGTCTCAGTCACAGGTATAATGCAGGTATAATCTTGCAACAGGATAATGACCCAAAACACACAGCTAAAAACACTCAAGAATGGCTAAGAGGAAAACATTGGACTATTCTGAAGTGGCCTTCTATGAGCCCTGACCTAAATCCTATTGAGCATCTTTGGAAGGAGCTGAAACATGCCGTCTGGAAAAGGCACCCTTCAAACCCGAGACAACTGGAGCAGTTTGCTCATGAGGAGTGGCCAAAATACCTGCTGAGAGGTGCAGAAGTCTCATTGACAGTTACAGGAATCGTTTGATTGCAGTGATTGCCTCAAAAAGTTGTGCAACAAAATATTAAGTTAAGGGAACCATCATTTCTGTCCAGGCCTGTTTCATGAGTTTTCTTTTTTTAAAAATTCTGTTGAAGCATGGTTGAAAAGCAATGTCTGACTTTCATTTGTTCATTTTCATAGAATTTTTATATATTATTACTTTTGTCAGATTCAAGTTATTTCTGTGACCATTGTGGGTTTTTCTTTCATTAAACGAGGGGTACCAACAATTTTGTCCACGTATGTATATAAAAAGCATATTCAGTATAATATGAAATTCCTTTTCTCTTTTATTGTACCATCCATTTGGTATCTGATGGCATTAAAGGTACGATAAATTCCTCCCAATATTCACATTGGTTTACCTTACTTTAACACAATAGTTTACCTGACTGAAGCAGTTCTGTAGTCACAGCAGTTACCTGAAGGAAGGAGAGTTGTAGTGTTAAAACCCCTTACCTAACTAGCACCCACTTGCAATGTTGTAGCAACATACCTGTCAGGAAACACAATTGACATGTACTTGGGAAGTCATAGCCATACTTTAACACAATAGCTTACATGACTGAAACAGATGTGAAGTCACAATGGCATACCTGATGGAAACACACATGTCAAGTCATAGTAGCTTATATGTCTAAAACCCATTTGTGATGTCACAATAGCTTACCTGTCATAGCAGATTACCTGAAAATGTGTGCTAGCCATAGACAACCTCATTAAAGGAGTTGCACCATTTCTTTTTAATGTTATCCCCTATAGGGTAGGGAATAACATCAGAATCAGTGGGGCCAACTGCCAGGAACCCTAATGATCCCAAGAACAGGGTCCCGTTTCCCCACCCTGATGGAGTGGCAGTGCAGGTTTATTTATTATTATTATTTATTTATTTATTTATTATGCTTACTTATATAGCGCCATCATATTCTGCAGCGCTTTATAGACATTGACAGTCACTGTCCCATATAGGGCTCACAATCTACATTCCCTATCTGTATGTCTTTGGAGTGTGGGAGGAAACCTGAGTACCTGGAGGAAACCCACGCAAACACGGGGAGAACATACAAACTCCTTGCAGATGTTGTCCTTGGTAGGATTTGAACCCAGGACTCCAGTGCTGCAAGGAAACAGTGCTAACCACTGAGCCACTGTGCTGCCCCAAGTTTATGCCCTACCACTCCATTCATTCTTTATAGCTGCACTACAGATACCCGAGCACGGTATGTTTTTCAATAAACAATAATAGAATATATCGTCTTATTTCTGTCCATTATCCAAACACAGAATACATATTATGTCCTGCAAAGTATAAAAATCTACATAGATTTTCCGCAATCACATCAGTCCACACCAGTCTCCAATAAATCCACAATCCCATATTTCAAACACATACCCCAACTGTAAGGGCAATTTCATAAAGTCAATTAACCTATCAGTATATTTTTGGATTGTGGAAGGAATCTGGAATACTCAGAGACTGGAGAAACCTACACAAACATGGGTAGTAAATGCAAACTATATGCAGTGCACTCTTGGTGTCATTTAAAGTTGAGAATCTCATCTGCTCTATGTGTTAAAATGCCTGAGATATATCTGTTTGAAGTGACCTCCTTTCCAGCTCCAGCTTCCCTACATTATACAGTTGTCCACCCACCTAGTGAAAGCAGTGCACAGATTTTTGTTGGCAATAGAGAAACAAGGAAAAGAATAAAGAAGTGCTGGATTTGATAAAAAGGAGCCAAAATGCATTAATGAAGTATATTACCAAACTTATTAATAACACAAATACTGACAAAAAAATCAAAAGTTATTTCAAAGTTTATTTACTCCTTAAATGCCACCATACTGCCCCCAAATCGGCTCAATATGACATAGTAGGGGGAATTTATTAACCCATCTAAGCCAGTTTTCTGGGTGTACCTCGAACCAGTTGAGGACTTTATTAAGACTGGCGTATGAAATGCCAGCCTTAGTAAATTCTCCCCAGGTCAGGAAAGACAACAAATGTAAAAATGGGACCATCTCCTCGCCACAATGCAATAAACATTGTATAATACTAAACATGTTGGCGTATGTGGGGGATGACTTGACCCCATAGCAGTACCCTTGTTTTAAGCTAAACTATGCCTTGAAAAGAAAGTATTTAGATTATATTCCATTTTTAATATACAGTGACCATCCATCATGTGATGTCATAATAACTTACTTGCTTTATTATTTATCATTTATAATTGTAGTATTTTTTTCAATAAATAGTTATGGCAAAGTTAATTGCTGTAGTGTTTAAGAATATAATCATCTTTTTACACAATATGTTAACAGAGATGACCAAATTGTTCAATATCAAGTCTATCTATATGGATATCCACTTGTGACAAACCCTCCATTAGAATACATTGGGGGATACATTTAGTTTGTTTCTGATTTGTTTGTTGTGGCAAAACTTTTTCTAATAGTTGTTTGTTTCCATAGGAAAAGAGTCCGATTATGCAAATTACTACAGAGGCTTATGGGATTGTACAGGGGATCACCCTGATGAATTGTCCTTTAAGTATGGTGACATCATATATATTCTTAGTAAGGTAAGTTTCGCAAGTGCATTTCTATGCTGAGAACTGGTTTGTTTGACAAATTCCATGAGAGTATACTTGGCATTACCAGTAGTACTGTATGCGCTACCCAAAAAGATATCTCTCACACAAATTGTCCTTACCCTCACAATAATAAATTACATTGTCATTCTAACACAATCACATTTGAGAACATAACCTAATAACAGGAATCAACTTAAAAGTATGTTTATGCATGCCTCAGGGGTTGGCAAGGAACCAGCAAAAGGCCAGTATAATGGACAATAATTATAGGATGCCCTCCACTGCCTACTGATAATACGTATATTATTTTCATCTTTCCCTTTCAAAGAAGATGATTGTGATTAGGAAAAATTATTTTCACAAGAGAGGTCAAACAAGACCACAGCACTGCACAAAGTCCTATCCCCAGGGTGCCCCTGTTAATAGTAATTTATTGCATTTACCTTCTGAACATTACATGGATTTATTACATTTTACCATATGTTTTATCCTGACCTTCCTGGTGTGAGGTGATGTTTTATGTTGTATATTACACATGTGTTTATGCTGCTTTTCTAGGTTTTGAGGAATGTTTATGGTTTATTCCACAATTATGTAGTCACACAAGTATTCATTTTATGGAAGAGCTATTATCTATCTGTTATCTATAAATCTATCTATCTATCTATCTATCTATCTATCTATCTATCTATCTATCTTTCTGTCTGTCCCTCCATTGATCTATCTATATTCTATTTTGAAGAACTTGAAATTTCTAAGATGATAGTGATTTTTGTGGAGAGCTCTTTAAGAATGGAGAAATGTTTTGACTACTGGTAATTACTTGACTATATTATTCTATGTACAAGCATCCAGCAGAAAAATATAAGTACTACCTGATATACATGTTTAATTATTTTGTATTTAACAGCTTCCAGTTGGCCCATAGACTTTATATGTCCAGGGGTCCCACGCTTAAGGCTGTAAGGATATATATATATATAGATACAGACGTGGACAAAATTGTTGGTACACCTCGTTTAATGAAAGAAAAACCCACAATGTTCACAGAAATAACTTGAATCTGACAAAACTGGAATTTGCCAAACTACATATTGACAAGCCACAAAGCTTCTGGGAGAATGTCCTATGGACAGATGAGACAAAAATCGAAATGTTTGGCAAGGCACATCAGCTCTATGTTCACAGACGGAAAAATGAAGCATATCTTGAAAAGAACACTGTCCCTACTGTGAAACATGGAGGAGGCTCTGTTATGTTCTGGGGCTGCTTTGCTGCATCTGGCACAGGGTGTCTTGAATCTGTGAAGGGTAAAATGAAATCTCAAGACTATCAAGAGATTCTAGAGAGAAATGTTCTGCCCAGTGTCAGAAAGCTTGGTCTCAGTCGCAGGTCATGGGTCTTGCAACAGGATAATGACCCAAAACACAGCTAAAAACACCCAAGAATGGCTAAGAGGAAAACATTGGGCTATTCTGAAGTGGCCTTCTATGAGCCCTGACCTAAATCCTATTGAGCATCTTTGGAAGGAGCTGAAACATGCCGTCTGGAAAAGGCACCCTTCAAACCCGAGACAACTGGAGCAGTTTGCTCATGTGGAGTGGCCAAAATATCTGTTGACAGGTGCAGAAGTCTCATTGACAGTTACAGGAATTGTTTGATTGCAGTGATTGCCTCAAAAGGTTGTGCAACAAAATATTAAGTTAAGGGAACCATCATTTCTGTCCAGGCCTGTTTCATGAGTTTTCTTTTTTTTAAAAATTCTGTTGAAGCATGGTTGAAAAGCAATGTCTGACTTTCATTTGTTCATTTTCATAGAATTTTTATATATTATTACTTTTGTCAGATTCAAGTTATTTCTGTGACCATTGTGGGTTTTTCTTTCATTAAATGAGGGGTACCAACAATTTTGTCCACGTGTGTGTTATATATATATATATATATATATATATGTCCTTGTACTGTAGTGTGTTAAGCAGCTGCAGAAGCTGGGAGCAGTCTGTTTCTAAAGCCAGAGCTCCTATAGGGAAGGCAGGGATGGATTATTACAGTCCCTGCCTTCTGATCGCTATGTACACAAGTGGGACAATGTAAAAAAAAAAAGTCAAAGGTTCTAGCCCTGCCCCCAGTCACACAACTGTCACCTACGTAAAAATAACCATAACAGAGAGGGAAAACTATTAGAAATTTTCTTTAGCACTTTTTAACATTTTAACATGGTAAAATAAAATCAACATAAAAAGAAAACCCTATTCATCACCCAAAAATTATGCAAAAAACCACATGTAAGACAAAACATGAATATGTGTCTGGTCCTGAACTAGAGAAAATGGCCTGAGTCTGAACTGGTTAATGATGACCGTCCACCACCTCAACCAACGCCAACTGTTTGCATCCTTCAGTAGACATTGCTCCACTGAACACTGTGTAGTTGGAATTTTTCCCCAAACCCCATAGCTCCCGAACAATCATTTCTCTTAGTTTCAGCACAAATAGGCTTTCCAATGTCAGGTGGGCGATCCCTGTATGTTTTCTCCAGCTGAGGGCTTAGAGAAAGAAAATTCCAACTGCACCAGAATCAGTGGAGAAGCACCTATTGAAGGATGCAATGAGCTGGAGGAGCTGTTGAAAGGTCCTCTTTAACTTTTTTTGTTGGTTGTCAAAGTACATTTTATACCATACATTTTATACATTGGAGTCAAAATCTTCCTGACATATACATTGTGAATAGACTCTTACACTGTACAAGTGTGATTTCTATCTACTGTAAGTTTCCTATACCCAAAATAGTCATGTTTCGTAGAGCAGATATTAGTCATGTCCATATGCAGTATCCTCCATCAGATGGCGTATATAGTATGTTTTCTCCCTATAGAGGTAACTGGAGACTGAAAGATGAATTCTGTAATGTAAATGTTGTATTTTTGGGCAATAATATGATTCTGATATATTGAGGTTTCAGCACCTCGACCCCTACAGATCAAAATTTCTTCCATGTCACTATGACATGTTAAAAGTTTTATAAAACAACAGTTACACTAAAACTTCTCTGATGGTACAGAAGAGGTTCATGTCACTAGTTCTGATCATCTAGAGTAAGAGAGTTTGTTATAATGGAAATCTGACCACTGTATATACCTGTCCGTCTCCAGCCTCTCCATAGCAGCACACGTAATTGCTCTGCTACATCTTAAAGGAGCATTCCTAAACTGGTTAGTGTACCAATGAGCAGCACTAAGAACCCCCGTCATGCATGTACAAGTTATGCTAGGTTCACACCTGCGTTGGAAACCCAATCCGCTAAAAAAGTGGTTACCCGCGGACCCCATAGATTATAAAGAGGTCCGTCGGGTTTCTACCCGGTTTCCACCCAAAAAATGCATTTTTCAAGCGGATTTGGGTACATGTGTGAACCTAGCCTTATACAGGCTCTGCATTTAGACTGGTCATGAAACAGCAAGAACGTTCCCTTAGCACCTTAGCATTCAAGCAAGCAAATATTATACAAAAGTTATACAATTTTCCAATATATTGCTGTATAAATTTCTCACAGTATTCTAGCTCTAGCTTTGATACATTGCTTACTTCCAGTGGATAAAAATCAGTCTATGGTCATGTGATATACAGTCTATGGTCATGTGATGGACACACAGGTGCACAGCTCGTTACAGCTTAGTAATCAGACGTCTGCCTGGTAACGAGCTGTGCACCTGTGTGTCCATCACATGACCATAGACTGTACATCACATGACCATGGACTGTACATCACATGACCATGGACTTATTTGTATCCACTGGAATTAAGCTATTTATCAAAGCAAGATATAGAAAGTCGTGAGGAATTGATACAGAAAGTATATTGGAAAATTTTATAACTTTTCATTACATAAATAATAACATTTATTTGCTGAACCCGTTTAATAATCTTATCCTTTCCCTAATCGGCACTGAATTATGTTTTTGCCTTTACACTACATATTAATGTAATATATATATAGATATATAACAATGAAACCACTCCATGTTATCACCAATATGTATACAAGAATGTTTCTAGGCACAATGGCTTTCATGATAATATGTCAGCGCTGACTGTGCATATAGTGAGGCACGAAGTACAAGTTCATAGGATGTTGATATTGTGAACATTGAATTAGCCTAGTATGATGTGAATATCCCCATCTGTACAGTCTGACAGGTCCTGTAGTATATAAGGGCTGACAGTTCAATTTCACTAAATTTGGCGCTGTTACTTTATTATGAGGAATGTTAGCTCATGAGACTGGAACATTTCTTTCTCCCCATGAATATAAGTGATCAAGGAATGTACTCAGTAAATACTGGGAACCGGCAAACTTCTTTAGTCAACAATGTGCTAGTCTGCCCTATGATTGTCCCTTCAGTGCCGCCGTGACTATGATTTATGAAATATGATTCAGCTACCTTCAAAGTCTTTTCTTTAACAATAAAGTCACAGCGGCCCTACATATCCTTAGCATGCACACTGTCATTTGCGGATCTCATAATGAAACAGCCATTAATTACACCGTCTGTATTAGCAATGACATGTTATGCCGCCACAGACTGTTACTCCAATAATCCCCAATCTATCACCAGGAACCAGCCAGTGTAAGCCTTACATGAAGGTTTTGTATATTCTCCGATAGTGTGCAGATCTGTACCATGACCAGCGTTATAAGGAATGTATTACCGCTCTTTATGTCTGGATTGGGCGATACCACCAAGGTAACAACTGCTAGGGGGTCACAGAGACTGTGGGACCCAATTCCATTGTTAAAGGGGTTGCCCAATTTAGAAAACTTGTCATAAAATTGTCATATACCCTAATAGGAAATACTGAGATAATAGAGGACGTCTTCTGCTCAGGATCCTCATCTCTAAGCCATAGTGGAGAGCAGTGAAAGAGGGTTTTGCTCTGGAGGACCTGTCCTGTCCTGCATTACTCCTACCACCCAGGTAGCATCCCGACATTTCACTACATCTTAAATTACAAGCAAGAGAAATACAGCAATACAGCATTAACCATTTCATGCTGATTTTCCCTGTAACAGGGGTTAATATATTAGCCCAGTTAAAGGAGAAGTACAGCCTCCGAGTATACCCTGCAGAGCAGATCTGGGTCCTCTAGGATACAGCAGCTCTTGTAATTCCATCAGACTTGGCGATCACCTGATTTCTGGGGCAGAGGAAGCCACATCATTGCTGCTTCCAAAGCTGTATATACAGTGCCCATTGAGTTCTGTGTTTACATTGATCAAGAAGGCATGGAAGGTAAGAAATTCTATCACTGCACAGTCATCTCCAAACTCAGCAAAGATGTACCAGTACCATTTATATATATATATATATATATATATATATATATATATATATATATAATGAGTATTGTATACTCATACAGTATGTCATCACCCTACAAATTATTAAGTATAATACAGCTGTCATATTCTGCCATAGAAAAACCATTGAGTGTCAACAGTCAGTAATATTGTCTGGTAAGGACAACCATTGTAATCTGATTGGGCCCCTAATGATGTGCTGAGTGAGAAAGGCCCCCTGGCCAGCAAGTGTTTTTCTCTGTATTGCTGCAGAGTAGAACAATATACAGTACAGTATGTATTGAAATCAACAAATCATTCATGTAATGCACAGATGCACGGGGTATATTAGAGTTAGAGCAGCTTTTTGTAGTGGATTTTGGCTCTGGCTACTAGAATTGGCCACCATATTTCTACTATTCTAGTAGAGCAGTCAACTGTATATCAGTAACATGAGGAAAGTCCAGGACTCCATGGATGCAATAAAAACAGAGTGTTTATTTGAGTCAATTAAAACCATGTACACACAGGAAGACTAACGCATATTGGGCAAACACTGTCACTATAGCTTCTATATGTGGTGAGCTAGACAAGAGTGGAGAGGCTCTATGTACTGTTGTCTAATGTACACGGTGGTGTCCTAGTTCTCCCCTGATAAATGATCCTAATGGGGGATAGAATTTGGGCAAAGATCAGGTGTTACATGTTGAATTTTACATGCCCAATCCTTCGGATCTCAGGGGAGATAATCTGTTGCTGGAGTGATTTACTACTCCCCTCTCCCCATTCAGAACACATGCACACTCAACCAAGCCATCAGAAAGAGTAGCTATTGGACTATTGTGTGCTTGGCCAAAGATAATAGCCATCTCCAGAAGCATCCTTGCTGTATTATCTATTTGCTCACACTGGAGAAGGGGGGAAAATTCCAGAAATTCCCTTAATAGAAGTCTATTGAGGAATTGTGCAAATCCCTGGTTCACAAAAAGTTACCAGAACATGTCTGATTCTCATTAGTTATGGATTACAGGACATATTAAAAAGGTAATGCACACTACCTTTCATAAATATCCCCCAAGATATTGTCGTGTATGAAATAGAGCTCAGTACTTCACGCGAGCGGAGAACCTCCGTAAATCTTTATAACGTGACAGGACAATTGTCCAAATCTTCAGCCATTGTGTGAGAGTTTGGCACTATCTACTTGCATATGGAACTTAATTAACACAGAAATGAAGGAGAGAAGATTCAGTAACTGTCTGTCTGGCAGCTGCAGGAACCTATCATTTGTATTATAGAAAGAAATGCTACAGAACTACTGGCCACATAAATAAAATGATAGATAATGTTGTAATTGCTGTCATTCTGCATTCAGTTCTTGACATTCCGGTTGCTAATTAAGGTGGCATCACAATTAATGCAGGTCTGAACTGTGTTGCAATGTCTCGGTGCTAATACTACCTTGAATATATATGTCATTTTATAGTAAAGTAAATTTAAAGGGATCCTAAACTTGCTGAAAAGGTAGCAGTGTTTCTTTCTTGAGCCATTGTGCCAACACATGATGTCCTCTCGTGGCTATGCTAAAACATACAGAGTGAGTACACAGAAGGCTGCCCATCATTGTGTGTGGGCGGGGCAAGCAGGACTCTCACTGTCACTCATAAGAGTCCTGTGACGATTTACTCTGCTTTTTATTCAGAAGTCCTACTCCAAATCATATAAAGCTATATATCACAGAGCTCAGCTTCACTTCCTCTATCATGTTCTGCTTTTAGACTTTAAGACGTAAATCACGTGACAGCTTCGTTCTAAGGGTCATGTATACAAATGTCCTTATATAATGAGTATGAAGTTCAGTTGATATAAACCAAATTTTTTTTCTTAGAGGAAAGAAATCAAGTTACAATAGAGATCAATATTCCTGGATATAGCAACAGCAACTAAAATAGAAACTATTGCTGAATTTAGCAGGCCTGAGGAGTCGGTAGGCCAAACCACTAACTCCAACCTTTCTATATTTCCACAACCTAACTCCATTCCCTGCTCTGACTCCTTTATAAATGGCTGATAGCCATGGTCAGAGTCAATACTCAGATTCATTAAAAAGCCAGTGATTGAGTTGCTAAGAAAGTAATAATGTAACACACAATACATCTAATTAATTATGCAATACAAATAACTGTATCCTATAATTATAAATAATTAATGATTTTATTTTGAGGTCAGAATAATTTAGTAAGATTGGAAAAGTGAACTAGATATAAGGTGTATGTTAAATCTGAAAACCTAAGCACCATCACTTAAAAATTCATTAAAAATTGTGAAGCTTTTTCATTTTCAACACTTAAATAATCTAGATGATTCCAGACTGTATTATTTTAGCTCCTATGTTACAGCCACAGATGCTACTATGTGTATAATGACCTGAACTTACAACAAAAAAGATTCCTCGGATGACCTTCACACGGGCCCAGGTGAGGAAGGAGATGAAAAAGATCAAGGCGAGGAAAGCCGCAGGGCCAGATGACATCAGTGCAAGGCTAATTAAGACTTGCGGGGACCAGCTGTGTGGTATAATTACATATATGTATAATATGAGCCTGAGGCAGGAAATAGTCCCTGAATTATGGAAATCTTCTTGTGTGGTACCAGTTCCAAAGAAACCCCACCCTATGGACCTCAACGACTACAGACCTGTAGCACTGACATCCCACCTGATGAAGATCTTGGAGAGATTGGTTCTCACACATCTCCGCCCTCTAGTGAGCCCCGCTATGGACCCCCTCCAGTTTGCTTATCGGCCGGGCATTGGGGTAGATGATGCCATCATCCATCTTCTGCACAGGGCTCTGTCTCACCTGGAGAAACCAGGGAACACAGTGAGAATAATGTTCTTTGACTTCTCCAGTGCTTTTAACACCATACAGCCCAGGTTATTGAGGGACAAGCTGGGCCTTGCTGGAGTGGACCACCACCTCTCCAACTGGATCCTAGACTACCTCACAATCGACCTCAATACGTGAGAGCCCGAGACTGTGTGTCAGGTACCGTGATCTGTAATACGGGGGCACCTCAGGGTACGGTTCTCGCCCCTTTCCTCTTCACACTGTACACTGCAGATTTTAGGTGCAACTCATCCAGCTGCTACCTACAGAAGTATTCTGACGACTCTGCAATAGTGGGCCTCATCACAGACGATGATGACAGGGAGTACAGAGAACTGAACCAGGATTTTGTGGATTGGTGCCACCGGAACCACCTGAAGATTAACGCGGGGAAGACCAAGGAGATGGTGGTGGACTTCCGCAAAGGCAGATGCCCTCCAAATCCAGTGGACATCCTGGGGACGGGCATCGAGATTGTGAACACCTATAAGTACCTGGGTTTGCTCCTTAATAATAAGCTGGACTGGGCAGATCATATGGAGGCCCTGTACAGGAAGGGCCACAGCAGGCTCTACCTGCTTAGGAAACTGAGAGCCTTTGGAATCCGGGGGGCACTTCTTAGAACTTTCTTCAACTCGGTAGTGGCATCAGCCATCTTCTTTGGAGTGGCCTGCTGGGGGAGCAGTATATCAACCAGGGACAGAAATAAACTTGACAAGCTGATTAGAAGGGCCAGCTCTGTCCTGGGGAGCCCACTGGACCCAGTGCAGGTGGTGGGTGACAGAAGGATACTGTCCGTGGTGAGCTCCATGCGGGAGAATAACTCCCATCCCATGCATGAGACTGTGATCGCGCTGAGCAGTACTGTCAGTGACCGACTGCTCCACCCTAGGTGTGAGAAGGAGCGCTATCGGAAGTCTTTCCTCCCCACCGCGGTTAGGCTGTACAACCAACACCGACCTAAGCGGAGATCATTACACACAGAGAACTGAAATATCTCTCTGCCTGTTAAATCCCCCCCCCCCCCCCCCGGCTACGTCCTATCTGTCTGTCTGCTATTAATGTAATGCCTCTCACCTTGGAACATTCCTGTACATGTTGTATTTGTATTTGTATCTGCTTATCTTTGCTGCTGTAACACACTGAATTTCCCCATTGTGGGACTATTAAAGGACTATTATTATTATTATTATATTATTATTATTATTACGCTGTTTCCGTAGCTCCCATTCTCCTCTATGGGAATTATGGGATCAATGTACAGCAGCCATGCTGAGCTGTTCCCATAAGATCCGTATGTAGTGACCTGGCCAGATTAACCTTTAGGCTAAAGCCCCACATTGCGGAAACGCAGATTTTTTTCTTGCAGATTTTGTTGCGGTTTTTTGAACCAAAGCCAACAATGGCTACAAATGGAAAGGGAAATATATAGGAAGCTCTTATATTTCTACCTTTTGCTCAATCCACTCCTTGCTTTGGCTCAAAAAACTGCAACAAAATCTGCAGCAAAAAAAGCTGCGTTTCTGCAACGTGGGGCTTTAGCCTTAATATGTAAACTAAAATGCACATGTATTATGGCCATCTGAATGCAGTCGTAGGATATAGATGATGGGGAAGAAACACTAAGAAGGTATAACACATTTTTTTCTTAACTCCAAATAAATATATATATTATTATCGATTATACCTATGTAGGTAAATTGTCTTCCTATAAAATAAAACCTATTATGTATGTATATGTGTATGCCCAGTAGGAAAATAATGTGAGGAGCTCTAGTTGGTTTTGTTATATTACTGAATAAAAAATCTATACATATTAATAAAGTATAGTAAAAGAATCTAATAGTAATAAAAGTAATAATAATGTTACAGAAATCACTATAGTGACATAGACAGAATTTTTTAAGCGAAATTTGATAAGTAAAAGAAATGATTGCATATTTTCTATACAGACAATGTTTTCACATTCACTTTCAGAAACCAGGAAGATGAATTTACATAAACCCAAGTAACAACACTTTACAATCCTTCTGTTTAATATTTAGTCCATTAAGAGCACATATGGGAATACCAGGTGCATTCTATTAGGTTCTACACCATCTAGTGGCAAGAATGAGGGAGCACGCCTTCTTATTTGAAGTAGGCTAAAGTTCTCCTCCTCAAGTGTCAGCCATGTGCAGAAATGAATCATGACAAAACCATGTTGTTGATAAGTTGTTACAAGCAATTATAGCGCGCTTATGGTTGAATGCATCAGTAACATTTCTGACAGAGCACATGACGCTTTCCTATTCACTACCACATACAGTGCAGAAGGGAATAGCCAGACTATGTGCAATTGATAAATGAGTCTCTAAGACATATGAAGAATATGCTAGGGAATGGCCACTTGAAACTCCTTCAATTTTTGCCAATACATTATTTGGACGTAACCACAGTAGTTGTCGCTGTACCCTTACAAAAACGCCAGTACTGATAAGGAATGGATTCGGTGTATATTACTTCTTCATAATTCATCCAGACATTGTTTATAGATAAATGTAACATATATAATCTGTGCATTAAATTGGCCAAATTATTTTTAACTTAATAAAAACATTTTGTCAGCGGCTGCGGCTCTTGTAAACATTGATGAAGTTTTTATTAAAGGAAAATCCCGCCATTCATATGGTATTTATTTAACATATCCAGATCAGCCTATTTGTAATATTCAGTCCTATAAGGGCGCATTCATATATGAAAGTTGGCTTGGCCTATGAAGGACGTGTGTTTTTCTTGAACATTTCTCAAATATGTATGTCCTTGTGATTTCACATGATACAGTTACTTGCTGTTACAGGATCGCATTTAGGTCTCCATTGCTATCTGTCCCTCAAAGCTTTTGGGCATTTGGGCAGATTTTAACCTTTGCACCTTGATCATTATAAATCTCTATAATGTTTCCTTCATAGGAATTATAATGCTCCAGATTTGACTTTTTGCACCCCTGGGTTCCCTGTCTGGTTGCTTATACAATGTTCGGAGAATGTGGAGTATATTGTTCAGGCAGAAATGTTACAATGAGTAAACCTATTATTGTTCCCATAGAATAAATACAGTATGTTGTGAGACCTATCATTTTTTATTTTAAGGCCTCCCTTACTGCTCCACAATAAAAAAAAATGCTTAGCAACCTCTTTAAGGCTAAGACCCCACGTAGTGGGCCGCAGCGAAAAAGAGCTGCAGGAAAAACCACAGCGGAAATGCACAGAAGGTTTCCTCTGCTTCAATTATACCTATGGTTTCCATAGGTATAATTGACATGCTGCGATTTCCAAAATCGAAATCACTGCATTTCTGCTGCGCATATTTGTCTGCAATGTGTGGATGGGATTCCGCTGTGGCCAAACTGTGGCGTTCACGTCACGTGG
Source organism: Leptodactylus fallax (assembly GCA_947044405.1). NCBI lineage: Eukaryota > Metazoa > Chordata > Amphibia > Anura > Leptodactylidae > Leptodactylus > Leptodactylus fallax. Next base: position 548,044 of record CAMRHE010000581.1, read on the forward strand.
GGCCCCGGCCTAACATGGATCATCTGTTGGCTCCACATTTCCTATGATCTAACAATTCTAGATTATCTTTTCCCAGAATTATGCATTGTACTGTTCCTCTGTTATTCCTCCTAGAAATTTATGAATAAATTTGAACCTGAAAATTACCATTTGGAGGGTATCCCTTTACCATTGTCCAATGAGGACAGACATTATCAGACTGTGTAATACCCAGTTATCAATGTCTACAGATATTTGGAAGGAATACCAGAGGAATGGCGCAATACAGAGTCCTAGAAATAGTTACTCTAGAATTTTTTTCAGTGAAAGGCAAGTATTTACTGACACGGCAGGCACAGAAGGAGAGATGACAGGCTCTCTTTAAAGGGGGTTGTCTTCATGTCATCCCTTCTCCTTATCTTCTTCAGCTCTGTAACTGAGACAGACCAGTTGCTTGAGACAGGAAGCTATTTGTAAGTTGCAGCTGTTAAAGGGTACCTATCACTTTAAAGAAACTTTTGACATGTCATAGTGATATGTCAGAAGTTTTGATTGGTTGGGATCCAGGTGCTGAGGAACTCACAAATTGCTAAAAGCAAGAAGCAAAAGGGCCCCAAGGAGAGCTGAGCAGAGCCGGTCAGAAACTAAAGGACACAGCACATTCTTCCTCTTCCTTTTAGCAATCACTAGAAAGTTTTTTAAGTGATAGGTTCCCTTTATGTATTGTGTGCATGGCAAATAGGTTTTTTATGAAATGCCTTTTTAACAGGGCATTTTTTTTTACTAACATTTTTATTCCAAATACAGCATGTTCTGGGTCTGGTATTTTTCCTACTGACTTTATAGGAAAAAAAACTGTAAAACTATGTGTTGCAAAAAAAAAAAAAATACAAACCCCAAAAAACGGAGAGCAATACTACAGTACAGAGGCGCTACAGTGTGGTGGCACTAAGGAAGTATTATACTGTGTGGGGTTCACTAAAGGGGCATTACACTGTATGGAGGCCACTAAGAAGGCATTATGCTTATGGGGAACACTAGTGGGGCATCTTATTGTTTGAGAAAACTAATGGGGCATTATAAAGTGCGGATGTACTAAGGGGCAATATACTGTGTGGGGACCACTAAGGGGTATTATTCGGTGTGGCAGATACCAAGGAGGCATTATCCTGTGTGTGAGGCATTTAGGGGCCATTTTAATGTATGGAGTGTTCTAAGGGGACATTATACTGTGTGGAGGCCATTTAGGAGCCATTATACTATTTGGGGCCACTAAAGGAGCATTATGTGTAGAGCCACTAAGAGGGCATTGTACTTGTGGGTGACAATAGTATGGCATCATTCTGTGCGGGGCCACTAAGGGGGCATTATACTGTGTGGAGCATCACTATGTCTCTATTTTTGTGTGCAAACACAAAGGGACTGGGTGGAAATGGGCGAGGTCAAAGGGGACATGGATAGGGTTAGGAGCATAGCTTACATTAATACAAACAAATTTGCCAAGTTGTATGCACTTGTGTTTCTCCCTCGTTGTGTACTCTGAAAGTTGGTAGGCATGCAAGGTATGTACTTATGAAACTTTGGGCCCACCAGCTATAGGTGTTAATAGGCATATTCTGTGTTCATGCTCTGATAGGAATGATTTTCCATATGTATCTGACATTGTAATATCATTCATGACTGTTATTGTACAAACTCATAGAATTCATCTAACAACTCAACAACAACAAAATAAAACTCTGCTGACATCTCTTAATAAATTTGGCCCATCTTTAACTGTTCATGCGCCATAAAATGAATCTATGCCATTTATAGCTCTCAAATAAGGGGAGATACGCCTCTGCTAGAGATTTCTCCACTCTCCTATGGGACAAGCCGACCATGCATGTGTATAGCGAAGCTGGGGCAAGCTAGGTATCAGCTGAACAAGCTATGTTATGTGTATGGCCAGCTTTATCTTGATATTCAGTGACTTACAACCAATGACAGCTCAGTAATGATAATAATTACCTATTGGCAGGTCAATATTAGTTTGTAATATATTGTAGTATGTAGTCCATCACAGTCCACTCAGTCTCAAAAATAGAGTTAAAGAACACTCCAGTAGGTGATGCTTCTCAAAGCCACACTCATTACATGGCCTTCATAAGAGCAACGTTTTGGGTTAGCCAACCCTTCGTCATGCCTGTGTATATTAAAAAAAATCAGGATTCTCTTGGTAATGGTGTATGGATCCAATGTTCGGTGAGTTTTGTGTGTTCACCTTTAATACAAACCCCCTTCATATGGAGATGTGTCTCGTGTGGCCTGGCAGGTGAAGGGGTGGCAGGTTCTGCTCACTACCAGAAGTGTGCTGCCCAACTCTACCATGTTTTGGATTATGGCAAACAATAGGAGCACCTTCAGAAACTACTTTATCTAATGTACTATTCCCATAGACACTACTTATTTTGTACTGATCCTGTGCTGCAGTATACTGTAAATTACAGTCTAGATCTACAATAACAATTTTGCATCCTTCAGAGCTGAAATCTCCTACGTTGCATGATATTTCACTGTCTGCACAATGCGTACTGTGGTGATCCTGGAAATTTTGTTTTTACACCAGGCACTAAACACCAGTAAATGTGTCTGACCACAAGCTTGTTGACTTTTGCCAATGACGACTAACAGGATATGAATGCAGCTATTGACTATAACTTACGTGTGCTCTTTCAGTGTACTAGCCATTTTTATCGGCTAACACACAGACTCATTGTTTTCTTATGGTCACATATACGACCATGTATTATCATCGGTCCATGTAGGGGGCTATGAGGAGAAAAACTCAGGATAGGTCCTATCTCTTGCCATTAATGAAATGCATGGGTCCTTGGAGAGCACGGACGGCACACGGATATCATCCATGCGTCGTCCATGCCATTTTGTCACAGACTTGTACTACATGTGCATGTAGCCATAGGCTGTAACTCAGAATCAGCGCAGTTAAAGTAATATAACATATTAACAAATTCACTCAAATGTATATTGATGTATAGAGAAAAAAACCTGTTAAGGGCGGTTACATTCCTCGGCCTGATATTAGCTGTTTGCAATAGAGAGTTATAAAACACATTACATATTTTTCTCTCATCTTTGGTGCATTTTTTGGTTTCATTCCATTTTTTTTTTTTATAAGGCTGTATTCTTTGGTTCTGGCTTTTTTTCAATTTTGTTTCCAGAAAGTTCTCCATAGGAAAAAAAATAAACACATCTGAAAATTTTTTTTTCACGGGCGTCAAAAAAAACCTGACATGCACTATCTTTATCCATGAAAATGGACAGAAATAGTACCATATGAATAGACCCTTTGAAAATCATGGGTTCTATAATGGTCATGTGACGGTCATTTCAAAAACGACCATCACATGGCCATTATTCACTGCTATCGCTTGCACGGACACCCAAAGCCATTTTTCATGGCCATTAAGTCCATGAAAAATGGTACGGCTTTGTGCATAAGTCTTAAGGGTACATCTACACTGGACGACTGCACCGCTGGGCCCATAAAAATGTTATGGAAAAAAAGCGGTGGAAACCCATCACATTTTTTTCCTGCAGCATTTTCCATTGCATTTTCACAGAGTTTTCCTCTGCGGATTTTCTGCTTCTATTATACCTATATGGAAAATGCCAGTGTTTCCGCTGTATAATAATTTACATGCTGCGATATTCAAAAATGTGGGTGTTTCTGAAAACACAGCTTTTCCGCTGCAGATTTTTTTTGCAATGTGTAGCCAGAATCCCATCCACTTTGCAGGTACTGTAAAATGCGGTACTGTTTTTGCAACGTGGCTGCCCCAGACTGAAATATTTTTCTTTCCAGTGTCAGCAGAAAATCCAAACCATAAATTAATACGCTGCATACTGAAAACCCGCAGCTAAGCTCAATTTTTGAAACTTGTGATCTGTATATTTTCTCCTTTTTGTGATTTTATGGCCTGTATTTGGGTTGGGTTGCTCCATACGCACTTTTATTTTGTTTCTAATGCATACATTTTGGGAACATGTTATATTCACCACTGAGGCCATGGATCGGATGATTTATATACTCACCTAATACTACTTTACTGGGATTCTGTCTCTTCCTCTTTCATGTTATTTGTATATGTATGTGCTTTTTAACATTAAATGGCAACATAAAGCACTTGCTGTCTCAAAAGGATTAGAATCTTTGAATACAATTTACAAACTGAATATATTTGGGATTTTTTTCCCGCACCCCAAAAAAGGCCTTAGTACATTTGTCTGAGAATGAAATTATTAATGTGGACTTGTATGAATGGTGAAAATCTCTGTACAGAGCCGCTGAATTTGTTGTCACTACATAAGCTATAGAAAAGAACTACATTTACAGTCAATATAAACCTCATCCTAACTTCTGCAGACGACTATAAAGTCATTACACTATATAGAGCACATAGAACATTCCCACACTACAACTAATTCTCCTACATCTCAATGAGAATTCAGTTTTCTACCAGAATCTATTAGAGCAGATTAAACTTTTCACTCTCACTCTCTGCAGTTTATTTAACCAAAACTATAAAGCCCATGAAACATGTCTGGGACACTTATTTTGGAAAACTTCTAGCTGAAAAGGTCTGAATTTGTAAACTTCCCCTATCCTGCCCCCTAGTGGCCATGTCCATCCTTTCTTACAAATCTTTGACCTGTGTGTGTAAGATTGTAGTGAGTGTAAATGTGACATCACAGACCTCCCATAAATCAGGTTTTGTGGTTTTTAGGAAGTGTGTGATGTAAAAATGTACATGCTTAGCAGAAGTGAACTATCTTTATTTAAGAACATAAAATGTGGGGGGACTGGGCCAGTTGTGCTGTGCATCCTGGGTATTCTGAGTGCAGAGCTGCCAGATGTTCTACTGCATGTCATAAAATTAGGATCACATGTCTCTACCTACAATTTATAGGCAAGCATTCTTAGCTTTGCTTTCTAAGATCTAACCAACGTGTGCTAGTCAGCTTCAGGCTATGTGTCTAAGCTGCATAAATCACAAGTACAGAGGAATTATGACATTTCTCGAATTCTAGCACACCTGCACTTATTATCAATGCAGTCTTCTTTCTTCTGTACAACAATTAAAAAATACTTTTTGTGTCGCTGAAAAAAATTGTTGTAAATATTCTGATGCATTTACATATTGAGAATTTTATTCTGTTTCATGTCTGTTTATATATCGCATTTTTCTTATTTATTTTATAATATGTTTTATGTTTTCATAATTTTTTTAATTCATTATTTTTTTTGCTGATGTGTTCAAATATATTACTATAAAATATTTTTTATAAGGGACATGGCTATTTATTCGTAATTTATGTATCAGTTATTTATACGGTAAATTTCATATAACTATAAAATGCTTAACATGGAGTAAAGACATTGGGAAAAAATTTACTTCAAAATTTATTTAATGCATCAGAATTCTGGAATAAATTTAGTAAAAATTGTAGTGCACCGCATTATTGTTTTAGTAACTTTTTTTGTCTCACTAAACACCTTTGTAAAGAGACCAAAAAAGATGACGTAGAGAGGAGGATTTGTAAAATATATACACTTATACTTAGCATTTTTGGAGGAAAGAAATACTACAATATTTTGGCTCTTTCTTTTAAACACTGCTATCAGATTTTACCTGTAAGTAAATAGGCAGGTATGAAATGCACTACAAAGTGTGATTTTTTTTTTTCTTTGTGCCATTCTTCATCACTTTTGGTGGACTTTTTGGGTCCGTAACATTTTTTTCACAATGCAGTATGTTGTAGGTAACTTTTTTTTTACATGCGCTTGTCTATAGGAAATGTAAAAATCATTTAAAAAAATTAAAAAACACCAAGAATTATGAAATTTGTGGCAGTCTTTGCAAGCCTAAAAACCCACACAAAAGTGTGTGTGAATGAGATGTAGTGAACACACAACATATTACAAACCTGCAAAAAGCAATTTCTAGGTTACTACAACCATGTGTTATATCAGAAACTATTAACTTTAGTCTCATCATGGTGTGAAATAAATCAATATACACATTAGGCTAGTACACTTATTTTTATAGCCCATACAGGTCTGTATTTTATTTTATTGTGTTATGAGGTCATAGCAAACAATTGTAACGTGGAAATTATTTTTTATATTTATTTTTAATATTTTTGTCTTTCATTTATTTTGATGTTGCTCTTAGTGTGAGACATTGTAATGATGAATATGTAATGACAGGGCTTGCTTATGTGTACATGTCACATAGGCCTATGGTATCAAAAAGAAAGTCAGAGAATTGTGTTTTTATACAGTATGTTGTGACACTTTCAACATTTTTTAGAATAATTTTTTGCATGCTGTAGAAGTGAACATGACTTGTGATAACAGTGCTTGTACTATAAAATGTGTCACAATTGTGTAGCAAATTGTACTAAAATAATCTAGTACATGTTGTACACTAAAATCCCTTATATGTGCATGTTGTATAGAACATACAGTACATAGCCCATTGTGACAAACTTATGATGCCACATATACAATTTTGACACATTTTGTGGAATTTGCGCTATACTCACCAACTACGACTTTATGGATCCTGGGAGGCTATTAAAATATTATGTCATTTGCAGCTTCACACTTTTATATTAGGAGACTGCATAAACAGCAAGATCCAAATCTACTGTAATTCTATTCATAAGAGTCCCCGTCTTTAGGGAACATGCTAAATATAGAAGAAACATACGTAGCTTATAATCCTCACAATATCCCGGTCAGCAGACCCAAGATATTTTATAACACTCTGTGTGCGCTGTTGTATAGCCAGAATACATGCTCCATAAATGGCTGCCAGCCCATGTATAGTGGTATCAGACAAGAACATAGATCTTGTTTCCTAGAAGGAATGCTGTATATTAGGATTGTCTGGTATGATATTATAAGATGGCTGAGATGATACATACCAGGTATAGGTGTATGCCTTCTACAAGAATTTAGTCGTATGAACATTTGATACTAGAGCACATATGAATAGTATATTGCTAAAATATAGTTAGTTATAATGTGCAGATATAGCATACTTAAACCTGACACTTAACACATTAATCACACAAATGCAAAAAAGTTTTAATTTGACATTTCAATGGTTTCTGTTGTGTGAGTTATTTTCAAAGTCTGCCACAGCTATAAAATTTCCAATATACATTTTCTAAATATATTACAAAGTACATGGTCATACCAATTACAATATAATAATCCCAGTACATATCCCCAAATACTAATAATTACAAATTATAGAGCAAGTGACCCAAAATAACTCTGAATCATGTCAAAAAAGTCTGTCCTATGCCCCCTCTCCTATGGGCCTATGGTAAGGTCACATGAGACTGTATAAAAGACACTACATGGAGAATTATAGACACTGAATGTATGGGTTGACCCCACTACTTACATGGTGCCATGGGCAAACACAAAACACCGGACATGATGGGCAAGCCAGGCCACACTTTTAATATTAGATTAGTAAATTCTTTAACTATTTGGATAACCTACTTGGTATAAAGTTATAGCCGAAGATATCTAATAAAAAGCACGTTGCCAGCGAACTGTATGTCACCTATTGTGATTACACGTATGGAGTGAGGATACTAAAATAGTGTACATGGAATATGGTAAAGACTTAGCTGACTGGATGGTGATTCGCAGTTTATATCTTTAAGTTACTAAGCTGCTACATATGTCCTATTGTCTTTTTACTAAAGTTTAAGGGTAAATTCACATGCAGCAGATTTTATGTATGTTTCATATATCTGAATGGGGTTGTTTTACAGCAAGTGCATGATTTTATACAAGTACGATTCAGATGTATGGAACAGTCTGTAACAAACCTGCCATGTGGGAATTCACCCTGAGGGTATAAAATATTCTGTACCTCTCTGTTCTGGTATTATTTTATTTCATTCCTATTATTGTTTAGTGCTAGTAGAGAAATAGATAGATAGATAGATAGATAGATAGATAGATAATGTAGATAGATAGATAGATAGATAGATAGATAGATAGATAGATAGATAGATAGTTTGGGGCAGCACAGTAAGTCCACAAAAATTGGTTGTGGATATCTCAAACATCTGTTTCTATTCCCACTCTAATATATTCTCCAAAAAACAGGCAGGACAACTAGAAATAAAAAACAGTAGGACTTGCTTATTCCATGTATGATGCTTCAGTACAAATACGTTTCTCAAGCCAAAAGTAAAAGGTCTTTAGACCTTTTGGTGGTGCTTCCTTTTTGGAGCATAGATAGATAGATAGATAGATAGATAGATAGATAATGTTCATACAGATAGGAAGACAGATTGAGCGATATAGAGAAATATATATAAACAGAAAGATCAACTAGATAGATAGATAGATAGATAGAACTTTGTGATGATTTAAACTACTGCATTTTATATATTCACCAACCCAGACATTTTAATATGGGCTCTTCTAGCTCACAACAAATGTGTAAAGTACTTTTATGGTCATCTTTATAGTCCACAGCTTGTCTGTCTTATAGATCTATCTGCTGTTTTGTTCCCTCTTTTCTATTGTACCTGTACTATACTGTAGTTTCTAATCCTGTATGTTATTGTTTCCTCCATTTTTTCATGTCTATTTCCATATATAGTATCGATATATTCATCTACACATCTGTATGTCCTTATGGTTATTCGCCAGTGGAATTTATCTAAGAAGACCATTATGGTGGCGCTCTTTCTACCCTGGCTTGCGTGGCTGCGATTAGCAGACCAAACATAGGGCAAAAACATTTAAAAGTAGCTTTGCATTAAATGATATTACATTTGTGCTAGGCAAAAGGTTAATACAGCTTATTGTTTTGAATTAGGAGTACAATAGATATGGCTGGTGGGTAGGAGAAATGAAGGGATCCATTGGCTTGGTGCCTAGAGCGTACATAATGGAGATGTATGATATTTGAGAGGCCTGGGTAAGTACATTTTAATCCAATCTACCATAATGGCTCATGTGTTCTCCTGTTCTCTGTTTTATAAGCATTTCCTTCCTAAAACCTCTGCAGCAGTTATATTAACTTAAGGACTGTGGCAAAAAATAGCTTTTAAGCCTTAATTAATACTGCTCCATTAGTTGTCTGCATGCAATAGAATCCCACATTGCAGCAGGCGAGCTGCCGGCTTATCTCTGCTCACTACTGTATATTGCCTTCAATCAAACATTGTAATTAATTTCTGTCTTAGATACTGTGATATTTACGATAAACTCATGGTGTCTGGTTTTCTTTTCTCACATCGTTTTTTTTTTTCTTCCAAACCAGGGATCATCTTTTATTAGAAACACGGAGAAGATTTCGTCGTCTTGGTGTATTTCATATATTATTTGCGTGGTACTGGGGTTGTATGTTCATGAGCTTTTCACAAATAATGTGGGACACAGACATTGCTTAACATTGTGGTTTGCCGGATATAGTAATTTAATAGTGTGTTCAATTTCTAAACCAATCTATGTGTTGTTTGGAAAATAAATACAAATAAATAAACATTAATACATTGCAATTTTTTTTTTTATTAATCTAGAACTTTTTTATATATATATATATATATATATATATGATAAAAAAAACAGTTTAGCATGTTTTCTCTGTTTTATCTCATAACTCTTGAAATAGTTGCACATTAATAATAATCTGATTTTTTTAAACTTTTTTATGGAGTTATTATTAACATACTAATAAGAATGGTAATGCAAAAAATGCAATACTAAATGGTGCACATACCAATAAAAATGTCATCGGACAATGTGATAGAAAGCAGCATGATGTAAATAGGTACAATTATCAATGAAATATGTAGTAATGGTGCAGTCGAAAAAGCTCTGCCCATATGAGCTTACAATCAAACTAAATAGGAGATGCCGCTAAAACTATATAACTGTGATCTAAGATACATTATACAAGCCTCTAAAGAATTTCTGGTAATTTTTTAGTAACTAAGTGTAACATTTGTATCCACAATAATCTGTCATTAAAGGCCTTTTGCTCTGTATGTGGAGCATTACAATTCAGAAATAATTTGTGGTTTATGCAGTCAGTGACCAGCAGGTGGCAGATGTTTGATAGAAATGCTGAAACAGAATTCTCCAGCCCTCCCCCCCATAATTTATTTTATAGGTGCACATAAGAAAATTTACTCCACAACCAAAAATGTATTCTTATCCTTTTCTCCCGGAGCCCAGGAGAGGGAGTCCTTCACCAACTGATCAGTCCTTTGCTCTGACCTTTAGTTCACTTTTCAGTTTATATGCCCTTTAATGTATGACTTGTGATTTTTTTTTTTCTTTTAATGCTATACATCACATGCTACAATGTATCTGAATTTCTGTCTCCTTCCATAGTGCTAATCCTTCATATTGTTCTCTAGAAATAAAAGGAGAATTCTTGAGCGCGGTTATTGCTGCTGCTTGTGTATTTCTTAGCTATACCATGTAGCCATTGTTTCACATCTTCAATGAATTATATTGAAATGTCAGTGGTGCGGTGATGTTGTGCGCGGTGCGCTGCGCCTTCCTTTCTAAGCGTTCCACCCTGCAAATTTCTAAGGTTCAAATAAAGTTTAATTGTTTGCGAACCTGTTATGACGCTAATAACTCGGCAGCCTGCTGTGTTACTAATGAAATGACTTTATATGATTAATCTGGAAAATACTGTGTTGATTGTAGTAATTAAGCACAACAAGGTGAAGTAAATGATTCCTCCACCATCTGGCCTCCAAACACAATGAAGAAGTACAGTGCTGCTGTCAAGTCAATGGACCCCGACTCCGGCTTATTCCATGGGATCAGTATAGTGCTCTGTGTATAGGCTACATGTACACCTTACTTTACTTACCCACCTGGTATTCTTACCTTACTTATTTGTCTTACTTATACCGTAACCTTTCTTACTGTTACCTGTAGATTCTTGGAAAGGATTGACAATCTACACTAATATATTAAGGAACTAAAGAACAGCAATCCCTAAAAACATGCTTAGGTTTAAGAATGGTACTACTGGATCCCACTTTTTATAAGGCTCCTAGTTGTGCATACAGCCATTTTTGCAATATTTCATATTAAAGGGATTTTCTAGGGTTATGATATTGATGACCTATCCTTAGTACAGAGGTGGGGTCCGAAACCTGCTATCACCACTGATCAGCTGTCTGAAGGGGCTGCAGTTTTTGGATGAGTGCTGCGTTCTCTTCGCTGCTTACCAGTACCGTACATTGTATGTATAACAGATGTGCTTGGTGTTACTGCTCAGTCCCATTTACTTGAAAGAGACTGAGCTACAAACGGGCCATGTGAACTATGAACATAATGTTATAGGCCGTGTTGTCAGGTGGTGTCAGGTATTGAAGCCCCAACAACCTGATATTGATAGCCTATCCTAAAGATAGGTCACCAATATTCTAGTCCTGGATAAAAACGTTCCCATGAGAAATAACTTTATATGTATATTACATTACAGCTCTGTTCAACACAAATTCTTACAAAACATGAATTTTTTTCTCCCTGTATTCTAACTAAAGTAGTCCTCATATAAGGATGTACAATCACAGTGAGATCCTGGAGGCCGCTGGGTAAAGATAAACCACTTAGTACAGACCTGTGGCTTAATGTATAGGTATATTGCTTAATATATACCTCAGTAACATAAATCCAAAATATTACAGTTTTGCTTGCCATATTGTAGAACTGGATCATAGGTGTATCAGTATGGGGACAAGAGTCCATCTAATAGGGATGGATTAGAAATAGTAAATGTTTTTCCAGTTTTTAGTATAGCTAATAATAACTCCTAGTAACCGATTAGAAACCGGCTAAGACTACATTGTCTGTTGCTCTTGTCCGTCGGAGGACTTTCTCAACCGCTGATTTCAGGCAGATACTGCAACAAAGTCTCCTATGGAGACTCAGATGCAGATGTGAATGTAGCCTTAGATTATCAAATATAAGATAGAAACAAGAAATGTCTATTTAGTGCCTAATATCCACATCCTCACCTTTTAGCTGAAAATAATCTCTATAAAGAGAACCTGTCTCCGCTCCTGACATGTCAGTTATAGTACATGCATGTATTCTGTATAATATAACCATTATGAGAATCTTTTCTATTATTGCATGATTCCTCTGTTATTCCACAGATTGAATAGATTGACAACTGGGCGTTACCAGTTTGGGTTTGTCCCTGCACACTCTGACACTGTCCAATCAGTGCTAAGAGTACTAGAATGTTTAGGGACTTGCCCCCAAATAAAAGAATGGTAACTCCCATTTGTCAATTTATTAATAAATAAGGAGGAGAAATAAGAGGAACGGCACTATGCAGAGCTATAAGATAAGAGACTCTAGAATCATTTTATCATGTAGAATACAAGTATTTACAAAAACAGACATGTCCAGAGAGGTGACAAGTGCTCTTTAAATATATAAGTGTTAAGGATCTCAAAAACTTCTATTCACAATTGTATTGTCATGGAAATCATATAATTATTGTACTATTGTCATATTGTTATAGTGTCATCATAGCTGGACAGGAGTGTTCATGGTAGTCTTTCTGCTTATTTCATCAAGTTTTCCATAATATGTCCCTACACATGAACACTTCTTCGGCCAACAGACTTCCCTATGCACATGCATGCTCAGCTCAACCAAAAAGTCCATGTTTACTGGATAGAAGAGGGGAGAATATGGCACTGGTTTATCTCTCTGTGTCAGAGCTCTGGTGGGCCCAGGCTCTGACACATAATAATGGGCCCCAAATGTTCAACAGAAGACAAAACTATTTGGAGGTGACTTCAAAGCAATCACTTGACACTCTGGACTATTTCTTTATGGGAGGATTCACACATATTGTAGATTATTACATCTTCTTGATAATGATACATGACCATACACATGTCCTGTATAAATGGAGGTGGCTCTCAGAATTATCACCTCTGGTGGTCCCAAGGTACTCCAGCCTGACCCTGACTGTACCAGAGACTTCAGATATTGTTCTGTGGATATCAGCAATTATACCATCTAATATCTAGGGTACAACTTGATACCTGCCTTGGCAGTATTACATTTCCATCACGTGACTCATGCATTGGTGAGTTTTCTGCATGGAATACCATTGATACTGGTTTAGAATAAAGTTGAAGAGGATGTAGGGCCCTTTAAAGCTTATGCCACAAGGCCCTGTCATTTATAACATTATACGTTCAGTATACATCTCTGTCTCCCAAAATGTTCTCCATTGTCCTGTCCTTTATCCTCCTTGGTTGTGCTATCATCCCTGTCTGATTCCCTTCAACCTTCCTCTGTAATACACACATTTGCCATATTTCTTCTTCTAATGATGCTCGATAGCCCCACAGAATTCACTTTAGGCTGGCATAGCGTGTCCAGGAGCCGCCTGACAAACTGTGTCTGCTTCCTACTGACCCAGATATTGAGCTATCAGTAAATCAAAGCAGCAGCAGTCCTCACTGAGTGACATGGAAATAGAAAACCTCTGCTGCCGCCTTATTATCTTGCCGCGCAAGCATGATTGGTGCTTCCCAAGAGGCTTTGCAGCAGCTGTAGACTTCCCTTCAAAAGTGGCTTACTGCAGTAGCCCACATTAACATTCTATGAGCCGGAGTAAGAGGGAAAGAGCCTGAGGGTAAAGGCCAGTTTACAGTCTGACCATCATATCAGTGCAAGCAAACGTACTCAATTGTCTGAAAGGATACATGGCCTGATGTCTGATGGGCAGTGACATGACTCAGGGGTTGCTATTATGCCTCAGTATTTTATAACATTCATTTACTCAAGTTTATTTTTCTGATTTTTTTATAATTTTTGCCATTCCCGTCTGGATTAGATCTCAGGGGCATGTATCAATAGCGTCATTGCAAGCATTGGTGCTCACAGACAAGCATTAATAAGAGCATGAGGCCATGTGTGACAGGATCTAGCCACTTATACAAATATTCTGGTACACCATGACAGGTTTAGTCCATTCTACCCCTATGTCAGTATGTACAATGTTATACTGTAATGAATATAAATGTTATTAGCGTTTAATACCACTTTAAAGAAAATACAAATACAATTTTTAGAAATTTTTCAGAAATTTACAAAATGCAACCAAAAATCTTATGAGAAATTATATAAATGGTCAGAGCTTGTAAACTGTGAAATCAGAGAAGACCCCATCATGGAAAACTGTAGAAGCTCATTGAATATAATGGAAATCCTTCCCATCCCAAAGTATGGTATCTCTGTGAGTAAATACTGACCCTGGTGATAATTGTCTTAATGTCTTATTAGGTTTTTATTTGGGTTTTTAGCCCTTTGACCAGCATACATTTTAGAATGGCACAAAAATAAAAGCATAGAGACAAATATGGCTTGTTCAGTTTTCATGTTGCCCTGTACTTGGTGCCGCCCTAGGCATGGGCCAAACTGATTTACATATAAAATAAAGCAGCAGTCAGGCATGGTACTCCTGTTCTTATTTCTCTTGTTTTTTGTAAATGTAAAAAAAACTATTAAAATGATCATTATTAATTATTATTTTACTGCTAATTTTCTATCAACATATAAAGTCTTATGCACATGGCTATATTACATATATGTGTTGTACTGGTCCTGTTGTTGACCCATATTGTACCATGAAAGAAAAAAATCATTGCATGATGTCATAGCATTCATGATATGCACTTGTAATGACAATGGTTCCACTACACAAAGGCCATACCATGCCATATTTATAACCCTTAAAATAATAAAAGGGAGATACATGCTGTATAATTGTTAAAATCTATAACCCAGCTATTGATTTATAATGACTATGAGATAATACAGATCCTCTATTAGTATCGTCATATGAGGAATAACACTTATATTTCAGCAATTCACTGTTATACACATGTTTGTTGTGAAAGTGTTGCAAAGTGTTCACAAATGTGTTGCATAAATTTTTCTCAGCCTTGCTGGGGTAGAATATACACGACTTGTAAGTATTAGTGATGTATCTGTAGAGGGTGCAGAAAATGCAGTCACGTGTGAGGTCTGCTGGCTAAAGATTAGAACAATACTATATATGATAGTTGGTGGCGTGGAGGGGTCAGAACTACTTTTGTGGCAGGACCCAGGGGCAGCTTCAAGCTACACTTCTTCATATACAAGTATACAGTCTGTTTTATAAATTGGATGTAGTAGAAGGGTTAGTTTGTCATACCTTCTATTTAGTGTTTTACCAGTGATTACAAAATGAGCTGATATTGCTAAAACATCATATTTTATACTAAAAAGTTATATATATAAAACTTCATGCAGAGAGACTGTATGTCAGGCCATGTTCACACCTAACAGTATGGTTTGGCATAAATCTGCATTACTACCACACCATAAAATCACAGAAAAACATGACAGTCTTTTGTGTCTTTTGAGCCACAATCTTCAGTCATTTTAAAAAATATTGCAGGAAATGTTTTGGGAAATATATAACCATACTTTTTCAGGCGCTGTTAGAGTGAGTTTATGTGTGACGGCTTTTGTGCAATTCTTACATGATTTTCTAAAAATTGCAAAATTCCCTTTTGAGAAAAAATATTTTAAAAAATCTTTAACTTAATTTACACATGTACAAAGTAATTCTGCCATAAAACCTCAAAAATATCCAGAAATGTGAACCTGACCATAAAATATTCAGTTAGCCAAGTGTAAATTCAGTGCTAACTGAGTGCAGCTGAGGGATAGTTAATGCTGGTGGAGGCATAAATGTATTGTACGAAAACTCACATGGGGGCAGTGTGTGTATGGAAGGGGGGCAAGGGTCATACAGTATATGACTTTTTCCTGTTAATGATGCATTACCCATTTTCTGTTCCAATAAAAATGTCTGTATGTTGGTTCGAATATTTTCCTATCTATAGTGGTAAACAGTAAAACACTACATGGGTACCAAAGGTGACACAATAATAACTGTATTAATCATTATATTAGTAATATCATCAGGATTACATATAATACTTAGGCCAGTTTTATTGCATGTTCTTACATGGTGATGTAAGTTTACATCAGTAGTAGAACCATGGTGGTCCGCTTGTTGTGACCATAATATGGACATTAGGATGTAAAGCTAATGGGAAAATATTTTTTATCATTCTTGTATTTAAAAAAACAAACAAACAAACAAAAAAACTTCTTATAAAAGAAAAAAAACTTGCATACTTATCCTATACATTCCCTGTCAACTTCTAACATTGGCCTCCTTGGATTATTTTTGCAGCATAGTCTTATAAACACTCAGTCCCCAGTGAAATAAGTTTTTCTAAACTAAAAAGTATATTTTTTTCCTGGAAAATACTCTTTAAATACAACATGTGTTTTTTTTAGTAGGCTGCACTACAACTTCTAGAAGTGCAATGAATGTACTAGAAGAAAGTTACATTTATATTATTTATTGGAATTTCTGATTTATATTTAGTAAATGTGAACAGGTAAGATGGCAATGTCACATAAGACACACCGACAATTCATGTAAGCAGATGATTTTATAAATATAGAGTATGATGGTGATCGAGTGGAATCCTATAGTTACCCATATAAATATAGAGTATGATGGTGATCGAGTGGAATCCTACAGTTACCCATATAAATATAGAGGATGATGGTGATCGAGTGGAATCCTATAGTTACCCTTTTAAATATAGAGGATGATGGTGATCAACTACCCTCTATATGTAAATACAGATATTTGTATGTGGCTGTTTTATTACTGAAGGTATGGAAACTTTTATGATTTATTGCACTAGGTTACATTCAAAATATTTTTAAACAAGAAGCAATTCTACAAGCTGGAAAATACTTCTGAGTATTATATTATTAGGTCAAGGCAATGGTATACAGTCTATACCTGTGTATACAGTACGTCTGAGTTGTTATATATGTGTTTATAAATGTGTTTGTGTAACTTTTCATGTGTCTGTGAGTTGTGTTTCTTTGTATGTTTGTGTGTATGTTATTTTGTCTGTGTATTTGTATGCCTTCATATGTGTCTATATTAGTGTGTCTGTGTGCCTATAGGGCCATTTATTATTCCATTTGTGCCTGACTTGCAGAGTGTTTTAAAGGTTTTTGCAACTTTATTCTTGATGTGTGCCCAATGTGCCTTTTTCCAAAACTATATGGACATTGCTTACAGGTTTAAGCCTAACTTATTTTAAAAAGTTGCAAAATGTTTGTGCAAGCATACTCCACTTCTAACTTGGCTTAGAAAATTCACCCAAAAAAACTTTGGTGTCCTCCCCCTACAGAATAGTGACACATTTATGAACCAGTGTGAGAGACTGTGATAAAATTGTTGACAAAAAAAAAAAAACACTAGTAAAAAATACACCAGGACAGAAAAGTGTCATTAAAAAAAATCCTGGTCCCTATATATGTGAATATGTCTTTGTATATGTCAGCGTATTTCTGTGTATCTGTGTGATTGTCTGTAGACCTACCTAGGTAACTTTATACAGACAGGTTAGTTATTAATCAGAGTGAATACAGACTTTTCAAGGCCAAATATTATTTTTTTATTAAATATTCCATTTTGTCCATAACAAATTTAAAAAAAAAAGTTTATCAGTATTTTTGCTATGTACACTAGTATGTAGAACTGGTAATAGCATCTGATATCTGCTGTTGTGGCGCACATGACATCATGGCACAATAAAACCCTTCAGTCATTCAGCACGCTGACACAAGACTTACATTGAGCATTTTAGCTGAATGTTGTAGGCGTAGATTCTAGAAAATGCAGCAGGATTCATACAATTTGCTATATTACATTTATACGGCATGCTTCCATCACCATAACAGAAAATTCTATTTGTCAGTAAAAATGTACAGCTTGTCTAACATGTCGATCTGTTCCCGACGCTGTAATGGCAGCAATTTCGTTGACATACTGCAGCATATGTCACTGTTTATTTTAACACTTTCTCTTCCACATGGCTGCAGTGGTAGTTCATTTAACATAAGAGCAGACGAGCAGCATTATTATAGGTGTATATGTATGTAAAAGGCTTATTTTGCTTTATTTTTTGTAGATATTTTATTTATTTATTTGCTTATTTGTTTTATTTATTTGATTTATTCTTTAATTTTTGCCATGTTTGTACTTTTCCGCCCCAATATCCAACTTGGTTGAAAGCAGTTTCAAGTCCATTAGGTTCTAAAGAAGTTTAAAAAAAAAAAAAATCGTATTTTTTGTCGATAAACAAACCTTTGCGTTCACTTTGGACCTGAACTGAAAATTAAATTGTGAGCCCCATTGGGGACAAGCACTGATAATCCTTGTGTGGTGCTGCGGAACATGTTGAGCAATGGGAAATAAATAATATTAAGAATATTGTATACATACCGCATATCATAATAGCGGTAATATAAATCTGCCCAGTATCATACAGGAAATGCTCACACTTGGTTGCTATGTAAACTTTAGCATGTTATAAAAAATTTAAATCCAATATATTAGGGAAGTGGTAGGAGCAGTTCTTCTTGGATTGTTGGCTCTGCCCCGTCTTGTCACTTCATGGCTTTTATCCATAGCAATGAGTGCTACAGTATAAACTGGCTGTTCACAAAGTAGACATTTCGTCTGCATTGTGGGGAGACCTGGAGACCTGAGAAGCATTTTGGCTGTCATTAGTGAATCTTTGATAATGCCGATCAGGGAACTATCAGGAGAGAACGCTCTCTGATCCAAAGCCTTTATAGGCACTAAAACATCTAGAACGAGTACCGTGTGTCAACAGGGGAGGTAGTTTACTGGCTCCCTTTTACTTAGGTCAGTTGCCGTTAAATGTAGCATTATACCCTGTAGTGAAGAGTTCTGAACGTGTGTGCTTTCAGTCGCTATGGTAGAATTGATTTCCTCACAATGAAGGCCATTTATAGGACTTTATAGTTGGATTATTCTTCTTATTGGTATTACTGGTTTACTTGTTTTGTGCTTTACCTTTTCTGTTATTTTCTTGTATTTATTTAGTGCCGTTATGTTCCCTTGTCTAATCCTTCTGGCCTCCTATTTATGTAACTGGTACATTAACATCAGAAAGCTGAGGGATAATAAATTCTAATGAGGCCCGGTCTGCTAGAGAAAGAATGCGGATGATTCATTTGTATTCTGCAAAGCATTCAGACATCCATGTGCCTCCCTATGGTGTTAGCTTGTGGTGCTGATCATCTGTTCCTACATCAGGAGGTCCTCATTGCTAAGAACAGCATCTGAGCTGAGAAATTGGTTATGCACCTTATTGCTACATCTCGTCTTCTTTGTCTCAGTATCTCTCTATTTACAGGCAGCGGTAACTCACAAGATAGAAAATAGCATGAATACAACAAACACATATATAATACAAAAAATACTTGAATGCTTTGCGATATATCATCAGGCATTTTCATTTTTCGTAATGGATTCACACATTTGGTTGTATTTCAACGGGACACAGAACGCGCTACTAAACATGCCGAAAATAAGCAATAATTGCTGTATATACTGTATGTAAATGTTCCAAAGGACCCCATATTGGGGAATGGCAATTACTGTAAATTAAAATTATTATTCACACTGTAGTAAAACATCTGCATGTCAATGTACAGTTCAGACAGTCAACATAATAATGAATTATTGTGACATCAGAGCAAAATCGTAATATGTGATCTCAATTCCAGCAGACTAGTAATGCTAAAAAAGTAATAATTTAGTCAATTGTTGTAACTATATTTACTGTACAGAGCTGTGGAAAACATTGTTGCTATAAATATGACTGGGAATGAGTGAATGAATGAATAAATAAAAGAATATTCAGATGAATGCAGACATTATTTGCATAATATTGTTGACAATTTTGTGATGACAGATCACAAATAATTAAACGCCAGTGTTTATATAAGGTTCTATTCACATTACAGTCATTACTTAGTGAGTTCAGACAGCAACCATCTATAAACTGAATACAGCAAATCCTGATGGATCACATTGATGTTATTGGGTCCATTGGGTCCTAGTATTTTTGAAGGCAACGATAGTTCTATAGAATGCCTAATTCTTGTTAAAGACACAGGAAAGCCCTGAGAACCCATTAAAGGTTGATTGGAAAAGCATGGCTTTCTTCAAGAAACAGCACCTCACCTGTCCGTGGGTCATGGCTGGTATTACAACTCAGTTCCATTGAAGGGAATGAGGGCTGAACTGCAATACCACATATGACCTATGGTCAGGTGTGGTGCTGTTTTTAGAAGAACCTAGTCATTCTTTTCTAATCATGAGCAACCCCTTTAAGGCAAGTATGAACAGAACTGAGACAGCTGACATAAGATTTGACATCAGCAATGCTTGCTGCCATCCAAGGTCGATAACTAAATACTTGATCTAATAATTGGTCAGTGTAATAGGTCCTTAAGCCATTGCCATCAATGCCATATTTTATTAGATGCTTTGGATAAGGATCAGAAAACATGATTCCTAACTTCAGTTGTCCAAAAGAAGCAAGTCATGAGTGATTGTGGGCATGTACGATATTGTGTAAGACCTTGTGAGATAATGTACTTCTGTTTTATTTACTTTTAAAGCTTTTAATGTCTTTCTATATGTTCTGTATCAGTGACAGCTGAAAGCAACACTTGTCATATGTGTGATAGATTAATTTTATTTGGAGGCTTGTCAGTATAAAGCTCCTAGATGTGGTCTCTTACAGTACTGTGTGTATACAAATTCTTTCTTCTGTAAAAATATGATCATGCAAAGGGAAAAACATTCATAGTATATTATATTTACTGAATGCAATAATAAAAGAAAAAATAAATAAATCTGTATACATTCAATATGACATTGAAACAGCACCCCTAGTGTTTTAGAATGGTATCTGCCAAAAAGTTTTTTTTTGTCTGTCAGTCT
Source organism: Leptodactylus fallax (assembly GCA_947044405.1). Classification (NCBI taxonomy): domain Eukaryota; kingdom Metazoa; phylum Chordata; class Amphibia; order Anura; family Leptodactylidae; genus Leptodactylus; species Leptodactylus fallax. The sequence continues at coordinate 569,040 of CAMRHE010000581.1, forward strand.
ATCTATCTATCTATCTATCTATCTATCTATCTATCTATCTATCTTATCTATCTACCTACCTTCCGTATCTATCTACAGTATATATGTATTAGTATTTGAAAGGTCACATTTCATAAATTGAAAGCAACCAACAGAGGAATTATAAGGGTTTATTTAATGTATACCTGCCCAAAGTTTTTTTTGTCTATCTATCTACTCCAATTCTATCTATCTATCTATCTATCTATCTATCTATCTATCTATCTATATTTGAAATATCACATTTCCTATGCTGAAAGAGGAATTGTAAGGGTACTTTTACATGTACAGATATCTAACCAATTATTTTTTAAATCAAATCAAATTGATCTGCCATGCATAAAAAACGTAAGCCAATCTCAACCACAGAGTGTAACCAGCATTTGATAGATTATCTGACAGCCCTATCTTAATTATAGGGAATGGAAAGGTTTTGTTTTAGGAAGATCATAACAGATGAGAAAGAAGAGAATGGACCTATCCTAACTAATCTGTGTTGTAAATGGCCAGATCACACCAATTTCAATATCTCTAAAATCATTTTGATTGGTAAGAAGTCACCTGTGTGAGTAAATCCAGCATAAGGTTTCATTAAAAATACATCTCCAAAAAGTTTTTTTTTTTTTTTTTACAAAATATCTATCTATCTATCTATCTATCTATCTATCTATCTATCTTTCCCCATCTACACACGTGGACAAAATTGTTGGTACCCCTCGTTTAATGAAAGAAAAACCCACAATGGTCACAGAAATAACTTGAATCTGACAAAACTGGAATTTGCCAAACTACATGTTGACAAGCCACAAAGCTTCTGGGAGAATGTCCTATGGACAGATGAGACAAAAATCGAAATGTTTGGCAAGGCACATCAGCTCTATGTTCACAGATGGAAAAATGAAGCATATCTTGAAAAGAACACTGTCCCTACTGTGAAACATGGAGGAGGCTCTGTTATGTTCTGGGGCTGCTTTGCTGCATCTGGCACAGGGTGTCTTAAATCTGTACAGGGTACAATGAAATCTTAAGACTATCAAGGGATTCTAGAGAGAAATGTGCTGCCCAGTGTCAGAAAGCTTGGTCTCAGTCGCAGGTCATCGGTCTTGCAACACTATAATGAACCAAAACAAACAGCTAAAAACACCCAAGGATGGCTAAGTGGAAAACATTGGACTATTCTGAAGTGGTCTTCTATGTGCCCTGACCTAAATCCTATTGAGCATCTTTGGAAGGAGCTGAAACATGCTGTCTGGAAAAGGCACCCTTCAAACCTGAGACAACTGGAGCAGTTTGCTCATGAGGAGTGGCCAAAATACCTGCTGAGAGGTGCAGAAGTCTCATTGACAGTTACAGGAATCGTTTGATTGCAGTGATTGCCTCAAAAAGTTGTGGAACAAAATATTAAGTTAAGGGAACCATCATTTCTGTCCAGGCCTGTTTCATGAGTTTTCTTTTTTTAAAAATTCTGTTGAAGCATGGTTGAAAAGCAATGTCTGACTTTCATTTGTTCATTTTCATAGAATTTTTATATATTATTACTTTTGTCAGATTCAAGTTATTTCTGTGACCATTGTGGGTTTTTCTTTCATTAAACGAGGGGTACCAACAATTTTGTCCACATGTGTACATCTATCTATCTATCTATCTATCTATGTGTCTATCTATGTGTCCATATGTGTCCATCTATCTATCTATCTATCTATCTATCTATCTATCTATCTACCCCACCTACATCTATCAACCCATCTATCTATCTATCAATCAATCTATCTATCTATCTATTTATGTGTCTATCTATCCATCTCCATTCATCTATCTATCTCTCTCCATCTACATCTATCTATCTATCTCCATCTACATCTACCGTGTTTCCCCGAAAATAAGACACCCCCGAAAGTAAGGCATAGGAGAGGTTTCGGAGAATTGCCTAATATAAGGCATCCCCCGAAAGTAAGGCGTATGTTCCCGAACAGAACATACGGTATATACGATATGTGAGGCCGCGGGAGAACCCCACAATCTCTGCTATCATTATACTCCGGGGTCTTTTCAGACCCCGGAGTATAATAATCGGCGGCCCAGGGGAGGTGAGCGAACATAAAAAACTATGTGCTTACCTGTCCTACGCTTCTCCAGGCTTCGGGCCTGTTTGGTGACGTCAGCGGACGTCATTTTGCGTCGTGACGCCGGCCGGATCACGTGACGCGGCCTGGTCTAACAGTGAAGAAGGCCGGAGTAGTGCACGGGCATGCACCGGAGCGAGGAACAGGTAAGCAACGTTGTTTTTTTATGTTTCTATCCTCCCCTGGATCTCCGATCATTATACTCTGGGGTCTGAAAAGACCCCACAGTATAATAATTGTTCATGGGTGGTCCACTATGGGGCAAACTACTGTGTGCAGGGGCCACTATGGGGAATGATACTGTGTGCAGGGGCCACTATGGGGAATGATACTGTGTGCAGGGGCCACTATGGGGAATGATACTGTGTGCAGGGGCCACTATGGGACATGATACTGTGTGCAGGGAAATTAATGGTTTGGATTGTTATGATGATGTCCTAGAAGATGATGACATAACTGTCATTGAATAAATTTTACTTTCTATTCGTACCGTAAATATTGGTAAATGTACCATACTGTTAATTGTTGTACATGGAAATAATGGTACGGTAGTAAGAAATTCTTGATAGGATTCACAGTTTGTCTGGTTATGCTGGTTTGTGATGACAACTACTGTACAGTACCGTATATAATAAATGTTCATTTTTTTGTTCAGCAATAAATGTGAATTCTTCTTCATTGAAAAAAAAAATAAGACATCCCCTGAAAATAAGACACAGCACATCTTTGGGAGCAAAAATTAATATAAGACGCTGTCTTATTTTCGGGGAAACACGGTATCTATCTATCTATCTATCTATCTATGTGTCTATCTGTGTCTATCTATCTATCTATCTATCTATCTATCTATATATATCGATCTATCTATCTGTGTCTATCTATCTATATATATATCGATCTATCTATCTATCTATCTATCTATCTATATATCTATCTATCTATATATCTCTGCCTATCTACCTCTACCTATCTACATCTATCTATCTATCTATATATCTATCTATCTATCTATGTCTATCTAGCTATCTATCTCTCCCCATCTACATCTATCTATCTATCTATCTATCTATCTATCTATCTATCTATCCATATCTACCATCTACATCTGCATATCTATCTGTCTATCTAACATATCTATCTATTGTTGTGCACTAGTATTTGAAAGGTTGTATTTCACATGTTTAAAACAGTAAACAGAGAATTTATTAAAGGTTGAATTTTTTTATATTACAAAAGCAGTCTTTTATCCCTACTGTTGGGTAGTAAAACATTTTCTTAAAATGCATTAATGTTATCTATGTGTAAACAGTCTCCATGTGGCACAAGAGGTGCCACTATGATGTGGTCTTTGGTAAAAAATATGTGATCACTTTTAGCCATGTGCATGCAATAAATCCTACTCCATCTGTATGAAGACATGAGATAGGGCATGCAATATCAGCAATGTCTTTTTCCAGGTTTGATATCATGGCTACTTATCATCCCACTACATGGCTGAAAGTTCCCCAATCTGTTTATATTACACCACTATTTACCAATAAAGACATTATTTCTCCCCGAGCCTCCCTTTCCAAACATTATTATCATCATTTATTTATATGGCACCAGCATATTCTATGGAGCTATAGATTATGAGAGACAAAGAGTGAGCAGCATGCATAATGAAACATGCATATTTAATTGTTTCTCACAGTAACGCTATAGACCGAAGACAGAGCACCGTCGTCTTCAGAGCCATTTTCCCTTTGCAAAAAAAAAAAAAAAAAAAATCAGTCTGCATTACCAGTTCCCTCATATATAACAATATCTCCATGTGCTTCGAAAGCAGCGAATATACCACGAAAATTTGTAGCCGGCGTTTGCTGAATCTTGGCCTTGTTATTTGCTGTTGCAAAACTGTGCTAAATAAAGCTATATTTCTCATTGCGAACAAGGGCTAAAAGATTTTTAGCAAACTGCCATGTTTGAATTATCTGCACAAAAAGGCATTGGGGGAAAGAGCGCTGCCTAAACTTGTGCCAAACAGATGGCACACCCTGCTGTGTTTTTGATTGAAAAAGCAAGGTAACATTTGCAGCCATGTCAAAGAGACAGTGATCAGATAAACAAATTGGTCTCCGAAGTGCACAGTTCCTGGAACAAACCCTGCTTCGGGGTGTGACATAGAGGTTGTAATTCACACTAATGCTACGTTTGCTGCTGTAAGCTAAGGCTTACTATTACCAGACAGGAAGGAAATGGGCTGAACCAGTGTCTGCTTTATGATGTGAAATGCTCTTGTTAATTCACCTGGTCAGAGAAGAGCATAGTGGTGGAGCTAATGGTGTCAATTTCATATCCATCAGGAATGAATGTCAATAGTGGGAGCAAGTCTACGGTAAGGTGTCAGTGCGCACTGTACATCAACACACCATTATGTCAGGTAGACATGTACTCAACAGTAAGCAAAGGGGATCTCTGCACCTTGTCGCCATGAATGACAACTCTAAGCAGCATATTGTGCGATGAAAGACAAGGCCACATCATCAAAATAAGGTCTTTTGGATGCAAAGTGATTTACAAAAGTGCACACACAATCCACCATGCTGCATTGTGCATGCAGTACAAATATCAGACGTGGCAGAATAAAAACATGGTGGGGGGGGTGAAGGGGTGGACTAGCTTGTCTCAGCTGGCAGCCCTATTCCGCTTCAGTAAAGACAAGGTACAGAAATGTCCTTTGGGTGACATTCAAAACTCGATATAAATCCTCTGCTTTATGAGACTGCAGTGCAATAAATTACTTAGCCTAATTGTAGATGTAATGAATTACCATAATTAGTCATGGGCTACATTAAATTAATCAGCATGGTACATTATTTTGCTAAATTACATCTTTGCCTTCCGAAGCCACCAGTGCAGCAATCAGTGTTTCTTGCAAGAGGAGAATGATGCTGTAATGAGAAGCCTCTCTGCTCCGCAAAGTGACAGGATATGAATTTTGATGGCAGACAGGAAGAGCTGAAGACGGTGAAGCTACGGCTTACGCCTGAAGTCTCTCTGGTTGTTAATGATGCTGTAGCCTTCCTGCGGGGGATCAGTGAGCTGCGTTATGTGAAGGTTGTGGAAATGTGGAAGAAAACATTTAGACGCTGCTCCGAGGCAAACAATATAGGTGATAACAACAACTTAGGAAGCAGCGGGGAGACAACTTTGTAACGTTATCATATATCTGGCATGTTATTCCACAGTGACTGATGAGGAACGTTAATGTCTACTCTATCTTTTATAATATCCGGATAATGCAGAGTGCTTGACTACTTCAAAAGGCAGAAAAATGATAAAAAAAAAATATAAATAATTCTTTTAAACCACAAATGTGCACAAAAATTGACAATGAAACCCAGCAGGAACTTCTAATAACAGTATACATTAGCTGACAATATCATCATATATACAAAAGAGCAAGAGGGCTGATCCTCAAACAGGGACAGAAATGGAATAGATGTCTACTTTTAGGCTTTTGAGATAAGATATACAATACTGTGCAAAAGATGAATGTGGAAAAAATGCTTCAAAGAATCATTGCAAAAATAGAAGTGTCATTAGTTTATTTGGCAATTGCCAATGTGAATAAACAAAAGAAAAATCTAAATCCCATCAATATTTGGTGTGACCGACCTTTGGAGGAGCAGTCCTAGAATTGATGATATGGCCCCCACATGGCCCTGATCTCCAGTCTCTCTTAGGCTACATGAAGAGTGAAGGATTTATGCAAGCCTACATCTACAGAAGATCTGTGCTTAGTTCTCCAAGAAGTTTGGAAACAACCTCCCTGCCGAGTTCCTTCAAAAACTGTCTGCAAGTGTACCTAGAAGAAGTGATGCTGTTTTGAAAGCAAAGTGCAGTCACACCAATCTGTGATTCAGATTTCTCTTTAGTTCATTCACGTCATTTTGTTAATTGACAAAAATAAACACTTACAATTTTTTGGAAGCATTCTTACATTGCATTTTTCACACTGGCCTAAAACTTTGGCACTTATGTAATTATATATCCTTCAGAGAATGAAGCCATTTCTAAAACTGTTATATTCTGTCTAGCGTATGGATAAAACATTACAGTGAATCTGTCAGCCAAATATGTGTCCTATGTAAGGGCAGTATCTTATAGCTACAAGTCTGTATTTCTACCAGTCAAAATGGCACAAAAAGAGTTGCAATACATTACACTTAGTTTAGTCTGGTGTTTTATGAGAAGAGTGCTCTCCCACCTTATAGGACACTGAATGACAGGAGAGGGGTGGGGAGAATGTTCTCCTCATGAATACACTTGACTCATAAATCAAGTGTCCAATGCATTTTCTCAGCAAACTAGTAGACAAACAGCCCAAAGGTTTTTGACATATGTCTAATGTTATTATACATAATCCCATCCAGTTTGCAAGCAATGTAAAATGCAGGGTTTTTTTGCCACGTCATTTACTCTAAGGCTATGTTCATATCTACGCTAGTGGCCCACCCGTTGTCTGGCAAAATGATGGAGAACATAGTGAATACCGCAGTCAGTGGGGCCCTCTGGGATCTGTTTATATTCATTAGGGTCCCTCAGGATCCATTTATGTCCGGCATCAGATGGATCCATCTTAACTGTTCAGTCCATTCTTCTGTTCCTTTGTCGTAACAGAAGAACAGTCTACAGTAAGGCATGGTTCACACTATCGTTTTTTTAATGTCTGTTGCTCTCATCCGACAGAAGGATGGGAGCAACAGATATTAAATGGAGATGGAGCCCCCCCTCCATTGAGTGTCTGTCTGCATTGATCCCAATGTAAAAAAAACAGGACAGAAGCTTTCTTCATCGTATTTTTTACTTTTCTGACTGAAGAAAAAGCTGTGAATGCTGGACGTTTTCTGCTGTTAAAAAAGTAAACCAACTTGATGGAAGACAGTGTCCATCATTTTTTTTTTACATTACAGTCAATGGGAATGGACACAACTAATATCCATTGCTGTCATCCTATTAACAGTAGTGTAAATGTAGCCTAAGTATGATATGCATTTACCTTTACCATGCATATTTTGACTACAACCTCAGTTTTTGATGATGGTTCCATGCAGCATATCTCTAGCAGATGCAGACATAACATATTGTGCAGCTACACAGGGGCCCGAGAGCTTAATGGGCCCACTGCCCCCTTTACAAACTGCTTGTAACTTCCTACTGTCTTGCTTAGATTCCTTGTGAGAGGCTGAGATAATGAATATTGATAATTACACTGTTACATAGGTTGTAAAAAGACACAAATCTGTCAAGTTCAACTTTCTTCAATCAATTATTCGTCATTCATTGCTCTTTTGCAACCCCCAATGCCATTTAGTTTTAGATAAGTATCTAGCCCTGTTGCTGACATAGTATCTGAAACTGCCACCTCTTGGTGTATAATATTTGACTACTCCGAACTGTAAAGAACTCTTTCCTATATTGATGTCTTAATAGCCTTTTCTCCACAAGTTATCAATATCCCTTGGTCTCTGGTAAAGTCCTTGCAAAGAATGTATTGTGTACATACATATACTTGCCCATACAAATATACTCATTTTAAGGAGCCTTTTTCCAAGGTAAGTAAGCCCGATTACCTTTCCTTATAAAGGAGACCTTCCATCCCATTTAATATAGTTTCCATCCTTTGCCAAGTCTTTCAGCTCTTCGATATCCTTTTTACAATGTGGAGCCCAAAACTTAATACCATATTCATAATGTGGTCTAACAGAGATTTATAAAGGGCAATATTGCATATAAGTTGGGGTTATCTTCTATGATGAGCAACTGTATCAGAGAACACGGATGTCTGAGTGAGTCCTTTCCTGACCCAAGCTACAAGCATGTCCTTATGATAGACGATCAATAAAGGATCACTGGAGTCTACCCTCACCAATCGGATATTGATACCTAAGAATAGATCACCAGTATAAAAGCCTGTTCATTATATGTGTGTAAAAATCTCCAGTAAAAATAGATCTTTGATTTGTGATTTCCTCGTTATATCTCCTATTGTGAATGCTTTGTGGAAATGAATATGGCGGCTGGCCACTTGAGATAAGTGAAAACCTTTTCTTTACCGATTCTCCTAATATGAATAGATTTTGATTCTATTATCTTCAGTGGCTGCTTTTACAGCTCCCATAGTTGTAGTCAGCCATCTTTCTTTAACTCGGATATGGCAAATGTACTTAGTTATGTAGTAATATATCCTACCTACACATAACTGGTTAGATTTACCATTCAGTTCTCTGGGGAAGCTGGATGACGAATCACATAGTAATAACAATAATCTTTATATAGCAGCCACATATCCCACAGTACTTTATAACTCTGAAAGAAACAAGTAAAATGACAAGCAACCAATACACATGAATAAACAGTAACAGAAAAGGAAAGTTATCATTGCCCATAAGAGCTTACAGTCTAAATGCAATGAAAGGAGTGGGCTAGCACTGTTGTCTTACAGCCCTGGGGTCCTGGTTTGGAATCCAGCCAAGAGCAACATCTTCAAGGAGTTTGTATGTTCTGACATGTTTGTGTTGGTTTCCTCACCCCAAAGACATACTGATAGGGAATGTAGATTGTGAGACCAACTTGGGAAAGTGAGCGATGACAATAACAGATGTAAAGCGATGTGGAATATGTTGGAGCTACATAAGCAAGAGAAATACATAAAGCAGAACAATATATAGGATAGGTCCCTTGTGTTAGCATTGGCAATATACAGAAAGCAGCCTGTACTGGTCATCTAGCCAGTATCTCAAGGTGCAGGCTAAGAATACCTGAAGTGGAGATATCTGGGACCAGTCAGGTTGTGTATAGGCCATGGACTATAGCAATATGACATAGACATTCTTGGAAATATGAGTTTTTAAGGGAAACTTAAAAATGCAGATAAATTAGCTCTGCAGGATGGGTGCCAAACGGGGAAGTCCTGCAGACTGGTGTTACAGCATATATTTAGGGAAGGAGCTGTACTGGCAGTGTGTATTTCACCTTTTTAACACAAAATATTCACATTAGATCTGTTGCACTTTACTGTGTGAAACACAGGCCTGTAATATGGTGCACACTCGGTCATACTGCATGCTATATTGTAGCCAGGTAAAACTGTTTTGTATTGGTTGCAACAGAAAACTGTACACGTAATGGAGCATTCTGTCAGGGATATAGTATTCAATGGAACACGCTGTGATTTTATTTCTTCACAATGGGGTTGTAAGGCAGCATGTCCCTAGTCACTAGTATATCTCAGATTACTCAGGACTTTAGCTCAAGGCAGAGTTGTCACTAAAGTGAGGGCAGAGAAGGGGCAAGGAGGCCTATCAGAAGATAAATTATTTTTTCCCCTAGCAGTTACTGCCACACTAGCCATACTGTATGTTTGTTGCATTTAGATGGAGAGAAAAAACACAAAATAGTTAAAAGTCATCAATATATACTTTATAGACCATATAAAGATCTGATCAGTCACTACTGCTATGTATCTCATTCTATGAACATTCGCTGCACATAGATGCACTTTCCTTTCATTCTGAATCACTCAATATCTGTTTGATGGAAATCCTGAATTTCAACTCATATGATGAATTTCTGAATCAATTAATGCAATACATTGAAACAACATAAAAGGAAGCGTAAAAAAAAACAAAACATGATACACGAGGAAAAGAGAACTTTGGAAAAACAAGCTTTAATTCAAAGAGGACATAGATACCTGAGCTGTTGGAGAAAACAGTGGCTAAAGTAGTCGGCATTGGTTACTTTACAATGCATAATCATAGCAGATGTTTACCATAAAGATAAGTGATAACATTACTATGATCTGGCATCACTTATTAACCGATTGGTTTCCACCAATCCTTAGAATGAAAGGACCACAGCACCAGGGTCATTTTAGCACATTAGTGGGCCCAGTCACAGGTTTCATAAGTGCCCCCCCCCCACCATTTGGACATACTTCCCAACTTCAAAATGCAGCGGCAAATTTTTTTTGTGTTAAGCCATGCCCCTAACCCTGCTCATGCCCAGTTTTGACCCAAACTTTTCCTACAGAGACCTTTTGTGCCTCCACACAGTAGTAGTGCCTTTCAATTTATATTTATATTTATTTATATTAATTTGTTTATATTATATTATATTTAATACACACTAGTTTCCACCAAACATTATAATGTTCCCTATGTGATCCCACACAGTATAATGTCACCTAAGTAGCCCTACATATTATAAGCAGAAATAAGTGATAATCCCTTAAGTGTGAGAGGCAGCAGCACAGTACAGATGACCACATAAATTGAATCACAGGTTAATGGATATGCCAACCTTAGAAACCACTTGAAATTGATTTGGCACAAAGTCCTTTCTTGCGCAGGGGTTTATCTATAAGGGGTACAGAGGTAGCCCAAGGTTCCTCTGTCACATAAAATAGACCACTATTCTAAATGGCACAAGGTAGTTAGTTAGGGATCCCATTACAGATTTTGTATTGGAGCCCGGGAGCTTCAAGTTACGCCTCTGATTTTTTTTTTTCATGTTCTTATTCATATTTACAAAAATTTAAAAAAAAGATGTTATAGATGAGGAAGTCTCTCAGCTACTTTCTTCTTCTTGCCTTATGACCTGCAGTAGTGACCCCTTCCCCTCACACCTTCTCCAATCTCTGTCACCTGCTGTCACGACTTACCTTACTAAAATATTTAACCTCTCTCTCTCTTCTGGAATTTTCCCATCCTCTTTCAAATATGCTGTCATAACCCCGCTATTGAAGAAATCCTCCCTTAACCCGTCCTGTGCTGCTAAATATCGATCTTTCTGTAACCTCCCTTTCATCTCCAAAATCTTGGAACTCTTGGTCTATTCTCATTTAATCCGCTATTTTTCTGCTAACTCTCTTCTTGACCCCTTAAAATCTGGCTTCTGCACTCAGTGCTCCACTGAAACAGCCCTCACAAAAGTCTCCTGACGGCTAAATCCAATGGTGACTTCTCTCTTCTTATTCTTCTAGATCTCTCAGCAGCATTTGACACTGTTGACCATCAACTCCTCTTCACTATGTTCCTCTCAGTCGGCCTCACGAACACCACGCTCTCCTGGTTCTCCTCTTATCTCTCAGACCACACTTTCAGTGTATCATTTGCAGGCTGTGTTTCTTCCCCTCTTCCCCTTGCCGTTTCCCTTGTGTTCCTCAGGGCTCGGTCCTAGGTCCCCTGCTCTTCTCTTTCTACACAGCCCCCATTGGACAAACCATCACCAGATTTGGCTTCTGGTACCATCTTTATGCTGGTGACACCCAATTATACACATCTTCCGTGACATCACCCCTGCACTAATACAGAACACCAGTGACTGCCTCTCTGCTGTCTCAAAGATCATGTCTTCGCTCTATCTGAAACAGAATCTCTCAAAGACTGAACTACTGCTGTTTCCACCATCTAATAGATCTGTCCCTGATATCTCCATTGCAGTCTCCGGCCTTACCGTAACTCCTAGGCAGTATGCCCGCTGCCTCGGGGTTTTGTTTGACTCAGACCTTTCCTTCACCCCCCATATCCAATCACTCGCACGCTCATGTCATCTCCACCTTAAAAACATCAACAGAATCCGCCCTTTCCTTACCATTCAATGACCTAAGACTAACATCCTCTATTATCAGAACCTCCCACGCTCGTATACAAGACTTCTCCCGCATTGAACCACTTCTCTGGAATGCTCTATCCCGGACTATCAGGTTAACCCCCAATTTCTACAGCTTCAAGTGCAAACTAAAGACACATCTTTTCAGACAGGCCTATCACAACTCCTAATGTAAACCCTTCAGTAGTTAGATTCCCTAAAACGTACCATCCTCTGTTCACACTCCCACATTACCTCACAGGATATGATGCCGTATCAGACTAACTTTATATGTTCAGGCACCATCTGCACGTTAAAGAACACGACTGATGACGGCTCATACAGCTTTATATATGTGTAATGACAGTAACCTCTATTACAAAATTGTCTGACCATTGTATAAGCAATGCTACGTCTCTTGCCACCCCTGCTACCTCTTGTGTCACCCCCTTACCTCATAGATTGTAAGCTCTTGCGAGCAGGGCCCTCAGTCTCATTGTGTGAATTGACTATTTCTTTGTAATGTATCTTTTTTCTGTACTTGAACCCTATAAATTGTACATTGCTGCAGGAATATGTTGGCACTATATAAATAAAATGTATTATATTATTATTATTATGTTACTGACATTAGTCACTGAGCCAAATTATGTGTTTATATGGCCTGTTCTGTAGGTGATTTCTTTTTGCAGCAGCTGCATCACTTTACAGCACACTGATGATCACAGCTATCATGTATATGTAGATAAGACACAGAATCCTCCAGTCACAATAGAGGATTTCACAGCGTATCTACTCCCCTCTCTACACATAGCATGCCTAGAAAACTCTCCTACAGAAGTCAATAGGTTTTGTTTCAGACTATTGAGTCTTTGGGCCATGGCCCAGGAAACAGAAAGTGACAGACTATTTTTAGGCATAGTGGTCACAGTTGTAACGTCTGGATTTTTAGAGTGTTTTTTAAATATAAATAATACCATGTAAATTTAAAAAAAATCACCAAAAATTCTTAAAAAGTATATTTAAAGTAAAATATTGATTTTAGCAATGTGTCATCATCTCATGGCACATTCCCTTTAAAGGATGATAGCCTGTCACCAGAACCCAGCATAACAACCCAACCCCGCAGAAAGATAAATCAGGGTCGGGTGAATGAAACAGTGTTTTCCCCTTGTGAATCGGTGCCTCCATTTCCCAGATGCAGTTGTTTTTGTTAATATACATAGAACCTGGATCGTAAAGTAATGCACACAGCATGTCAATTATTGCTGCAGGTTTTACAGGCAACTCTCAACCTCGACGCATTTTGGGTGTTTTTTGCAGCAAATTTTAGGTAGACATGCTTTTGAATTTACGTCATGGAAATTCAGCTGTGTGTCCACCGATGTGTCCTTACTCAATGTTTCCCCCGATGTGTCCTTACCCAATCTTTTCAAACCTTTTCAAACTCAAAAAAAAATCTCAAAAAAAATCCTCAGAGCATCCTTACCAAATAATTTTAACAAAAAGAAAAAAAAACTTCCTACAGATGCGGATAATATTGCATTCAAGTATGTGGTCATCTTCCCAACCAAAGTGTTGCGGCCCCCTGGGAGGTTTCCAGGGCACCCCTGTTGGGAATCACTGCTTAGGCTAATAATGGCCATACACCATAGATTTATATCAGCTGCATCTCCTGATTTCAGTAGGACTGACCATCTATGCCTTTTAGGCTAAGACCCCATGGTGCGGTTTTTTTGGTTGCAGATTTTGCTGAGCCAAACCTAGTAGTGGCTACATGAGGAATGGGAAATATATAGGAAGCTTTTATAATTCTCCCTTCTGCTGAAGCCTCTCCTGACTTTGGCCACAGCAAAATCTGCAACCAAAATTGCAGCTTTTCCACAATGTGCGGCCTTAGCCTTAAGGTGTCTAGACTTGGTTGTTGACTGTGTGTCATGTAGTACAACCAGAACATCTATTTATTTTCTCATTTGTTTTCTGTCATGTTGGTGACAAATTTTAGTACATAAAAAAATGAAGCAACCTTAACCATAAAACTTTTAGGAAAAAAATTGTATAAATGAGGTGAGCTGTCATGTCTACAACATTTTAGGTCTTTGATATAAATAAATTTCTAAAATGTATGCCTGGTTTGACTCGATATCGACTGTAGAATATATTACACATGCTTCATAAATGTGATGCACACTTGTAATATTTAAACCACAACCATGGATCTAAAAACTACCAGCAATGAGGAAAGAAATGAGCAAATGTTGTACAAATTTGTCATATTTGTGTTTTTACAATGACATTGATTGGATCCAACTAAATAATGGAAATCGTACAGATATCAGGAAACGGATGAAGTTTTAGTAAATTCCATGATTACAGAGAAAAGTTCTCCATAATATTGCATAGTAGCAAATTACAAATTTCTATTCTATGTATGGATCCATATTAAAAAAACAGGTTCTTCCCTAGCACCTGGGCAGAAAGGTCAAATTCCCAGCAGGAAGACTAATGTTATAATATTGAAGATTGTAAGAAAATAATAAGAGAAACAAGCAAGAATTCTTTTAGGAGAACACAAAATGGAAAAGTAAAGTATGCTTACTGTAGTTACTTCTACAGAAAAATGCATAGGGATGCAGAAAACCCTGTATCGTAATTTGTGATTTTGTCCTGGTGGGATCCCATTTAATTAGTGCAAGGAGGTATTGAGTTTTAGCTTATTATGCATATTGTTCTCCAGATGTATAGAACATTGCCAAGATTCTAATGACCTGACCCTGTTCTGTAAATCAGCAGCAAATTGTGCCATTTAATCCCTGCAAAGGCAGAGGGCTCATGCTGTAGGGTTGGTGCTGTCACTAAAAATAAACCTGGGTTATGGGATTAATGGTCTGATGTTAAACATCTGTCCCTTGTCTTCTGGGGAATATAAACTAGGAAGGAATCAAACATGAAGGAATCTGATAGGGAACCCTAACTATCATTTCTATACCATGCTGTAATAGACACATTGCATCTCTATGTTACAACCCAACATCACTAAGGGTCCTATAAATAGTCTTCATGTGACAGCTCCGAGGAGAGGTAAGGTTTTCTCCAGACATTACTAGGGCTAAGAGATTCATCATTACCTATAGTCATGAAATAAATCTTGGATACTTACAAGTGTAATAATCCATGCTCTACATTTTATTACAGATCTAGGTAGACGGTCATTATTCCTGACACTTTTTCTGCATTACACGGAGGACTCTGGGGGGAACAACTTGTGTACGGAGTTACAGAAATGGATTGCTGTAAACAAATGGAAAGTAGTTATTTAACTCAGCCTGGCAGTCAATATAATTTCCTCCAAGTGTTTTGCATTCATAAGAGTTAGAAATGAAGTGTTTCTATCTGGGTAAGAGATCTGTGTTCACCAGTTTGGGTTTTATTTGATTAAAGACTAAATGAAATGATCTATTGCCAACAATTCACATAACACTTTGCTGATTGCTAGTTGGCATGGGGAAATATATTATAGTCACTTGGCAATGCTAATGTTATAGTGCAGTATCAATGTGTTCAATGACTGCTGCGAATTGGTAGCATCTCATTTAGTGTTGATTTAAATATATTAGGACACCGGAGAATATTGTGACATGTTGTTATCATGTGGTCTCATTCTTTACATTTATCCTCTTCTTCCTTCATGGGCAGAGGTGCTTGATAGCCATTCTTCTCCCCCTCATCTGCAGATTTTAAAGGGAATGCATTACCTATATTGGTTTGCTAATAAAAGCAGTGAAACTTTTTTTTCCAATCTGATCTTTTCTGATTGCAATTTTTTAAAAAAAAATCTATTTTATGTATATGAGATAGCCATCCTGACTGAGCTGCAGTTTTCCAGCATTATAAAGATATATATATATATATATATATATATATATATATACAGTACAGACCAAAAGTTTGGACACACCTTCTCATTCCAAGAGTTTTCTGTATTTTCATGACTATAAAAATTGTAGATTCACACTAAAGGCATCAAAACTATGAATTAACACATTAACACATGTGGAATTATATACTTAACAAAAAAGTGTGAAACAACTGAAAATATGTCTTATATTCTAGGTTCTTCAAAGTAGCCACCTTTTGCTTTGATTACTGCTTTGCACACTCTTGGCATTCTCTTGATGAGCTTCAAGAGGTAGTCACCTGAAATGGTTTTCACTTCACAGGTGTGCCCTGTCAGGTTTAATAAGTGGGATTTCTTGCCTTATAAATGGGCTTGGGACCATCAGTTGTGTTGTTCAGAAGTCAGGTGGATACACAGCTGATAGTCCTACTGAATGGAGTGTTAGAATTTGTATTATGGCAAGAAAAAAGCAGCTAAGTAAAGAAAACGAGTGACCATCATTACTTTAAGAAATGAAGGTCAGTCGTCTGAAAAATTGGGAAAACTTTGAAAGTGTCCCCAAGTGCAGTGGCCAAAACCATCAAGCGCTACAAAGAAACTGGCTCACATGAGGCCTGCCCCAGGAAAGGAAGACCAAGAGTCACCTCTGCTGCAGAGGATAAGTTCATCCGAGTCACCAGCCTCAGAAATCGCAGGTTAACAGCAGCTCAGATTAGAGACCAGGTCAATGCCACACAGAGTTCTAGCAGCAGACACATCTCTACAACAACTGTTAAGAGGAGACTGTGTGCAGCAGGCCTTCATGGTAAAATAGCTGCTAGGAAACCACTGCTAAGGACAGGCAACAAGCAGAAGAGACTTGTTTGGGCTAAAGAACACAAGGAATGGACATTAGACCTGTGGAAATCTGTGCTTTGGTCTGATGAGTCCAAATTTGAGATCTTTGGTTCCAACCACCGTGTCTTTGTGCGACGCAGAAAAAGTGAACGAATGGACTCTACATGCCTGGTTCCCACCGTGAAGCATGGAGGAGGAGGTGTGATGGTGTGGGGGTGCTTTGCTGGTGACACTGTTGGGAATTTATTCAAAATTGAAGGAATACTGAACCAGCATGGTTACCACAGCATCTTGCAGCAGCATTCTATTCCATCCGGTTTGCGTTTAGTTGGACCATCATTTATTTTTCAACAGGACAATGACCCCAAACACACCTCCAGACTGTGTAAGGGCTATTTGACCAAGAAGGAGAGTGATGGGGTGCTACGCCAGATGACCTGGCCTCCACAGTCACCAGACCTGAACCCAATCGAGATGGTTTGGGATGAGCTGGACCGCAGAGTGAAGGCAAAAGGGCCAACAAGTGCTAAGCATCTCTGGGAACTCCTTCAAGACTGTTGGAAGACCATTTCAGGTGAAAATCTCTTGAAGCTCATCAAGAGAATGCCAAGAGTGTACAAAGCAGTAATCAAAGCAAAAGGTGGCTACTTTGAAGAACCTAGAATATAAGACATATTTTCAGTTGTTTCACACTTTTTTGTTAAGTATATAATTCCACATGTGTTAATTCATAGTTTTGATGCCTTCAGTGTGAATCTACAATTTTTATAGTCATGAAAATACAGAAAACTCTTGGAATGAGAAGGTGTGTCCAAACTTTTGGTCTGTACTGTATATATATATACAAATCCACAGCACTCTCCAATATGCTCAATCATCCATGTATAGTTTATTAGTAATTAGACAAACAACATTATATCATTGGTAAAATCGGAGATAACTCATTATGTTAACAAAGACGGCACAAAAGTACATCAGATGTTTCGGTCAATTCCTGACCTTTGTCAATGGTAATTTAGCAATCAATAGAGAAATGTGTCTGCTTGTGCAGGGGGTTTTCCTTTGAATCGGTCATCAATATTAGATAAATTGGGGGTCCTGGCACCCCATCAATCAGATGCTTGAAGATGCCACGCGAATGCTATAGTCTCTTTTCTCATACCAAGCACAGTGCCTTACATTGTCTATGTAACATTGTATATGTGATATTGTATATTATTTGAATGGAACTGAGCTGGAAAGAGGCTATGTAACTCATGAACGTGGCTTCACAGGCCTGTGAAGCAGAAGCAGAGTACACCTGATTGGTGCAGCTGAAACAGCTGATGGGTGGGAGTGCCACGGATCTGATATTGATGGTCTATCCTAACATAAGTCATTATAACTATAGTTCCAGAAAACCCGTTTAAGAGAATTTAGAGATATGCCTTACATATGCCTTACAGAAGCTACTTGCTTTAGGCAGAAATAATCTTGAGATGGTTTATTGACTTTTATAGGAGAGTGTTCTAGACATATTGTGTGACCTGGGCAGAGGGAAGGGGTCGATACAGTAAGCTGTGACCATTGTGAATGGTGGATCCTATAACAGGGGTATTATCTTTTATTGTAATCCTGCCAATGATGACGATGCTGATAAATCAACAGATTAGTGTACAGTGTGCAGAGCAGGAAGTGTCAGACTATTATCAGGCTAAGTTTGTATTATTTGATTCAATCACTAGGCAATTTTCTGATAACAGATTCCCATTAAATATATATTTCTTATTTTTGTACAAAAACATTTGACTATTATTTGAAGTCTATGACCAAGTTAATACCTTACCAAATCTGTGTTAGGGTTAGGATCCACTTTGATTTCTCAGATTTATTAATTTTTACTTAGAACTGGGAACAAAGGCAAAATCTTAATAACTGTTCTAGATATAAATAAAGTTTTCTTGTTGCCCCTTTAAGTGAGAAGGATCTTTCTAATGGCCTTAAACATGGCAAATGTAGGATTTTGAAGAGAGTTTTAGAAGAACATTGGTACCCACAACAAAAATGTCAACATTTCTATTCTATTCTTACTCCTCATTTTATTATACTTACTTTCTAAATATCTACATGACATATTCTTACATAGTGTGGTTAAGAGGTAAGTTATAATATTCCTGTGATATCCCCGGGGTCTAGACTGGATTAGCAATCAATACATAGTATTCCCGGTGGTCTAGATAGATGAAGGGGCTTGACATTGATATACACTGATCAGCCATAGAATTAAAACCAGTATTGTGGATTCCCCTTGAGCCACCAATACAGATTTAACTCAACAAGTCTACTGATGGTGTCCTATGGTATCTGGTACCAAGATGGTAATACCAGATCATTTAACTTCTATAATTTGAGAAGTAGGATTTCTATGGCTTAGACTTGTCCTTCCAGCAGGCTGAGATCTGGTCAATTTGGAGGCCAAATCAGCACCTTGAACATCTTGTCATGTTTTTCAAACCATTTCTGAACTATCAATGCCGTGTGTCAGGGCACATTATCGTGCTGAAAGAGGGCACTACCATGAGGGAACATCATTGCTACAAAGGACTGTACTTGGTCTGCAACAATGATTAGATAGGAGGTATGTGTCAAGAGAACATCCAAGCAGAACATTTCCCAGAGCACCACACTAGCTCCACTTGTTTTGTTCCCATACTGCATCCTGGTGCCATCTCTTTCCAATGTAAATGAGGCATACACATTCAGCTGCACATATAATGTAAAAGATTCACAAAGAAGATATGGCTTTTTTAATTGCTCCCTGGTCTAGTTTGGTTGCTAAAATGCTAATTGTAGGCAACCTCTTTCTCAACTTTTGAGGACAAGATATATCTTTGCCATCATGTTACATTTCATATGGGGGCCTTTACTGAATCGCAGATTAATCAAATAGTCCAATTAAAGTGTAACTAAACTTTTGAACAACTTTTGACTTTCTGGCAACATTTGTGACATTAATAAATATTGTAATATGCTTTATAATCAGATTTTGGCTTCTTTCCATGAAATCCTGTGCTGAAATCCACTTTCTGTTCTGTATTCTTTCACTTATTTCTTCCACTGCTTTTCACTGGAGTAGGGGTGTAATAATGCAGACGGGGGTCAATTCAAACAATTATGTCTGGGGCATTATAAATTGCAGGACAGTGCTTTTGGTGTTGTGTAAAACATGAGATTATCATCACATTTTTCCCTTTATGATGTCTAGAGAAGGTTAGGAGCGGCTGCTGCTGTATGTAAATATCATCATGTAAATTATAATATCTCTGGAAGTAATGCAGGGAGAACTGCAACTTGGTATCATATGAAAGAAGAGAATCTCATCTTTAACATAACACAAAAGTACTGTTCTATGTTTTATAATAACCCTTTGAAGTGACCCGCACCCCCAACCTTCAGCTTCCTTGCATTATTAGAGCCTGTACACCCATACTCCAGTGAGAAGCAGTGAGAGAAAGATGTGAAAGAATATAGAACAGAAGGCGGATTTTAACACATGATTTCACAGAAAGGAGACAAATCCGTTAAAAAGTATTAATGCCACAGATGCTGCCAAAAAAATCAAAAGTTCCTTGAAAGTATAGGTATGCTTTAAGTAAATGTGAATTACATCACAGGTTTAATTTAAAGGGTTTTCCCATGAATATAACAATATTTAAATTTGTAGACAATTAAAAGTTAAACATTTTTGCAAATATAATAATTAAAAACTTTGCAGTGTTTTATGCATTTTCTCTAACCACCTTATTGGTGACAGTCTTGATGAGTTGTCATAAATGCATAAATGATCTGGGACTTGTCAACAATCCAGTTATGATTTCCTTATTGCCCAGTGGATTATATTCTCACGCATGTAATGTCCCTGCTTCAATAAGGAAATCATGGCTGGGTTTATACCATGTTCCAGTCCATAGAAAGTTCCTGCATTTATGGTTGATACACTGGCAACCTATTGATATAAAAGACTGTCATCACTAAGATGGTTAGAGCAAAATGCTAATTATTTATTATTGCAAAAGTGATTAAATTTTAATTTCCTGCAAATGTAAATATAGTTATGTTAAAGGTAAAACCCAGTTAATTGAATTGCGTGATTTCATGATGGGAATCATTGGAAAAATTTGTTTTGTCACTTAAAGGTAATGTGTTGCCAGAAAAATAGCCAATTTTTTTTAACAAGATTTATGTTAAACATACTTTAAGGCTAAGGCCCCATGTAGCAGGCCGCAGCAGAAAAGCGCTGCGGGAAAAACCATGGCAGAAAAGCATTGTGTTTTTTCCCACAGTGCTTTTCACAGAGAAACTTTCTGCTTCCATTATACCTATAGGGAAACCGCCGGCATTTCCGTAGGTATAATTGATATTTTGGAAATCGCAGCATGTCCGCTGCGCATATCTTTCTGCAATGTGGATGACATTTGCTAGAATCCCATCCACTTTGCAGGGACTCTAAAATGCAGCGGTCTTTTCAAACCACAGCGTTTATGCCACATGGGACTTCGGCCTTAAAGAGTTTTTGTTGAGGTTTTTAACATTTTTCTATATTATTATTTATATATATATATATATATATATATATATATATATATATATATAGTATATTAAAAAAAATTCTAAAAATCCTGCAGTTTTGACTTTGTCTACTAGGCAATGCTGAGACTCTGTTTTTGTAGGAGATTTCTTTGCAGCAGCCATATCACTTTTCAGCACACCAATGTCACACAGCTATATATGTATAAGTAATAAAAGCTGCAGAATCCACCACTCACAATAGAGAATTTTACAGCTTATCTACTCCTCTGTCTACACAATGACCTCTGCCTAGATATCTCTCCCATACAAGTGAATAGGGTCTGCTCCTGTCCATTGTACCTATGTACCATGGTCATTCTATAGGAAACAGGAAGTCAATGTTTTAAGCTTAGTGGCAAAAGTTGGAATTGCAAGAATTTTTGGATTCTTTTTTTAATATAGATAATTATTTGAAAAATTGAAAACAACATCACTAAAAATTTGTATAAAATATGTTCAAAATAAAAATTTTTTTAAACAATAGGTCATTTTCTGACGATACATTGCCTTTAAAGTTTATATGACAAAATCTGACCTAAAAAGCCATATAGTTTTAATTTTACACCTTTCCAAATTTTCAGTTTTCTATCCTAGACCTGTATCTAAATACTGTAGCCCAGCAGTCTCCAATCTTTATTTCTGCACGGCCCGGAAGGGGGGGCAGGGAAGGGAGTGGGGGGGCAGGCGGTTTAGGGGCAGGGCTTTGGGCATATGGGGGCAGAGTTATACACGAAACAGCGCTGTAGACCGGGTCATGCTGGCGGGACCTCAGTGTACAGAGCTGTAGACCAGGTCTCCTCCATTACCTATAATAGGAGCCTCAACACTGTGGCCAGATCGCCGACCCGCCCCACATAATGTGCCGGGAGCCGAGTTTACTGAGCCAGCCCGCTGCCTCGTGGACCAACAAAAGACCCCCAGTGACCCGGTCCCGGTCCGCAGACCTGTGGTTGGGGACCCCTGCTGTAGCCTAAGCAGTACGCTTGTTGGTGCATAAGGCAAACAGGTCACACGTCTAATCCCATACATACCCCCTGCTGAAATGTTTAAGAAGAATTTCTCAGAGATACTCATGACAACACAGAAGAATATTGACTGAACTAATTTTATATTTATATTAATAGAGATTTACTTTCTGTATCCCACATTGATTTAGATTAGAGATTATTTGAGATTATGACTGGGCCATATTTGCAATTCTTTGCCATATACACAAACTAGGAACATAAATGACCCCATTCTTTTTCGATTATAATAGATTATAAACTTTTTTTTTACTGTGTACAGTTTATCCAACATCGCCTTTTCTCACTTAAGCATTGACTGCACCAACAAGTCATCCAAATTTAGGCAAAATAAAAGAGGATTTTTACCCAGTGACACATTATGTGAAATCTTTTGCATGAATATGTAAAGCACATCAGACTTTGAGGTTACATCAATATTTGTTTGAATACTAAGAGAGATTATACAGTTATTATGAGGCAAAAAACCTGAAATGGTTCCCATAAATCAGTGTAATGTCTTTTTAGCAGCATTTCAAGATACTATAAAACATTACCGCGGAGTTCAGTTTAAGTAAAAACAATTAGAAAGATAATGATATTTGAGAAACGTGTTTCCAATCTATTAACTGAATTTCACCTATTTCACTCATCTGCCACAGTGAAGATTGGATTGGATTCTTCAGACTCCTTCTAGTTGGCATCCAGGCAAACGCTTAGATGACCTTAAAGTGAGAAAAAAAGAAAATGTCTGTTTATGGGCTGCAAATCTTATTGGAAGGTGTCTGGCACCCGGCCAGTCAGCCATTCTTCATGGTCTACTTGACAGACCTGCATTAGCTGCAAAGTAAGTGATTGGCAGATCCAATCACAGATGTTTAGTTCACAGGAGACGGAGGACCTCTCTTTGTCAATGTTCCACCAAAGAAAAACTTTCCTCCATTGGTATAAATACTGTCTGCCCTGTATCCTTTACAAATATCCAGTCGCTATTGCAAGGCTCATCACAAGGATTTCTACCTTGCTACAACGTGATTGACAATAATTAGGTTTTGGCCGTCTTCTAACACAGGAACACACAGGAAGCCATGTTCTGCTCTCATACATTTATTTTAGAAGCGCTATTGATTTCCTCTTGCACATTTTATAAAGGTCATGACAATGATTTTACCTTTAGCGAGTACTAAGTGAAAATAGTTTGGTAAAATGATAGCAAGGGCTCTTTTCTTCTACCGTCATCCTCTTGTCTTTTGTGCTAACTGCAGAAAGGTAATTAAAGTGGCACCAGATATTCTGGGCAAGGACTTACTGAGAAATACTACACCAAATGGAAAGGTTGTTTCTAGAGCTTGTAAATGTGTTTTATAACATAAGTATTGCATTTTAATGAGAAATTAATTGATCCAGTATTATAATTCATTTGGGAATACTGTACATCGAATCATTTGGAAGCAATTGGAGTCCTTATCAGTGAGTCGTCTCCCTACAGCTGTTTCTTAGTTATGTCTATTTCTCGGAAAGGCGGGTGACATTTCTATTGCGGTTTTGTCGTGAATTTGAATTCAGGGTAGAGAAGATGCAGCACTAAAAATCACCCTCACCAAAAGGTTCATTTAATTCCTTATGTTCACTAATACAGTATGGTTTATCATAGGAGCAGTTCTAGGATCTGAAGGACTCTCACCATGCATTTGATGCAAATTTTCTCCGTCCTAATATGGAATGTCTACTCTGTCTTTGCAGTCAGTTTTGCAGTTCAGTTTAAATTGTAATTTCCAATAAGTGGGCTAACTGTTGATAAAAATAGAAAAGAACATTTTCTCACTGTCTCTGCTCTCTGACATCATATATATCTATGTCAACACCACAGCAAATTGCTAGTCTCAACGATCTTGTGCCATACATGTTAACATCCCTGGTGATAAGGTGCATATGTGCATATATGGCACCTCACCTCATCTGAAGGGATGTAAACAAAGGGCTTAAAGGGGTGTGAAACTATTTTATTTATTTATTATGCTTACTTGTATAGCGCCATCATATTCCGCTTTACAGATATTGACTATCACTGTCCCATATAGGGCTCACAATCTACATTCCCTATCAGTATGTCTTTGGAGTGTGGGAGGAAACCGGAGTACCCGGAGGAAACCCACACAAACACAAGGAGAACATACAAACTCCTTGCAGATGTTGTCCTTGGCAGGAATTGAACCCAGGCCTCCAGCGCTGCAAGGCTGCAGTGCTAACCACTGAGCCACCAAAACTACATTATTAATAAAACTGTGTAACCCCTTCCAGCGATTTTTGCAATTTTTGTTTTTGCATTACTTCATAATGGTATAAATGAATATTTTATACAATATACTGAGAAGCTGGAAAGAATGCAAAATGGGGTGGAATTAGAAAAAAATGGCATTTGTGCATTTTCTTACGTGTTTTGTTTTCAAAACATTCACTATGCAGTATAAATGATGTTACCTATATTGTGCAGGTCAGTATGATCATAGTGATACCAAATTTATATTATTTTTGATATGTTTTAATACATTTACAAAAATTCCAAACTTCAAAAATTTTTATAGTTTGGACATTTTTGGACACGGTACCTGATATGGTCATGTTTATTATTGTTTACTTATTTTTATATTTAATCTAAGAACATGGAGGTTTGAATTTGTAAGTTTTTACATAGTATTGCAGTATATTGTAAAAAGCTATTCACTTCTATTGCAATTGTAATACAATGATACTAATGACAGACCTTTTTCCCACTTTTATTTTTTGACCCCCTGGGGTGTTTGATAGCCCATACAGTATACTGCAATACTATTCTATTGCAGTAAAAGCCCTTCAATTCTATTGCACGTTGTCTCTGGCAGCGTATAATAGAATGATAGTAATGACAGACCTAGGAGCCTTCAGAAGAATCCTGGTATCACCCCCATATGAAGCTCCAGGGGGTGTTGCTATGAATCAATATGGTGGTGCTTGTGTGCCTCTGCTCTTTTGGTGCCTCCATTTGCATACTGATATATGATCATGGAAGATCATGACAACCCATCCACCTGGGTCACAGATGCCCCTATCAGGCACATACAAACAATCATTCCCCTTTGGAACGCTGTAAGGTCTCACATTTCGCTGCCATAAAACAAATAAACACATTTTTAGAACAGTGCAAGTAATAAAGTTTCAACAGTGACACAAACTACCGATCATGTCAGGGGTGTCTGGGAGGATTCAACTTGACTATGTAAAAATAGGGGTGTTTGCGTTACCCTATTGACATGAGTGATGCAGATCTGTGTATGGGAGCCCATACACCATTGGGTTTTGGGTGTAAAGGGGTCTGGTGAGTGGATTGTTGTTCATGGAAAAATATGAACCATCCCCTGAAAATAAGCCCTAACCCAACTCTCAGAGCAAAAAATAAGATAAGAACCAGTCTTATTTTTAGAGAAACACAATATTTTGTCCAACCACTGCATGTACTGTACAACCAAATCTATTTTGATCAAAATGGTGGGGGTTCCTATAGCACTCCGTTTTGATGCCATAGAGCTCAATGGTGTGTTTGCCACTGAGTGTGGATCCTCTTTTTATTTATACATATCCCCATAGGGACTTTAGTCAAATGTCTATATTATAAAAGGAATAATACATATGTCATACAGTTCCTGCTAGTCCTCCTGTCATTTCACTTTAAAACTTCATGTTCTTCGTGTTGTACATGGCAATTTTTATTTCACCTCAGATCTGTATATCTCCTCCAGTGTCTCTCTACACAGCAAATATGCAGTTTTTTTCTTCTCTCGCTGTATTTCATCCCAGTATTCTAGTCTTCTGGCACATTTTATTTTATTAGCATTTCTATGCATTTGTCAAACTAATAGGACATTTTGTAGGCATTTTCCTCTTCTAAGTGCTCTAACAAGTGCAGGTAGGGCATTGATCCAGCTCTCAGCCCAGCAATGCATTCAGTGGTTACAAGATTTATATATTTCAGTTAAGGAGAAGTTAAGTGTTCTCTCCTACTTCAAGTGGATCAAATTAATTTTGAATTGAGCTTTGCTTGCTCGAGCCATCATTATACAATCCAAAATTTATGCATTCTGTTGAACACGACTTCCAAATATACCTTATAAATATACATCCTATAGTACAATGGTAAAGGACACATGATTCTGGCCTGCAGTATGTATGCTATTTGTTTGTGTATCTTCAAATCTGCAATGTACATGTTGCAAATATAGCTATGACATTCAATGGTTAAATATAAAAGTACCAGGTTATCAATCTTGGTATGGTTCAGTTTGGAAATAATACAAACACTGCACAAATATATGAATGGACAGTGCAGAGATCTTTCCAATGATCTCTTTACACCTAGGGCTGTATCTGTGGTAAGGGGCATGGTGACAAGGGGCATTCTCTACGTCTAGAGGAAAAAATGTTTTACCAAAGTCATAGGTGGGGCTTCTTTACAGTAAGAGTGGTGAGACTATGGAACTCACTACCACAGGATATGGTGATGATTGATAATTCTTATACAAGTTCAAGAGGGGTTTGGATGCCTTTGTTGCACTTGTATAAATTACCATGCAAACTTTGTAGGTTATAGGTTGGACTTGATAGACTTAGTTAATGGTTTCATAGTAAATATGGTGTTAACCACAGAGAATTACAGCTACAGTGGGGAAAAAAAGTATTTAGTCAGCCACCAATTGTGCAAGTTCTCCCACTTAAAAAGATGAGGCCGGCCTGTAATTGTCATCATAGGTAGACCTCAACTATGAGAGACAAAATGAGAAAACATATCTAGAAAATCACATTGTCTGATTTTTAAAGAATTTATTTGCAAATATGGTGGAAAATAAGTATTTGGTCAATAACAAAAGTTCATCTCAATACTTTGTTATATATCCTTTGTTGGCAATGACAGAGGTCAGACGTTTTCTGTAAGTCTTCACAAGGTTGGCACACACTGCTGCTGGTATGTTGGCCCATTCCTCCATGCAGATCTCCTCTAGAGCAGTGATGTTTTGGGGCTGTCGCTGGGCAACACGGACTTTCAACTCCCTCCAAAGGTTTTCTATGGGGTTGAGATCTGGAGACTGGCTAGGTCACTCCAGGACCTTGAAATGCTTCTTACGAAGCCACTCCTTCGTAGCCCTGGCGGTGTGCTTGGGATCATTGTCATGCTGAAAGACCCAGCCACATTTCTTCTTCAGTGCCCTTGCTGATGAACGGAGGTTTGCACTCAAAATCTCACGATACATGGCCCCATTCATTCTTTCATGTACACGGATCAGTCGTCCTGGTCCGTTTGCAGAGAAACAGCCTCAAAGCATGATGTTGCCACCCCCATGCTTCACAGTAGGTATGGTGTTCTTTGGATGCAACTCAGCATTCACTCTCCTCCAAACACGACGAGTTGTGTTTCTACCAAACAGTTCTACTTTGGTTTCATCTGACCATATGACATTCTCCCAATACTCTTCTGGAACATCCAAATGCTCTCTAGCAAACTTCAGACGGACCCGGATATGTACTGGCTTAAGCAGGGGGACACGTCTGGCACTGCAGGATCTGAGTCCCTGGCGGCGTAGTGTGTTACTGACGGTAGCCTTTGTTACATTAGTCCCAGCTTTCTGCAGGTCATTCACTAGGTTCCCCCGTGCGGTTCTGGGATTTTTGCTCACCATTCTTGTGATTGTTTTGACCCCACGGGGTGAGATCTTGTGTGGAGCCCCTGATCGAGGGAGATTATCAGTGGTCTTGTATGTCTTCCATTTTCTAATTATTGCTCCCACAGTTGATTTCTTCACACCAAGCTGCTTGCCTATTGCAGATTCAGTCTTCCCAACCTGGTGCAGGTCTACAATTTTGTTTCTGGTGTCCTTCCACAGCTCTTTGGTCTTCACCATAGTAGAGTTTGGAGTGTGACTGTTTGAGGTTGTGGACAGGCGTCTTTTATACTGATAACAATGTCAAACAGGAGCCATTACTACAGGTAATGAGTGGAGGACAGAGGAGCCTCTTAAAGAAGAAGTTACAGGTCTGTGAGAGCTAGAAATCTTGCTTGTTTGTAGGTGACCAAATACTTATTTTCCACCATAATTTGCAAATAAATTCTTTAAAAATCAGACAATGTGATTTTCTGGATTTGTTTTCTCATTTTGTCTCTCATAATTGAGGTCTACCTATGATGACAATTACAGGCCGGCCTCATCTTTTTAAGTGGGAGAATTTGCACAATTGGTAGCTGACTAAATACTTTTTTTTCCCCACTGTACCTGTATTATTCAGAACTTGGCTCCATTCACACTTTTGCTAGTTGTGATTGGAAACAGTCAATATGCATGTCAGCAGCTTCATGTTTAACAGCTTGTGAGCTAAGTTCACATCTGAGTCAGAGTCTCTGCCACGGAAACCCCAAAAATTGGTGGAGAGAAAAGTCCTGCACAGAGGACCACTGGTTTTAGTATGAAAGCAGCGGATACCTGACGGACCCCCACTGATGGAGAATTAATAGTATTTTGTATGAAGTTTTATGTGTCTATGCCTAACTAGTGAGTTTTCACCATGCCATCCTAGTATCTTAATTCATTTAAACTGTACTTCTCTATCTAATGTTCACCAAGTGGTGTCAGGGGTTCGCCGTAATGAAAATGGTCAATGGCAGACAACTGGCACTGTCTTGACACACAAAGATCCATCACTGCAGTCGGCCAATTCTATTATCTATTCCTAAGTGACGGTAGCTGTAATGGGTGCTCATACTGACATTCTGAGCAGAACTTTACAGACTATTCTTTGGAAATGTTGGCCAAACCTAAAGGATCAGGCATGTTGAAATTCAAATTACAATAATATGGTCTCAGGGTGGATACGCTGATACCATAGGTATCTGACAGAGGATTACTCCCCTCTCCTCATCAAACACACATGGCAAGCTGAGTATGTATGTGTTTGGGGAAGTGGCATCAAGGAGCTGTCTCAGCTGAACGTTTTTAAAGATGTATAGCCATCTTACATGGGGCAATTTATTATGCAGTTTGCTCCTGAATTGTGGCATGTTTCAATGTCTTTTGTGTCTTTTTCATACTTTGCACCAAATAATGAATGCCCTGGGTCATTTTGATAGTGGTTTGTGCCTACAGAACTTTTTTTTGGAAACTGTAAGGCAAAGTGGGCATGGTTTATAATAATAATAATAATACATTTTATTTATATACTGTAGCGCCAACATATTCTGCAGCACTTTACAATTTGTATGCATGGTTTCTTGGTACATAGATTTTAGCCCAATTTATTACTTGCGACTTTTCAAAAAGTTGATAAATTTTTGTGCAAGCTCACCCCACTTTTATGAAAATGTAACCAAAAATTCATGTGGCCTCCCTCGTAGAAAATTATGGCAAATTTATGAACCAGCTCGAAACGTTCTGGTAAATTTCTCGCAAAAAATCATTTATAGAAAGTAAGCCAAATCAGATAAGTGGCTAAAAAATCCCCTGATGATAAATTGCCCCCAATGTTTCCTAAACTAATTCTCAAGATAATACCCAGTGTAAGCAAATGTTAAGGCAGAAATTTAAAAAATACAGTCTGTACCGCCAACTACTTAATGGGCAAATTCATTTGTAAATTCTGTAGAATTTCTAGGGCTCTGTATACTAAACAGTTGTGAAACCCCAGAATTAAGGAAACGTAATCTAGGTTTATTGAGGCACAGACCTTGGAAATGATCTCAGCCGTTTATTTGTGAAATGTCACCCTGCTGTCTACAACTGGAATGGCAAACATAGAGTGCAGAACAATTTAGAAGATCTATGGTCTCCTAACCAACGGAGCTGAGATTAAAGTAATACAATGTGTGAAATTAACCAAGAATATCATATACTGCAGAAATGAATGTCAAGCACAGTTTTAATGGTACATGATAAGCTCTGGTATATGTTATAGTCTTGTAGTTTCCATCAATCTCTCAGTATGTATTTGCTATAATCAGGGAATATAAATGGTATAAAAATGTAACCATCAATTACTCATATACGTAAGCAGCAAACCTGGTGTAGTTTATGTGTAAACTGATTTGAGCCATTAACCCAATAATAATATTTTCCCTTTATTTATTTATACCATTAAAGTACAATGAAATATCCGAGGTGATTATTCATGGCGGGTCCTGAAGACTAATGTGGTGCATAGGTGATATCTCACTCTGTAACGGCTCAGAAGTAGCAACTGGTGCATCGAGAAGCATGTGACATTGCTAAAACACTTCGCCATAGTTATAGGGGGTCCAGAAGTAACCATTGTACTTGGGTCCTTGTGCCAGGGGGCCTCTACTACATAAGATACTTATATTATAAATAAACACAGCAAGTGGGACCCTGTTACAGATTTTACATTGGGAGCCCAGTAAAGGTTGTTATATGGTAGCCTGCATAAATGTGCTGGTGAAGGGTATGGAAAACAGGCACCAATACTTCTTTCTTCAAGATGTCTTCAATGTGGCCACTTAACCCCAGCACTGAATTCAGGAATCAAAGCTTATTGCATGCACTTTTATGTTAATTTTCCTTTTAATTTTAGAAACAGGAAAAAAAAGTTAGAAAATATAAGATACAATATGTCTGACTGCTGGTGTTTTTCATAAAATCAAATTTGATGGATTGCATATGGATACACATATAGACATAATCTATATCAAAATACCCAGTGACCCCCTGTTTCTCAATAAAAAGTTCACAATAAACGCATAATGTAGAGCTAAAATACCTATTGCCCTCTTTTTTCCCCTCTAATTCTCAGTCTCCTGGTTATTTTTGTAAAACAGACACAAGCTTCCCAGACTACCCTATGTACATTGTACTTTGGTAGTTTAAGACACTCTCCACTGCTCAAGGCTGCTCCATTTAAGAGTAAGGGGCCTGATAATACCAAAGCACAAGGTTAGTAGCCCACTAGTAGCCCATTTTACAAAAACAAAGAATCAGAGGAACCACAGAGAAAGATTAAAAAGATATTTTAAGTATACATTTTATACTTATTATGAAATTTTTATTGCAAAGCGAAGGACCACTTTAAGATAACTTTCAAAATTCAAATTTGAATTACTTTGTAAATGAAGACATTACTTACACTGACCCTGAGTTGTATCTATCATCCTGAATGCTTCAGAGCTGAACTCTCTCCACATTCCTTTCAGGCTTTCTCTGGTGATTTGCATTCTAGGAAGTGCAATATTTACCTTAGGGACTGTACAGTAATAAGATGTAGGAAACACTAGATGTCTCTGCAATTTAAACAATCTTAACTGCGTTGTTGAAGGTATGTCTAACTACATGCTTGTTGACTGTTTCCAATGACAACCAGCTGAGCTGTGAACTGTGTATTGATACCTTATAAGTAATAATATGTATTTAGGCCGGTGATATTGAATATACACTTCAAGTTGTTTCTTACAAGTTTATACAAGGTGAGCAGGTTATGTGCACGGCTATTGTGCCACTAAAAAGAGCATTATTACATTAAGTTGTACCCTCTATCTTCTTTCTGTGAATTCAGCAGAAGGAAATTCCATTTTACCAGATCAACACCTGATCGGCGGATTGTATAGCAGAGTTGGGTTCGATTCGTAGCATCTACATTTGTGAATACTTGAATCCAATAGATCATATCCATATATAGTATTATAAATAATTTATTTGATATTCTAACCCATACTTTAGCAGTTGGCATGGGGAATGTCCTTAGATACAGCCAGCGTTACACACGTGAATTGACGATTACTATTTGTGACACGGCTCATGTTAGTGCAACCAGTTGTGAAGCTTCATACAGTTGTGGAGCTGTCAAGTGCAGGATATAATTAAACTGTCATGGGCCTCTCGGTGTGCTGCTGAGTGTATCCGGGGGGAAAAAGCTGCTGATTTTGGTAAAGTTCCACATGGTCAGACATTAGTTTTCTGATGGGGGATGCAAGGGAGTCTGATTCTGTTACAATACTCAGGATACTAAGTTCTGAACCCATTAGCCAGTGAGTTGGCGAGCCAGCGTTATAGAAACAGTATCAAGGTCAGACTATGATTGAAGAAGCCTCAGTCTTACTTTATGTCTCTCCACTAATATGATATTGTTTTCCACTGAAGAAGGTTCTCTTAAAAATGAGGTTGAGATCCCTAAAGAAATTGCTTCAATCAGCAGCAGTGCTTAATGACTGTTAATGGGAAGTGGAGATAGGATAGTAAGTGTTACTTTGATTAATAAGAGAACTGCGGAGAATGTAAATGGTGCCACTGATAGATTATTTTCTTCAAGCATGATAAGCGTTTCCCATTTGTTCTTAAATTTGGTCAATACTGTTAAAGACAGCAAAATGAAGTATAATTAATTCTGTTGCTGCCTGCAAGACGTGTGTGTTAGTAAGAAACAGATTATGATGCGTGCAGCCATGAAAAATCACTCCTGACAGTCTACCCTGTCACTTTCAGGTGTGTGTATTACAATGACAGCAACTTCTATTCAACCAGGCACATAACAGATGCATTAAGCAACTAAATGACTGTTTGCTATATTAAAACAGCAGCGGAATATAAAAGTGAATACACTAAATAGGTGAAAAGTTACATTTCAGAACTCAGTTGCGTTAATTACAAATTTAAGCAATCCGCCTGTTTGTGTATGTCTCCTTAAAGGGAAACAGAATTCTTAGTCACTTGAGTCCTAAAATTTGCTCATAACCTGTCCACATGTATAGTATCTGGACCATTTCCCATATATAAGTGTCAATTTGTGTAAGGCTACATGCACATAACCAGGTGCATGTAACCAGACTGGCACAGATGGTGAATAGCACGGATGGCACATGGATGACATGCCTCCATGCCATGCCTCCACAGCCCCATTCATTAATATCAGTGAGCCTGTGCCACAAAATGGACAGTAATAGGACCTGTCCTGAGTTTTGCCCCAGGCTCACAGCACCATACATTGGACCATAAAAATACACAACCATAGAAATGAATGGCTCAGTGTTCTAGCCATGAAAAGCACAGTATACACGATGGTGGGCATGAGGCCTTACATTGTAAAAACTTCTGTCAAAGTCTATTATATGAAATACTTTTTATAGGAAATGTCTTACGGTGGTGTGAGCCAAGGATGGCCAGCACTTGACATACACTGAGCCCACTGCAGGTATAAATTCAGCATACAGGTGTTAAAGGGATTACCCATAATTAGAAAACATGGCTACTTTCTTCTTCTTTTCAGGAAGTGACATCACATCCATTGATTACATGTCCATGCTGCGGCTCATGGTCACCGACTCACTTGATGTAGTATTGCCATGTCTCTTCTGGGGAAGAAGAAAGCAGCCATGTTTTCTAATCCTGGATAACCCCTTTAAATGGGATTAGTCACAGGACCATTGAGTCAACTATTTCTTAAATAGACCTCCATCTGCTGCCACGTGAGAGGGGCCCTAAAGCAGATTCACTGATCCCTTAGTTACAAAGTCATAGCTTTTACCCTTCCCTTGGAAGAAAGCTAGGCAATGTGACAACTGGGACTCTTCCAAATTGGCACGAAGTGTAGGTAGTGAGGAGGTGAACCCTAGCTCTAGTGTTTTTGTAATGGGTCACATAATACTGTAGCTTCCTTAGCTATATGTATGACATTCTTGTTAAAAAAAAAATTCAGTGCAAATCCATATCGTACCCTAGAAGAATATTGAATATTATTGAATTATAAGAATTATAAGATTTTATTAACATATACTAAAAAAAACTCAATGAAAGCAAAAGAACAAAGAAAGAAGGTTGTGATAGAAATATGGCGGAGTGTAACCTGACCGATTCCAGCGCGCTCATGCAGGAGCCAATCTTCCTAGAAAATTGCTTTGACTACGATTCTCATTTTAATACTAAAACCTTGCATGTGTCGATCTGGTGAAGTAAATTATGAATCCAGCAATATATATCTTATTACAACAATTGTTTCCATGTTAGCGGGAGGTTATTGTCTGAACTCCCCTCTATTGTGCTATATAAAATTGGCAGACATATATTTAATATACTGTGTAATTTTTGTGCTTGTGATTTCAGTGTTGTCAGGATTCCTCATGTTTTTTTATAGGACTGGAAACTGCTGGCAGCAAGTTTTATGAGTATGGATCACTACTTGTTATAATGATGTGGGTACTAAACTGTGATGTATTTGGGGGTTTATTAAATCATGTGAAATTTTCAATTTATACTGTAATATTCTATAGAAACGGAGCATGCAGAAGTAATAAGAATGACAAGATTTCTTTCATTTATGGACAGTATTGTTGATTGTATTAAAACTGCTGTGCTCCGCAAGATTACTTTGTTATAATGGCAATTTTCTATCTCACAATTGAATTTTGTAAAATGTAATTAGGAATTAGAATAATATGAGTGTCTTACAAAGCTACCGGGCTGGCATTGTGCTGATATAGGCTTCTAATGTCATGCCTATGGTTGTCTTCTAAGAAATATATAACTACTGTATACCTATGTAAGCACACAGTCTGGCACTTGATGTCTTTCTATACCAGACAATGTATACTTCCTTCAAATAATGTAGGCTATGGACACATCTGGCCCCTGAGGTTGCATAAAGAGCCTTTGTCGCAAAATCCTACATGCAGGATTTTTTATCCAGCGGACACTATAACTGAAACCCAGTGGACCCAATTATAATCAATGGAGACCATTGGGATCCACTAGTGCCCGTCATTTAATGGATCAGTCCCTGTCAGGATTGCAGTTTTTCTGTTCGGACCAGAAAAATGGAAATCCTGATGGACATTCCCTTTCTTTGGTTTCTCATATACTTAAAAGAACTGAAAAAATTAAGACCTCCAAATTTTAATCCTAATAAATGCATAATATACAGCAAGAAAAAGTGGGCACCCCATAACTAACATTAGTCTAAATATTTGGGGGCAACAGCCACAATGATATATCTAATAACTGATGGACACAGTAATATTCAGGATTGAAATGAGGTTTATTGTACTAACAGAAAATGTGCAATATGCATTAAACCAAAAGACCGGGCAAAAGTATGGGCACCCAACAGAAAAGTGACATAATATTTAGTAGATCCTCCTTTGCAAAAAAACAGCCCTAGTCGCCCTGTAGCTTTAACAGTCCTGGATCCTGGATGAAGGTATTTTGACCATTCCTCTTACAAACAACCAGTTCAGTTAAGTTTGATGGTCGCGAGCATGGACAGCCCGCCAAATATCCCACAGATGTCAATGATATTCAGGTCGGGGACTGGGATGGCCATTCCAGAACATTGTAATTGTTCCTCTGCATGAATGCCTGAGTAGATTTGGAGCTGTGTTTTGGACATTGCTTGTTGAAATACCACCCCGGCGTAACCAAATCGCACTGATCTGACAATCTCAAGAACTGCTGATTCTGAGTTGAACCAGCGACCCTCAACAACAAGATCTCGGGCCGGCATTGGCCACACAGCCCCAAAGCATGATGGAACCCCACCAAAACAGTGGGAGCAAGTGTTCTTGGAATGCTGTGTGACGCCATGCATAACGCCTGAGACCAAACAACCAACGCACAGCCACAGGACCCCCAAAAGAAGCTGGCTTGTCCAAAGTGCGCAACCCAGGCGACCGTTGTGGCGGCCAGAAAGGCCCGCACACCCCCAACAGCCCCGTGCAAAGTGTGCTGTATGTTGACCGATGCACAGGACACCACGCAGCAAGAGAGCGCAGCCGGAGGTGGCGTGGAGTCCGACTGCTCACCACCCCCGCCTCTGATATTCGGCCGCCACCTGGGCAACAAGAACGCCCTGTGGCCCACCACAGCCCACAGTGGAAACGACAGGAAACCGAGACAACGTACCCCCCGAACAACATGTTGAACAACGTTCAGACATTGAGAGTTGTTTTGAGGACCCAGATGCCACCTCAGAGGGATCAAAAGGAGAACAACTTGCAATGGCCACCAAATACCTCCATGATTGGATACACCTGGCAGAAGCAAAGCCAGTGAGGTACAAACCAATGTGCCAGAAGTCAGTAAAAGTAGTAGGAGTACAAACAAAAAAGAAAGGGTACCCAAACACCGGCAAAGGTTAATGCATAAGACATCTGTAGTACAAAACCTCATCAACCTGAAATATACGGCCATCAGTTATAGATATATCAAATTGAAATGGCTGTTGCAAACACCCAAATATTTAGAACTAAAAATGATTAAGATTAATGGGGTGCCCAAACTCTTGCTGTACATGCAAAAAGAAAATGTGAAGCCATGGGGAAGATTTATGAAAAAGTATAAAAGAAAAACCAATATCAACCAATCACAGAGCAACTTTCATGTCTCAAAAACACTAAAAAAAATGAAAGCTGAGCTGTGATTAGTTGGTTGTGATAAATCTCCCCAAATTTTTGTGGCCTCATGTGGCTGAAGGCTGTACATAAGCACATGGAATCCCTACAGCTTTTATTTATTGTTTATGTGCCACTGTCTGTGTATACTGTGTTTATATATATATATATATATATATATATATATATATAGTGTTTATATTGAATAATCATATTGTGTGTTTCCCTCAGATTTAGGAGTATTCTACTGTGATCTGGCACCCCTCTCCTCATTTGAGGGGACTTGATTTCTTCCCACCAATTCCTGGCAGGGGTTTGGGGAGGAGGCTGAAAGTCTCCAGAGTCAGTCAGACAGTCTAGTACTAGAGGATGTACAGACCTTGCTGAGAGACCATGCAGCCTCTGAAGAAAAGGTATTGGGCTCTTTTCAGTGCTATCTGCCCATGTAGCATTGCTACAGCCCTGAGACAGGGAAGATTTACATTCAAGCCCCCTGAAGGAAGAGAAGTGACCTTTTGGAGGAGAAGTTGAGGTTATCAGAGCCTCCCAGCTAGGAACCTACAGCATACTGGTAGATAGGGATTCTTGGCACTTTATCATACCAGCCCCCATAAACAGAGTGGGAGAGGCAGAGTATATATTTACTAGAATGGAGATGAAAGACACTAAGTACCAGCTATTCTTGGGCATCCCTCATACCAAGTCCAATACCAGTCACCCACAGTGGAGCTCTGAACTATCACTGCCATCTGTGAAGCTGCATTGGTTCCTTGTTACCTCAGTAAAGTTACATCTTTGGTTCCACTACACTGCTGACTCCTGAGTCATTCCTGTGCTTACCATCAGGGCCCTTCCGAACACAACATGTGGCAATGACCCCTCTCCAGCTGGGAACTACCACCACCATCAGATACACTGCAGGCCCCCTCAACATTGCCCTACCTGGGGGGTGGGCTGGAGGAGTCGGTTGCCTCTTTTGGCCTACCAGTGACATCACAGCTACAACTACTATTCCCATCCTCCGGTTCTCTCCATTGGGTTGCAGCACTAGGTCCTGTAGAAACATGCATATCCTGCTATATGGTGTCTCCATACAGCAACATTTTATATGGCTGAAATATTCTCTGTATGTATCCATATGATATCAAAGATGTAAAAAGGTACAGTAGGGCCACACAGTCTGCTATAGATGTCATAATACAGAGGTTATATGGAGCAATATTTTGGCCACGTCCACAAGGCTTATCTTCTGCTGTATCATTAAGACATTTTTCAAGACATAAAGACCTTGTTCAGGGATAGTCAGGAACAATTTAAGAACAGACATCTGAAATATGTCCATGAAGCTTAAACTAAGTGGTAAATGTGTTACGATGCAGCCTGTAAACTACAGATCAGGGACTGCATATTCCACTGACTACTTGCTGCATCTGCTGAATAGCTACAATATGTGTCTGTCTCTAGATTCTCATCATATCATCAAGTTAGTAATATTAGTGCAGTCTGGGCCATTTCTCAAAATGCAATTTACTTACCCAACCCAAGTGGCCAAAATCGCTCTCTCACCACCTTGTTTTGACCAATTTAGTAGCCATTGGTTTAATCCTTTATAGACTAACTTGTCAACAGCTGCAAAAATCTACAGTTCAAGCGTATATAAGAAACGTATTATATTTTATCATAGAAAAATGTGTTTTTCTCCACTTATCTGGCTCTTTTCCTACATCATAGAGGTCTCATAATACAGCTCACAATACTATGAAGAGGAGAAGAGGAGGAGTGAGAAGAAGACTAATGAATAAGGAGGGACAAAGGCACAAAAGAGACTGAAATTAGCTAAATAAAAAGTGCTATATTCACATCAACGCAGGCTAGTACTTCTCTATCATGTCCTATATAACCCTGCTGATGCTTCTGAGAGTGAGAGAGATATGGAGCAGATTCTCCTCTACTGCAGTGTATGTGCAGTGTATGGCAAATGTCACAGTAGCTAGTTTTCATCTACCAGCGTAGAGAGAACTGAAAATTATAAATAGAGCCTCTA
Source organism: Leptodactylus fallax (assembly GCA_947044405.1). Taxonomy (NCBI): domain Eukaryota; kingdom Metazoa; phylum Chordata; class Amphibia; order Anura; family Leptodactylidae; genus Leptodactylus; species Leptodactylus fallax. Next base: position 607,612 of record CAMRHE010000581.1, read on the forward strand.
GAGTAAAAATGCTAAAAAGGCAGAATAGAAGTCATATAATGGTCAGAAATAGTTATTATTTTATTAATATTTTTTATTATTAGTAGTATTTTTCATGTACACATACTGTGATATTGTTTAGTGCAGTTTGTTGAAAGGTCAAATACACTTTTAACACCCATAAGTAAAATGCTAAATTAGACACATATTCTGTATACAACAATCTTTTTTGCTAAGATTACAAAATGCTTTGCTGTTGTAGCTTTTTTTCAAAGCAGTCGTATAAAGTTATCACAAATCTTTACTTTCCAACAGATATGTCTGATAATGGAATAAAATTGTTTTACCTTTACATCTTAAGTTCATATTTCTTCTTACCAAATGAATACACAAACTAAATCAGAAATGTGGCATCTGCTACTTTTTGTGACTATAGGTCTTGGTTTACCCAGTGTACAGTAGACTGCCTGGCAATGTTGTTGCCTTCAGAAATGGCACCTGCTTAATAAACTTGGCATAAGCTAAGAACTACAAAAATGTCTGACAGTATTAGCGCTGCCCTTGAATACAGAATTAGAAATTCACTATAAACGCATGGTTAAAATACCCGGTGTCCTTTTTTTAATCTTTCTAGTGTGGTTCTTTGGATTCCCAGTTCCCTTTTCCTTTCCATATATGCTTTGGTAGTCTCGGCCCTGCTCTTGGATGTTCCAGCTATAAGCAGGAGTAAACATCTCAGACTACCAAAGCAAGTGTGCATAGAGTAGTCTGAGAAGCTAGTAGCCATTTTACAGAAATGAATGGGGACTGGGAATCAAAGGAACCACACCAAGAAGATTAGAAAGAAGGGCACCAGGCATTATGCATTTATAGAGAAATTTTTATTGTGAACTGGAGGTACACTTGAATTTACAAAACATAGATTTCTGTTAAAGGGGTGCTCCAGACATTTTTTAGCTAACCACCCGGGGGGCTATGATAAACAGTGCGTACCATTACCTGACCGTTAGCCGGCTGGGTTCACATCATAGCGCTGAGTCTCGGTTTGGAAACTCCGTCACAGTGACTGTTGAAAAACAATGGATGAAAAAGTGCTGCAGGTCTGACTTTTTTGTCTAGTAGTTTCAGTTTAAAAGAACAAACACCCAATGGAACGGATTAGAGTCAACGCGTCCATCGGGCACCATTGGTGGCCACTATTTTAGTGGTCGGTGTGTCCATTGTTCTGGTCTTCCAGACACACCAGCACAGCTGTGAGTATAGCATCAGCTGCAGATCCAGTGGAGAGTTTGCATTTTGGGTCCCTGTTTCTCCGTGCATGAGCACTCATTTGGCTGAGACACTGATTGGCTGACACAATTGTGTTCAGGCCAAAAGTCAGAAAGATCAGGAACACCAATACAGACTCTCCACTGGATCCCCAGCTGAACGGACAGGTAAGTACGCACTGTTCCTTAATTTAAGACTTCCGAAGGGTTAAAAAAATTAACTGGAACACCCCTTTAACATTGACATGTATGTAGTAAGCTGAAAATAGGCCACAACCTAAACTCTGTCCAACCACTTTGTGGTTAGAAAATTAAGTTTAATGACCAAGAATAATGGGCATTTTTATCATCTATATTGAATCCATTGATATTATTCTACAAATTAATAGATCGTCATTGTATTTAGACAGAAAGATTTATTTAACACAAGGAACTTGGTGATTTGTCAATGTGCGAATGTCACTTGATTACATCATCAGCTATTCCCGGCTTATCATCAGCCATGAATGTCGTACAACTTCACTTATCTGTTTTCTAATAATTGATAACTAAATGCTAAAGTGATATGGAATATGGCTTGGATTCATCATCCATCATTTTTTTCGGCAGATATTTTAGATAATGGCATTTTTTGTAAAATTATATTACATTTACATTGTAAGTCCATTCTTATTCTGTTAAATGGTTTAGCTTGTGTATGTACAATGTCAATTTTCATGTAGTACTTATTAAATGAGAGACTGGTTTAACCCCATAACTGCTGGTGATCTGGGCCAGATTTTCAATTAATGAGAATTGCATTTAAAATTTTTAGCCTTTTCTTACCATATTATTTTGTGAGTATGGGAGGGGGAGTTGTGGTTGGAAATGAGGAAATCTCTTAATTTTTGGGCATAATTCTAGAACATGCTGCATGGTATGAATTGTCAATGACCAATTAACACATTTTTTCAGTATGCATCCACATTATTTTCCAGTAGCCTATTTTATCATATATTAACCTGTTAATGCTCAAAATTTTAAGATGGCGGCTGTTCAACTCCTGATATAGCTACTGAGTCTTGTGGCAATGCCTGCAATTACCCTCCTCTCTGATAGCAGGCATTATACCTCTAGATGCACATGTGTGCTGCCATGTTTTTGAAGCTCACTGTCCTCTGGAACAAGATCTGAGGCATCTGTTCCCATTACACAGTGGTGACCCGGCGGCAATGTCCATGATCAGAGATTGCTCTGATCACAGTCAGTAACCATTTCAATCAAACATGACCGAGGTGTCTATTTACCAGTGGCCAAAATAATTGTGATGGTCGCCTTCCCCCAGAACAAGATCCAGGTGTGGTGATCTGTTATTATGACAGCCAGGAGCCTATTGAAGGCTCCCAGGTATGTCTTCAATATAGTTCTGTGAGTATATACACTATCCATATGAGTGGACAGTGTATAGTTCTGTCCATAGAAAATTCTGTTACATTAAAGAACAAAAAATGGTGGGTGTTGACACTGAATAACATAGCACAAGCTATACACAGATGTCTCCATGGTTAAAACATTCATTTTATTATTCTTTACAGACCCCATGTGAATTGATATTGAGTCATTTTTGCATTATTCTGCACCTTCTATGATCATTTAAAATAATGAACAGAATTTGTTTTTGTAAGGCTGAGGCCCCAATTTGTGGAAACGCAGCTTTTTTTGTTGCAGATTTTGTTGCGCTTTTTTGAGCCAAAGCCAGGAGTGGATTGAGCAGAAGGGAAAAGTATAAGAACTTCGTGAACCCACCGGACAGGTTTGCTCAAAACCGCAGCAAAATCTGCAACAAAAAGCCCAAGGAAAAAAAATGCGGCTTTTTACAGTCACAGCAAAGTGGTGGACAGACCCACCCCAAATTGCAGTAAAATACTCACTGTGGACACGCTGCGATTTCCAAAACTGTCGCTGTTTTGGAAATCGCAGCATGTCTATTTTATCTACGGAAAAGCTGGTGGTTTCCCCATGGCTATAATTGAAGCAGAAAGTCCACAGAGAAAAGCCTCTGCGAACTTTATGTGCAAAGTGCTGCGGGAAGAACCGTAATGCGTTGCCGCCGCGGCTTTTCCCGCAGTGCTTTTTTGCTGCGGGACGCCACGTGGGGCCTTAGCCTCAGGGAGTAAATATATAAGGGTGGGATATACCAGACTAATATTGGTGGGTGGGGTAATGATTACGGTTGGGGTAGAGTACATTGTAATTGAGATAAACATATTACTTGCTAGCACCAGATGCCCATCCAAAATGCATTCATGTCATGCAGGATACCTGAAAGGTGTGAACTTTTTGTGGCAACTGGTGCTTTTTTTTATTGTTTTAATTTTTAGTTAAAACTTAGTTAAAACCATAAAAAAAACAAGAGCACAACATACAGTAGACATCAAAGTCATTTTGTGTGCCAACTACAAATAAACCACCACAAATGGCACACAAAATCCACAATATCAACAATTACTGCAAGGGTGGAATACATGTATATGCTTCATCTGGAGTGAAGAAGAAGCATGTGAGCAAAGGAGCAAGTGTTTGTGGTCTGTACATACTAATGTACGATATACATATATGCCATCCTTGCACTAATATTGTATGCATGTACTTAGCACAGGTTTTATGTAGTTACTATTGTTTGATGTTGAGGGTTGGTATATTAGGCAGCTACTCTGATACACTACAGCCTTGGCAACTTTTTTTGTCATGTGACCTTTCACCATTTTACTTCTTTTTATCTAAAGCTATAGATTTTTTGACTAATGTTTAAGTAAAGATTTGTATTTTTATCATGGATTTTCTGTGTCATTTTTGGTAGAAAGTTTTTATTAAGAAATATGTTTTGTTATAAAGGTTTGCTTTCATACTTGGAAAATCTAGTAAACTTTTTAATAAAAATTAAATACTATAGCAAAAATCTAAACACATTTACATTTACATATTTTTGTTTTTAACTTATTTTTTAAAAATGTTTAGCATGCCAATATTGACCAGACATAGTATAAAGTGAAATAAGCGAGACTTATGTTTTACATTACTTTTATACCACTTACTATAGATTCATTTTGTTTTCCTTTTAGAAGTATATAAAGTACTGTATTATTAAAGGGAAACTACATGTATTAGGGGTCAGTCTTTTTGACATGCAACACCGAGATATTCAAGGATAACATCAAAGTCCATTGTCTATATAGCAGCAACATGTTCCACAGCGCTGTACAGCCCCTCTCCCTGAAGGGGTTCACAATCTGGTTTCTCTATTTCTCCTTCAGGGGTACACTAGGCCCATGTAACCTATCAGTATGCTTTTCAAGCGTGAGAAGAAAATTGAACAACCAGAGGAAATCCACACAATACAGAAAGAGCCTACAAATTTCACATAGATGTTGCCCTTAGTCAGATTCGCACTAAGTACTCTAGTGCCACAAGAGTGATAAGCATGTAAATGGTGAATACAACCGTCATTCTTTGGATAGTCTAAAAAGTAAATAATATTCATGAAATGCCCATGGCCGATGTTTGGATGCCAGTAAAGTTTAAAGGATAAAGTGAGGCTCAATAGTTCAGAGATCAAAGGACCATCTGGTACCTTTGACAATGACGTTGTCACTAAGATGACTTCATGTCATTTTACAATACTGGTCAACCTAGGATTTTACTTTTTATGAAGATTAGCAGACTTTGTTTCTTTACCATCGCTTTACCATTTTTCGAGCAAAATCGCTCCTGATACTAGGTGAATATACCACCTTTAATTCAATTCGTACCAGAAAGTAAAAAAAAAAAAGGAAAACTGTGATGGGCCAATGCTTATATGGGCAATCTCAAGTCCTCCCTAAGGGTGTAGATGCTTAGCTTCTATATTACTTTCTTCTAACTTTTCTCATTCTGGTCAAATCAAGAATGTGGAGCACATACAGCATTAAGAGAATTCTCTTAAAGGTGTACTTAGCATGCCATTAAACTGCCCCCTGCACAGAGCCATTAACTCAGCAACCTGCTTGCCAGTAGGGAGGTTCAATTCATTAGTGCAGTCACTTCTGTGATGTATGACAGCTGCAAAGTAAGAAAAGTTCTTCGTAAAGCAAATAAAGCAACAGATAGACATATAGAACAGTTACACAATGTAAAGTGATTCAGGAAAAGAGTTTCATTACAAAATCAAACCAAAGACAGTATGATCAGAGCTATTAAGGTCCCATATTTATAGACTATTTAGGATCTGGGAAAATTGTGTTTTCAGAAAAAAAAATATTTTTCACTTTTACTAACTTCTGCATCATCCCATCATATATCTGTTCTGTTTTTTTGTTTAACTGCAAGGAATCTCTGTTTATCATCTAAATAACTATAGTCTACAAATAATCCGTGTTCACAGGGCAGTCATAAAATCTTGTACTCTGAAGTACGGTGGAGGTGGTTGCCCTTGTGAAGATCCAACTTGTGTTTTGACTGGGAATCTCTCTGTTATGATAGATCAAATATCAGAAACTGCAGTAACTGTCTGACAACGGAGAGCAATAGAACTAGCTGTTTAAATCTTATACAGCGCTGAGAGATAGATCCCAGACACCCAAACACCTTCATCTGAGCCAACTGCAAAATCAGATGGATTTGTGCTTTGGTACAAGAAATAAATGCTCCATAATATGAAGTCAAACCAGAACCCATGATAAGTTTACAAGGCAGATTGGAATCAGGGGGATAAATCAGGAGAGTTAGGGCCGGTTCACATCTGTGCATGTTTCTACACGAAACATGCGGAAACCGAGCGGAAACCACACGGACCCCATTATAGTCTATGGGGTTCGCAGGTTTCCTTATGCAAACCGCTTCTCTCTGCATATAGGTTTCCATTCAGGGGGTCCCCAAGCGGACTCCCCTGTATGGAAACCGAACGCAGATGTGAACCGGTCCTTATGTCCAGGCTAATAGTCTGTGAGGTAACATCAGAGCCAAAAACAGGAGACAAGCGGTTTTCCAGTATCAAGTCAATGGTCAGTTCCTAGAAGTAATGTCAGAGCCATAAACAGGAGACAAAAGGATTTTCAGTATCAAGCCAAAGATCAGTATAAAGCAGTGCAGCAAAAACAATCAGGTTATGAAAGCCAGACTAGGTACAACCAATAGCAGGCACCTTGCTAAGGAGGAAAACGGTTTAAATATGCCTCCTCAGCTGCTAATTGGATAAGCCTAAGAGAACTCTGACACTGCAGAAGCTTCCCAGATCGGCACGGTAACCTTAAATCAATAGTAACTAATCTGAGATTCCTGATTCCTCTCCCTAGGAAAAAAGTATGGAATTTAGCTCACCTCCAGAAGGAAGAAACCTGTCTCTCTAGTTCCACTTCAGGGACTACTCTATAGGTCAATATCCAGCACATTACAGAGCCTTGAAACATTACTAGGGATCAGCGACTCTGGTATGGTTGAAATCCCTATTCTTGTTTCAAGCCTTTTTAATGGGTCACACATTGCAGGGTAACTACTTATAGGCAGCATTACACAGACAGTTTCTTCATTCTGGTGCAATATACAGCTTCTCGTAAGTTTATCAAAGACTAACCATGTTATAGTTATTTTTTTGCTTAACCAATAACAATCTAGAGTTTTATATTATTATATAATATAATATATTTAGCTGTATCCCTTGAAAAGGCCACTCCCACTTTTTCCATGATGTGCGGTTTGTGAGTGACCCTGTGAAGGGCTCTCCCAAGATGACACCTCTGCACCTAATTACTGTGGGTCCAACTTTGGAAACACCATGTAAAGAGCTTTTATTACCAGATGAAAATTTGGTTATATATATATATATATATATATATATATATATATACACACTGGTCAACCATGTAATAAATGGACTGGTAAGATTCACTAGAATCCCCCTCCTGATGTCCAAGGTGTTGCTTTAGAGAGATAATCCTTTAAGGGGATCCTGTCATTTTGAAAATGCAGTCTAATATGCAGGCAGCATGTAATAGAACAGAAGGATCTGACCAAATTGATACTTATTTTTGTGGGAAAATAGTCATTAGAACGAGTAATTTATTCATTTAAATCAGGTCATAGGAGTCCAGTGGGCTGTCCTACTCAGTGATTGGCTGCCTTCCCTGTCTGTGTATTTTTATAAAGATGACTATTAATCACTAAGACCAAACACTGGACTCCTAAGATCACAAAGAACAGAGGTTTTAATAAATAAATTACTAGTTATACTGAGTCTTTCCCCCCAAATATGTCTAATAATCTGTTCAGCCTCTTCTGCTCTATACTACAATGTCCGCAGATGGACTGTGCTTTCAATGAGACAAGTTCCCTTTAAATAAAAAAAACTAGCCTTTCTTGGTCTTGCGATATTTATGCGTTTACAAACAGATGGACTGAACTGATGTACAAATCCATTAGAAGGCAGTCATCAATGACATTATAATAACTTAATAATACAACAGAAAAGCATCATCCTAAACAAAAAACAGAACATGTTTGTTCGCCAAAACAAGATACAAAACTTATCCTTTTAATGAACTCGGCACACAGATTTAATTGCATTAAATTTACAAAGAACAGAATGTGACAATACAGAAAATTGCTTCTGAGTTCATTCCAGTGCCTCGAGGCATACTTGTATCTTCTTAAACTTGAGAAGCCGTATGATTGTGTTCAGTCCTGAATATCTGTCACTCTGAAAGTCACTCCTAGTAAGAAAGCTCTAATCATATCAGGCAATAGATACTTTAATAAACATTTCACAAACACTCCGAAGATTGTCATCAGGGCTGAAATGTTCACATCGATTTATCACACAACTTCAGATATTATATCTTGTCCGCTGCTGTGTCCCTTACATAGAGAATAATGTTAGCGGCTGAGTGTGTATGAAAGAAATGCAAAGCAGAAAATTATTAAAATTTGTCATCCTACAAACAGAAATAGTTAAAATGATTTTCCAGGGTTGTGACATTGATGATCTACAATTAGGAAAGGTCATGTTCATAGAATGTAAGCTCTTGCGAGCAGGGCCCTCACTCCTATTGTTTGATATGTTTATTTCTTTGTCACATTGTAATGTCTCATATTGTCTGTTCATGTGTCCTCTGATTTGTAAAGTGCTATGGAACAGGCATGTCAAACTCAGGGTACCCCGAGGGCCACATGAGTAACAAGAGGTTGTTGCGAGGGCCGCACACAGCAGCTAATGTCACACACGTATTTTAACAGCAGTCATGAAAACAAGATATGAAGTAGTAATATGTAACAGCAACATATATTTGCAGTGCGCAACAGCAACTAATATATTTAACAAAAATACAGCAATTAAAAACTAAACATTTATTTGCTACCATTTTTTTCAATCATTTTTAGTGTTTTGTCCTGAGGCTTGACACCTATTTGTGCTTTGTGCTAATAGGCCTATTCATTATATTATATTATTATATTATTATTTATATTATTATTATGAATTTTCAATATGTATTTATTTACTTTATATTTATTTAATGGGCGTCTGTAGGATTTGTTCTTTTTGGTGTTCACCCCTGGTATTTGCCTCCAAGGGTGCACATGTATTTTAATTGCTTTTAATTTTTCCTTGTTTGCTGTGTTATTTAATAAAGAAATTTTGTGTGTACTTTATATTGGATGCTGTTTCTCCTTTGTGTTCAATTGCATTTTTCATCCAATCAGCACCACTGTTTTTTGCATCACAATTATTTATAATCTGAGTGCTCACCCCTCTCTTTAGTTTTTAATGGTTACATACAGGAGGGCCACTCACTTGCTTGGACTTTGCCTGTGCGGCAGTGGGTCCCTTCTTCCTCAGCACGGTCACAGTATCCCAGTCACTCTCAACCACGACTATTCCTCCGCTCACAACAAAACTGACTTAGGTGATCAGCAGCCACGCGAGCTGCAGATGTACAAAACTCACGATCAGCACTTCCGGGTCGTCATTCATTGATCACGTAAGCAGGTCATATGCAGGGATATGGGCCAATCAGTGGCGTAACTAGGAATGGCTGGGCCCCAAGGCGAACATTTGACATGGGGCCCCCCAAGCCGCCGCCCCCAACCCCCCCAAGCCACCGCCCCCAACCCCCCCAAACCGCCGCCCCCACCCCCCCCACACACACAAACCGCATTCCTGCGCACACTATTATGCCCCATAGTGGCCCCTGCACACGGTATTATGCCCCATAGTGGCCCCTGGACACGGTATTATGCAGCATAGTGGCCCCTGCACACAATATTATGCCCCATAGTGGCCCCTGCACATAGTAGTTTGCCCCATAGTGGCCCCAGCACACAGTAGTTTGCCCCATAGTGGCCCCCGACACACAGTAGTTTGCCCCATAGTGGCCCCTGCACACAGTAGTTTGCCCCATAGTGGCCCCTGCACACAGTAGTTTGCCCCATAGTGGCCCCTGCATGCAGTAGTTTGCCCCATAGTGGCGCCTGCACGCAGTAGTTTGCCCCATAGTAGCCCCTGCACACAGTAGTTTGCCCCATAGTGGCCCCTGCACACAGTAGTTTGCCCCATAGTGGCCACTGCACACTGTAGTTTGCCCCATAGTAGCCCCTGCACACAGTAGTTTGCCCCATAGTGGCCCCTGAAAACAGTAGTTTGCACCATAGTGGCCCCTGCACACAGTAGTTTGCCCCATAGTGGCCCCTGCACACAGTATTATGCCCCATAGTGGACCACCCATGAACGATTATTATACTCTGGGGTCTTTTCAGACCCCAGAGTATAATGATCGGAGACCCAGGGGAGGATAGAAACATAGAAAACACTGCAACTTACCTCTTCCTCGCTCCGGTGCACTCCCGTGGGGTACTTCGGCCATCTTCAATGTCGGACCGGATCTCGTGCGATCCAGGCCGGCGTCGCGACGCATAATGACGTCGGCTGACGTCTGGGACGTCACCAAACAGGCCCGAAGCCTGCGGAGCGGCGGAGAGGTGAGTTACAGTGTTTTTTATGTTCGCTCACCTCCCCTGGGCCCCCGATCGTTATACCCTGGGGTCTCAAAATACCCCGGAGTATAACGATAGCAGTGATTGTGGGGTTCACGGTAGCGACTGCCACAGGGCTCCGGGGCCCGTAATGTTCCGGGCCCTGTGGCAGTCGCTACCACTGCTACCCCGGTAGTTACGCCCCTGGGGCCAATGAATGAAGAGCCGGAAGTGCTGATCGTGAGTTTTGTACATCTGCGGCCCGCACAAAAGTCTCAAACTTTGTCTCTAAACGTTAGAGACAAAGTTTGAGACTTTTGTGCGGGCCGCAGATATGCCTGTAAAGGGCCGCATGCGGCCCGCGGGACGCATGTTTGACATGCCTGCTATGGAATATTTTGGCGCTATATAAATAAAGTTATTATTATTATTAATAAAGGTCATTAATATTAGATTGATGGAGGTGCAACACTAAGGACCCCACAGATCAACTGTTCAGGTGAGCACTGCAATCTCTTCACTTAATACCAAGCACAGCACCTTACATTGTATAGTGGCTCAGCCCCATTCACCAGCTTCGAGCAGCCGAATTTCGATCCGAATCAGTTCGCTCATGCCTAGTCATCAATATTTTACTCTTGCCAAGCCCCTTTAAGTACAGGTTGTGTATATGAAATAGCACTATTTGAAGAATAAGTAAAGATCCAGTATATTACCATATCTATAAAGTGAAGAGGTCAATATTTGTCTTTCATATTATCAGAATAGCACATTCCACTCAGACATTCTCCACATACACATAGAACACATGCCACATGTGCATCACTCACAAATAGAATATTGCACACACCACTCACAAACTGGATACATGAACATGATACATATGCACCACTCATACTCAGAAAACATACCAAACACTTACCAGTTCCCTTGATCTCCTGCCTGCTGTCCCTCTGCAAGCCCTACCTTCACGCGTGTGGACTCTTGTGAAGACAGCAGGGACAATTATCGATACCTGTTGCTTCTTAGTGTAAGGGATCAGGGTTTAGGGACAGCGGGCAGAAGGTGAATGTTCCTACTGGGCGTCGTGAATGTAAATTATGTATGGGGGCACTAATGGGGAATTATACTGTGAGTGGGGGGGGATACTAAGGAGCATACAGCTTAGAGGCACAATAATGGGACCTTAATGCTCCCACCCACAGTATAATATTCCTTAGTGACCGCCCCACAGTATAATGCCACATTAGTGCCCCCTGCACAGTATATTGCCACATTAGTGCACCCTGCACAGTATAATGCCACATTAGTTGCCCCGTACAGTATAATGCCACATTAGTGCCCCCTGCACAGTATAATGCCACATTAGTGCACCCTGCACAGTATAATGCCACATTAGTGCACCCTGCACAGTATAATGCCACATTAGTGCACCCTGCACAGTATAATGCCACATTAGTTGCCCTGTACAGTATAATGCCACATTAGTTTCCCTGTACAGTATAATGCCACATTAGTGCCCCCTGCACAGTATAATGCCACATTAGTGCCCCCTGCACAGTATAATGCCACATTAGTGCCCCCTGCACAGTATAATGCCACATTTGTGCACATTAGTGCACCATGCACAGTATAATGCTACATTAGTGCACCCTGCACAGTATAATGCCACATTAGTTGCCCCGTACAATGTATTACATGACATGTAAATTAGTGTGCTGCTCTTTACTATGACCATCCACTCTGACTAATATATACTGTAGAGGTCCCTGTGCAACAGGGAGTCAAGTGATCAATAGGATATCAAACATAATTGCTGTGAATGCCCATTATTACATTGTGAGTAGACACTTTATATAGTGATGCTGTGTCTATAAGGTGGAGCAGTTGGTGACTACAGCTTAAAAAGTGGTGGAAGAGTGAAGAAATCAGGCGATACCTTTTAGAGGCTAACTGAGTATATTAGATGGCAAGCTTTCGAGTGTACTAGCTCTCTTACCATGTCTGAAGAAGAGAGCTAGTACTCTCGAAAGCTTACCATCAAATATACTCAGTTATCCTCTAAAAGGTATCGCCTGATTTCTTCACTCTTCCACTACTTTCTATGGCTAACACGGTACAACATTATACTACTTACAGCTTAAAAAGTCATCCATACTTAAATGTAATATATCATTTCATATTTACTGATTCAGTTTAGATTGTTACCATTTTACAATATATGAAGTTTTAATATGTAACACATGTATTTTAAAGTGTGTATAAATTACACACACATATATATATATATATATATAAAACGTACAGTTATATATATATATATATATATATACAGTACAGACCAAAAGTTTGGACACACCTTCTCATTCCAAGAGTTTTCTGTATTTTCATGACTATAAAAATTGTAGATTCACACTGAAGGCATCAAAACTATGAATTAACACATGTGGAATTATATACTTAACAAAAACGTGTGAAACAACTGAAAATATGTCTTATATTCTAGGTTCTTCAAAGTAGCCACCTTTTGCTTTGATTATGGCTTTGCACACTCTTGACATTCTCTTGATGAGCTTCAAGACCTAGTCACCTGAAATGGTTTTCACTTCACAGGTGTTCCCTGTCAGGTTTAATAAGTGGGATTTCTTGCCTTATAAATGGGGTTGGGACCATCAGTTGTGTTGTTCAGAAGTCAGGTGGATAAACAGCTGATAGTCCTACTGAATGGAGTGTTAGAATTTGTATTATGGCAAGAAAAAAGCAGCTAAGTAAAGAAAAACGAGTGGCCATCATTACTTTAAGAAATGACGGTCAGTCAGTCCGAAAAATTGGGAAAACTTTGAAAGTGTCCTCAAGTGCAGAGGCCAAAACCATCAAGCGCTACAAAGAAACTGGCTCACATGAGGACCGCACCAGGAAAGGAAGACCAAGAGTCACCTCTGCTGCGGAGGATAAGTTCATCCGAGTCACCAGCCTCAGAAATCACAGGTTAACAGCAGCTCAGATTAGAGACCAGGTCAATGCCACACAGAGTTCTAGCAACAGACACATCTCTACAACAACTGTTAAGAGGAGACTGTGTGCAGCAGGCCTTCATGGTAAAATAGCTGCTAGGAAACCACTGCTAAGGACAGGCAACAAGCAGAAGAGACTTGTTTGGGCTAAAGAACACAAGGAATGGACATTAGACCTGTGGAAATCTGTGCTTTGGTCTGATGAGTCCAAATTTGAGATCTTTGGTTCCAACCACCGTGTCTTTGTGCGACGCAGAAAAGGTGAACGAATGGACTCTACATGCCTGGTTCCCACCGTGAAGCATGGAGGAGGAGGTGTGATGGTGTGGGGGTGCTTTGCTGGTGACACTGTTGGGGATTTAATCAAAATTGAAGGAATACTGAACCAGAAAGGTTACCACAGCATCTTGGAGCGGCATGCTATTCCATCCGATTTGCGTTTAGTTGGACCTCAAACACCTCCAGACTGTGTAAGGGCTATTTGACCAAGAAGTAGAGTGATGGGGTGCTACGCCAGATGACCTGGCCTCCACAGTCACCAGACCTGAACCCAATCGAGATGGTTTGGGATGAGCTGGACCGCAGAGTGAAGGCAAAAGGGCCAACAAGTGCTAAGCATCTCTGGGATCTCCTTGAAGACTGTTGGAAGACCATTTCAGGTGACTACCTCTTGAAGCTCATCAAGAGAATGCCAAAAGTGTGCAAAGCAGAAATCAAAGCAAAAGGTGGCTACTTTGAAGAACCTAGAATATAAGACATATTTTCAGTTGTTTCACACTTTTTTGTTAAGTATATAATTCCACATGTGTTAATTCATAGTTTTGATGCCTTCAGTGTGAATCTACAATTTTTATAGTCATGAAAATACAGAAAACTCTTGGAATGAGAAGGTGTGTCCAAACTTTTGGTCTGTACTGTATATATATATAAATTGCACATATAAATTTAAGTATAAATTACACATATAAATTATACACACCCTCATATACTTACCCAAAATCATCCCCTACAATTTATTTTGTCACTTTATTAGCATTACATCTTTTTGACACCCTCATATAGGTAACTACTGTCCATTAACATGTACATTATTAATCTAATATATATTAAAATACCATGTCATTGTTATTTACCTGGTGAAACACTGATACAGTACTTCAATACAACCAATGCAATAAAATCCTATTTACCCTTCATTTAATAGCACTTATTATTTGACTGATGAATGGATACTTGTGTTTTTTTCCTTTGCATCTCATTTATGGAACAATCTAAACCTAATCTTGCTGGGACAGAACCTTCCGGGCCTCTAATTTTAACTTCATCTACATAATAATCCTGCAGGACTCTTTTTTTTCTTACAGTCTATTTATGCAAACAATATGCATATAGTCAGTATTACCACCAGAAGGGCGAACAGCATGCAAATGACTGGTTAGTCAGGACCTGAATTCATAGAAGTAGCAGAGCTGACTAATTGATTAAACATCCCAACAGGTCTAGAAGCAAAAGATTCGATTAGGATAATTTATAGCGATTGTATCTTTTGTCATCATTTGTCTTTGAAAACACAGAGCAGAAATGAGTGTAGAGCTGTCAGCATGAACTATAGTGAGCACTAGATCATCTGTAAGAGCAGAATGCCTAATTCCACGCCACATCCTGCAGCATAAACAACATAAAAAATACATAAAACAACTTTCAAAATATTTGCTGTAACTTGTCGATATCAGCTTATTAATATAGTTCACGTTTCTCATATCTTTGCCTTCTCTACCATAAACATTTATTTAAATGTGGTTGTCTTAGCTGTAATGAAGAATGAAGGCAAAACAATGGTCTGAGTTTGACAAATTAACTTGTGATTTGGAGAGTCAGTGAAGCGGAGAACAGACAATCCTAACTATACTAATTAAATGAGCTTGCAACATTTATTTTAATGCAATGGAGCCAGCCATATGAAGATGAACATTTTAATTTATTTCACGTTGACACTATGAAAAATTTCTTTTCTGACGATTATCTTCAAGAACAAATCTCATCAGCCTCCAGCTTGTGCATGAAATTTACATGTTTAATACAGTTTGACCTTCCCAGAAGGAAGCAAGAAGCTTTGTTTTCAGAGAGTTTTATATTTTGCTTGGAATCCACCTATATGTGGGCACAATTTTGGGCACCTGGGAAGGAAAAAGGAAAGACATAGCTGAACTACAGCACAGAGGAGGGTGACCAAGGAAATTAAAACAAATTTATCATCAATTCTTTCATTTATTTAATAAAACTAGATGAAATATATCACTTTTTTGTATTTTCTGTTTTTCTGTGTGTGATGATGGACGTTACCATCTTGCCTGAACTTCTAATCTGCTCTGCAAACAGTATTTAGTGATATACTTTACAGAACTCTCATAGCCATAGGCAGCAATAGTCTGAAGCTGACTTATTGCCGTCTAGGGAAGAATTTTCAAGACATGCTCTGTGCAGGGAGGGGGAATAGATGTGTGACATTATCTGTTGTCAGTAGTGGGGGCAATGATGCCTAAGTGGTGTTATCTATAGAGGTGTTATCTTCTATTGTAAGCCTGTCTGTGATGTAAATAATGTGACTAATACAAAGAAACCCTAGTGGCCTAGGCCTAGTGACCAGAGTGAAAATTGCAGGATTTGTTGTTGTTTTTTTTAAATCTAGATAGTGACATTAACATTAAAAATAAAATAATCAAAAATTCTTAAAACATATGTTTGATATACAGTGGGGAAAAAAAAGTATTTAGTCAGACACCAGTTGTGCAAGTTCTCCCACTTAAAAAGACGAGGCCTGCCTGTAATTGTCATCATAGGTAGACCTCAACTATGAGAGACAAAATGAGAAAACAAATCCAGAAAATCACATTGTATGATTTTTAAAGAATTTATTTGCAAATTATGGGGGAAAATATGCATTTGGTCACCTACCAACAAGCAAGATTTCTGGCTCTCACAGACCTGTAACTTCTTCTTTAAGAGGCTCCTCTGTCCTCCACTCATTACCTGTAGTAATGGCTCCTGTTTGACATTGTTATCAGTATAAAAGACACCTGTCCACAACCTCAAACAGTCACACTCCAAACTCCACTATGGTGAAGACCAAACAGCTGTGGAAGGACACCAGAAACAAAATTGTAGCCCTGCACCAGGCTGGGAAGACTGAATCTGCAATAGGCAATCAGCTTGGTGTGAAGAAATCAACTGTGGGAGCAATAATTAGAAAATGGAAGACATACAAGACCACTGATAATCTCCCTCGATCAGGGGCTCCACGCAAGATCTCACCCCGTGGGGTCAAAATGATCACAAGAACGGTGAGCAAAAATCCCAGAACCACACGAGGGGACCTAGTGAATGACCTGCAGAAAGCTGGGACTAACGTAACAAAGGCTACCGTCAGTAACACACTACGCCACCAGGGACTCAGATCCTGCAGTGCCAGACGTGTCCCCCTGCTTAAGTCAGTACATATCTGGGCCCTTCTGAAGTTTGCTAGAGAGCATTTGGATGTTCCAGAAGAGTATTGGGAGAATGTCATATGGTCAGATGAAACCAAAATAGAACTGTTTGGTAGAAACACAACTCATCGCGTTTAGAGGAGAGTGAATGCTGAGTTGCATCCAAAGAACACCATACCTACTGTGAAGCATGGGGGTGGCAACATCATGCTTTGGGGCTGTTTCTCTGCAAAGGGACCAGGACAACTGATCCGTGTACATGAAAGAATGAATGGGGCCATGTATCGTGAGATTTTGAGTGTAAACCTCCTTCTATCAGCAAGGGCATTGAAGATGAAACATGGCTGGGTTTTTCAGCATGACAATGATCTCAAGCACACTGCCAGGGCAACGAAGGAGTGGCTTCGTAAGAAGCATTACAAGGTCCTGGAGTGGCTTAGCCAGTCTCCAGATCTCAACCCCATAGAAAACCTTTGGAGGGAGTCTAAAGTCCGTGTTGCCCAGCGACAGCCCCAAAACATCACTGCTCTAGAGGAGATCTGCATGGAGGAATGGGCCAACATACCAGCAACAGTGTGTGCCAACCTTGTGAAGACTTACAGAAAACATTTGACCTCTGTCATTGCCAACAAAGGATATATAACAAAGTATTGAGATGAACTTTTGTTATTGACCAAATACTTATTTTCCACCATAATTATCAAATAAATTCTTTAAAAGTCAGACAATGTGATTTTCTGGATTTGTTTTCTCATTTTGTCTCTCATAGTTGAGGTCTACCTATGATGACAATTACAGGCCGGTCTCATCTTTTTAAGTAGGAGAACTTGCACAATTGGTGGCTGACTAAATACTTTTTCCCCACTGTATAAACTTGGTTTAAAAAAGACAGATTATCAAATGTGGGGTTATTTAATTAGGAAAAAAGGCAGTTTAAGGACAAACTAATTACAATGTACCAATATATGAATGGACAGGAGAGAGATCTTTACACCTAGGCCTGTAACTCATACTTCTTATGCCTTCTTTTGGGCAGATGTCTGTCACTGTCCATTTTTTTATTCATAGTCAGAAAAGCCTTCTATACTTTTGTGTCTTCCAAAAAAACATGCATCAGTGATGGAGTCTTTTTTTTAACATTGTAGTTAATATATAATGGATGGAAATTGATTGCATCCATTAAACAGATCCAATAAATGGACAGAATCTGAATGGAATGGTAGCTATAGGTGGCTGTAGAGAGACAGCTTTCTTCCTTCTGAAGGACTGCTATTATAATTTTCATACCTTTTTTCCCAGGCACCATTGCCTGTAAGATTACCAACTCCTCCCAAGACTAATCCTGACCTTAAAAGCTCTCTCCTCCTCTTCTAAGAAGCTGTGTTGGTGTAAGTTACATGTATCTCTCTTGTATGCTTGTATGTGAGCAGGGCCCTCAGTCCCAGTGTGTCAATTGACTATTTCTTTGTAATGTATCTTTTTTGTCTGTACTTGAACCCTACAAATTGTACAGTGCTGTGGAATATGTCGGCCCTATATAAATAAAATGTATTATTATTATTATTATTATTATTATTATTATTATTATTATTATGTGTCTACTGTGGTTTACATACAGTATGTCCTGCTACAGTAGTAGTTATATGTTGACTCATTTTTATGTTTGTTATTTATTTGTGCTTATTAGCATATTCTACAGTCTCTGCCCACAGTTGGGCTCATAATCCAATTTCCCCCATCTCATACACATACCGGACCCAATCTTATTGGAAGCTGTTACCTATAAGGGTTAGAGAGTGATAGAAAAAGGAAACAGCCCCTATGCAAACATGGTGCAAAAGGTGCCAAAGACTGCCACATTGCAACCTAAAAGGTATTGCCTGATTTCTTCACTCTTCCACATTGCAACCTAGTAAGAAATGACAATTCTCCAACTAGAGAATTCAGTATGGGGTTCAGTATATCACTTAGATGGACAAACCAACAACTAAATGAGCTTGACAAGTAACAACCACTTCCTTAAAACTGAATTATTCTTATAACATAGTGTTGTGACTAAAAACAACTTACTTGCCATTTACAATGTGAATTTTTTTGGGCTTCTTCATCACATCTATGTATAACTCTTTAAAAAGAGTTTGTCACCAGAACCCAACATATCAACCCAGGCCTGCAGACTAGTTAGGGTCATCTGAAGCAAATGGTATTTTCACTTTGTGAACCATTGTCTCCATTGCCGAGCTATAGCTGTTTTTATCAATATGAAAATTAGATTTTTGGAGCAACAAACGCATTACAGCATAGGTTTATGGCTAATTGGCAATGCCCTCATTTCAATATTAACAAAAACAGCAATATCTCGGCACAGATTCCTAAGAGCAAAACACTGTTTGATTCAGGTGACCCTAACTTGTCTACATAAAGTGTCAGCCAAAGTACCCCTATATTAGGGTCAGCCGCCATGCCTTCCTTATAGAGCCAGCCACAGTTTTCTCATTCTATTGCACAATGAAGCTAAACTGAAAATGATTGCTGAATGAGACATTAATAAAAACAATATATCATTTACCTATTTGTGAGACATATATATATATAATGATTTATATATATATATATATATATATATATATATATACAGTACAGACCAAAAGTTTGGACACACCTTCTCATTCCAAGAGTTTTCTGTATTTTCATGACTATAAAAATTGTAGATTCACACTGAAGGCATCAAAACTATGAATTAACACATGTGGAATTATATACTTAACAAAAAAGTGTGAAACAACTGAAAATATGTCTTATATTCTAGGTTCTTCAAAGTAGCCACCTTTTGCTTTGATTACTGCTTTGCACACTCTTGGCATTCTCTTGATGAGCTTCAAGACTTAGTCACCTGAAATGGTTTTCACTTCACAGGTGTGCCCTGTCAGGTTTAATAAGTGGGATTTCTTGCCTTATAAATGGGGTTGGGACCATCAGTTGTGTTGTTCAGAAGTCAGGTGGATACACAGCTGATAGTCCTACTGAATGGAGTGTTAGAATTTGTATTATGGCAAGAAAAATGCAGCTAAGTAAAGAAAAACAAGTGGCCATCGTTACTTTAAGAAATGAAGGTCAGTTAGTCCGAAAAATTGGGAAAACTTTGAAAGTGTCCCCAAGTGCAGTGGCCAAAACCATCAAGCGCTACAAAGAAACTGGCTCACATGAGGACCGCCCCAGGAAAGGAAGACCAAGAGTCACCTATGCTGCGGAGGATAAGTTCATCCGAGTCACCAGCCTCAGAAATCGCAGGTTAACAGCAGCTCAGATTAGAGACCAGGTCAATGCCACACAGAGTTCTAGCAGCAGACACATCTCTACAACAACTGTTAAGAGGAGACTGTGTGCAGCAGGCCTTCATGGTAAAATAGCTGCTAGGAAACCACTGCTAAGGACAGGCAACAAGCAGAAGAGACTTGTTTGGGCTAAAGAACACAAGGAATGGACATTAGACCTGTGGAAATCTGTGCTTTGGTCTGATGAGTCCAAATTTGAGATCTTTGGTTCCAACCACCGTGTCTTTGTGCGACGCAGAAAAGGTGAACAAATGGACTCTACATGCCTGGTTCCCACCGTGAAGCATGGAGGAGGAGGTGTGATGGTGTGGGGGTGCTTTGCTGGTGACACTGTTGGGGATTTATTCAAAATTGAAGGAATACTGAACCAGCATGGTTACCACAGCATCTTGCAGCGGCATGCTATTCCATCCGGTTTGCGTTTAATTGGACCATCATTTATTTTTCAACAGGACAATGACCCCAAACACACCTCCAGACTGTGTAAGGGCTATTTGACCAAGAAGGAGAGTGATGGGGTGCTAAGCCAGATGACCTGGCCTCCACAGTCACCAGACCTGAACCCAATCGAGATGGTTTGGGGTGAGCTGGACCGCAGAGTGAAGGCAAAAGGGCAAACAAGTGCTAAGCATCTCTGGGAACTCCTTCAAGACTGTTGGAAGACCATTTCAGGTGACTACCTCTTGAAGCTTATCAAGAGAATGCCAAGAGTGTGCAAAGCAGTAATCAAAGCAAAAGGTGGCTACTTTGAAGAACCTAGAATATAAGACATGTTTTCAGTTGTTTCACACTTTTTTGTTAAGTATATAATTCCACATGTGTTAATTCATAGTTTTGATGCCTTCAGTGTGAATCTACAATTTTTATAGTCATGAAAATACAGAAAACTCTTGGAATGAGAAGGTGTGTCCAAACTTTTGGTCTGTACTGTATATATATATATATATATATACAGTCATATGAAAAAGTTTGGGCACCCCTATTAATCTTAATCATTTTTAGTTCTAAATATTTGGGTGTTTGCAACAGCCATTTCAATTTGATATAGCTAATAACTGATGGACACAGTAATATTTCAGGATTGAAATGAGGTTTATTGTACTAACAGAAAATGTGCAATATGCATGAAACCAAAATTTGACCGGTGCAAAAATTTGGGTACCCTTATCATTTTATTGATTTGAATACTCCTAACTACTTTTTACTGACTTACTGAAGCACAAAATTGGTTTTGTAACCTCACTGAGCTTTGAACTTCATAGCCAGGTGTATCCAATCATGAGAAAAGGTTATTTAAGGTGGCCAATTGCAAGTTGTTCTCCTATTTGAATCTCCTCTGAAGAGTGGCATCATGGGCTCCTCAAAACAACTCTCAAATGATCTGAAAACAAAGATTGTTCAACATAGTTGTTCAGGGGAAGGATACAAAAAGTTGTCTCAGAGATTTAACCTGTCAGTTTCCACTGTGAGGAACATAGTAAGGAAATGGAAGACCACAGGGACAGTTCTTGTTAAGCCCAGAAGTGGCAGGCCAAGAAAAATATCAGAAAGGCAGAGAAGAAGAATGGTGAGAACAGTCAAGAACAATCCACAGACCACCTCCAAAGAGCTGCAGCATCATCTTGGTGCAGATGGTGTCACTGTGCATCGGTCAACAATACAGCACACTTTGCACAAGGAGAAGCTGTATGGGAGAGTGATGCGAAAGAAGCCGTTTCTGAAAGCACGCCACAAACAGAGTCGCCTGAGGTATGCAAAAGCACATTTGGACAAGCCAGCTTCATTTTGGAAGAAGGTCTTGTGGACTGATGAAACAAAGATTGAGTTGTTTGGTCATACAAAAAGGCGTTATGCATGGCGTCAAAAAAACACAGCATTCCAAGAAAAACACTTGCTACCCACTGTAAAATTTGGTGGAGGTTCCATCATGCTTTGGGGCTGTGTGGCCAATGCCGGCACCGGGAATCTTGTTAAAGTTGAGGGTCGCATGGATTCAACTCAGTATCAGCAGATTCTTGAGAATAATGTACAAGAATCAGTGACGAATTTGAAGTTACGCCGGGGATGGATATTTCAGCAAGACAATGATCCAAAACACAGCTCCAAATCTACTCAGGCATTCATGCAGAGGAACAATTACAATGTTCTGGAATGGCCATCCCAGTCCCCAGACCTGAATATCATTGAACATCTGTGGGATAATTTGAAGCGGGCTGTCCATGCTCGGCGACCATCAAACTTAACTGAACTGGAATTGTTTTGTAAAGAGGAATGGTCAAAAATACCTTCATCCAGGATCCAGGAACTGATTAAAAGCTACAGGAAGCGACTACAGGCTGTTATTTTTGCAAAAGGAGGATCTACTAAATATTAATGTCACTTTTCTGTTGAGGTGCCCATACTTTTGCACCGGTCAAATTTTGGTTTCATGCATATTGCACATTTTCTGTTAGTACAATAAACCTCATTTCAATCCTGAAATATTACTGTGTGCATCAGTTATTAGATATATCAAATTGAAATGGCTGTTGCAAACACCCAAATATTTAGAACTAAAAATGATTAAGATTAATAGGGGTGCCCAAACTTTTTCATACGACTGTTTATATATATATATATATATATATAAATACATTTAGACAGTCTATGTCATTACTATGTCCATAGATGAAACATATGTAAGCAAACCCTACCGATTCTCTTAATTATAGAGCATAGGACCAAATGTTAGCGATGAGCGCATTAGCAAGTTCAGGCACGTCTAGTACTAAGGTATTTAAACCTTATTTGTCTCTTCCCAGAGAACTGCTGTAATGTAAACTAGAGGCAATGAGAAGAAAGTGGTGACATATTAAAGTTGTGTATGACTGACCTAGTTGTGTCATTTCATATACTTAATAGGAGAATTATCCACTTGGATTGCTCCAGAAAAAATATCACAAGAAGTAGTGATAAATGACAATATTGATCAAGGGGCTGTAACACTGTGTTACATAGTGTTCAATAAAGCAATGGTTATACAGACGATATATGTCATAGGGTTCCCACAGTTTATAAAACTACGTCTCCGGTAGTTTCATTAGGCTGATTATGGATATTGAGATTATGCTGCATATTACGTGTATCAATCATTTACAGCCAAGAAGAGAAACATTCTTAAGATAATAAAATAAAGATACAACAAAAATTACGTGAAAAGTAAATAAAGATAAAATTATGTGTAAAGGCATGGAGTGACATGTAATACTTCAACTAATGTTAAAATATGTTTTCTAACATTTATTCTAATTTGCAGGGGATTTGCAGATTAACCTATCAACAAACAGATCTAGAAAATTTTAACTTGACTCTGGCAATTGCTGCAACAATGCAGGAACCATTTAAAAACCATTAAGAAAATAACATATGATCCCTGGGACTTCAGGTCCCCATTGGACTGGAGGTGATGACATCATGACCATAGTTCACATGATCACTCAGCCAATCACCAATGATCATATGGATGATGGCCATGATGTCATCCCTTCTGGTCTGTGAACCAGACCAGCAACGCTGGAGGAGAAGATGACTTTTGTTTTTTCTTTTTTTTCTTTTATAGACTTATGTATAAAACTAATATATAAAGACTAATCTTTGAAAATTTTTAAAAATGTTGGAAACCTTCATTGAGACTAAAAGATTGGGCAAAAAGTTGAAAGAACATTGCAAATATTCTCGATTAAATGTGTTCTATAGCTCCTAAACTGTTGTATTACAGCATCTATGCAGACCTACAGCTTGTGTCTCCATGGTTTCAGACTACAAACAAACCCTATGTACCATTTGCCCTCCAGGGCTATATTAACACATTGGTGGGCCCAGTGCAAAGGTTTCAAATTCTAATGACCCGTCAGTGGCCCCCACATAATACAATACCCCTTAGTGGCCCCCACACAAATATAATGCTCCTTAGTGACCCCATACAATTTAATGCCTCTCAGTGGCCTGCCCCTGATTAACCTGCCCCCCATAACCCTTTAGACATTAACTTGTCTCACCCCAGTGGCCCTTCAGGCATTATGTTATATTATAATGTCCCCCAGTTGCCCCCACTGTTTCATGTCCCCCCCTCAGGTTGGCCCACATTTTCAGGTCCCCCCTCCAGGTTGCCCCCGCAGTTTTATGTCCCTCCTCTAGGCTGCTCCCATAGCTTCATGTCCCTCCCCCAAGGTCACCCTCACTCGGATGCAGATGAGTTGAAATTAGGGAAGCCTTGACCCACTGCCCGGAACAGTTGGACAGCATTCTAAATGCTGAATTGTCCCAAGGGGACCACTGCTACCATAATGCCCAGGGAAATGTTCACTGTTGGTCCTATGGTTAAAGCAACCCTGCTGCCCCCTACTTCCGCCATACCAGCTCCTTTCAAATGGTTATGAACTAGAGGGCAGATGTCATGTTTAACATGTTTTATGATATTCAGGCAGCATGTTGTAGAACAGAAAATTGAGACAGTTTTTCTGTTTTTAATATAGTTTTCAACAGTTTTTGGCAAATATGGTTAGCAGATTCTAAAGGGCCTCAGGTTTTCTCCTTTAACTCCTGTACAGGGATCTACTGTAAATCCCCAGTTTGTGCTTGTAGAGTAGTCACCAACTACAGTAACAGTCTCCAATCGAATTCCAGTCAAAATCCTTCGAAGAGTCGAAATCCAGCCATAGATCTAGAGGTCAGACAGCCCGAAACACAAATTGCTAGTAGAAGAATATCCAGGAGAAAGATTAAAATCAAATCCTTGTCAGAAACCAGAGAAAATAGTCTAATATGACTGGGATAACATATAAGATTACACTAAACAATAACTGGCACAGGCAAGCATGAAAAGAGACTGAAATAGAGACCCAAGATTGACTGCACTAACTTTCCCCCTTATTGGTCCAATGACCCATCTTCCTGACTGGCCAGACAGCCCTCTGGATTGACTGAGTGGCTACAGGTATGTTACATAGATGTGGAGCAGAATGGTCTATGTTTTTTGGGGAAAATATTCAGAACAACTTGTATATGATTCATTTAAATCTTGAGTTTTTCTATGCTTAGGAGTCTAGTAGGAAGTCCAATTCAGTGGCTTACAGCCACCCCTTTAAGACTGTATATACAAAGAGTTAGGGGACTCTGCCCTTGTGACTCTGCAAAGCCAGAGGTATAATGGGAAATATAGGCTGTACTAGACAATGCCACATGTCAGCAACCTATCTTTTTGATCTGGTTATGCTTTTGGCTTTACATAATAGTAAGATTTGTGGAACATTCTTGAAAAAAATCACCCTTCTGGAGTTTGAGAGTTAAAGGGGTTTTCCCCACAAATGCAAGTTATCTCCTACCCTATATAACTTGCATAACTTGAATAACTTGCTTTTATGAGAAAACCGCTATAATGGGGGAAATTTATCATAAAGTTTTGCTGGAGTCTGCATTGCAGTAATTTGCTCCAAATTTATTATATACTGCTTGTTGTTTGATAAGCTTCTAACACTAACACTTATAGCCCTAGATGTTACGCCAGTTTTTATGCCACTCCTCCATTGTGAGGTTGCAACATGCAGCTTGCATGTGACAGATCTGGCATGTATCACAGCTTGACAGGCTAACTATGCCCACTTTCCTATCCCTTTCCAGCGTGTAAAACTGGAAAAAGTTGCAAAAGTTTTTTGCAAACAAGACCAAAAGGAGACATTATGCCACGTGCCATAACACCTTTAGACAGTCCAATAGGTGCACCATTTCTTTGAAAAAGCAGTTTTTTTTAGAAATATACAAAAGAGTACAACTGGAGGTGACAAAGCCTCAGGTTATCAAATCTGAACACACAGCCCTTGGAGACTTTAGCACACCTCCTTTGCACTTTAAACTCATTTGCATACTTCTAAAAACTTCTTTTTGAAAAGAGTTATGCATCTTTTGGACTATCTATAGGTATGATGGTGCTTAGCATAATGTCCCTACAGTGCATTGAGGCTGATTTAATATCGAGATTCCTAATGATAGACTCCCTTTAAGGTCATAAATGACTCCTATTATGCTTTTTAACTGAGATGAGCTGCATGTAAGTCTCCCCTTGGTCAACTACATTTACACTGAAATAAAATATTCTAACATTTATATTTATAATGCCAAATGTGACTCCTAATGTGTGTGCTCCTGGGTCTACAACTGCAGGAATATTGCAGAAATCTCATCTAAATGGCACTTCCAGATCCATTAATTCTGCCATATTTAATAGATACATAATACACTCATTAGTGTGCTTGGCTATACATTCCCTTCATTGTATTTCATAAAGATAAACCCTGCTGTTTCATTTAAATAACATTGAATACTCTAAGATGACTTTGATAACTTTTTGTAAAAATGTCACTATCATTAGGGACTGGTAGCCAAGCAAAATCAAGCCTTGTACTTTTCTCTTAACAAGTTACAGTACCTGACCTGATTAATGATGTGTGCACACTGCTCAGATCTGTGGGAAAAAAAAACCTTTTTTGGAGTATCTTCCCCTCCATTCATTCACTACGTTCACACCCTGCGGGAAGATGGTTCTGACGTGATGAATGTAAAGTTTGCATAAGCCATGTAACAGCAGGACAGCCTATTATCACCGTACATTTTCCATGGCTGCGAAACCCTCTGTAGACTCTTTTATTGCTAATAGATCCATGGAGAAACAGTAGCAATTTTATGAGTCTTTTTAAAATGGAAATTCATGTTTGAAAAATACAACTGGGAGAAAACAGATGTAGACCACTTAAGCATTTGCAGAACATTGAGATGCACAGCCTTATTTACAGACCCACAAAGCCTCTCCATTTCTCTGGTTTTAAAATTAAAGCTAGTAATCCCTTTACCATGGGAAATAAACAGCAAATGGCTATATATGTGTCCAAAGGCAGGAAAGAAATGGAACAGCATCTGCCTTACTGCAAGGCTGTAATTGTCCTAATGGATAATGAGGAAGATTGCAATGAGTCTATAGTTCAGAACGTCAGGAGATCTATAACTGGTTCCTATAGGACGAGGGCTCTGAACAGACATCTGAAATAATACTGTTCTATACAGCATAATAGAGATTGAATTTATGATAATATCCCAAAAAAGTAGCCAGTAAATTATTTCATAATAAGTACTATACAATGATGTATTTTGTGCCTGGCAGACATATATCTGTAGCTACAATTAAAAATATTCTCTGGTGTTGTAAGAAGATAGAAGTACTCCAATGCAGCATAGGCGATTAAAAATAATATAGAGATTTTTGTGTATAGCTGTTTATGGGTTGCCTGCCATCTTGGCCCCTTCCCCTCTTTGATATGGCTACTCTGCTGATTTATTTTGCTTTGTAGAGACAAAGGGGCGGAGTCTCATCACATTGCACTTACTCTGCTGAGTATTATGTAAGGGCAATAATTGAAAGATCAGTAACATACTGTTAAACTGCTGACCCCTAACTCATACTACAAGTGTCAGTGTATTTGTATGTGATGCAGCTTCAGCCTCTCTCTTCTGCCTCTTGCTAGTAATTGATAGGTTTCTCTATTTCAACTCTTTCAAAAAGAGTCAAAAACCAGGAGAGCATGGGAATAGTCAAAACTAAAGCAGAAGAATACCAGTAATCAAGGCTAGGGTTGAGACCAGAAGGTGTAAGATAAACCATATCAGCAAAATAACCAAGGCTAAGCAGGGAGACTAGCTAAATCAGTAGACCAGGAGATCAGCAGTAAAGGTACAAGGTGAGGGCTGAGTTTAGAAAACTTTGTCCATGTCAGGTTAAATAACCCACTGCAGCCCTTGATTGGACATTGACTTAGAACCATGATTGGATATCTGTCCCAAAGTTCTGATTGGCTGAGCAGACCCAGCCAAAGTTTGGTTGGTAGGGATAGCAACCCTAAAGCAGCAGCCATGTGATAAAGACTGTGGAGTAGGAGTCAAGGAGATGGAGTCAGGGTCAGTTTTGAGTGGAGTTGGTGTGAAAAAAGTTACTGACTCCAATTCCAGCTGCAATCTAAAATGGTAAATTATAAATTTTTAAAAAATATTTAATTGCATTATATAATTATTGAATATTGTATGATTAATTAAATGTATAGTTTGTTGTATATTTACTTTCTTAGCAATTCAATCACTAGATTTTTCATGAATTAGAGGAGCTTTACTGCTTCTGACTGGCCATGGCTCTCAGCTATTTATGAAGGTGTCAGAGTCAGAGCAAGAGTTGGAGTCGGACGGTGGAAAAAATAGAGAAGTTGGAGTCGGTGGTTGGGCACAGACCTGTTGATAAACGCACATGCAGTACAGAAACTCTCCATGCTGTACAAAAAGGAATGTCATCTACTGGGTGGAGAAATAGGAGCATAGATATTAAGATTTGTAACAAGCACCTTTACAATCACAACAGTAAAGAAATGTTGCCATGACCCCAGATTGTGTACAGTGTGAAGCTTCTATCCCCCACCTACCATGTGTCATTAATAATACTGGGGTCTTCTTATGCAGCAGAGAAACCTTTGAGTCTCTTACTGTATCTCTGCAATCTACTACTACACTCCAGATTGTGTATGATACCACTTTTAAAAAACTTTTTATTTTTTTCCACACCAAAGCGATAAGTAAGCAACCAAACATAAGCTATGCAAAAAGAATAATAATAATCTTGAAATCAGTACAATCCATTAGATACCACAATATACAATGATATCATAAAGGAACAAGGTTATACACATTCATAGCACAGGATATTGGTCTTTCATTGCTTTATTTCATTGTGAATTTTTTAATAAAATTTTGCATTATCGATTTTAAAAAAAAACTATGTGGCATTATGACTAATCCATTTGCACTGTCGAAGCCATTTTAAATTCCTCTGATGAATTGAAAAGTTGCTTAGTATAGAAAATGTATTCAGCTTCTATGGATATAAACCAAAAAAGCAAGTAGCTAATCAATAAGTTTCATTAAATGTAAAGTCAGCTGAGAGGGGATGGTACGAAATAATAAGCCAATAAATCTGAAATTTTCTCGGCTTTGAAATTCATTTCAGTCCTCTCCCAAAAGCTAATCACAGTGTAGTCTACGTAAATCATATTCTGCATATTCATTGACAAATTATCTAGAACATGATTAAAGATATAGGATTGTACTGGCCAGAAAATCTTTCCTTGCATCTCTATTATTTATGTGGCAGGCAGCAGAAGATCTCTTTTATTTTAACATAGAAAGGAGTAAAGGGAAATTGTGATCACAGAACAAAGAAGTGGAGTGAGAATACACCGGACAGAGCCACTGGTGGAACTTCAGAGAAAACCTCTATTCCATATGTCAACATCTATGTGCTGTACATTTCATAATGTCATGGCTCTAAAAATATATATAGATAGATATGATGAATTTAAAGTGTACCTCCAGCTATAAACAATGTTTCAAAAATGAATAGTTAATATATGAAACTTTGTATTATATATTAAAGAAATGTTTTATTCTCCACTCTTCAGGCAGAATTACGTACTATATATTAGTCTATGAAGAGGGGAGGTGGATAGAAAAGACACTCAAATGATTTGTGTTTCTTCACTTTGCTATTCTGAAATCTTTTAACACTGATAAGTTTGTAGATAAGAGGCTAGGATTGCACAGAATGAGGCAATAAATCAATTAACCAGCTGCAGAAGAATCAAACTACACCCCAGCCTTAGTCATAGAGCTCTATGTGTGAGGATGATTATGTAGACAAATATCATGTAAACAAGCAGTCAGATTACGATAAGGAGCGGAAGAACAGCTTAATAAGTGGAGGAAACAGATCTTCTTAATAAAGATATATTACAAAGTTTCTTATATTTAAATGCACTAGTCATTTATAAAAAGTTGTTTATAACTTGGAGGTACACTTTAAGGCTAAGGCCCCATGTTACAGAAACGCAACTTTTTTTTGGTATTTGCTAATTGTTATAGACAATTTTAAATAAGGTACTTTTATTCCTAAGCATAGATAGGAGTTGACCCAGTGAAAAAAATTATCAAGTTATTTAAGCTGCACTGTTATTGCAGCAAACAAAGACAAACATAACCATATTTACAGACAAATAAAGTTAAATATTATTGTAAATATAAGTAATTAATAATTTTGGAGAGTTTTAAAGATTTTCACTAATATAATTATATTATTATATAATAATATTAGTGGTGACAGTCTACATAAGTTGCCAATGGATATGACCATGAATGCAGGAGCTTTCTAAGGTGTAGCATTTGTCAGAAGTTGAGTCATGATTTCCTGAAAAATGCAAGGTGCAATGAAATAGGGCTGCTCGAATATGTAGCATTGTACTGAGAGAATACTGAAGCCCTTTATGTTATTCTGCAAGAGATGTTGCCCATAAAGATCCTGCAGCCATAGCTAAAATATCTAGTGAGTAGTGCACATTTCAATAAACTATTTGTTAGCAACTTAATACAACAACACTTAAACACTAAAAGCAATTATAGTGTGTTCCTGGTCTTAATGAATTTTATCTACTTTGGGTTCTTTGTGCCAATTCTTACTAGTTATTCATAGCAGGATCTACATTTGAGTCTCTTGTGTCTCACATAGTAAATGACTGTTTGCTGTTCTTAATTACAAGCTGACAGTGGGATGGCAAAAGGTTCGGCTTTCATGTACTGTTCATTTTCCCAAAGGTTTTTTCCACCATGATTATATGGACTGCAAACAGAGGATACTACTCTAACCCATAAATATCCTTACCTATAGGAACTTTACAAAGTATTGACATATTAATCATATTATCATATGTTAGTGACTTATTCCCTGTAATCATCTTAGCCAGTCTGGAATAGATAGATAGATAGATAGATAGATAGATAGATAGATAGAGAGATAGGGAATTTACTACTAGTGAGCCTCTCAGCAGGAACCAGTAGATGTGGTGGATATACCATGTCATGCCAAAAGTAACTGTTACAATGAATCGTAAAGGACTTGTCAGGGTTTGTTCACATGTCAGAATATAAAGAGGAATTCAAAGCAGACATTGGGCTCGGATTCCTCATCATTTTCCGTCCTCTGGCTTCCCGCCATGACTTTCCACTGCTGATTAACCCCGGATGAATCAGGAAGTCTTGAGCCACTGAATTGGCCACGGAATCTGCTACAAGATGTGGCAGGACGCTTATTTTTTCAGTATCCTGCTGCAATCTCTGCCTCCCATTGAAAACAATGGGAGGCAGAATCAGGGCAGAATCTGAATTTGACTGCCAATATTCAGGGTCCATCAGACATTAAATTATCAGTGCAGAAAAATCCAATGTCTATGGCCAGAACTTTATATTTGGGATTTTCACATTTTTCCTCTTTTGGAGTCGCAGTAAACATTACATACCCTAGTAAGTGTGAAGATATAATATTACTGTTTTGTATCTAATCATTATTAATTTTCTCTATCAATGGACATTAATTTCCCCATTGCAGAAACATGCATTTGGGCATATCCTAATATATCAAGTAGGACAGGTGATATCATTCAGATGGTCACAACGGAATAGAAGACAGCCACCCACATGTAAGCCGTCTGTCAGTATTAGTCACTCTTCAATAAAGTACTGAGTTCTTACGTCAACAGTTAATGCAAAGGAAAACATTTAACAGCATTCACCACTGGCCACTTCACACAAACTGATGGGATCCCCTACAGAATATCATTTCTGTGTTAAATGTAGTGGAAAAAACTGTTGACTCAAATAATCTTACATATATACGCACTAATAACATGTGTAAATGTGTTCTTTTACTCTTGGGACAACATACTTCAATGCCAATAATAATAATAATAATAATAATAATAATAATAATAATAATAATAGTCCTTTAATAGTCCCACAATGGGGAAATTCAGTGTGTTACAGCAGCAAAGATAAGATAAGATAAGCAGATACAAATACAAATACAACATGTACAGGAATGTTCCAAGGTGAGAGGCATTACATTAATACAGACAGACAGATAGGACGTAGCAGAGGGGGGGGGGGGGATTTAACAGGCAGAGAGATATTTCAGTTCTCTGTATGTAATGATCTCCGCTTAGGTCGGTGTTGGTTGTACAGCCTAACCGCGGTGGGGAGGAAAGACTTCCGATAGCGCTCCTTCTCACACCTAGGGTGGAGCAGTCGGTCACTGACAGTACTGCCCAGCGCAATCACAGTCTCATGCATGGGATGGGAGTTATTCTCCCGCATGGAGCTCACCACGGACAGTATCCTTCTGTCACCCACTGCCTGCACTGGGTCCAGTGGGCTCCCCAGGACAGAGCTGGCCCTTCTAATCAGCTTGTCAAGTTTATTTCTGTCCCTGGTTGATATACTGCTCCCCCAGCAGGCCACTCCAAAGAAGATGGCTGATGCCACTACCGAGTTGAAGAAAGTCCTAAGAAGTGCCCCCCGGATTCCAAAGGCTCTCAGCTTCCTAAGCAGGTAGAGCCTGCTGTGGCCCTTCCTGTACAGGGCCTCCATATGATCTGCCCAGTCCAGCTTATTATTAAGGAGCAAACCCAGGTACTTATAGGTGTTCACAATCTCAATGCCCGTCCCCAGGATGTCCACTGGTTTTGGAGGGCATCTGCCTTTACGGAAGTCCACCACCATCTCCTTGGTCTTCCCCGCATTAATCTTCAGGTGGTTCTGGTGGCACCAGTCCACAAAAATCCGGTTCAGTTCTCTGTACTCCCTGTCATCATCGTCTGTGATGAGGCCTACTATTGCAGAGTCGTCAGAATACTTCTGTAGGTAGCAGCTGGATGAGTTGCACCTAAAATCAGCAGTGTACAGTGTGAAGAGGAAAGGGGCGAGAACCGTACCCTGAGGTGCCCCCGTATTACAGATAACGGTACCTGACACACAGTCTTGGGCTCTCACGTATTGAGGTTGGTTTGTGAGGTAGTCTAGGATCCAGTTGGAGAGGTGGTGGTCCACTCCAGCAAGGCCCAGCTTGTCTCTCAGTAACCTGGGCTGTATGGTGTTAAAAGCACTGGAGAAATCAAAGAACATTATTCTCACCGTGTTCCCTGGTTTTTCCAGGTGAGACAGAGCCCTGTGCAGAAGGTGGATGATGGCATCATCTACCCCAATGCCCGGTCGATAAGCAAACTGGAGAGGGTCCATAGCGGGGCTCACTAGAGGGCGAAGATGTGTGAGAACCAATCTCTCTAAGATCTTCATCAAGTGGGATGTCAGTGCTACAGGTCTGTAGTCGTTGAGGTCCATAGGGTGAGGTTTCTTTGGAACTGGTACCACACAAGAAGATTTCCATAATTCAGGGACTATTTCCTGCCTCAGGCTCATATTATACATATATGTAATTATACCACACAGCTGGTCCCCACAAGTCTTAATTAGCCTTGCACTGATGTCATCTGGCCCTGCGGCTTTCCTCGCCTTGATCTTTTTCATCTCCTTCCTCACCTGGGCCCGTGTGAAGGTCAGACTGTGGTCAGATAAAGACAGATTTCTGGATTTACTGGTCTGTTGGGAAGTAGCCACATGGGGTGAATGGGGTGAAGTCATTGTGGTGAGGGGAGCTGAAGGACATGCTGGGGTGGGAGGAGCTGGTGTGTGATCAAATCTGTTGAAGAATAGGTTTAGTTCATTAAGCCAATTAACATCTGCCTCAATCTGGCAGACAGACTGTTTATGACCCGAAATTGACTTAAGCCCCTCCCAGACCCCCCTTATGTCTTTTCTTTCCATTTGCTTTTCCATTTTTTCCTTATAACTGGCTTTTCCTTGCCTGATTAGATGCCTCAGCTCCTTTTGTACTTCCCTCAACCCCTCCTTATCTCTTGTCCTGAATGCCATCTTTTTCTCCTTAAGTAGTGTTTTTATATCAGAGTTAATCCATGGTTTGTTATTGAAGAAGCACCTCACCACTTTTGTGGGTACTGTGTTGTCCACACAAAAATTAATGTAGTCCGTTATGCAGTGTGTGCACTGGATAATAATATACTGTAATATACTGTAATATGTTTAATATACAGTACCTCCAAATAATACCGTCATACGGTCATCA
Organism: Leptodactylus fallax; assembly: GCA_947044405.1. NCBI lineage: Eukaryota > Metazoa > Chordata > Amphibia > Anura > Leptodactylidae > Leptodactylus > Leptodactylus fallax. Next base: position 641,764 of record CAMRHE010000581.1, read on the forward strand.
AATAATACCAAAGGTCACAGACTAAACAAATAGTATATTAGGCCTATTGATAATTAACAAAAAATTTTTTTTAAATATAACTTGTATTAAATACTTTATAAAATCTGTGTTCATGTCCATCAAATAATACAGCTATAAACTGATTGAATAAAACTACCATATAGTGACCTAATAATACAATTAAACAGTCCCAAAATGTACCACCATGTAGGGACTGAATACAACTGCCATACAGTGACCAAATTACAATGTCATAACTAATTAATACAGCCATATAGTTTCTAACAGGGCTGTGGAGTCGGTACGCCAAAGCCCCGACTCCGACTCCGACTCCTCAATTTCCCCTGACTCCGACTCCGACATACATGGCGCATGTTTAAGAGATAACTTAATTTAAGCTTTTTATCATCCTTATGATACAATAATCAAGCTATTTAGGTAGAACATAAAATATATTTATTGGATACAACTTTAGAACACAAAAAACTTTAATAAATTGCAAATATGCAAAACGCTGCAGTAAGTGGTAAAAAAACAGTTTTCAACAAAAACGTCCTGAATAACATTTGTGGAGTCTATGAATTTGTTCTGAGAAAAAGTATCGCCTCCATCAGATTCTCCTTCAAAGATGACCTCAAATCGGATCGAATTATTTTAAGGCTAGAGAACAGCCTCTCTACACTAACTTGTGTTGATGGCAAAGCGGTGACCACATGGGCAAGATCTCTAACAATCTCGGGGTATAAAGGAATTGCCTCCTGCACAGTCAGTTTTGATGATCGGTTGAACTCTTCTACTTCTTTGAGAGCAAGTGAAAAATTTTGCTGAAATACAGTCAGTTTGTTTGCTATGGGAATGGAATCTTTTTCTCTGCGGCAACGCTTTGCCTGATCCATGTCATCCAAATACTTTTCAAAGTTAAACTCTTCATCTGATGAGGCTGAAGATATGGTGGCAGTAGCACTGGCAAGACCCAATTCCTCATGCTCTTGGCAGTCCTGTAGCCCACTCATCCTAATTGCTACCTCAGTCAGAGCTTCTTTTCCTTTAGTAATCAGTTGATCATTCAGCAATATACGATGACTTGGGTCCACATAAACAGCTGCCAGAAGAATTTTGTTATCTAATAACAGTGTCTCTCTCCTTTTCATTGAAGCAGCAATTCCCTCTGCGATTAAGCCTTGTCTTTGGGACATGCAAAACAGCAAGTTCTTCCACTCCTTTAAGAAAGTTCCAGGAGTTAAATCCTCAGCTTGTAATTTTTTTGTTACTGTGAATGGGTGATGAAGCAGTTCCATTAATTCAGCCACCTGTGTCCATTGACTTTCTGTTAATGTTACCTGAGGGTTGGCCATGTCCACAAGAAAGGGCTTCAGCTCAACTAATAGCTCAATCATTAAATAGGTGCTGCCCCACCGAGTGGCTTGATCTACGATTGCTCCTTTCCCAGCACGTCTCTTCAAGATGGAATCAATTTTAGGGGTTCGGGCAGCAATAGCCAATTTCCTCACCTTGCCAATCAGAGTTCCAGCATGTCCCTCTTGCAGACTGTCTCTTATTGCCAGCTGCAGTGTGTGCATAGCACAGCGCATGTGATAAATATGAGAGAATTTTGAAGCAGCTTCAGCAAGATCTAATTCTAAAGTATCATTTTGCTGTTGTTCTGTAGTAATATCTGTTTGTTCCTCAGTTACAGGAACAGGACTGTGGGCTTCCATCTCAGACATACTGAATCCAAAGTTTTCTTCTAACTGTTCTTCACCTTTCCTTATTCTCATTCATCAGTTTAATTGTACTTATCATGTTTGAAGCATTGTCCGTTACAATAGCAATAACCTGTTCTTTTTTGAGTTCATAATCTTCCAGAACATTTTCCACTAAGGCCTGGAGAAACTGACTGGTGTGTTGAGCTTTAGTATCCTTTACTGCCAGTGTCTTGGTAACAAATTTTTTGTTGTCACAAACAAATCTTACATTTATAGCAAAATAGTTCACTCTGTGACGCGTGCAGGCATCCATTTTAAGATATATTAAGCGTCTCTTGAGAATCTTTTTAAGATGTTCTTTTTGGTTAAGGGCTTCTTCAATCACTAATTTTCTAATACTTTGTCTTTCCAGAGAAACACCAAGTTTGCGGGCCATTTCTCCATTAAGAGCTTTAAAACTTGGTCGAGCAAATAATGATAATGGTACACCGTCCTTCACAACAAGCTCTATGAGCTGTCTTTTAAACACATCTGCTGTCATTGTTACAGTAATTTTGTCACTTAGAAAATATCTTGTTACTGATGTTTGAGACAATCTTTCATCCTCTGTTGCCTGGCGGGAAGTGCTGGGCACTGGTTTCTTGGTGTCACTCTGATCCTTCTCAGTCACAGATTTGAAAACTTCTGGAAGCAGCTTAAATGTCTTTTTAGATTGGAAGCTCTCATAGGAGCGTTTTTCTCGCTTCCGGAGTATGCACTGATTTTGACATCACAGCATTTGTTCTCATCTGGGTCACTTATCTTACACTGACACACAAAATATTTTTTATCTTCAGTTAGTGTGAAATGCTCAAATACAGCTGACTTCATAGGAAGCTTCTTAGACATTTTATAATGATATAAATTTGTTTTCAAAATAATTTTGTCCTATAAGAAAAAAAGGTATATTGTAATATCTGAAAGAATAGCAAGTATAACTTTGGATAGAAATAAAACAAACTATGCATAAATCAATAGTACAGCTATCGATATGTCATGATAAATAAAAAGTTTGTAATATATGTTTTATTAGGTTTCTTTACTCTGAACTTTCAGTATCACACTTTTCTCAAGATACAGCTCACTAAGGGCCTGATGTGTGAAAACTGTCTTGGTCTAAGACTTTCTTTGTTACCCATAGCAACCAGTCAGAGCTCACAGCAACCAATCAGAGCTCTGCTTTCATTTCTCCAGAGCACTACATGAAAGGGGAGCTCTGATTGTTTGCTATGGGCAACAAAGAAACTTCTACACCTAGACAGTTTCATACATCAGGCCCTGGGTGTTTTACATCATACTGCTTCACAATCTACAAAGTGAAACTACTAGCAGTGCTAGATAACAAAGCCTTGGCAAGTGGCAACAGCTTCTGCACCTATAGTACTTTCTCACATGTGTGTTTCTGTATTTCTAAGTTTGAGATGTTAGAAAACAGTTTCCCCCCTTATTTTCTATGTATAGCATATATAAGCCATCTGAGCAGAGCAGCTAACCTCTCCAAACATGAGCTCAGAGGAGAAGCAAACTAACACAAAGCATACAGAGAGAACATACACTGGACAATTGATTTATGCAGTTTATTGAAAGTTTAGATATACTAAGAAGAAGTACTTGCCTTAAAGGAGTTCTCAGTCTCAGCACAATGATTCACTTCCTGACAAGCAGTCACTCTGTGTCCTCGGGCTGTGGGTGGGTCTCCAGCACAATTACAGATAAAGTCAAGCTTTTCAGTCCTCACAATCACAACACTTGTATCTTTTGCTTACTCCAGATAATGGTGCTAAACCTTATAGGTTCACTCAGAACTCAGTCCCATCATTATATGAGGAATAGAACAGACCTTTACAGGACATTTCATCATTTTCAACATTTCATCATTTTCCCAAATTCTTATGAAAATATATTCAGCACATACTGCATTGTACTACTAACTGTACCAATTTATTATATATTTTGGGAGTCGGAGTCGGTCCATTTTATACCGACTCCGACTCCACCAAAATAGGCACCGACTCTGACTCCACGACTCCGACTCCGACTCCACAGCCCTGGTTTCTAAATATACTACCATACAATGAGTAAATTCACCAAATAGAGATCAAGTAACAAATCTATAGATACTATGACCACCATACAGTGATCAAATAATACTGCCATGAAGTAACAAATAATACCACCACAAAGTGGCCAAATTGGAGTAATAGAAGTGTACCTACCAGCGGGGCATCATCACACTGCAGACTGTATACAGTACTGATCAACTGTAGCCAAAGACACAATAGACAACAATTACTTATATCAAATGACATATAATCCATGTCTTCTTTTACTGTAATTTTTCTCTATGTGGCCTAGACCATCACCAAGGCTCTCTCTGGCTTTACATTTTTCTGCATGTACATCTTTGTCTTCTCTCTTTTGCAGCACATCTATTTCCCACTCTAGCAAAGCAACACTCTCCAATACATTGTCCATTTCTTTCTGTCCTTCTCCATATGTATATACCAAGACTTACTTATCTTCTTTGATTCCAGTCTAGTACACTAGTAGAAAGTTGTGTGTGAGCAGTCAGTCAATGGTCCCTCATATGTCACTCCCTTTTGCTGGATGCATCCTGTGACTGACCGATATGTATGATCACTTCTGCCACAGACAGTAGTTACTTGCATCTGCACCCTAGAATTGCAGATATAATGTAAAGGATTTGTAGTCGGGGCCCAGAGACGTACAGCACTGGGTAGAAATCCCTAACACAACAAGTGGCACAAGAATAAAGTTTCTCTTCTGCATTTGGGTATATACATTATAATTTCAGTTTTATTCTATGTATTTGCACCTTTTTCTCCTGTGCAGGATAAAGATCCCAGTAGGACATGAAGACTTAGATATAAGCACCCAGATCTTGATAAATGGAGATGTCAGTCAGCCCGCTGAGCTGTGGAAGATTATTAAAGATGCTTACATAGTAAAACGTTCACAAGACCCTATGTAAAATATTAAGGACAGACTCAGATTAAAAGGAAAATACATCATAAAAGCATTTATTCAAATGTCAAAGTGATACAGTCAAGAGAAAAATATAGTACAGTACAACTATGAATTCTATGGTTTACATATCAGGAATACCAAAACAAAATTTTTAATATCCACCCCCTGAATCATTATGTTGCTACAAGTTCTCTTCAGGCTCTAGAGTATAATATTAAGCTTGGACGGGGGTGCGTTAAGAAAAAAAATTAAAAAAAACCCACTTCTACTCAAATTTCTTTCTTACCACTGCGTCGTTCCGTCTACTTCCCCAGATATCCTCAATGTGTTCTGGCTCTCTCCCTGATGTCATTGGCCCCAGGCCAACATTTATTCAGGCCCACTCACAGGTCCAGTCTATGAGTGGGCCTCAGTGGTGGAGGGGTAATGATTTGGGCTTGTTTTGCAACCACAGGACCTGGACACCTTGCAGTCACTGAATCAACTATGAACTCCTCTCTAAACCAAAGTATTTTAGAGTCAAATGTGTGGCCATGTAGTTAACAGCTAAAGCTTGGCTGAATCTGGGTCATGCAACAGGACAATGATCTTAAGCAACCAGAAAATCTACAAGAGAATAGCTGAAAAAGGAAAGAATCAAGGTATTGCAATGGCCTAGTCAAAATCCAGGCCTCAAACCAGTTGAAATGCTGTGGTGGGACCTTAAGACAACTGTTCATAACCAAATGCCCACAAACCTCAATGAACTGAAGCAATGTGGTAAAGAAGAGTGCACCATCTCTAGAATGATATGCAGGCTGATAAAGTTATACAGGAAACCATTACTTCAAGTTAATGCTCTAAAGGTGGTTGAACAAATAATTGATTCATGGGATGGATTTAGTTTTTCACACAAGGCCTTTCCATTTTGGTTTGAAGTATGTTAAAGAAGAGTGGCCCAAAATTCCTCCAGAATGATGGGAGAGACTGATAAAGTCATACAGAAAACTATTTTTTTATTTCCTGATATGTAAAACCATAGAGGGTGTTCTTTGTTTTTCCCATGACTGTGTAACTATGGAGAGAAATACCAATCTTAGGTTGGTCCCATCACCTATCCCAATATACAGTGCGAAACTATACAAGGTCTCTCTCTGAACAAAAATAGCAAAATAAGCAAGTGAAGGGAAAGTATTCTGAGTACATAGGCCCAGATTTACTATATGGGATGTGCCTAGAAAGTGGCCAAAAGTGCACCTCAAGTTGGTACATTTTTGGTACACAATGCACATCTCAGCCTGAACTTCTTTTTTAGACAATGATCGGAGCAGGGCTGGAATCTATGCCAGCTGGGGAGGGGATGTCCTTTAGTAATTCTGTAAGGGAATGAATTATGAATGGAGAAAGAAACTCCAGTCTTGATAAACTCCCCCAATAGTGTAAAAGTGATGGAAAGTGTCAAGAAAACAAACACTAAGCCTTTGGATCCCATGGTAAGGTGAACATGTATTAGTAGAATCCTATATTTTTTTTTTTTATATATTACCCATGTTATAGATAAAAAAATTAATTGACAAAAAAATTTACAAAATTGACAAAAAATTGACACCGACAAGGAGTTGTTAAATGTGTGAATGTAATGGTGATGTACAGTACAGACCAAAAGTTTGGACACACCTTCTCATTCCAAGAGTTTTCTGTATTTTCATGACTATAAAAATTGTAGATTCACACTGAAGGCATCAAAACTATGAATTAACACATGTGGAATTATATACTTAACAAAAAAGTGTGAAACAACTGAAAATATGTCTTATATTCTAGGTTCTTCAAAGTAGCCACCTTTTGCTTTGATTACTGCTTTGCACACTCTTGGCATTCTCTTGATGAGCTTCAAGAGGTAGTCACCTGAAATGGTCTTCCAACAGTCTTCAAGGAGTTCCCAGAGATGCTTAGCACTTGTTGGCCCTTTTACCTTCACTCTGCGGTCCAGCTCACCCCAAACCATCTCGATTGGGTTCAGGTCTGGTGACTGTGGAGGCCAGGTCATCTGGCGTAGCACCCCATCACTCTCCTTCTTGGTCAAATAGCCCTTACACAGTCTGGAGGTGTGTTTGGGGTCATTGCTCTGTTGAAAAATAAATGATGGTCCAACTAAACGCAAACCAGATGGAATAGCATGCCGCTGCAAGATGCTGTGGTAACCATGCTGGTTCAGTATTCCTTCAATTTTGAATAAATCCCAACAGTGTCACCAGCAAAGCACCCCCACACCATCACAATTCCTCCTCCATGCTTCACGGTGGGAACCAGGCATGTAGAGTCCATTCGTTCACCATTTCTGTGTCGCACAAAGACACGGTGGTTGGAACCAAAGAGCTCAAATTTGGACTCATCAGACCAAAGCACAGATTTCCACAGGTCTAATGTCCATTCCTTGTGTTCTTTAGCCCAAACAAGTCTCTTCTGCTTGTTGCCTGTCCTTAGCAGTGGTTTTCTAGCAGCTATTTTACCATGAAGGCCTGCTGCACACAGTCTCCTCTTAACAGTTGTTGTAGATATGTGTCTGCTGCTAGAACTCTGTGTGGCATTGACCTGGTCTCTAATCTGAGCTGCTGTTAACCTGCGATTTCTGAGGCTGGTGACTTGGATGAACTTATCCTCCGTAGCAGAGGTGACTCTTGGTCTTCCTTTCCTGGGGCAGTCCTCATGTTAGCCAGTTTCTTTGTAGCGCTTGATGGTTTTGGCCACTGCACTTGGGGACACTTTCAAAGTTGTCCCAATTTTTCAAACTGACTGACCTTCATTTCTTAAAGTAATGATGGCCACTCGTTTTTCTTTACTTAGCTGCTTTTTTCTTGCCATAATACAAATTCTAACACTCCATTCAGTAGGACTATCAGCTGTGTATCCACCTGACTTCTGAACAACACAACTAATGGTCCAAACACCATTTATAAGGCAAGAAATCCCACTTATTAAACCTGACAGGGCACACCTGTGAAGTGAAAACCATTTCAGGTGACTACCTCTTGAAGCTCATCAAGAGAATGCCAAGAGCGTGCAAAGCAGTAATCAAAGCAAAAGGTGGCTACTTTGAAGAACCTAGAATATAAGACATATTTTCAGTTGTTTCACACTTTTTTGTTAAGTATATAATTCCACATGTGTTAATTCATAGTTTTGATGCCTTCAGTGTGAATCTACAATTTTTATAGTCATGAAAATACAGAAAACTCTTGAAATGAGAAGGTGTGTCCAAACTTTTGTTCTGTACTGTATGTAAGGGATTACAGTATTACAGTGAAAGTATAAGTTAATTGGAGAAAACTGTACAATTGAAAGGAGACTCTAGTACCCTTCTGGGCCACCTCTAGCCAGGATACAAGAAGAGATGTTATCGTCCCTTGTATCACTAGTAGGGGTGGCCAACTGTTGTATGGCTCTCCAGATCATTACACCAGCAGTTGGTGCAGTGTGTTACTCCACAACAAAGGCAGGACTGAAGCGCTCACCATGTTGCCTCCATATTTGACCATGATTGTCATCAGATCCCAAACAGATCCTGGGTTCCAGTCCATAGCAGTCCTAAGCACATGGAAATGAGCCAAGCTGAGGCAGGAGTGTGTAATGAAGGTGTCACCTGTATCTGGATGGTGGACAAGGAAAGTGTGGGAGCTGTGAATGCATATGAACAAATGACTCTCTGTACTGGTGATCTGCATGGGTCGCCAGGAGCCTGTTTGCCAGTGTGTGCATGTCCTCACGTATCCACTGCTTTCAACACCTCCTAACAGCTAAATCAAAATGGCAATTCATCGAAATGACCAACCCACTTTTTTCAATCAAATGATGTGCCCCTTTTCAAAGTCTGTCAAGTGGGAAAAATGTCTTTAAGTGCATCATACAAGCATGTCTAGCAGTCAATGATCTCTCACCAAGAGGTGTACTACCAAAAGTGTCCTCTGAAGAAGACTTATTATAGGGCAGGGGAGTTGGGGAACATTTTTACACCCTCTGGTGGCAAGACCCAGTGGTCCAATCAGACCACAACAGTAATTTGTAAGCTGACATATTTTGTCAATAAGCTCATATTATTTGTGGCCTAAGAGTGATAATTGTGTAATCTATAAAGCTGCGGACCCTATTTGAATGAGATTTTATTATGAATTTTATATGATTTATTCTAATAAAGATATGTTGTATTTTTCTAATTCGGTTATCCTGTATAATTTATTCATTTGGTGACATTTATGGCATATCTACACCTATCAGTAAAATGTGACGGCCATTCACCAGTTCTGGGTAGCAATGGGAGTTATATAAATAACTGAGCTATATTTCATGCCTATTGACATGAGTCAATAGTCGTATGGTTGCCCCCATGGTAAGTTCTGACAGACAACTCTGGCAGCTGCTTATATTTGCTCCTATCTTAGAAATTCATGGATACTGAGCTGACACGAATGATTGAGTTTATGGTGGAAACAGTCAAGATAGCTGTCAATTTAACTAAAGCGCTGCAGAATATGTTGGCTCTATATAAGCAAGAGAAATAAATAAATCAATAGACAAGTCATTTCATGTCTATGTATAAGGTTTACTGTGTGTTCTGGAGAGGGTACATGAATATCATAGAGGTGATCCCCTGCTCAGGACCACACTTTATGAGCCAGAATAGAGTCTCATGGAGTAACTCCAAATCTGGTCGACTCAGGTCATCCTTGTATTTGCTTGTACAGTCATGGCCAAAAGTTTTGAGAATGATACAAATATTAATTTTTACAAAGTCTACTGCTTCAGTTTTTCTAATGGCAATTTGCATATACTCCAGAATGTTATAAAGAGTGATCAGCTTAACAGCAATTACTTGCAAAGTCAATATTTGCCTAGAAAATGAACTTTATCCCCCAAAACACATTTCAACATCATTGCAGCCCTGCCTTAAAAGGACCACCTAACATCGTTTCAGTGATTGCTCCATTAACACAGGTGTGGGTGTTGATGAGGACAGGGCTGGAGATCAATCTGTCATGATTAAGTAAGAATGACACCACTGGACACTTTAAAAGGAGGCTTCTGCTTGCCATCATTGTTTCTCTTCTGTTAACCATGGTTATCTCTAAAGAAACACGTGCAGTCATCATTGCACTGCACAAAAATGGCCTAACTGGGAAGAGTATTGCAGCTAGAAAGATTGCACCTCAGTCAACAATCTATCGCATCATCAAGAACTTCAAGGAGAGAGGTTCCATTGGTGCCAAAAAGGCTCCAGGGCGCCCAAGAAAGACCAGCAAGCGGCAGAACCGTCTCTTAAAAGTGTTTCAGCTGCGGGATCGGGCTACCAGCAGTGCAGAGCTTGCTGAGGAATGGCAGCAGGCAGGTGTGAGTGCATCTGCACGCACTGTGAGGCGAAGACTCTTGGAGCAAGGCCTGGTCTCAAGGAGGGCAGCAAAGAAGCCACTTCTCTCCAGAAAAAACATCAGGGACAGACTGATATTCTGCAAAAGGTACAGGGAGTGGACTGCTGAGGACTGGGGTAAAGTAATTTTCTCTGATGAATCCCCTTTTCGATTGTTTGGAACATCTGGAAAACAGCTTATTCGGAGAAGAAGAGGTGAGCGCTACCACCAGTCTTGTCTCATGCCAACTGTAAAGCATCCTGAAACCATTCATGTGTGGGGTTGCTTCTCAGCCAAGGGAATCGGCTCTCTCACAGTCTTGCCTAAAAACACAGCCATGAATAAAGAATGGTACCAGAATGTCCTCCAAGAGCAACTTCTCCCAACCGTCCAAGAGCAGTTTGGCGCTCAACAATGCCTTTTCCAGCATGATGGAGCACCTTGCCATAAAGCAAAGGTGATAACTAAATGGCTCAGGGAACAAAACATAGAGATTTTGGGTCCATGGCCTGGAAACTCCCCAGATCTTAATCCCATTGAGAACTTGTGGTCAATCATCAAGAGACGGGTGGACAAACAAAAACCAACAAATTCAGACAAAATTAAAGCATTGATTCTGCAAGAATGGACTGCTATCAATCAGGATTTGGTCCAGAAGTTGATTGAGAGCATGCCAAGGAGAATTGCAGAGGTCCTGAAGAAGAAGGGTCAACACTGCAAATATTGACTTGCTGCATTAACTCATTCTAACTGTCAATATAAGCTTCTGTTACTCATAATATTAATGCAATTATATCTCTGTATGTGATAAAAACATCTGACAAACACACATAAAAACCAGAGGGCAGCAGATCATGTGAAAATATAATATTTGTGTCATTCTCAAAACTTTTGGCCATGACTGTACTATATGGATGGTCTTTTATCTGGAATGCCTGGCTGGCCGAGACTTCACCTGGCAAATCCAGTATTTTAAAAGGGATGTCTTTAAAGAAACAACCCCTTGAAAAGAAATGTCTTCAACCATTGCAACACTGTCTATATGAGAACATAAGATCCATGCAATGAATAGTAAAGATTCAAGGCAGTTTGATTCAGATGTCTCTAGTCTTTTACAAAAGGCTAGTGTTTGACCATCCTGGCGTCTGTTTACATAGAGGAAATTCCACTCTTCATGGGTCGCCCTTATTTTGGCAGCTAGATAATTCATGCCCTGGATACTTAACCTATCTTGAGTTCCAACTGATTTGCTTAAGTGCTAAATGATAATCCAGACTTTTACAAGTCATCGCTCCTCGACCCATGGTCATAAAGATCTGGATTTCTGGATGTATTGTATTTTCATTTTATTCTCAAGAGTTTGCTATTTATTACCTGCCAGTCATACAAAAGCTGAGCCCTTTTTCAAAGGGAATGCTTCCAGGGGATAAAAACAATTACTGGTTGGCTGGAATGTTGTCAGGAGATTTTACAAGACATTATCTTTAAGTCTAGGAGAATGTTTAGGTTAAGTGCCACCCAGTCATAGATTCCTTGTCAAGTCCTTGATAAAGACCTAGACAGACAGTTTTTCTTCGGTTTCTTTATCAAGACTATAAAAATAATCCCTCTGTTAGATTAATAGTGTATATAGAAAACTGTAATGGAAGACACCTACATCTAATGAAATCATAATTGGCTGTATTGTTATATGTAGCGTTAAAAACATCAGTAAGAGAAACAATAATAACCAAATAATAATAATAATAATAATATGCTCCCTTATACTTTTTCAGTCTGAACATCACTGAATTAAAGAACATTTATTGAAAAGAAGGAACATTGCCCAAACTAACAGCCAAAAGCAATATGTAAAAGGATTTTTTTTTTTTTGGAATGGTTCACAGTGGATTAAAAGAAAAAGCGATACTCACCTCACCAAACTGCCACTGCACTCATTGTGATAAATATCCTATCCCTGCTGGTCTCCACTTCCTGGTCTCGCAACAGCATACAGGAAATGGCAGAAAATGCCTGTTCAGCAAATCATTGGCTGAGGTAAGTTACCATTGTGTGACTGTCCGTGCCTTGAGACCCTTGAAGTTTGCCTTGTTTAACCATTTCAGTATTTCCCCCACTAATAACCACATCTGTCTAGCAATTGTTATTACAAGTAGATTTAACAGCTATGACTGTTTTTTCAGGTTATCTATCTTATGTCTTTATAGTGTCTATGTTTTTTTTTGTGTTTCACTAAAATTTATTTTGTACTATTTTTTAAAGTATGTTTTTTTTTGTTTTTTTTTTTTCAAATGATATCTCGTGTAATAAGAGATATTGAGAGCCATTGTTAGTGTTATATTTTTTGACATAACTGTTTTTCCATGAACTTTGTACTACCATATCAACACCATTTACAGGATATAATACAGCTTTATACTATACATTGTAGAGCCGGTCTAGGCTAGTTCAATCCCATTAATCTTAAAGAGAGACATTTCTTTCCAGTACTTGCTATTTTCTGGACAGGCTTCCACACATTTCATACACTTATATGAGAAGGTGACTTAGACTGGAAACATGTGACATCTCAGGAGAGAGAGACTGGAGAGAATACCCTATGCACCATGTTTATACTGTCCGGGCACAATGCAGGGAAGTCCTTCTACGAATAGTGCATTTTATAAACTGGAACAGGAAGATGGGATTCACAACTTTATCGGGGGGACATGAATGCTTTGGGGGCATATATTAACTTTTCTTAACTAATCTGTATAGCTTTGAGGAAAGAAGTGAAATGGGGAGAAATGATTGAAACCTTAAAATATGTTAATGAGTTAAAAATAAAGCTCAAGAGCAAAATGTTTTTTTTTTTTTTAATATGCAAACTAAACATAAGAATAAGGGGGTGAAATCTGATAATTGTCTGGCGGAAGCTCGGAAGCAATGTCAGAAAATATTATTTCAGTGAAAGAGTAGTTGAGGCTTGGAAAAAAATTTCGGCAGATGTAGTTGGGAAATCTACATTAAGTGAATTTAAGTCTGCCTGGAATAAACTTATGTCTATCCTAAGATAAAATGGCAATAATGTTAGTGCAGACTACATGGACCTAATGCACATGATCATATATCTTGTTCCATGTGCTCTTCATTGTTTTAACAAATAACACATAAACCCATTCACTATTGCCTCCTACACAGAACTGTAATGTTCATGGATCTGTGTGGGGGCCATCAGGCCATGCCATAAAAACTCAGAACATGTCCTATTACATTTTATGATCTGGCCTCATTCACTGAAGTGCATGGGTCCACGGTAAGCACAGACACCACATGGATGCCATTCATGTACTGTCTTCCATTTTTTACGGACCTGTACATTCATATGGTTGTTTACATTTTGTCTTAAAGGTTTACATGTTGCCACTTGAAAGACTTTGACTCTCAGAAAGATAGCTGATAAAGAACTACATTGCTGCTGTCTATTGCCAAAACATGATAGAAGCATGCCCTGAAAACAAGCTCTTCATAGATTGTCCCATTGCTGGAATCACCAACGATCAGCTATGGCAAGTGTTTAATTTTTCCACAGCGCCACCACAGGGGAAAATGAAGCATTGCATGGTTTTCATTGAAATCAAAGATGCTGTCCATGAAATACATGGATGTGCCAGGTCATCCAGATCAAGAGATGAGCTTTATAGCTGCCCTTCATTCTAGCTGACACATGAGTATCCTAAATGCCACCTTTATTAGTCTCAAATGCCCTTAAAGGGTAGGGGTTTCTAAAAAAAAAAAATAACTAGAGATAAGCGAACTCATATTTGTGAGATTTGGCCCTCCAGTACATTTTCTACCAAAGTTGTTCAGATAAAACGAGAAGTGTTATTATTTTACTCTGGGGTATCTGGACGTCATGACGCTTGGTACACCCCCATGTGACCCCTGTGGACCAATCACAGGCCTCAGAGATGACCCCAGCATGTGTGATGTTAGACAGAGGCTGGAAGAGACCTGAAGAGGATACTGGAGACTGCCAGATGCCACATGTCCCCTGAGGAGACCCCAGTTTAGCGTTTTGTGGGTGATGAACCCCAAAAGTTTTGTATTCTGGGGAACCTGAAATTTTGGGAAATTCTAAACTTATTGGTTCACCCATCCCTACAAATAACTCATTTAATAATGAAAAGCAATTACACAAGAACAGTTCTCAACTACGTCCGAGGAAGTAAAAAGATAATTGAAAATATAGCTTTCTCTAACAACTGACCTTACCATTGCTGAAATATTCCCTGTTCTCCTTAAAGTACTATCTTCTCTTGTTTTCATAGTTTATCTCAATTCTGTCAAAATGGGCAGAAATGATATTGAAGAAGCCTTTTCCCTCCTACACATATATCTTCTTATTTCTCAGGAGTAACTTAAATCATATCTCTTAGATCACTGTTCACTAAGACTTTTATTTGAACTTGTGTAAACTGAGTCTCACATAAATCACAGGCCTCAGGAAAATTCCTTCATTTACTGTTCCAGGAACCCAGGGGCTGCCAAGAATTCCAGCGCTCAAATAACAGAAGTATTCTGTGAAATAAAGATTTCACCATTGTTTTTGTAAATCCTGATAATGAGCATATGACAGTAGTGAAATCTAAACAAACGCATGACTTACCATTGGAATCTTCTGTAATACATTGTAGCTCTTGTGTCCTAGAAGTCTTTATTTCTTCTTTGTATTCAAAATCTTAGTGGAAAAGTGTTTTAGGAAATCTGTCAAGAAGCACAATTCTAATAAAAAATTATATATATATATATATATATATATATATATATATACAGGTATATATATATATACAGTACAGACCAAAAGTTTGGACACACCTTCTCATTCCAAGAGTTTTCTGTATTTTCATGACTATAAAAATTGTCGATTCACACTGAAGGCATCAAAACTATGAATTAACACATGTGGAATTATATACTTAACAAAAAAGTGTGAAACAACTGAAAATATGTCTTATATTCTAGGTTCTTCAAAGTAGCCACCTTTTGCTTTGATTACTGCTTTGCACACTCTTGGCATTCTCTTGATGAGCTTCAAGAGGTAGTCACCTGAAATGGTCTTCCAACAGTCTTGAAGGAGTTCCCAGAGATGCTTAGCACTTGTTGGCCCTTTTGCCTTCACTCTGCGGTCCAGCTCACTCCAAACCATCTGGATTGGGTTCAGGTCTGGTGACTGTGGAGGCCAGGTCATCTGGCGTAGCACCCCATCACTCTCCTTTTTGGTCAAATAGCCCTTACACAGTCTGGAGGTGTGTTTGGGGTCATTGTCCTGTTGAAAAATAAATGATGGTCCAACTAAACGCAAACCGGATGGAATAGCATGCCGCTGCAAGATGCTGTGGTAACCATGCTGGTTCAGTATTCCTTCAATTTTGAATAAATCCCCAACCAGCAAAGCACCCCCACACCATCACACCTCCTCCTCCATGCTTCACGGTGGGAACCAGGCATGTAGAGTCCATTCGTTCACCTTTTCTGCGTCGCACAAAGACATGGTGGTTGGAACCAAAGATCTCAAATTTGGACTCATCAGACCACAAGCACAGATTTCCACAGGTCTAATGTCCATTCCTTGTGTTCTTTAGCCCAAACAAGTCTCTTCTGCCTGTCCTTAGCAGTGGTTTCCTAGCAGCTATTTTACCATGAAGGCCTGCTGCACACAGTCTCCTCTTAACAGTTGTTGTAGAGATGTGTCTGCTGCTAGAACTCTGTGTGGCATTGACCTGGTCTCTAATCTGAGCTGCTGTTAACCTCCGATTTTTGAGGCTGGTGACTCAGATGAACTTATCCTCCGCAGCAGAGGTGACTCTTGGTCTTCCTTTCCTGGGGCGGTCCTCATGTGAGCCAGTTTCTTTGTAGCGCTTGATGGTTTTGGCCACTGCACTTGGGGACACTTTCAAAGTTTTCCCAATTTTTCGGACTGACTGACCTTCATTTCTTAAAGTAATGATGGCCACTCGTTTTTCTTTACTTAGCTGCTTTTTTCTTGCCATAATACAAATTCTAACACTCCATTCAGTAGGACTATCAGCTGTGTATCCACCTGACTTCTGAACAACACAACTGATGGTCCCAACCCCATTTATAAGGCAAGAAATCCCACTTATTAAACCTGACAGGGCACACCGGTGAAGTGAAAACCATTTCAGGTGACTACCTCTTGAAGCTCATCAAGAGAATGCCAAGAGTGTGCAAAGCAGTAATCAAAGCAAAAGGTGGCTACTTTGAAGAACCTATAATATAAGACATATTTTCAGTTGTTTCACACTTTTTTTGTTAAGTATATAATTCCACATGTGTTACTTCATAGTTTTGATGCCTTCAGTGTGAATCTACAATTTTTATAGTCATGAAAATACAGAAAACCCTTGGAATGAGAAGGTGTGTCCAAACTTTTGGTCTGTACTGTATATATATACACTAGCAGAAGGACCCAGCTTCGCACGGGTATATTTCATTTTTTGTTTGTGTAGTGGTCCCATAAGAATTGGCCAGTTTTGCACTTGACATCCAGTATGGCAGTCCAGTATAGGTACAGTCTATTTATGGCTGTGTTGTTATGGAAACCTGGTAAATTAAATGGGAACTTATATTGGCTGATACACATGATATGACTGAATATTTAAGGACCTGCAAACTGCTATTGACTCATACAAGGTCATAGCTTGGTTACTATGGAAACCTGGAGTAAAGCTGTGTGCCTGAGGACAGTAAGCGCCTACAAGCTTCTATTGGCTGATAAGGGACATGTGCCCTGTGTATGGCAGTTGGAACATGAGTGAAAGACTTGCAGGCTTGTATTGACTAATGCAGGTCATTTTTTGGGAATACTGTATCTCAGGAACGGTACATCCTAGAGATCTAAAATCTTCCCGGACACATGGTGTACCTTTGTGCCAAATTTGGTGAGGATCGGTCCAGTCGTTTGGTCGCGCATAAAGAACAGACAGACAGATAGACAGACAGACACTCATTTTTATACATATAAGATATATACTACCGTTCAAAAGTTTGGGTTCAGGTCACCCAGACAATTTTGTGTTTTCCATGAAAACTCACACTTTTATTTATCAAATAAGTTGCAAAATGAATAGAAAATATAGTCAAGACATTGATAAGGTTAGAAATAATGATTTTTATTTGAAATAATAATTTTCTTCAAACTTTGCTTTCGTCAAAGAATGCTCCATTTGCAGCAATTACAGCATTGCAGACCTTTGGCATTCTAGCTGTTACTTTGCTGAGGTAATCTGGAGAAATTTCCCGCCATGCTTCCAGAAGCCCCTCCCACAAGTTGGATTGGCTTGATGGGCAATTTGCGTACCATACGGTCAAGCTGCTCCCACAACAGCTCAATACGGTTGAGATCTGGTGACTGCGCTGGCCACTCCATTACAGATAGAATACCAGCTGCCTGCTTCTTCCCTAAATAGTTCTTGCATAATTTGGAGGTGTGCTTTGGGTCATTGTCCTGTTGTAAGATGAAACTGGCTCCAATCAAGCGCTGTCCACAGGGTATGGCATGGCGTTGCAAAATGGAGTGATAGCCTTCCTTATTCAAAATCCCTTTTACCTTGTACAAATCTCCCACTTAACCAGCACCAAAGCAACCCCAGACCATCACATTACCTCCACCATGCTTGACAGATGGCGTCAAGCCCTCTTCCAGCATCTTTTCAGTTGTTCTGCGTCTCACAAATGTTCTTCTGTGTGATCCAAACACCTCAAACTTCCATTCATCTGTCCATAACACTGTTTTCCAATCTTCCTCTGTTCAATGTCTGTGTTCTTTTGCCCATATTAATCTTTTCCTTTTATTAGCCAGTCTCAGATATGGCTTTTTCTTGGCCACTCTGCCCTGAAGGCCAGCATCCCTGAGTCGCCTCTTCACTGTAGACGTTGACACTGGTGTTTTGCGGGTGCTATTTAATGAAGCTGCCAGTTGAGGACCTGTGAGGCGTCGATTTCTCAAACTAGAGACTCTAATGTACTTGTCTTGTTGCTCAGTTGTGCAGCGGGGCCTCCCACTTCTCTTTCTACTCTGGTTAGAGCCTGTCTGTGCTGTCCTCTGAAGGGAGTAGTACACACCGTTATAGGAAATCTTCAGTTTCTTGGCAATTTCTCGCATGGAATAGAATTCATTTCTAAGAACAAGAATAGACTGTCGAGTTTCACATGAAAGTTCTCTTTTTCTGGCCATTTTGAGAGTTTAATCGAACCAACAAATGTAATGCTCCAGATTCTCCACTAGCTCAAAAGAAAGGTCAGTTTTATAGCTTCTCTAACCAGCAAAACTGTTTTCAACTGCACATACTTGCTAACATACTTGCACAAGGGTTTTCAAGGGTTTTCTAAACATCCATTAGTCTTCTTACACAGTTAGCAAACACAATGTACCATTAGAACACTGGAGTGATGGTTGCTGGGAATGGGCCTCTATACACCTATGTAGATATTGCATTAAAAACCAGACGTTTGCAGCTAGAATAGTCATTTACCACATTAACAATGTATAGAGTGTATTTCTGATTCATTTAATGTTATCTTCAATGAAAAAAACTGCATTTTTTTTTTAAATAAGGAAATTTCTAAGTGACCCTAAACTTTTGAACGGTTTTTGCTGCTGTTTGCAAATATCCAATATCCATAACAGCTCTTGAGTTACTAGAAGTAAAGTTGCAGTTGAATAATTTTTCATTGTAAATTTACTAAGGTAATACAAAATATTACATATTTAATCTATCCATGATATGCTTGTGGCATGCTTTTTAATTTTTTTGTCTTCCTAAAAATGCATGCTAAACTGTATGCTATGGCACGTGATACAGGTAAATAGGTAATTCACTTAAAATTTTGTATATGCTTACAGAAAATTAGTATGGGTATCTGAAAGGATATGTTTAGACACTTTCCCTTGCTAACCAAACATATCTTTCTGCAAGACCAAAATCGTGGTGTGAATAGGGCCATATAATACTTTTGAGGTTATTCTTTGTTATAAAGTTTTCAACAATATTTCTGAGGATAAAACAACCAAACCAGACAGATTTTTTTGCAGAAAAAGCAGTATATTCACATTAGCAGTCCCTTCACTCTCCCATAGGGACATATTTCTGGTTCCTCCAGTCTCTGTATCCACAATAAAATCAGCACTAGGATTTTAATGAAGATCTACCCTTTCCTTTAACTCAGTGGGGGAACTCTGCAACAAATCCTTACTCTTTCCATATTAGAAAATTACATGTTGTAGACTTAAACATTTGCACTGCAGGTCAAGTTTTATGCATTAAAGCTCCACAGCATGTGGATGAGATTTATTAATATAGCATCCACTTTCCTGCTTCTGTATTCCACTGAAGATTATATGAAAATCTGAACAACTCTTATTGTAGCTAGATGCTTCTTTCTGCCCTCCTTCCTCCTCCCAGATTCTCCTGTACTCACTGTGATCAGTATATGGCAACTAGTCTCCACCCACCCAGGGGCAACTGTGTAATATAAGTCATATAATGAACAGAATTCAAGTTATTCCTCATGTAGCAGTTTATCTTGAAAATTCCAATGAAACAAGCTACTTACCACCGGCAGCAGATTGTGGACTCATTGTGCGTGGGGCCAACTCTATGGGTGTTATCCTAAAGCAGACTTTTCACCCTTTAACCCCCTTACATGGATATGGTCTTGCTGTGGTAAGTCCACCAGGCCACTACCTCCTGAGGTGGTCCCGATTTGGTAGCAGCTGACCAGGCAGACAGAACTGTGGTGCTGAGCGCCACAGAAACAGAATAAAAACACAGAATGTGAACTGAGACTAAAAACAGGACGGACAGGTAAACAGGCTAACATCAGACAGGAATAAAGACAGGACAAATAGGTAGCAGGAGGCACATGGCCACAGGTAACAGGAGGCACACGGATACAAGTAGCAGGTTTATTGCAGAAATCCCAGGGGCAGACAGGTAACAAAGTGTATTGCAGAAAGCCCAGGGCCAAAACAGGGATAAAACAAACACAACAGGACAAGCATAAAAGCAAGGCAGACAAAGACTGTGGCTTAAAAAAAACTGAGCACCATGCATGCACACAGAACACAGACACAGGTCTACCAAACAGGATATACTGTACAGACACCAGAAGAAAACAGAATGCCAGGATAACCCATACACAAGAATGGGAAAAATACTAACTATGACACTTATTAAAAGTATGGCAAGGGAGTACTGCAGCTCAAGACAACACACATCCTGGCTGTGACCCCAACCAATGTACACTAGGGGACATGTACTTACATCATACATTGCACTGTTTATGTAGTGCTATGTATTAAGCTGTCTTTCTGAATCTGACAGGCAGTACATTAAGGCCTCTGGCACAACCACAGGGATATACTGAAGGCAGACCTGGGGGCCTTCAATGTCATTAGGGCCCTTTGACCAGGGGCGTAACTTGAAGGGGTGCAGAGGGTGCAATCACACTTGGGCCCAGGAGCCTTAGGGGGCCCATAAGCACTGGCATAACTTAGATAGTTCACAGTGGTCCCATCTACCACTGATTCCAAAAGCCTGGGGGTCCATAAGTCACCCTCACTACACGAAGGCTGATTAAACTCTTTTGATCACCTTTCTGAATCCCTCTGATCACTGGCAGTCTGCACATTGTAAATTTATTACTCCTGTCCTCTGGTGAACTGGAGTGAGAAGCTTTATAACGCTTAGCCTTCCACTGTCAAAAAAGAGAAAATTAACTTTTTTATGCCAAATGGAGCACCTGTCAGAGTATAGTCAAGAACGGAGGTTGTAGTACAAGAGGGAAGAAGGTTGCTGTGGGGGGCCCAAGCTGGATTTTTGCACCAGGGCCCTTAAGCCTCTAGTTATGCCACTGCCTGTGACGACATTTGCGGGAGTGCCAATGCCTAATAGAGGGAGTCTGAGCCCTCCAAAACCATTAAAATGTCTTAGTTGCTTGACTGTAGCATCAAAATGTTAAACGTCTTTGATCAGGCATTTTGCCATAATGGGAGTTAGTAGCAGCCTGGCTATGAATACTGTTATTACTGTGAATACTGCTATTACTATAGTAACATCCCACTTAGGCACTATTACCAACTTGAGCGGTACTTCAGATTGGGGCACAACTTGCCTCGCTTTTACCATCTGGGGTATTGGGGGTATTGTACAACACTACAGGTACAGCAATTAGGGCAAATGGTACAGTAACATGCACAACTTTAGGGGTAGCACTATGGTGGGGAATACAGAAAAAAAACAAAAGAAGAAAAAAATATATACACAGCCCATTCACAGTCTTTGTATATTCATGGCATAGTCCACTTGTGACTCCTGATGAACACAGCCTCCTCGGCACGAGGTGAAAATGGATCCAAAAAAGTTTTTGTTTGTTCCAGCAACCAGATGAGTCAAAAATCAGTAAAACTTAACTTTTAATGCATAAACGAATTAAGCAAAAAAACAAGGGTAATGAATCCACTACAGGATATAGGTACAAAAGCTTCCCTGAAACGCGTAAGCGGCTTTTGTAGCTATATCCTGCAGTAGATTCATTTCCCTTGTTTTTTGTTCAGTTCATTTATGCATAAAAAGTTAAGTTTCACTGATTTTCGACTCATCTGGTTGCTGGAACAAACAAAAATTTTTATGTTGGGGAATAGGCTGGAAAAGCAAGGTGCTAAGTTTGTTTGAAAAGGAGTTGTCATGAAGGTCTGAGCAAGATAAAGAATAAAAGGTAAAGTACTAGGGTCAGAGACGACATCAACAGTGAGTAAAAATCTGCCCCATAATGTGGCTAAAAATGCCCCTAACTAGATAAAATCTTATGATCTTTTATTAACCGTGTAGACATTGTAAGGTTAACAAAAGGGTCATAGGAAGGGAGGCTCTCATGAAACTTTTGTACCTTAGAACATAATATAAGAAATCCCTGATACAGAGCCCGGGCTCTTCACTACTTATTTTCTGCCAGACAGCACTTGAAATAACACACGCTATCCTCAGTCGAGAACCTACTGTATATATTAATGGATGGAAACAAATATGTATAACCTCTTGCTCTGATAACAAGGCCTGGCTGAGCTGAATGTGTTTCCTTTATTATTGTTATGCTCTGTGAATTAGGAAAAAAATAGCAGCAGAAGGTCAGTATAGGGACAGAAGTGTCAAAGTGATACAACAATGGGCGCTTCTATGGGCAAATACTGCACCTCATTGTGCTCAAATGATCCACTGTTCCACTATTTTACTGGAAGTTTATTAACCTTTTTCTATAATTGTATTAAATGCTCATTTTTGGCGCATTTTCAAATTTTCCAATGTATTTTAAATGTTTTAATACTGAAATGCCAAGAAAAAAATAGTTGTACAGTGCTGTGAAAAAAAAAAGTCTCAATTTTTCTCCTCTTTGAATGCATATTTGTCACATTATGTCTATCTTTAAAACGTTCAATTGGGAATAAGAACCTTGTTAAATACATAACATGTACTGAATTATTTCATAATTTATCAAACACCCAAATCTGTTATGCAAAAAAGTTACTTTCCTATTAAATTTAAAATCTGGTTGAATAACCTCTAGCAGTAAGAATTTTACCAAAATCCTTCCTGCTACTAAGCTATCCTCACTCTAATACTGCGGGGAGGGTGGGAGTAGTAGTGACATTCCGTTTCCAGAAACGGGGAAACGGAACGTGACCGGTAACCAAAAAATGTCCGCTCCGGGGATATGGGTAAATATACATTTTTGATAAATTATATAATTTAGAAAGTAGGCAGGGTGAGGGTGTTTAGATTAGTGTAGGAATTAGCTTCTATCCCAGACAACCCCTTTAAAGATGAGCCCAAAATTGCCTGTATAAAACTAAAGTGGTAAATTGGGCCTGGATGCTTTTCTAGAAAGATATAATATCTCAAGTTGTGGGTTCTAGATCACTGGAAACTATTACATGGTTTTACTCTATTTGCGCCATTCTTATGTGGGCTTCTCTATTTGGGCTCATATGCACATCCGAAAAACGGCTCTGCTAAGAAACAGTTCTCTAGTCTCCCTCAGAGTCTGTCTTGAGAAGGGGATCACTCTTTATGACATTCATGTGTCCTACTTAAGGGACATCTGAACAGGGTTTTCCTAAGCAGCAAAGGGGTTTAAAGGGGTTGTCTGGGGAGTTTTATTTTTAATTAGAGGTGCCAGGGTTTTTTGACTATAGTAAAGCCAGCCCCCATAGCGCAGAAAACTGGAGATGAGGGAGAAGGTGGAGCATCCTGGGGACTGGGTGCCGGTTCTGATCGTGTGAATCGTGGGTCCAGTACCAGTCCAGAACCCCCATGTTCAGTATCAAGAAAACCACGATTTATGTAAGTAAAATAAAACTCCATAGGCACCCTTTTTAATGTAATTGCCTATTATAATAACTAAAGTGACTGTGACCGAAACTTCACTTTAATCTCTTAATAAACTTGAAAAAAGATAAAATTTCCAAACAAAATATTTGGGCAAATAAAACTAGCAAGACTATAAATAAACATTCCCAAAGTCATATACGACAACTTACATTTTAGTTTTGCACATGCTCAGCCAATGTGGCCATACAACCTCAGGTACAATATTGTATAATGAAACAATCCCATTAAATCAATGAAGCACAGCTAGAGAAGCAATAGCTATGAATATCAAAATACCTGACAGAGGGTTTTTTTTTTTTTTTTACTTTGTCTGTAACCATTTTATTCCTATACATCTGAAACCCCTTATATTTTATGAAACCTCTTATGTTTGAAAATGTAGCCATCAATTATATTTAATGTACTCGTCATTTCCTCAGAAGTCGGAACAAGCAAAAGATATATCATAAAGTTCAAACTTCATTTTCTTGGAAAAGCAAGGTGCAAAATCAATATGTGATTATATAACCCCTGCACAGAGGAAGTGTAACGCTGCATTAATTTTCTAACACCGCAAACTAACTACTGTCAAATCAAATATTGTATCTGCTGTCCTTTCAGGAGTCCATAATATAACCAGATGAAGAATTACTGCCATGACAGTTGCCATATGGTTTCATATTTTAACAAGCAAAATAAAAAAGAGGCTTCAACTATAAAGGGCAGTGAATGATATAAAATGAATAAAAGCTTTCACAGTGTGCAGCTACGGCAGAAGGAATGGCTGATTCTTGTGTGTAAAGTAAGCTTAACAATTATTATTGCTAATCAATATATATTATCAAGGTGATAGGTCATCAATATATATATTAGGTTACATGATTGTAATTACATATATATGTCATCAATTGAATTGAAAAGATGAACATTTTCGAAAATGAAAAATATAAAACACATATTTAAATTTTTGTAAAGCATTTGTTGGTTTATCATTTATTATATTTTTTATTTTTAAGTGCATTACAGGGGTCGTTCACACTACCACTGGTGACCGTCAGTAGTGTCCGTTGCTATTGTCCGTTACAAGATTTTAGCAACGCGCACTAGCTGAAATCCGTTAAAAATTCCATTGATTTCAATGGGATTTTATCTTGTGTCCGTTAGTGACTGTTAGTGTTCATTTACACTAAATCTGTCACATGTGTATTATTTTTCATGGACAAAAAATCCTGCATGCAGGACTCCTGTGTCTGTGAAAAATAACGGTTTCATGACGGACGTCAAGCGTACGTTATTTTTTAACAATAAAGTCTATGGGTAACGGACAGTAACGGATGGGCATCCATTATATTGTCCATTATTACTGTCCTTTTTTTTCTGAGCATGCTCAGAAAGCAGAAACAAAAAAACCCCCCCCAAAAAACGGACAGTATAAAAATGGACACTAACTGACACTAACTGATGCTAATGTGTCCGTTAATGTCTGTTATGATAGGTTTCCGTTTTTTTAATGGACACTATCAGAACAGACATCCAATGGTAGTGTGAACCCACCCTAAAAATAATCAAATGGGGAAAAGAAATAATGAATATTTAAAAAACAATTTATACACAAAATTCAAACAGAATGGCCTCGATTTACTAATGGTTAAACAGTGCAAGCAGGCAGTCTGAAAATACACCAGATTTATCACAGTGACTGACCCTAAAGGATAAATCTGGTATATGTTTAGACTGTCTAGTCAACATTTATGCAACCTTTTAGTTGGCAAACTTTGTGTTTTGTGTGGAGTTTTTTGACACTATTTTGGCGCATTTAAACCATGTCCCCTGTTTCTGAGATTCCACACCCACATGTCTAACGTTGAAAATTCTAGTTCAATCCAGATGCACCAAAAAGTGCCATATTGGGCCAGAGATGCACACACTACACCACGGTTACGACAGTGTCTAATGGTATACACAACAGTAAATCTGGGCCAATGAAGCAGATTTACTAATGCAAATGGGCCAGAATTTTGCCTTAATCCACTTTGTCTGTGTCAGGGTTTAGTGGAAAAAAGGTAGGGCTTAAGAACAAATTGACAAAAATATTGTTGCATCTTTTAAAGGAAACTAAGTCATATAAAATGTAGCGTAAAAGACTAGACAGTTTAAAGCTGCACCAGATTTATCATTCAGCATAAGTTACTGTGATAGATCTGGAGCATTTTAAGCCTAAATATGTACTAACTATTAGACATTATAAGAAAATCTGCCCCATTATTACAAAATGAACTGATATTGATGTATGGAGTGATGCAGTAGTATAAACTGCCTCCATAAAAGACAGAATGTAATGGGTAGGAAAAAAGGATAATCTAATGTCCATTTACACAAATGATTGTTCACACAATACATAGATGTCATGTGTTAAAATGAGTTAGAATAAATTAAGTGCTGAAGTCTAAGGCTGGTTCACGCCAGCGCTCTTTTTCTGTTCAGGGATTCCGTCCCCCATTCCATATTTCTTGGGTGGAGACCCAGCAGACTCCCTTACAGTCTATGGGGTCTGTGAGTTTCCCCGGATAACCGCTTTTTAAGCAGATTGGGTTTCCAAGCGCAGGTGTGAACCTAGCATAACACTGACTGCACAAATGTTAAGGAGCTATTTTGGAAAGTAAAGACTATATATTTTTTTAGCCATTGTTCACACATTTTAGTCTTAACAAGAGAAAGTCCTTTTAAGTGAACCCTCAGGCAAAATTGAAAACATTGTAGTGTTCAAAGATCCTCAGGGGCAGTCCATATGTAAAGACTCCCCTAAAAGCGTTGACATTTTGTTGCAGACCTCACCTTCTTCCTACATCAGTGACAGGAAGTTGATACCATTGTCTGCCATGTTACAGACACAGCTTTTTCAGGCAATCTGCTTATCTCTTGAATATGCATTTTAGAGATCCCAGTTGATATTGCCAGTGAATATTTTTTTCGGTCACACTTTTTGGCACAGCAGCCAGTAGAAGGGAAATGTGGTCTTACATGTCACTCACTGGATTGACCAACCATGTAGTGAATAGCTAGTATGAGTCTGCCATGTTAGAGCTGATCTTGTATCTTACAGTGAGGAACCCCCTTCTATGACATCTATATATCCTAATAAGAAATATGGACAAGGATTATCTTCATGAATCGTGGGAAAAAAATCTTTATAGTGTCCGTAAGAAACCAAATAAAGGTGTGGTTCCTATTCTAGATCCCATAATAATAGCCTGTATGACTTTATCAGTCTCCATGGTGGCCTCAGGCAAGTAATAATGTTCCCTAATGGCCTCCAGGGAAGTAGTAAAGCTCCCCAGTGGCCCCCAGGCAAGTAATAATGTCTATTTTACTACATTGGCATCCTATGTATTGTAGCTGTGCCTGGGGTTCTCCACGGATACCCTGGGTGTCGTGGCACCTTGGTTGGGAATCACTGCTCTACATTTTGGATAGATGGCCTTGAATTTGACTTTAGAATATGTTGGTATACAGAGGAGTTCATGGTTGACATGGATGAATGGAAGTTGTCGAGGTCCTGTGGCTGCATTATGGACAATTGTCTCCAATTTGGTCTCATCTTTCCAAAGGACATTGATTCAGAAGTCTGTGGTTTGTTTAGATGCAATTTTGCCAACTCAAGCTGTGCTGCCATGTTCTTTTTAGAAGAAGCTTTCTCCTGGCAACCCCTCTAAACAAGCCACACTTGCTCAGTCTAATTTTAATTGTACTGTCATGAACTTGAATATTTAACATCCTAACTGAGGCCTGTAGAGTCTTACATGTAGCTCTCAGGTTTTTGGCAATTTCTATGATTGCAAGTTTGACCTTTGGGTACATATGTTAGGACATCTACTACTGGAAAAAATGTTGTGAAATGTGGCCTTATAAACCTTCCCAGATTGATAGGCAGCAACAATTACTTCTCTAAGATCACCGCTGATGCTTCCTTCCATGGCCATGATATATGCCGGAATGCTCCAGTCCAGGAAACTGCCAAAACTTCTGTTTTTCTAGAGGTGGTCACACTTGCTGATGGTCAATTAATCAAAAACATTTGATTATCATCTCCTGTGCATTTATGGACTAGTTTTTGTTAATAAATTAATTAATTAATTAATTAATTAATATAATAACACAGTTTAATTTGTCATGTGTTGTTGCTAATCTGAGATTGTATTTATCTAATTTTAAGACCTTCTAAGGATAAGATTTTTTTTTTATTATGTCCTGATACATAAAACCATAGAGTTCTCTTTGTTATTCTCATGACTTATATATATATATATATATATATATATATATATATATGTGTGTGTGTGTGTGTGTGTGTGTGTGTGTCTCTTTCTCTCTATATATATAATGCATAAATAAATCCACTATCAAGGATTTTTGTCTAATCTTTTAACATCATTGTGTTGTATTGTATGTATGTTACTATACCATATAGCACATGTTTTTAACGTGCTCATTTTGGCACATTGCCTCCCACTTTCCCAGTCTCTACCAGCAGAGCTTTACAAATATATTTGCCAAGTACTCTTCACTATCAAACACACATTATGTATGAGACTTGCTATTAAAATTCATAACATTCCTCAATGTTTGACATGTAATACCCACGTTTTGCATTAAGATATGAAATAGGAGATTTTTGTATCTTGTTCAACAAATTTAATGCATGTCCATGAACATGCCGAGTTCGGCGAATAGCTAGTATGCTTTATCTCTGGCCTACAGCACTTTCTCTGAATTCAATACTGCAGGCACAATTTAATGCAAACGCAATTTATGACTTAATGCTCCAGGGACCATACTGTGAGATTGTTACATTATTCTTTTCTAATCCTATTTGTGTTTTAATTTGCAAAGCCTGTAATGAAGTACATGCCCTGAATAGATTCAAGATCTTTCACTTTGTCTGTGACTCTGTTTAATATAATGTGTTTTACAGTTCTCATTCCATACCCCGGTGGTCAGGCCGGGATTAGATCTTCAATTCAACAAGTGGAGTCACTCAAATTGCACTATTATAAGAAATGTTTCATTGCCTATTTCACAACACAGTCCTTAAGTCACTTGTCACTTGAGTTCAGATTCTAAATGTATTGCTTTGTGGATTAAAATGGAATAAATACAACATTGTTACAAGTATATTCATAAATGACTAGTAATCTTGTTCCTGCAATGATCAAGTTTTTACATATTATATGAACAGACATAAAGATAAAGCGATATTAAATAAGATCAATAGATAGATTAGATATAGACAGTTATATCATATATGCTATTATATAATAGATAATTAAAAAGATAAATATGAGATATTACAAAGAAAGATACGGATATTAGATACTAGGTATGTAGATAGATATCAGATAGATCAATAGATAGTTAAAAATAGTTAGATATAGTATGCTATGACATAATAGATAAATAGATATCAAATATTAGATAAAAAGATAGATATTAGTAAGACAGACGAAAGAAAGAAAGAAAGAAAGAAAGAAAGAAAGAAAGAACGAAAGACATATATAAGTTGTCAGAAAGATAGATAGATAGATAGATAGATAGATAGATAGATAGATAGTAGTAATATATACAATTAGAGAGATAGATATTACATATAGGTGCAAATTATATTATATGGATATTAGAAATGATGTCTAAGTAGGTAGATAGATATCAGACATATCGATAGATAGACAGATATAGATAAATAAGCTATGATATGGATGATGGATAGATAGATAGATAGATAGATAGATAGATAGATAGATATTAGTAAGTGTGAAGGATCTCGCCTTGCCAAGCCGCTTGGCACACCTCCGATTAAATTCTTTTCCTCTCACTCACAGACTTTCAGCGGAGCGGGTCATAGGATAATACGAACCGAGCTTTTTAAATTTTATATATTTATTAACCCAAGTGGGTTGGTACTAAGCATTAACATATACAGAAATATATATCAATTACCAAGCAAAATATGGATAAAAGTAAAATACAGCACATCAAATGAAAAGGGAAATAACAGATAGAAAAAATACTGGCACTGGTTTGTAGTCAGTTTCTCTGAGCGCATGTGGTAGACCTCAGGGTCCTTTCTTCAGCAAGTTACAAAAGCATGTCTCTCCTACATGCTAGCCAGACTCAGAAGACAAAGAGCCTCGCCTCTCCTTTGAGTATATACCGAGTGTCCAGCCACACCTTCCCCAGGCCCCCTTCTCCCCACACCCTGCAGGACCTAAGAAAAGGGTGATGTTTGCCTAGCTAGAGAAAGATGTGTGTCTGGGGTTGAGCTGGGGGGGGGGGTCACTCGCCCTCCCTCCCCCATGGCATCTGCTGTACAGGGGTAATAAAAACTGGCTGACTAGAGAGACCATCTCCCATGGTATGCACACAACACCACTGTAAACACAACTTCAACACGGCATTCCTGAAAGTAGGTACGACTACTATGAATCAGGAATGATACATTTCAAAGACAGATATGTAACTGAGGGTCTGTTCATCACAGTAAGATAGATAGATAAAAATAGATAGATAGATAGATAGAACAAAGTTCAAAGCAGCACAGTAACAAAACTGGATGGGTGCAAGTCCAACAGAAGACGGCTCCTTCTTCTCAATGTCTAAGCAGAACAGAATGGCAGCACTCCAAAGTTTAAAAAAAATAGTGGATTTATTTCAGAGCAACGTTTCAGTTCACTAGAACCTTTCTCAAGCTTCTGAGAAACTTTGAAACTTTGGACTGCTGCCATTCTGTTCTGCTTAGATAGATAGATAGATAGATAGATAGATAGATAGACAGGAAAAATCCATGATATTTCCTAGTCATTATCAAATTTAAATAAGGGATGTCTCTCCTTTTGCCTTATTGTTTGTTCATTTTTGAGTTTTCGTCATTGTATTTGTTCGTGGAAACCCTGTGGACCAATTATTATCATAATTATTATAACGTCAGAAAATAATTTTATGGTTACCAATTGGTCAGTTTTTTAGTTCCCAATGGATACTTCCAATTGCTTGCCCTACAGGGCAAACATTCAGTTCACTGCTTTAGTCCAGTATTTAAGCTCCTTGACCAAGACAGGGTAAAGCTTCATGCACATGACCGAATGTGCAGCCTGAATATCTTCCAATGTTCTGTTCTGTTGTGATATCTCCTACGGATCGAAATAGGACCTGCTCTAAAATTATCGGGATAGAACACCTGAAGAAACTCTGTTGTGTGCATGAAACATAACTTATTAGCTTTTCTGCTGGAACCCAGAAGTCCTTCCCCCCAACTACACCCCTGCAACTATTTACTGGATATGGAATTTTACGGCATCCATGGATATTCTCTTTAAGCATATCTATAGCTGAAACTTTTAGTTCCTTAGTGCTCTTAGATGATCATATAACCTAGCTAAGTGAAGAATTTCTATCCAAGTTCAGCCATTTTTGCTACAACGCTCTCTATCTTCTATTGTCCTAATAGGACTTTGAAGTCATTGTCTTCTATGATATAGAAGAGCTGCAGTCTGGTCATGGTCACTATCTCTACGAGTTTGCTGACTTACACTATAGTCACTAGTCCCATCAGCCCTTGTCTCTAATGTAGCTCATAAGCTAATTTTTCTCCAGAACACAGTAGGACCATTTTCATAAAAAGAAAATTTACCCATCAGTAAGTTTCTTGGGCGAAGCCCATAGAATCTGGAGGAAACTAATACAAACATGGGGAAAACAAAGACATTTCTTGTTCTTGGTTGGATTCAAAACCAAGACCTCAGTGCTCCAAGCCAACAGTGCTAACCACTAAGCCACTGTGCTGCACGGTTCATTAGTCGTGATCAATATAACACCCAACACTAGTCATTGGTTAATCAGTGTGTAATTATAGGGAATTTAGTTAGATTTAGCTGCAGATCATCTGGTTGTGTTGGAATTGGCAACAACATCAACTCGACTAAGTTTGGTAAATCATGGTGACCCACTTGTGGGGGTAAGCAAAGTCATTTACATTTTTAATACACTACTAAACTTTCTTTTACTGTCTTGTCCTTTCAGTAAGTTAATTACCAAAACTGTTTGAGCCTTCCTGGGATTAAACCTTTTCGGTTGATTTGAGGTGAATTGCATTTTAATTTTGGCCACTAAATTACTGTGACTGCGCTATTAAATGTGCTCTTAAAAACGTTCCTGCGCATTTCTCAATTACCCACCTACCACATTTGCCTTCCGGTGATTAGGTTTTTTAAGAGCCTGTTTTCTAATGAATTACAATGTCTTCAATGGTCTTATGAGTAACAAATCTAGCTCGAGAAGTGACTTTGGCCTAAAGCATGTTTTAGGAGTTTAAAGGTGCCTTCATCATGGTTAGTTTATTAAATGTCTGTGTTTGCAGGTGGAGAATTAAGGAGTGAGCTTAAAAAGGTAAAAACAATTCTTTAACATTAAATAATACCAGAAGGGCAACATCTACACAAGGTTGACATGTTCCTTCTCAACTTGTGTAGCTTTCTTTCCATGCTTCAAAAATATATTGGTTAGTTGGATACAGGACTGACATTAGCATTGAAGAGGACTCCTCTCCAGCCTAGGACCTGAGTTACTGACAATATATAGCAGTGCTATTAAATTTTATTATTTATACATTGAACTGGTATTCCACAGTGCATCCCTGCTGGTAACCGCAACTCTTCAGGGACCCACCAGTTGTGTTAGGCTGCCTGAACAGCAAGGCAACCTAACTCTTCTCTCTTGGTTCCAGAAGTGATCCCTTCTCTGCAGTCATGGCTCCCAATGGCCAGCTGTGTCAGATATCTATGGAGATCTGCGGATCAGCATTCATTTCTCATCAGTGTGTTAAGATATTTTGCTACATTGTATTGTGCTAACTTGATCCTAATCCTTACCTTCTCTTTGTTCCTGGATTCTTCTTGTCTTGCCCTTCAAACCTACTGTTCTACACCTGGTTCTGACCCCTGGCTCATATCCTGAAGTCCTTCTCTTATCCTTCAGCTTGTTGCATTGTCTCTCCTGTTGTGAGAACTTTTCAGACTAGGCTTTTCCTTCATTCAACATACCTAACAGTGACCATTCTGGGGAATGCAACTATGGAAAGTTAATACTTTTTTGTGCTGAAGGATGGGGAAATTTCTTCAACCAAAACTGATTTCAGCTTAAAGTACCCACATCTCCTCTTATTTAGCTTTGTTATTTATTTCTCTTACTTATATAGCGCCATCATATTCCACAGCGCTTTACAGATATTGTCAATCACTGTCCCATATAGGGCTCACAATCTACATTCCCTATCAGTATGTCTTTGGAGTGTGGGAGGAAACCCCTAGTACCCGGAGGAAACCCACGCAAACACAGGGAGAACATATAAACTCCTTGCAGATGTTGTCCTTGGTCAGATTCGAACCTAGTACTCCAGTGCTAACCACTGAGCCACCGTGCTGCCCTTGTATTACTTGAGCACTTTAGGGTGGCACTGCTACTGTATAGTATGCTAATTTTGCAGGGTATGATGGTGGCAGTGTTTTGCATTGCTATTTTGTTTGGGCACCAAACTACTGCGTACATAATTAGGTACTATATGATAGGGTTATTTGTATACCATATAAATGTACACTATATTGAGGAGAAGCCAACAGAAGCTATGACACTGGAGCCACAGTTTGAGCTGGTACTTCTTCATTTGGATATATGGCATATAGTGTATTGTGGCATATACACTGGCAGCTCTACATTCTAGTCCAGTCCAGATGTATTTGACATTTAGGAACTAAATTAAAAGAGTTATCTACCTTTTTAATAGTTATGCCTGTCCTTAGGATAGGCCATCTATACTAGATCTGCAGTGAGCTTGGTATGATGCAACACGGTACTGTACTGTGGTCTCATAGACTTCAATGATTCATCAGACAGCAAGTGAACAATGCAGCTCTCGACAACTAAATATTAACATGTTCCATCCTGGAACAGCTAGTCTTTGGGGGTTCTAGCTGTTGGCTTTAGATAGGTGATCAATATTAGAAAGGTAGACGTAAGTGCTCACTTACTGACATAACAACAGAACCCAATGGACATCATTTGATCCCAAAAGAAGCCATTTTAATTTGGCAGTAAATCCCGCAACACATCATGGTTTCTATTATAAACAGAAACTATAGTGCAAGTTTAAACAGAGCCTTAGGCTGCTATTATTGCTTAGCTTTTGATAACTTTGCTTTTAAGTATGCTATGTATTGATTCCGCTTCCTTTTTAATATTACAAAACTGAAAATTATTCATCACAACTAGGCAATAATAGGGGATATTTGAAAAGGGGTGGATACTTTATCACAGGACTGTAAACAGAAAATTATCATTTTTCCCTCTCAACGAAGGTCACTGTAAATGGTGTTAATGGTTAAGAAGATTCATAGAGCCGTTTTGGAAATACATTCGGAAGTGTTTTATAGCAAAGAAATAAACTATGTTTTTGGGTGCATTATGTATGCGTCTCAAACTGCAGCCTGTTCATTACTTATTCTGACAGTAAATAGGGGCAGCTGTATATGCAAAGTACTTGCTCAAAACAGGTGCAGCTATAAAAGTTACAGATGGCATCAGTGAAGATGACTAACCTTTAGCTGTGATGACAGCATATCTCTTGTTTTTTATGCAGGAGACGTACAGGAGAGGTGACAGTACAACAACACAGGCAATGTCAAAAATCTGCAAATCTCATACTTCGCTTAACCCAGGTTTCAAAAGACCTTTTTACATCAACCATGAAGCCGACTACATTTTTCAGGAGCCAGTTCCTTTGAATCTATCTATCTATCTATCTATCTATCTATCTATCTATCTATCTATCTGTCTCTCTGTCTGTTAGTCTATCTATCTACAGTATCTATCCATCCACCCAGCCGTTTTTTTTCGTCAGACACAAAGTCCTGCATGTCCGACTTTGTTTCTGACGAAAAAACTGGATTCGTGGCGCAGAGGGTGCAATCGGACACCCACGCATTGCTTTAAAAACACATTCAAATGAATTGGTTTTTAAGCAATGTATCGCTAACCTGTCGCTATCCGGTGCCTATCCAGTTTCCCGAGATTTTCACTTGGCAGCAGACGGACTCAAGCGCGAATGTGAACCCACCGTCAGACAGGACTCCTAGGGGAGACAGTGAGAGTCCTGCTTACCCTGTCTACACACAATGATTGACAACCTTCTCTGTTCACATGCTACAGGAAAATCTGTCATTCAGTCTGTGAGGTTGGGTAAGCAGGAGTCTCACTGTTTCTCCTAACAGTCCTGCCAGGATTTTCATTTACCTTTTCCCACTGCAGCCATTTTTCATTTTTGCTTTTTTATTTTTTACATCCATCCAAATGCTGTGACTATTACTATTATTATATTTCTTCTCACAAAGCCATATTAGGACTTTTTTTTGTGAAACAAATTGTACTGTCTAGTGGAACCATTTAATATTCTATGTACTGGGAAGCTGGAAACAAATTCAGAATAGGGTGGGATTGAAAAAAAAAACACAGTTGTGTCATTTCTGTGTAAGGAGCATTTTTGTTCCAGGGGAAAATTATGGTTTTCATTGATACCATTCTGAGCAATGGATGATGTTTTGGGTGATGGCAAAACAATGATTTGGGAATTTAGATTTTTTTTTCTTACCACAAATTCAACATAGGGGATAAATATTTTAAATATATATGTGAATTTTAAGAGCTTATAGGTTTTTACTTTGTTATAAAACATTTTCATTTTTTTTCTCTATTTCTTTAGCTTTTCTTAGGGGCCTTAAGGAAACTATTGTCAGATAGCTTATAACTTAGACTGAAATACTAGCGTATTACATTCTATTGTAAAATCTCTAGGTTTGTATTAATGTCTGCCTGAGGTAGGGTTTTATACAAACCTAGCATTGGCAGGCCTGAGAGCCTTTTCAGCACCGATCTCTCCCAACTGTCAGAAGGGCATTCCTGACAGTCTAGCATCATCGCTGGGCTGTGAGGAACGCCCCCCCCTCCCCGACAGTACTCATCCATAGACTTGTACTGGGGGCGCATTCCTCATAGCTCAGCGTCATCGTAGGGTGGTAAGGAACGCCCCCTCTGACAGTACAATGCTATGTTAGAGTACTGTCAGGGAGGGACGTTCCTCATAGCCCAGCGATGACGCTAGGCTGTAAGGCCCGCCCTTCTGACAGTGGGGAGAGATCGGTGCCGAAAATAATAGCACTGATATCTCCAGATCCGGGGCACATAACGGGAAAGCTAACAGTCCACTGAATTCAGCGCACTGTCGGCTTTCTAGCTGTATATAAAACCGCACTTTCATGAGGACATGAAAGGTCCTCTTTAAGAAGGCTCCTGGCTATCATGGCATCTGAACAGTTCCTTCAATCTTGCAGCAGGGGATCCTTTCAGTTGCCAATAATGGTACCAAAACTGAAAGTACCCATTCAGATTTGACCATGGCATCTGAGAGGTTAATTGCCCCAGAGTTGTGTCCCATAATGGGCACTGTTGGCAGGAAATGATATGAAATTAGAAGTGATGAGTTGAGTACTTTCTAATTAATTTAAATAGTAAAAGACATTGGGTTGGACGGGGTGGTTAACATAGGATGGTAATATTCAGACCAATAAAATCACATAAACGACTTGTTCACACTAGCAAGCACATTTCTAAAGTTCAACATTCGGTCATCTCATTCCAAATTACACTGCAGCCCAAGAAATTTCTAGGGATCATTTAACCTCCCTGCAGGAGAAGTCACTGCATTGATAATAGACCATACACTATATGATGCTTTCAAATCACGGCAAAATACTTCCCATTTCGGCTTAGAACTTGCAATTCCTGATATGTCTGATTTGAAATTCTAAACAAAATAAGTAATGATGTAAATACCTCAAGTACAGGTTAAAAATAAAAATAAAAAAAAACATCAGGAGGCCATTTTCCCTGGTTCATGACCAGACATCTTTTTGGATTTTTTGGTATATACGATTTTAAAGGCTATAGCATGTTTTTTCATTCAGCTAATTCAAACTAATTTTGCTTGATTTTTAGTGATGCAAAAGGTTTCATTTTTATTTTTGCAGTTTTTTTCTTGCAAAAATGTAAAAAAAAGGGGGGCGGAAAATGTGTTTTTTTAACATTTTTTTTTTCTAATAGCATAAAATGCTACTAAATTTAAAAGAAAAATGGCTTTCCCTCTCCATTATGGAAATTGTTATGTAGCTGACACATGGTTTTATATTGCCAAGAGTGAGGCTAGAACCTGTGGTGTGGTCATCTTTTTTTGTTTTATGATATTTTTTCTCTTAATTTTTTTTTTGTTTTATTTTATTTTTTTTACACATTTTGCCCCTCATAATAGTGCTTTGGGGAGCATTTTAGTACAATTTGTATGTTTTTTTAGCCATTGTTACATAGCCTCTTAGTATACACTGCAGAGCTGACCTGGGTCCTAGAGGACCCAGCAGCTCATGCAGTTCCCTGGCATCTGATGATCACATGATGACCGAGAGGAAGCAGCAAGATGGTGACTTTTAAAGCTGTAGACACAGTGCTTATTGAGCTTTGTGTATACAGCGATCAGGAAGACATAAACAGTAATAAACCATCCCTGCCTTCTCTTTGGGGGGTCTGGGTGTCACTGTCAGGTAGCTCCCTGCTCCCACAGTCTCACGCAGCTGTTCATCAATGCTTTCTTGCTGTATGAAACACCAACCACCTGGAAGTAGTCAAGATATTAAAGAGGACCTGTTACTATTATGTCAATAGCCTGTTTTAGTACTGTAAATACTAGTATTCCCCATTAGCATATTTTCTCATAATTCTGTGTTGTTCCTTTCCTCTGTTATTCCTACTAGAAATAAATTGACAACTGGGCGTTACTATTCCCCTTGTGATAAAGGTATGTCCTCACACAGTCTGAAATGGTGGGCACTGATTGGACAATATCAGACTGAGCAGAAACACACCCCCAGCTGGTAAATCCCATTTGCCAATATAATTATATTCATTTTTCATATTCATTTCTAGGAGCATAGAAATAGCACAATGTATCTTTATAAGATGTTCCCGAATTGATATTTACAAGTATTTATTAAAAGAGCCATGTCAGGACAACTGAGGGATCCTCTTTAGGCTGCAGGCCCCCCACAGCATAAACGCCACAATTTTGCCACGATAGGAACACTGTGGCAAAAACCGCAGAGTTTTACATTAACTTTTGGCTAATCCCAGCCACACATTGCAGAAAATAATCCGCAGTGAAAATGCTGCTGTTTTTGCAAATTGCAGCATGTCAATTATACCTACAGAAGTGCCGGCGGTTTCTGAATAAGTATAATGGAAGCAGAAAGTCCACAGAGAAAAATTCTGTGGACCTTCTGTGAAAAGCGCTGTGGGAAAAACTGCAATACGTTTTTGCCATGGTTTTTCCCACAGCAATTTTTGGCTGCAGCTTGCTACATGGGGCTTTAGCCTTAAAGGCAATGAATAATCAGAAAACAGCATATTATGTAAATTAAGCTCATAATATAAACATATTTTGTTATGTGCAGAACACTTGTCAGCTTTGCTGTATAGACAAATACAGATTAGCAGAGTCATATCATTATCATTAGAATGGGAATATAAATTAATGCAAAAATTTCAAACTCTGCAATTTGGACTTAATATTCATGCCAGTTTCATGTCACACTATGTATGAACTGTGAGGGTCACAAATCACCACCTGATATCAAACAGATAACAGCAAGAATTACTGATCCCTCTGTCATGCTCCACAAGTTTTCAGATTGTTTATTTCTTGACCTGTTGTAAATAACTTCTCTACTTTTATTGCATTTTGATTTTCTTTAAAGATTCTAAGATCCTTTGAAGATCCAGGTCCTATGTGTATAAAGAGTGTGTGAATTTTCAGTTTCTTGTACAGTATGTCTGAAGAAGAGAGCTAGACTCTCGAAAGCTTACTATCAAATATACTCAGTTAGCCTCTAAAAGGTATCACCTGATTTTTTTCACTCTTCCATTAGAATGTTGAGTAAGTTAATGATAGCTCATATAGCATTACAGGCATACGATCAAGGTACCCTATTCTGAATCATATCTATAATGTCTGTATGTGACTGTCAAACATAAGATGAATGCATACAACTGTTCTGTCCTACAGAAACTGATCCGTTTTTATATCCGTAGAACTAATCAGTTAAACTGATGATCAAAACATAATGTGAACAGCCCCTAATAAATTAGCATTGGGCCATTACAGCAAAACTTGAAATTATAACCCTAAATCCTCCACTAAAGATTTCTAAAAGTAAAAGTGAAATGTAAGCTTTCCAGTAGAACATCATGTGAAGTGATCCACAGTATTCTCTTTGACTTATGCTTTAATTCTGTTTTTATATAAAAACAAGGGGTCCAGTAAACATATCCAGACAATAGATATTTGGAAATGTATTATATTTATAGATTTTGTGTATGTTATATATATATATATATATATATATATATATATACACACATTGATTTTATATATTTTGAAATAATTTTGTATCCAAGATATCTAACCACAGGCAAAGGCTTAAGATTGCTTTATAGAGCCCCCCATCTAAATGAGGTGATATCTACAGCTTTAAAGAATGATAATTGTTTAATCATAAATATTTTAATGTATTCAGGAGCTCGTAGCATTCAATGACCGTGGTAAATGACAGTAATTACCGCAGTTTTATTACAGTAGTAATTCAGCAGCTTCTCTTAGGTTTTTCTTCTCTTATTATACACACTTTGCTACTTTCAAGGACATTTATGGCTCTAATATTTTAAAATGGCTTGTTTATTTGTGTAGGAACGGTTCCAGAGAACGTCAACAAAATGGAAAAGGGCGGGAATAAATGGGCTGCTTTCCTATTAAATGAAGGATATTACCCTCTTAACTAAAGCAAACAGAAAATATTCATTACATGTCACCTCTTCACTAGTAACATTCTCAAAATGCTGGGAGGGATGGAGCATTTATTGGAAAACACTTGTTACATGCCGGCTTTTCCTATATGCCTATGCGTCGTAGCGAATATCATAAATTTACCTAATGCCTAATGTCAATATTAGGCAGATAATGTCAGCATTAGCCACTTCACTTAGTTTGTAGTGACATACGATGCTTATTTCTATTGCGCATATTACAAATTTATGGGTTCTGGAAGTATTTAAAGGGAGATTTAGTAACACTAGAAAATGCATAGCTGTGTAGTGATCTATTATATACAGGCATATATACATTTTTTTAATGTACCATTCTTTAGGAGACTATGATCAGAGGTAACATCTTATTGGTTATTATAAATAAAAAATATGGGGATTTCATTTTTTTTGTCAGTTGATGACAAATTCACTAGCTGAATAGCATTGACATAAAGAACGCCCAGCTGCTACCTCCCTCTACATTCTGCTCTATTTTCACAGGATATGCCATAAATGGCTCATACATGTAGGTCCCATCTCTTGGACCTGCACCTATGGCCAGAAGGGAGGTCACCCAACCTCTATCTTGGCTGGTGTTGCAGCTCTATGTGCAGCCATCATCATTAACTTCTATGGGGATTCCGAATACAGCCAAGAATACCCCTATAAAGAGGCCATCCCAACTAGACAAGACCAAAGGCTAAGTTCACACCTGCGCCTGATCTCTGCTGAGGGATTCTGTTCCCATTCCGCTTTTAAAATGTGGAGAGGAAAAGCAGAACTTTTCTCTCTGCATTTTTCCGCATTTTTCGGGCGAAAATGGGGCATAAACCCCATTATAGTCTATGGGGTCTGCGGGTTTCTGTGGGTAACTGCTTTTTTAAGTGAATTAGGTTTTCATTCGTGGGGTCCCCAAGCGGACCCCATGAACAGAAACCCAAACGCAGGTGTGAACCTAGTGTAAAAGGGGACCCAGCTCAAGCTCTCCCTCTATTATTTGGAGTGAAGAACCATTGCACAGAACAACTTACATTTTGGTAGAATCAATATATTCAGCCGCTCCTCTGTTCTAATCAGATACCATATTGATTTTCAGATTTCTAATTTTCTTTGCCCTGCTATCAATATACCTCAGCTAGAGACTGGTGCTTGGGAACAATTGAATTATCCTTCTCTCTATGTTCTTCTAAAAATATCTAAGAGACCGTAGTTATACAGTCAGGAAGCCTGAACTATCACCTTCATTATAAATGTGTGACAGGAGCCTGTCTAATCATCAGCAGTAACTATGATAGGAGTCTGCGTAGAACATCTCATGAAGTTATCACAAGTTTTAAAACAGAAAGCAGGTCAGAATAAGACACATAGCCCAATGGAAGAGAAAGGTCCCATGAATTTTCAGATAGAAAGGAATAACTAGATAAGGTACTACTAACTGAATTCTATATATTGGGGGGATATGTCCACTGAAAGCAATTTTTATTTTAATCACATTCTTTCCCATTTATTGCCTGCCTGTATCTATAGAAGAAGAAAGTTAATGAATAGTTTGGGGAGATAGAATGCATTGTGATACTTACCTTATTTACATTATATTAATGGTATGTATATTGCTTTACTTATACGATTACGCTATAAAGTGCTTAAGCATTTGATTTATAAACATAGAAATATAAAGTAATGTGTTATAATCACACAAGACGCCAATTAATTGCTATAAAGTAAATGATTATCAATTCAGCTAAATACGGGGCTCTGCTGAGTCAGGTCGATGCTCTGCACTGTACATCTGAGGCTTATTCTAGGTTGTCTCTTGTCAAGAAATAGCCTTGAACATACGGTAAATTTTGCTTTTGCAATTGAAATTTTGAATGTTCCTGACTATGAGAAAAAATATATAATTTGCCACAAGAGGCCATGCAGTGCTTATTATGTAAAATATACAGTAAAATGAAAAAGTTTGGGCCCCCCATTAAACCTAAACAATTTTTGGTCCTAAAAATTGGGGGGTTGCCCCACCCCCTTCCCAATTGGATATAGTCTAATAACTGATTGGACACAGTAATATTTCAGGATTGAAATGAGGTTTATTGTACTAACAGAAGATGTGCAATATGCATTAAACCAAAATTTGACCGGTGCAAAAGTATGGGCACCTCAACAGAAAAGTGACATTAATATCTAGTAGATCCTCCAATTGCAAAAATAACAGCCTCAACTCGCTTCCTGTAGCCGTTAATCAGTGCCTGGATCCTGGATGGAGGTCTTTTTGTACCATTCCTCTTTACAAAACAATCCAGTCAGTTAAGTTTGATGGTCGCCGAGCATGGACAGCCCGCCAAATTATCCCACAGATGTTCAATGATATTCAGGTCTGGGGACTGGGATGGCCATTCCAGAACATTGTAATTGTTCCTCTGCATGAATGCCTGAGTAGATTTGGAGCTGTGTTTTGGATCATTGTCTTGCTGAAATATCCATCCCCGGCGTAACTTCAAATTCATCACTGATTCTTGTACATTATCTCAAGAATCTGCTGATACTGAGTTGAATCCATGCGACCCTCAACTTTATCAAGATTCCCGGTGCCGGCATTGGCCACACAGCCCCAAAGCATGATGGAACCTCCACCAAATTTTACAGTGGGTAGCAAGTGTTTTTCTTGGAATGCTGTGTTTTTTTGACGCCATGCATAACGCCTTTTTGTATGACCAAACAACTCAATCTTTGTTTCATCAGTCCACAGGACCTTCTTCCAAAATGAAGCTGGCTGGTCCAAATGTGCTTTTGCATACCTCGGCGAATTGTGATATAGCAGCCAATGGGACAGCTCTGGAGGGGCGGGTTGCCCTTGCTGTTCTCCCATTCTTCTTCTCTGCCTCTGATATTTTTCTTGGCCTGCCACTTCTGGCTTACAGGACTGTCCCTGTGGCTTCCATTTCATTACTATGTTCCTAACATGAAACTGACAAATTATATCTCTG
This sequence comes from Leptodactylus fallax, assembly GCA_947044405.1. Classification (NCBI taxonomy): domain Eukaryota; kingdom Metazoa; phylum Chordata; class Amphibia; order Anura; family Leptodactylidae; genus Leptodactylus; species Leptodactylus fallax. The sequence continues at coordinate 684,297 of CAMRHE010000581.1, forward strand.
GACAACTTGCCCCCCCCCCGGACCAACTTGTTGAACAAGTTTTCAGGTATTAGAGAGTTGTTTTGAGCAGCCCATGAGGCCCTCATTAGAGGAGATCAAATAAACTTATTATGGCCTCTGTACAACCTCATTGGATACCCTAGTTCAAAGCCGTGAGGTTACAAAACCAATTTTCTGCTAACAGTAAACAGTAGTTAGGAGTACCCAAATCAGTAAAATGATAAGGGTACGCAAATTTTTGCACCGGCAAATTTGGTTTAATGCATACTGCACATTTTCTGTTAGTACAATAAACCTCATTTCAATCCTGAAATATTACTGTGTCCATAAGTTATTAGATATATCAAATTGACATGGCTGTGGCAAACACCCAAATATTTAGAACTAAAAATGATTAAGATGAGCAGGGGTGCCCAAACTTTCTAGGCTGTGGGGGGGTGCGGGGTGTGGAGGGGAGGAGGGAAAAAAAGGGATTAGACAAAGCTTATGGAACCAGAAGCTTAACTCTCTTTGAAGATGTATGCTTAGTGAATACCTTAGCCCCCCCCCGGAGGAGGGACAGGGAGATCGGGGAAGCTAGCTCCCATTCACTTAGAAATTGTCCCTAGTGTGTATAAGTGTGTGTCTGAGATAGGGATATTTTTTATCTTTATTTTAACATTCTTATTTTTCGAAAAATACAGCTTCAAAATATTCATACATAATACATACATAATATTATTGTTTCAACCCATCCCATCCCTCCCCCCAACTAAGTGATTAGCAGGGAGACAGCAAAAAAAAAAAAAAACCATAAGAAAATATTTTTACAACATGTAATTTTTTTTTTTTTTTTTTACAAAACTGAGAGAGCTGCTGAAGAAGCTTCCAACCATCTACTAAGGGGTTTTAATTTCCCTTGCCCAAAAAATAAGGAAATAATAGCTTTTTCTTGTCGGCAATTCCTCTGTCATTGCCAATAAAACCTAACACACACAACCAAGGGTTAAACTTCATATTCTAAAATCATTACTAATGACATCAACTACACATCTCCAATATAGAGATAATTTTGGACACATCCAAAACATGTTCTATCATTCTGCTCTTTCTTCCTCAAATCTGAGACATTTACCCATACCTGTATATCCTATTTTATTTCGAAACACAGGTGTTCTATACAATCTATGTACTACATAATATGGTGCAATCGTATGTGATCATACACACAATCTCAACCCAATCCCTTTCACCTATAACTTGACCAATATCTTTCTGCCAATTCAACAGATATCTAAATGTTATTTTATCCAACTATCTTGTGATAAATAGTAGGCAACAAGCTCTTATACAGATAGGGATATTAGATTGTGAGCCCTATAAGGGACAGTGATGGATGTTTATAGTTCCAATCTTTGTCCAGCATGGCGAAATATGTCAGAACAATATAAGCAATGGAAAAAAAAATAATGATAGTCATTCCATACCCATATATATCAGTTGTTAGGTAATGCAGAATAATACCTTAAGCAAAAATTTCATGTTTTTTGTTGCTTGAATGGGGGGGGGAGAAAATTTGTGGAGCATGGAAATTCACTGTATCATGCACCAGATAGATCTTCAACATTTGTGTGAATTAGCCACTTGCTGATAGTTGGACAAACATAAACTTATAGCAGTTCAGCAAATGTCCAATTTCCCCAAATAAACATTATTGTTTGTAGACTGTAAAGTTCTTCAATTTTCCAATTAATTTTATAGATCTCGGCTGGGTCTAATTGTTTACTTCCAGTGGATAAAAATCATTCCATGGTCATGTGATATACAGTCCAAAGTCATGTGATATACAGTCTAAGGTCATGTGATATACAGTCCAAGGTCATGTGATATACAGTCCAAGGTCATGTGATGGACACACATCAAGCAGAGATCTAGAAAACCATGAGGAATTGATACAGAAAGTATATTGGAAAATTGTATACATTTCATTATAGAAACAATAGCATTTATGTGCTGAAACTGGACACCCCTTTAAGTCTGCGAGGAGGCCTGTAACACGTTCTTGCAAATTCTGCACAGAGATCATGCAGTTGCAGGATAGGGTTGCTGGCAACCAGAATTCCCATAGAGAAGGCCGAGATGGTTTATTACCATCTCCAGGTTTTATTATCCTTGTAAGGCTAGGTTCACATCTGGGTATCTCCATCGAGAGCCGACCACCATAACAGTGGTTACCAGTGATTTCTGTCGGGCATCCAAAATTTTTATACTGAAACCGGCAGAGAGAAAAGTCCTCCGTGCAGTCCTCTCCGCTGATTTCTGGCAGTTTCAGTTCCAATGGAGATGTGAACTTAGCCTAACTCGGGTTGTAACTGTCAGCCACAGGGAAAATCAGCAATAAAATAAAAATAATAACGAAATCTTGAAATGATCCCCAAAGGTCAAAAACTAGAAAAAAAAAATGAAATAAAGACATTTTCCTCCCTTTTTCTTTTATTTTCCTGGATATTGAAAAAAAGAAAAAAAAAAGGTGCAGGAATGATTTGAATAACCTGAATGAAATTTTTTTTTATAGTTTTCAAAACCGCATAAAAAAATTTGAACATATGGCATAAATCAGGGAAAAATGGTCCAGTCTTGAATTGGTTAAAAAGATTCTTTTAACCCCATGAGTTGTTTTTTTTATTTGGGGTGTTGCTATGTATAATGGAAAGGTAGTCACTTAGACTAGTCAAATGGTTGTTAGGCAACCTAAACTCATGTATGTTGCATAATACGGTAAAAAAACAGCACAAGTAGCCAAGAGAGAATCGTCATGTTTAATGACGCAGTCCAATCGTCGGGTATCATTTTATTGAGCATGAGGAGCTGAGAAGATATAGTGTTCTGTGGTAGAAGACACAGTATATCTGTATTTGTTTAAATCTCTGGTCATTCTGGGTTTAGGAGTCCAGTCGGCTCTCTTATAGCTTTCAGTCACTATGAAGGACCGCCCAATGGACTCCTAAGCCCAGAAAGATCAAATATTTCATTGAAAAAATGACAAGTAATACTGAATCTTTTCTAAAAACACTATATTGCAATCTGCTCAGCTCCTCCTGCTCTATAACATGCTGTCTGCAGATTGCACTGCATTTTTAGAGTCCCTCTGTTCCATGTGTAGAATACAAATGACATGCCATAGTTGAGGGCCATATTACGGATGTTGAATTTGGGTTTTCAGCTTGCCCCTCTAAATCTGACAGATGGCACATTTCGGGCAATGTTCTTGCGACGTTTTACCTTTAACTTTTCTGTATATTTTCTTCTTGATTAACATAGTCACTAAAAACGACCTTCATGTAAACTTAACAAACCATGTTCTGTATTATATGTTCTTGGTTCCTTACCATTAGTTTATATACATTACAGGAAAACATCTTTGACAGATTAAGCCCCAGGGCATAAGCAGCAAAATATGATATAAAACAAATTCCCTTTCATTATACATTCTTGTGGCACGTACCCAACAAGTAATCTAATTGTCCAAAGTTGAAGTTGCCCGCTGTCACAGCCTGACCTTTATACAATACTGTTCATTAATCCTGCCTTTGATATTCATCCAATGAATTAATATACATTACTGCAGCTGAGCTACAGGCTCAGAGGAATACTTCTACTGATTATAGAACGCCACAAGGATTAGTACAGCATACAGCATAGGGTCACCCAATTTAAAACCATTTTATGAAATATATTAACAAAAGAAGGCCTAAGAAAAATATCATAATCAATATGCGATAGCACAGATACAAAACACAATAAATACAAAAGTTATATCAGACAAGGAAATATATCATAGGGAATCTGATAAGTCAGACAGATATTAATGGACTCATAATGTAGAATTACAGCGATGATTCTCTTATTTCTTTATATTCACTTCATTCCTTGATTCCTTGTAAAGGGTACCTGAGTTTTCATGAAAAGTTCAAATATCTGCAGGGTCTTGCTGGGTAATCTGTTCTATGACGGTATAAGCCCTTCATACATGATGCCCTGTCAGTTTTCTGCTGCTTTTCAACTGTGGCAACATACAATAAGGGATAGTCTTCCCCCTCCCCTATCTATTATTGTTACTGCTCTTCCATTCTGCCAGGAGCAACTGTACAATAGCAAACAAATAGCTGAGTAAAGTCCATAAGTGACCATAATATAGGAGATCCAGGAACACTGGACTACAAATGCAGGGCATACACATAGGCAAGCAGCTAAAACACAGGAAAAAGAAATCTGCTTGCTGTCTGTGAATAATATGACATCTGTAATCACACAAGCAGCCAGAAGGAGATACGAGCACATAGAAGACTTTTTTCTTAGACTGTAAGCTGTGAGAGTTGCAGAATAATGTTCAGTCCTTTGCACAGATCAATTTGTAGATGTATGTGTGGAGGCTGTGAGTAGAATCCACCCCTCCCATCTGCACTCACTTTTGAAGACATAACAGAACCTTCCCCCTTCACTCACTAAGTCATCTTGCCTTTCTAATCTACCTATGGACAGACCTTCACTAGCAACAGAGAGTGATCTGCAAATTAACTAGAATGGAGACACCTAGTGGCAGGAACTTTAGAGAGGTTTTTCAGACATTTTAGTCCAGAATCACATGTTCTATGAAATGACACTGTTGTCTGAAAAGTGAGTAACTTGTAAAGGAAGTTTGTCACCAAAACAGTTTTTTGATCTATAGCCTGGTTTCACCTTAATAAAATGCCTTTTTTTCCTGCTTTAAGATAGTTGCCTCCATTGCTAATAGTTAAGGAAATATTAGCTTATTTCCTTAAATACTAATTAGTTCTTTAGAGCAATGGAGACACTAATTGGGATTGGGGAGCAGAAAAAAAAATGTTTTATTCTGTTGAATCCTGGACATCTGACTGTGCGTATACACCAAAAGTGACTGTTCTGGAAACACACTCCCTTTAACATAGCTTGATTAAAGGGAACCTGTCACATGAATAATGCTTTCACATCTGTAGGGAGAATATTATAGAGCAGGAGGAGCTCAGCAGATGAATTTATAAACCTGTGGGAAAAGATTCAGTATAGGTTGACTCTATTTAGCTACCTGACCCTATATTTCCATGGATCCATGCAAGATAACATGGAGCTAGTGTCAGGGGGCTCTGTTCTTTTCAGGGCCCCAATGCTTATCAATCTAATGTAATATATCAAAGTGATATACCACCAGTGTCTGGCATAAGATGACCCTTTAAAGGAGTTGACCACAGGTCGAAAAATCAGTTTATTTTTACTCAAAAGAGAAAATAATTTACTAATATAGTTTACTAATATATGCTTGGATCATCCTGAATCAGATCCCTTCTCCTGCTCCTGGAACCTCCACTTCAACATTCCTTTCAATACAGGTTTTGCCAGTGAATTGCTTTAGGGAGACTGACTATATGGCTCAGTTCAATAGCTAAGCCGGTCCAGACAATCAGCCTCTTCAAGTACATCTCCATTTGTCAGAATAATCATCAAAATGGAGGTTCAAGGGCAGGAAAGGGACTACGATATAGGATGAGGCCAGCAGATTTGATAAGTAAAGCGTATTACACATTTCTTAAATAATAATCAGATTTTTCTGCCTCTGGACAACCCCTTTAATACTAGAATTTATATTTTAGAAGGCCTACTTAATATATTTTTGCCTTTTAAGATAGTAATTCTTAGTGGCAGCAACATGTCGAGTCTTGCATGCCACCACATATTATACTTCCTCGTGAAGGGTAGTATAATGTCTATTTGTCGAGGCCAATTAGCCATTTCTAGTCACACACATCATATACACATTGTGGTTCTGCGTAATTCATGACCGGGGAAGTCAGTATCCTATAATATATTTCCATTGAAATAGGTTAGCTGCCATAAAAGAAGAAAGGTGTAATGTATTCCACACCTTAATATTTTATTTGTCATCGCCTTCCAAGAAATTCCTTTCAGTGGTTTCATTCTGTCCAGGTTTGTTTCCGCTAAGCATGTCCATAAAATACCACGCCTTGTATATGATAGACTGAGACATATTTCATGGGCAATAGCACACAGTCATGAATTTCTTCATGCTTAATTCCATTTAAAACACTCCCGTTCATCGCCTTACAACCGCACTATCTAAGTTCAACCAATTTATGGATAGTAAATCTGGTACAAGACAGACTAATGCTGGCGAGGGCCATAGGGCATTTATGTGAAACAACAGCTCTTACTATGTGTATTTTAACTGGTTTTATGCCTTCATAATAAGCCCTGTTTACACCAATTTCCTATGGAAACGTGGACTTTGTCATTGACGGTTAAAAGCCCGGGTATAAACAATTCGAACACACCCCTGAATTTGAGAGAATGTCAGGCGAATTTAGACTGATCATAAAAGAATTCTCAGGGACTGTATTTCAATATGACACTTTTATGGTTCTTTATTTTCTAGCCCATTGCAGCCTGTACGCCTCAGTATGATTTATACAACCTGGCAGTGCATAATCTTTTGTATAAGATATACAAGCCTCCGGAGGTTTAATTTCTTTCCTCACTGCCACTGACAGCATTTGTGCTTTCCCTTCTCCTTTATTTTCATTTTCTAATGAGATATTGGACTTTGCTCAGTGAGAGGTGATATTTCCACATTTGCAGCCTGACAGACTAAATCACCGGATCCCACTGGTGAGGATACAAACCCATTTAAACAGTGTCAAAATATTCATGGAGCACCATTGATTTGGGCAACGGTTATTAAGAAGCTATTTGGAAAGTTCACGTTTAATTTTTGGAGCTTTCTGCTGCAAAAATCACTCAGTTACATCACAGAGGAGGGAGCAAACACCATCACAGACACAGCTCTGCTTGTAATGTTCCATGTAACAACCACTGTATTAACGTCTCGTGCTGTGCTTCAAGATGTAAAGTGCACCGCATGTCCCCACGCTACGTCTCCGTAATAAAGAACGAAAAAAGGGCAATGCCAGTTGGGTATGACAGTGTAGATTAATGCACTGTATCACTACACTGATTTCTACCTTTGACATTGCTCTTAAATCTATCTGAAAAAAAGCACTGGAATGAAAATATGTGACATCATAAGTACAAAGAGTTGAATTGCTTTTAGCTCACTTTATATCTAAATCAAGCACGGTGTCTCAACGTTCTTGGCGACGGTTAATATTCTGCTTTTTCTACAGATATGAGAGAGAAAAACAATAAAATAATAAAAATCAGGCAGAACTCAAGTGGAGCCAGTAGCCTCTTCGTGATAAGAAATAATACAGAGTGCAGGGGACAAATGTGCAGCAAGACATCTGCTAATGCTCAGAGTTACTGTTCCATGAAATCTCTGCTGACCTTTTCCATTGGAGCAGTTCCTATCTACTGGGACAGAACACACCAGTGACTGCGGCAAGAAATACTGACTAGATGAGAACTTCTCAGCAGTAAGAGCCTTTCCCTCCCCTTACAGGGGTTACTATGAAATGGAGTATGATAGCAGCTTGTATATACACTATATATCATTTAGATACAGCAGAGTAGCTTAAAGCTTCTGGAACCCAGTGCAAGATATGTCATGCATCCTTTATAACACCGGCGTCTTGTTATGTCACAGAGTGTACCTCAGGTATGACTGCTATCCTGCCCCTCCTTGTCATACAAAGACATTCATATACAAGAATTAAAGGTGTTTTCTGATACATAAATGTTATGTAAAAATCAATTCTCATTATATTCTTAAACTTTGTCATTTACACCCTCTTCAATGTTCATGTGACCTCATAAAATGTAAGCTCTTGCGAGCAGGGCCCTCACTCCTATTGTTTGATATGTTTATTTCTTTGTCACATTGTAATGTCTCATATTGTCTGTTCATGTGTCCTCTAATTTGTAAAGTGCTACGGACTATGTTGGCGCTATATAAATAAAGTTATTATTATTATTATTATTACCAGCAGTGCCGTAGATCACTTGCTGTGCACATGACACATGATGATTTCTGGCTGAATGACTCCCCTAATGTACAGCACTGTGCAAAAGTTTTAGGTAGATGTGGAAAATTGCTGCATAGTAAGAATACTCTAAAAAATAGAAATGTTAATAGTTTATTTTTGTCAATTAACAAAATTATGTGAATGAGCAAAAGAGAAATCTAAATCACATCAATATTTGGTGTGACCACCCTTTGCCTTCAGAGCAGCATCAATTCTTCTAGATACACTTGCAAACAGTTTTAGAAAGAACTTGGCAGGGAGGTTATTCCAAACATCTTGGAGAACTAAGTACAAATCTTCTGTGGATGTAGGCTTGCTCAAATCCTTCTGTGTCAATTCATTTAATTGCGTAAATTAATAAAGATAAGCTATTAACATTTCTATTCTTGATAACTTTCTTACCTTGCAGCTTCCCCCCCCCCCACATGCCTAAAACTTTTGCACATGGGAACATTACTCACTGCACCTGCAATACTACTAGGAGGTAAACTGGATGGGACTAGAGAGACTGAAGCACACTGCTATCATCTATTTTCTATTGTTGACTTGCCCTATAGCCAGAAGTACTGAAGTAAAATTAGCAGCTTGTACAAGAAGAAAATCGAGTATACAAAAACAGACAGAAAGGTAGTCTATTTTATTTGTTTATAACACATTTACGAAGCATTTCCATGAAATGCTTGAAATGCCTGGAAAACCCCTTTAAGCTATAGACACATTGAGGAAAATTTATCATGCCTTCTATTCCAGTTTGCTGGCAAAAAAGAAATGAAAAAGTCAAAACTTTTTGGTTACGTTGGGGTTGTGAACAAAAAATTGCAATTTGTTTGTCTTTTATGCCACTATTTTCCTGAAAGGGGTCACAGTGAGAGGTGTGGTGTGGCCCATACGATTTATGATTATTTACACCACTTTACTGGCATAAATGGTGGCCGAAATCTACAGACAGATAGGAGCTAGCATTTTGAAACAGGCAAAAACCTCAGGTTAAACCTGCAGCAATAATTTAAAACCTGCAGAGCAAGACACTTGTACTACGTTTTTGTTTTTACACAGCATGTGCATGAAATCCAATTCACGGTAAATCCACACAGGTTTGACACCAGCAAATTTCCAACGTATTCCTGGTCTAAATCATGATATTTTTAAATACAGCTCCATGTGGCTTATAGCCATAGGTATATAGCATATATAGGTATACCTTTTTATATTTTTTCTGGTTTGGATAACCCCTGCTGTGGATTCCCTAGAAGACGGCTGATTGTGAGACTCTCTCTCTGCTGACCATGCAATAAGCTAATAACATTGCAGGAGCCACAGTATTATAGTGCTACACGGCTGGTCCATTGATTTCCAAAAGAGGCTAATGGTCCTCCAGAGTAGAGCTGAACTTGATGTGGCTGTCAACTCTGGCTAATAGAGGCAGGTCCCAACGGGCCTTAATAAGGTATATGGAAGATGGTCATCTTAAACAGGCAACTCTCTCCAAGGGATGTTAGTAGTCTCAATCTGAAAAGTCAATTTTTTGATTCCTTTAGCATTTTGCAAAATGTTTTTTATTTTTTTAATAAATATTAAATTCATAGTCACATTGTAGGAAAATTAGCAGTTTCATATGGCAAGATCTAAGTGCCCTATAAGAGAGGAAAAGAGGAAATTTCTTGTCAATCAATGATTAATTAGGGAAGAAGGAAGAAGATGGATTCAGCACTGGACTGCCCCACATACAGCCATTGTGTTGGTCTGAATTTCCTCACTCAGTCACTTAAGTAAATACATGAATTTCCGGTAATATAACAATTCTTGAGCATCTTTCTCTAGAACTAAATGTTGTATTGTCCCTTTGTTATTACTCCTATAAATTGATGAAAAAAACTAGTTATTAAAATTCCACTATTAGAGGGTCATATCCCTACAGTCTGAACAATACCAGATAGACTGTGTAGGGTCAAATCCCCACACCCACTTGTCAATTTATTCCTAACATTCTCTGAGAAATAACAGATGAACAGCGCAGCTCAGATGCCCCAGAATTGTTATATTTCAGGAAATACATTTATTTGCTAGTACAGAAAAGGTGACAGGTCCTCCTTAACCACTTAATGACTGACATGATTTGCCCCTTAAAGGGGTATTCCCATGAACATAATATTTACAATTTTAGACTATTAAAAGTCAAACATTTTTGCAACTATAAATAATTAAAACTTTAGCAGAGTTTTAAAGGTTTTCTATAACATCTTAGTAATGACAGTCTTGAGTCTTAATCAGTTGCCAATGGACATGACCATGAATGCAGGAACTTTCTATGGTCTGACACTTGTCAGAAACTCAGCCATGATTTCCTTACTGTGGATGGGTTATAAGGCAGGGACACTACATGTATGAGAAGATAACCCGATCACAAGAAGGACGTCATGGCTATGTTTCAGAGTATAGAAAGTTCCTGCATTCATGGTCATATCCATCGGCAATGAGTTAGGACAGACTGTCACCACTAAGGGTGGGTTCACACTTGCGCTTGAGTCCGTCCGCTGCCAATCCGAGTGAAAATCTCGGGAAACTGGATAGGCACCGGATAGTGACAGGTTAGCGACGCATTGCTTAAAAACTCATTCATTTGAATGGGTTTTTAAAGCAATGTGCGGGTGTCCGATTGCACCCTCTGCGCCGCGAAGCCATTTTTTTTCCGTGGGACACAAAGTCCTGCATGTCCGACTGGATTTGCGGCACAGAGGGTGCAATCGGACACCTGCGCATTGCTTTAAAAACCCATTCAAATGAATGAGTTTTTAAGCAATGCGTCACTAACCTGTCACTATCCGGTGCCTATCCAGTTTCCCGAGATTTTCACTCGGATTGGCAGCGGACAGACTCAAGAGCAAGTGTGAACCCACCCTAAGATGATTAGAGAAAATTGTTAAAACTCTTCAAAATGTTTAAAATGTTTCACATTTAATTGTCTATAATTTTAAATATGTTCATGGTAAATCCCCTTTAATGACCAAGTCATTTTTTGCAATTTTCCGCCATTGCTTACCAAGAGACACTTTTTTTTATTTTTCCATCAATGTAACTATGTGAGGGCTTGTTCTTTGCAGGGCAAGTTGAAATGTTTAACGGCACTATTTCAGGGTACATATATCTAATTGATTACATTTCATTAGCTCTTTTTAGGGGGAATAAAAAAGAACAGCAATTCCACCATTGTCTTTTTATGCTTTAAATTTTGTACCATTCACCATGCGGCTTAACTAACTTATGCTTTGAGTTGATACAATTACAGTGATACCAAATTTTCCATATTTGCTTAAGTTTTGCTACTTTTGCACAACAAAACCCCTTTTTACCCCTCTTATGCTTTATTCTCCCAGGGGATTTGACTTTGTCATCTTTCGATCACTTACTTATGCAGTGAATTGTATTAATCTGTCAGTCTATCAAACTGAAAGGTGGTGTATTAGGCCATCCCTCTGCATGTACTGTAGGCAGACCTGGGGGCCTTCATAGGCCCCCAGCTGCCATCTAATGGCATCAGCACCCCTCTTTCACTCCTGCTTTCTTCCAAAAACAGCATCATGCGTGTCTACCTGTGGTACTGCACCTCAACTCCTTTATAATGAGTGGGGTAGAACTGCAATACCACACACAACCTGTAGACAGGTGTGATGCTTTTTTTTTTTTTTTTTTTTTGGAATAGAGCAGCGATATTCTTCTAATCCCTTTAATCAAGGCCAGGATAAAGGGCGGGAGTAGAGGCAAAAAAGGACGAATCAAGGCAAGAAAGGGGAAAAATAGTAAATATAAATATTAAAAATGTTTGTCAATTGAATTTTATTGTGTTATCATATATATAAGTAGGACCTGACATTGTTTTGCTTTCTCCTTTTTCAACATATTTAACCCTTTAACTATATATATCTATATATATATATAGTGTTTTACCACAGTGCTATGTAATACACTATCCCATGCCCAATGGAGAGGAAGGTGCATGTCTGGTCAGTTCTCCATTTACGATGGGCCCTAATGGTTTCCCATTCTAGAGATAGGTGCGAGCACAAGAGGTAGAATTGGCATCTATCAGATATTTATGGCATATCCTGTGCAGTTTGTGATTTCAATATGTAAAGTGAGAATAACCCTTTAAACACATGAAGCATTCAAGCAGTCAAATTAAAAAAATAAAGATCCACAAAGTCAAGGAAGGGTTTCTCGGTTGTGTAATTTACTTAGGGTTCTCTGTGGGAATATTTTGGGCACCTATCTCACAGAGAAGTCTTTGGTTTGTTTGTTTTTTACTTTCATCATTGTGATTTTGTCTGTGACTACTTTTTATGCAGAGGTAATATTTTTCCATTTCAGAGACAGGCCTGTTTTTACACTCATGTCATACAAGAGTTCGAGGTACCAGAACAGTACATTACAATTCTACATGTCATGTTCCCTCTTTCATATTTCCCTTTTCCTTTGGTCTTGCTTTCCCAGGGCAATTCCTGTGTCTACACAAATGAACCATGAAGACTTAATGTGTTTTAGTTGCCCTAAGCTCCACTTAGCACATAGGATTTGTCAATGACAATATAATGAATTAACTGAAATGTGCATTTCTACGGAAATCTCCAGCTCAGTATGCAACATTTATTTTTATATGTAATTAATTGGTAATGTTTCTAAAATAAAAGATATTATCCAATGGCCGAAGCGTAGAAAGATGAAAATGTATCCACTGATATTCATGACAGCCCTGGACAAAAATGACTTCTGATCCTAGAAAAATATAGTGATAAAGAAGTGTCTAGTATCACTACATGGAGTCTGCAATATATTATTCTAATAGCACTTGTTACTATCAGTCAGCTCCACAATTCTATTGTGTTAACACATACAAGTAGATAGCCAGATGCTAAATTCTTAACTATTAGAGGGAGTGTATCCAGAGGTGTAACTTGAGGCCCAGGAGCCTTAGGGGGGCCTATAAGGTGTCGCTTCCTAATAACAGAAGACCAGTAATGTAAACCATACATTATAATTGGGGGTCCTGGTACACATTTTCATCGAAACCTCATGTTACACTTCTGATTGTATCATCAGAAATTCACTTAATATTTAAATAAGGTTGTCCCAGGAATGCTTTTAACCCTTTAATGCACAAAGACATATCTGTACGTCATGGATAATATTATATACCAGCACCATGATGTACAGGCATACAACAATGATTATACTTCATATAGATACTCAACATCTCAACCAGGCTATGTGACAGTATATTATACTGGCTAGATCATTTAAGAAGCTACACGGATTATTTTTATATTCTGTAAACCCACTAGTCAGTTGAGATGACATCCAGGTGCCGAGACAGGACAACCAGTATCCTTCCTTCCTGGGCCCCTCTTCTTAATCACACTGCATCACTTCTTAATCTTGCAGCGTCTTGCTCAGTAGCCAAGCAGCAGGTTACTGACGGGGCCCCAGGATAGAAACAAAAACAAATACATTTATGTTGGCAACATATTTTGTACCGTATTTCATAATAACAGGTTCATAATTTTGGCGCTAAATACTGATATAAAGTAAGCCAACAAAAAGTTGTCACAAGTTGGAGAAAATTTAATTTTGCGCACCTTCTGCCTGACTGCTGAGAACAGCTGATCGGTGGGGTGCTGGGTGTCGGACCCTCATCCTTACGATAGGTCATCAATATTTTCAACCCAGAAAACAGCTTTAAGCTAAGAGCAACTGCAGTGGCCAGTCCTGTAGGGCACGGCCAGGTATCATTTTTTTATACATTGAATTTAATAATTGTATCAGTTAAACTCACTTTGTCAGAAATATTATTGATGATGAATACAATAGCTGTCATACTTTTTTATCCAGTAAAAAGACACAATTTCCTGTTAAAGATTAATTGAAGTGAAAAACATCCAGCATGTCTTTCTGTTATAATCTGCCTAGAACGGAAGTTAAAATTAGGGTGACCGAAGGCTTAGGTGCCCATTCAGTTCAATGGGGAATAAAAAAATGCATAATATATATTGTATGAGATTAGCAAAAACATGGCTGCTTTATTTCACAAAAACAGTGGTACTCTCATCCATGACCTTTGACAAAATTCAAGTAAATGGCGCTGAACTACAGTCATGGCCAAAAGTTTTGAGAATGACACAAATATTATATTTTCACATGATCTGCTGCCCTCTGGTTTTTATGTGTGTTTGTCAGATGTTTTTATCACATACAGAAATATAATTGCATTCATATTATGAGTAACAGAAGCTTATATTGACAGTTAGAATGAGTTAATGCAGCAAGTCAATATTTGCAGTGTTGACCCTTCTTCTTCAGGACCTCTGCAATTCTCCCTGGCATGCTCTCAATCAACTTCTGGACCAAATCCTGACTGATAGCAGTCCATTCTTGCAGAATCAATGCTTTAATTTTGTCTGAATTTGTTGGTTTTTGTTTGTCCACCCGTCTCTTGATGAAGTTCTCAATGGGATTAAGATCTGGGGAGTTTTCAGGCCATGGACCCAAAATCTCTATGTTTTGTTCCCTGAGCCATTTAGTTGTCACCTTTGCTTTATGGCAAGGTGCTCCATCATGCTGGAAAAGGCATTGTTGAGCGCCAAACTGCTCTTGGACAGTTGGGAGAAGTTGCTCTTGGAGGACATTCTGGTACCATTCTTTATTCATGGCTGTGTTTTTAGGCAAGACTGTGAGAGAGCCGATTCCCTTGGCTGAGAAGCAACCCCACACATGAATGGTTTCAGGATGCTTTACAGTTGGCATGAGACAAGACTGGTGGTAGCGCTCACCTCTTCTTCTCCGAATAAGCTGTTTTCCAGATGTTCCAAACAATCGAAAAGGGGATTCATCAGAGAAAATGACTTTACCCCAGTCCTCAGCAGTCCACTCCCTGTACCTTTTGCAGAATATCAGTCTGTCCCTGATGTTTTTTCTGGAGAGAAGTGGCTTCTTTGCTGCCCTCCTTGAGACCAGGCCTTGCTCCAAGAGTCTCCGTCTCACAGTGCGTGCAGATGCACTCACACCTGCCTGCTGCCATTCCTCAGCAAGCTCTGCACTGCTGGTAGCCCGATCCCGCAGCTGAAACACTTTTAAGAGACGGTCCTGCCGCTTGCTGGTCTTTCTTGGGCGCCCTGGAGCCTTTTTGGCACCAATGGAACCTCTCTCCTTGAAGTTCTTGATGATGCGATAGATTGTTGACTGAGGTGCAATCTTTCTAGCTGCAATACTCTTCCCAGTTAGGCCATTTTTGTGCAGTGCAATGATGACTGCACGTGTTTCTTTAGAGATAACCATGGTTAACAGAAGAGAAACAATGATGGCAAGCACCAGCCTCCTTTTAAAGTGTCCAGTGGTGTCATTCTTACTTAATCATGACAGATTGATCTCCAGCCCTGTCCTCATCAACACCCACACCTGTGTTAATGGAGCAATCACTGAAACGATGTTAGGTGGTCCTTTTAAGGCAGGGCTGCAATGATGTTGAAATGTGTTTTGGCGGATAAAGCTCATTTTCTAGGCAAATATTGACTTTGCAAGTAATTGCTGTTAAGCTGATCACTCTTTATAACATTCTGGAGTATATGCAAATTGCCATTAGAAAAACTGAAGCAGTAGACTTTGTAAAAATTAATATTTGTATCATTCTCAAAACTTTTGGCCATGACTGTACAATATCACACAATACCATGTACAAGAAAATGTGTACAAAAAACGGAAATACTCTTTAATACTTAGCATATTTACTCTCCAGAGTGTCCAATATGACCCATTGCCTGATGCAACAGCCAGATACATAGTGTGATATATAAAACCTGCTGTGCAGTATAGAAATAACACATGCTGTAAGACTTACCTGTATGGTGGCAGTATTTCTTTATGACAGCCTTGGCAGAACACACACAGCATGGCGGCACTTTACTATTCCCAATAAATAATTACTCACGTTGTTCCTCTGGTATTTGGAGTAATAACATTTATCATAGAAAACTCATTTGGTATTAATGTGAGTGTAATTCGTGTGCAGGAAATGTAATATAACAATTTAACACTAGGAAATGTAACACTTGTAAAGAGATACTGAGTAATCTTTACTATCCATTAATTGCCAAACTGCAATTTTTCATATTAATACGACCTGAGGAAACTCCTCCATCCATAAACCTTCCGCAAGTACAGTCTATTCATTTACATGACTATTTAATTGATAGTCAGCTAATGTCTCAGGAGAGCAGGATGGACATATTTCTTAGAACCGCATTGTATATTGCATTATTAACATACTACATCATTAATAATGCTCTATCTATACTTACAGTTTATACTGCATCTATATTATATAATGCTGGGGGCTTAGAATACCCAATTTACCCATCATAAAAGATAATTAAAAGTCAGCATTCATGATCACATACTGTAAATTTCTAATATTTAAACTAGAAGGTACACCATAAATCCCAGCTGCTGCAGAGCTTCTTTGATTACTGTTGGTTGCACAAAATACAGGAAGAAAGGTAGAAAGGAAGAAGTGAAAAATGTTTTATATACATAGATGTAAATAGACCTAAATGCTTTAGGATAGTAGCAATACTTCAGGAATAGCATACAGAAAAATAGAGAGAGATGGATAGATAGACCATTTCTATCTATCTATCTATCTATCTATCTATCTATCTATCTATCTATCTATCTATCTATCTTTCTGTCTCTCTATCTCTACCATCTATCTTTTGAGGGAATCTGTCACCAGGGTTAAACATATTAAACCAGCAGCACAGTTAGATACGTCAAGCTCGCCTTTTTTCCCCCTATGAAGACTGACGCCCACATTGCTGAAATATGAATTTATTTCAAGATATGCAAATGAGCATTCTGGAGCACCAAGGGCTGTGCCTTTGCTCCAAATTGCTACACTCCACACTGCTCTAATACACCCTCCTCCCTTCTGTGAGTGACAGAGCCAGGGAACTACGGTATGTTGAAATCTCGCCTGGCCCTATGTCCCATGTTCGCACTGGCGTATTACAGCAGTGTGGGGAATAGCAGACTGGAGCAATAATGGAGTTGCTCTTGGTGCTCAAGACTGCTCATTTGCATATTCTGAAAAAAAAAAAAGAATATCTTGGCAATAGAGGCCCAAATTTTCATGGGAAAAAAAGTGTTATATTCAGGTGAACCTGACCTATCTAACTGTGTAGCCGGTTTAATATGCTTCAGGAGTGACAGATCTTATTAGCAAAAACATTTTGGATAATTCATCTTAATGACCTTTATCTATCATCTAATGACAAAATGATCAAAATGAATCAGATTGTTATTGGCCATGCAGTTACGTGTGTTTGGAAGTTGTCAACTATTGGCTCTCTTCTAACTTACTAATTCTAACTTACTAATGAGGCCAGTGGTGACCTAACAGCTCAGCCCATACAATAAATGCTTGGACCTCCTCCACCCAATATTGCAACAGCCTGGGAATTCATTCAGCAGAGACTGCATTTGTCTACTGTAGTGTGTCCCACTCCATTCTGACAGTCGGGGTCTTGCGCTGTCTTAATTAATTAATCAGCAGGTGTGTAGACACTTGTTACATCTAAAGCTCAGTCACACTGTGCTCTCAGCCTGGGGAACAGAGCAGGTACCATAACCCTGTGAGAACACTGGCTCTGCATATCACGTTGTACAAACTGTATTTGTTTTGTTTTTTAGTTTCAGAAATTAGGCAGTATTGGCTTTTGTATAATTAAGCCCCTTACACATGACTGTGGTCTAGGTCAGTGTGCTATGTGGGTTTTTCCCAGATAGCACACTAACTGTAAGGGAATCGCTAGAGGAGCGATTCCCAAGTGGCTACTGGAAAACTCTGGGGGAGGGGCACAACAAAACAGTGGACCCTAAGCTGAACCCCCCAACTGTCCCTGGCTAATTGCCCGAACTGTCCTAGGCAACAGCCAGCAACTGGTCGACTGTCCCTTCTTATAATAAGTGATAACACAGAACGTAGACAGGACGAACAACAAGAAAGAGAGGTCAGCTAGCCATGGGGTCGGTAACAAACGAGCAATGCAGTACAAAATCACAATACCAGAGAAAGGTCAAAGGTAAGCCAGTGGTCAAGAATAAGAAGAACAGGTAACAAAGAGCAAGAAGTATAACTAGTATGTGCAAGGCAATAGCAGGCGCCAATGGGAATGTGAGCAAACAATAAATAGGGAGGAAGAACCCGCCTCAGACTTGATAGGAGGACAGGCTGTCAATCACACAGGTAAGACTAAAGTTAACTCATAGTGGAGCAGAGGGAAAGCAAGGTGAAGGAGACGGGTGTGGCGGAAAATCAATTAAGGAGGTGAGGGAATAGGACAGTGTTCAGACAATACAAGAAAAACCCAGAGGAAGGAATCACATCGCCGCAGCGTGCACCTGGAGGATGGTGCCAAAACCCGGACAGGCAAGGATGTTATACACTAACCCATTCATTTCTGTCGGCCCATGCACATGATCGTGTATTACACAGATCAGTGTGCGGGCCGACAGTCTGGGCCGCAAAACTCAGGACCTATTCCTGTCTGGTTTTATGATCGTGCTTCCACGACTCCTAATCATTGAATGAATGGGACTGCAGAAACACGGCCAGTGCACTAGCTGTGCCGTTCAATCACATGGTCATGTGCAATTAGCCTTAGAGCCAGCGTAGGTTTTATTTTACTTGTTTTGTTTATTTTCTGGCTTGTATCAACCTGCAAATAAAACTGTTTGCAGCCAGTTACACCTAAAAAGCTTGTGTGCACACCATTTCTTATGTGCCTGCTAGTGCTTGCCTGTCTACCTTAGGGGACAACTGACCTGCTACCTAATCCCCTACTATACACACACACAGAGATATATATATATATATATATATATATATATATATATACAGTACAGACCAAAAGTTTGGACACACCTTCTCATTCCAAGAGTTTTCTGTATTTTCATGACTATAAAAATTGTAGATTCACACTGAAGGCATCAAAACTATGAATTAACACATGTGGAATTATATACTTAACAAAAAAGCGTGAAACAACTGAAAACATGTCTTATATTCTAGGTTCTTCAAAGTAGCCACCTTTTGCTTTGATTACTGCTTTGCACACTCTTGGCATTCTCTTGAGGAGCTTCAAGAGGTAGTCACCTGAAATGGTTTTCACTTCACAGGTGTGCCCTGTCAGTTTTAATAAGTGGGATTTCTTGCCTTATAAATGGGGTTGGGACCATCAGTTGTGTTGTTCAGAAGTCAGGTGGATACACAGCTGATAGTCCTACTGAATGGAGTGTTAGAATTTGTATTATGGCAAGAAAAAAGCAGTCTATGGGGTTGACATCTGGAGACTGGCTAGGCCACTCCAAGACCTTGAAATGCTTCTTACAAAGCCACTCCTTCGTTGCTCTGGTGGTGTGCTTGGGATCATTGTCATGCTGAAAGACCCAGCCACATTTCATCTTCAATGTCCTTGCTGATGGAAGGAGGTTTGCACTCAAAATCACACGATACATGGCACAAATTTATCCTTTCATGTACATGGATCAGTCGTCCTGGTCCCTTTGCAGAGAAACAGCCCCAAAGCATGATGGTGCCACCCCAATGCTTCACAGTAGGTATGGTGTTCTTTGGATGCAACTCAGCATTCACTCTCCTCCAAACACGACGAGTTGTGTTTCTAGTTTGGTTTCATCTGACCATATGACATTCTCCCAATACTCTTCTGGAACATCCAAATGCTCTCTAGCAAACTTCAGACGGGCCCGGATATGCACTGGCTTAAGCAGGGGGACACGTCTGGCACTGCAGGATCTGAGTGCCTGGCGGAGTAGTGTGTTACTGACGGTAGCCTTTGTTACGTTAGTCCCAGCTTTCTGCAGGTCATTCACTAGGTCCCCCCGTGTGGTTCTGGGATTTTTGCTCACCGTTCTTGTCATCATTTTAACTCCACAGGGTGAGATCTTGCGTGGAGCCATTGATCGAGGGAGATTCAGTGGTCCTGTATGACTTCCATTTTCTAATTATTGCTCCCACAGTTGATTTCTTCACACCAAGCTGCTTGCCTATTGCAGATTCAGTCTTCCCAGCCTGGTGCAGGTCTACAATTTTGTTTCTGGTGTCCTTCCACAGCTCTTTGGTCTTCACCATAGTGGCGTTTGGAGTGTGACTGTTTGAGGTTGTGGACAGGTGTCTTTTCTACTGATAACAATGTCAAACAGGAGCCATTACTACAGGTAATGAGTGGAGGACAGAGGAGCCTCTTAAAGAAGAAGTTACAGGTCTGTGAGAGCCAGAAATCTTGCTTGTTTGTAGGTGAAAAAAACAAACAAACAAACTTCATAGCACATAACATGAAGATAGAAACTTGGAGAAAATTTTATAAACAACAAGTGTTGTCTCCAAATCTATCATAGTGAAACCCTCTACAAATCATGCTCTTACTACCAACAAATAGCAATAATCCAAGAAAGAAAAGTAAGAAAGCACTCAAAATAATAAAAAATACAAAAGGAATTTTATTGTTTTTGTACTTCAATAAAATTCCTTTTGTATTTTTTATTATTTTGAGTGCTTTCTTACTTTTCTTTCTTGGATTATTGCTATTTGTTTGTAGGTAACCAAATACTTATTTTCCACCATAATTTGCAAATAAATTCTTAAAAAATCAATGTGATTTTCTAGATATGTTTTCTCATTTTGTTTCTCATAGTTGAGGTCTACCTATGATGTCCCTTCATGTAATCCCAGACAGACTGAATGATGTCGAGATCAGGGCTCTGTGAGGTTATATCATCACTTCCAGGACTCCTTATTCTTCTTTACACTGAATATAGTTCTTAATGACATTGGCTGTATATTTGGGGTTGTTACCTGCATCAGTAAGGACTTTTCTGGTTTTCAGTATGTGCTGTTCAAGCGCTTTTAAAGAAGCACCAAGAAGCCAAACCTTCAACATGGAAAGAAGGCCAAACAAATTCAACTATGCGCAAAAACATAGGAACTGGGGCACAGAAAAATGGCAGCAGGTGCTCTGGATGGATTAGTCAAAATTGTGAAATTGTGTAGAATATGGAAGGGTATAGCATAGGGAACCTGGTATTTTACTGAACTAAACAGTGCAGCAAATAGTGCAGCAAAACTAATATACTGTAGCATACTGACCACGGGGGAAGGAGTTTTATTATACTTAATAACCTATAATGTAGGAGGTCAGTCCTTTTAATATTATGCTTGAATATTTATCGTAACAAGAAAATGAATGTGTTTCATGCACATATTTTATGGAACCAATAGCTATAATAATACAACCAACCAGGATGATAATAACATAATGTCATCTTCTATTCTTGCCTACTTGTGTATACGATTACCTGTTATACACTAGCTCAGGCACATGGACTTTATTAGCTAGCTTTCCCCAGTGGGCAGACAAAGTATTTTTGATTGAAAATCCATTGGAGTTTTTCATAATAATGTTATTTTGCAGTAGATTGACAGCCTTTTTAATATGAAATAAATCAAGCAGGGAGAGAAGTGTCATGGAGAACATGTGGAATGAGAGCTGATTGACACAGCCTTTCTAAAACATGTGCTGTTTGTATTTGGTTCTATGGCAAGTGGCTTGAAAAGATGTCAGCCACTTTGAAATGCTTTGAACCTGGAAAGCTACGTATCCTAGAATGTATGTATTGAAAGTGAAGATGATGAGAAGTGCAAAGAATTCATTTCATTCGCAAATCATCTATATTTCTATACTGAAGTAACTGCAGTTCACACACAGCAATAATGTAAGAGAGCCAAATAATGAGATATTTCACTCAGAATTTAAAGGGAAGCTCCATCCTGGAACATTGTAGCTATGTTAGGAAACGTAATTCATGAATATAATATTATTATTAGAAAACTTATCTCTCAAAGAGCAGAAAGATAATAATAAATGTAATAGAGCAGGGAAACATCAAAGAAATATAATGCGACTTTTACGTATTGTCCTGTATTCTGTCACAATATGCACAGTTGAAACCAGAAGTTAACATACACTATATAAAAAGACTCAGTAATCTTAGTGTATGTAAACTTTGTAAAAAGTAATAAAAATGCCTTAAAAAAATTATCTCTTTCGCATTATTCTGGCATTTAGCAAATATAAATAATTTTGGTAATCCTAATTGACCTAAAACAGGAAAGGTTTATTCTGATTTCATGTCAGATAGTGAGAAAACATGCATATGTGTCTTTTTATATAGTGTATGTAAACTTCTGGTTTTAACTGTAGGTAAGGCATTAATAGTTGAGCTGTACTTTTTATTGGGCACAATATTCACTTGAACTCCTTGCGAACATTTTTAATCTTTCAGTCCCAAACTAGACCGAAAGCTTAAAAAATATACTAGTCATACATCTAATCCACCCAATTCACATAGGTACATTGGAATAGATGACAATGTATCTGTGCTACAAACCAGCACTTTTGGATCCATATTTAGTCATTACCGGCATACTTTTGTTAGTGCTACTAAAAAACTTTGTATTGGGCCCCACATTGTGGAAACGCTGCAATTTGCAATTCTGGCTAATCCCATCCACACATTGCAGAAAATATCTGTAGCGGAAATGTAGCACTTTCAAAAAGCATCACGTTTTTGTAAATTGCAGCATGTCAATTGTACCTACGGAAAAGCTGGCGTTTTACTTATAGTTATAATAGGGACTGAAAGTCCATAGAGGTAAACTCTGCAGACTTTCTGTGAAAAGCATTGCAGGAAAAAACTCAATGCCTTTCTTCCTCAATGCTGCGGCTTGCTATGTGGGGCCTTAGCCTAAAATAGTTCTTTCTCTCCTATACAGTATTTTTTATTTTGTATTGTGTGTCCCCTGGGGTGGGATTAGAACCTGCGATGTGGGCGTGGTATTGGCGTATTTTTTTGATTTTTAAAATTATTTTACTTTAATTTTTATTTTTCACTTTTCTATTTATTTATTTTATTTTATTTTTTACATTGTGTTCCGACAAGGTCATAATAGACCTTTGGGTACTTGTATGTCCTTGCAGAACAAGAAAGGGACCGTCTGGACGTATACATAGTCAATGGGAACTGGTTAAACTACTGAATAAAATTTGTGATAAAGTTCTGTAGAATATACAAATGACAGCATATTATACTGTATGTGCCATGCAATTTGCAATGATCGTTGAATATCTAACTTCTCTATTAAGGCACAGGCGCTATAGACATTGACGCTTGTTTTTTTTCTTCTGCAGACAGGAACAGAAGACAGATCAGCAAATACAAAAGGACGTGTTTCTCTAGCACATCACTACATTATCAAAGCTGGCACTGGATTGTCAGAAAAACTAGTATGAACTGTCTCATGGCATCTACTGTCCCTTAACACTTTTTTTTAGAGTAATGCAGTGATCTTCTTGTATATTTTCTGTTATTACTTTGTTCACTTTATTTTAAAAGTTCTGTATATACATTCTTAAAGGGAATATCCACCTTTGTATTATTGACAGCTTATCCTTAGTACAGGTCATCAATATTAGATCTGTGGGGGTGCAGGCCTCGCTGGACAGTTGTTCCAGTACAGTATGGCTCCAGGTAATGTTTACATGCTGCTCATTTGCCATACAAAGTGTAGCAGCAGCTTTAGGTACTGCAGCACTGCCACATTGAAGTCTATGGAACAGCACTGCAGTACCTAAAGCTGCGGCTATACTTTGTCAGGCAAGTGAGCAGTGCAACTGTCCTGATACAGTTGACCCATGGAGGTCCCAGTTGTCAAACCCCTGCAGATCTAATATTGGTGGTCTAAGGATAGATCAGAGGGAGTCCCAGCAGTTGGACGCCCACTGATCAAATCAAACATTGATGGTGTACTCTAGTGATATGTCATGAGTGTAAAAACTTGGAAAGATCCTTTTATTTAGTTGAAGGGATGTTCTGAGACATTTTCTTATTATTTCATACTGCTGCTAGTGGGCCAATAAACATAACAAACAAGCACTCACCTGGCCCTGAGCCTCTGTTTCTAGCAGTAGGAGCTCTGTTCTTTTTTAATCAGGTCCCCTGGGTGACGTCACCAGTGAGATCCTGTTTATGTTAGGGGACCACTCCAGCCAATAATAGGTCTCAGTGGTGACAACTGAGGCCTGTGATTGGCTGCAGCAGTCACCAGGCCCCATATACAAACCAATGGCCCTGCCACTGCTATAAATGGAGGCTCAAGGATAGGTGAGTACTTGTTTATTTTGTTCACTGGCCCACTAGCAGCAGTCTAAAATAATAAAAATATGTCTCAAAACACACCTTTAATAGGTTTAATCTGTCCACACTCCTGTACAGGCCGGATCCACTGCTGCCTCTAGGCAGCGCTGCACTTACGTCACAATGCTGAAGGACATCAACTACAGTACACCACTCTGGAGGCAGAAGCGGAGTCGGCCTGCACAGGAACTTCATATACTTGGTGGGGCGGCATAAAGGGGTCATATACTGTTGGCGGCCCATAAAAGGGGGGGGTCATATACGGTGGGGGAGCCAAAAAAAGCCATTTTTCTATAGTTCACCTCAGGCTGGGTTCACCCCTATAATGAGCAGTATTTTTTAACCTGGTATTCAAAAAATGACCCCACCAAATAATGTCAATATTACTAATATTATAACTTTCTATACATTCATTTCTTTATAATCAAACTTTATAAAGCCATTCATTGAAAAGCCAATTACTGGACTCCCTCAGGAAGTCCACCTTCCATTTCTACAACCTGATATCACCAACCACCATCTGTAACCACACAAGACATAAAAGATAACAAGATATAAAGGATAAATAGAACAAAAAGAAAGTAGTCTGAGAATAGAAGGAAAACCACATCCACCACTATGTCAAAAGCATAGAGGAAACACCAAGGGGAAGGGAGGCAGCAGGAACTCTTAGCACCAGGTATTCAGGAAGTTGGTGGAAAGAGGAAATCACTTCTCAGAAGACCAGCCTCCTTGACTTTACACTTGATATACATTGATCATCTATAACATTAAAACCACTGATAAGTGAAGAAGACTGCATGTAACAATGACATCTGTCTAGAAAGAGGGAAATATTAAACAGCAAAAGAACTATCACTTCTTAAAGTCAATGTGATGGAAGCAGAAAAATAGGGTAAGCATAAGAATCTGAACAACTATAACTCACTGTAGACCGACTGTGCCACTAAACTGATGTGACTTGGGGCTACTCCTGAGAGAATTGTTTATATAGTCTCTTTCAGCTTTTAACCCCAATATAGGGATCTGGTGTTTTCTACAGTAAACTACCAAGCCACTACCTCTAGGAGTAGTCTCAGTTCAATGGCAGCTGACCCAGTTGGGTTAATAGATGTGATGTGTGGCATCAGAGGGACAGGCAGTGACAAGTCAGTAGACAAGCCAAGGTCAGGGTGGGTGAAGCTTGTTTGCCACAGTATTCAGGCAGAGGTCAGGGCAGGTTGTAGAGGGTCAATAAGGTTATCAGGCAGAGATCAGGGCAGGTGGAACAGGTTCAGAGATAGGTAAATAGAGGTAAGGTAGTGGGCAACCAGAACAATCTAATAGCAGCCACATCTATGCAGGACCATATTACCCTATACAATCCACAAACACAGGTGATTGGTTAGCAGGGTGCATGTACTGGCCCTTTAAGAGGTGGGTTAGCAGCACATGCACACCAAATTGGAACATGCAACAGTAGAACAACAATACAGAAGCTGCATAGCAAAGAGACATGGCAGACAACTTTGACAAGGGCCAAGTTGTGATGACAGATGGCTGGTGAGTGTGTCATAGCTTCTATAAAATGTCTTGTGGGATGGTCCCAGTGTGCAGTGATAGGTAACTACCGAGTGGGGCCCAAGGAAGGACAATCCGTCGTTCTGGCAACAGGGTCACACTCAAGCAAACGCTGGTCTAATGTTCCAAAAAAAGAGGTACTGTAGCACATATTGCTGAAAAAGTTAATGTCAGACACCTTCACCGGTAGAGTCTATTCTGGTTCAGTGGCACAAGAGGACCTATAAAATATTGGGCATGTGGTCTCAGTATAACGACTGATGCTGTATATTACTGAATGTAGGAAAAATAATAAGCTGTCAGTCTAGAGCGTCCAAAATGTTAAAGGTTCCTTAGTCACTACAGTGTCTCCTAATTGGTGAGGTTGAAATGAACCATAGAAGTTGCACAACTTTTTCTACCTTAATTATATTCTATGTTTTTCAGTATCGCCACATGACGAAGTTTGTTCTACTTTTTTTAGATTTTAGAAAGCTTTATAGATCAATGCCTGGGTTTCTAAGAAATCTAGTGACAATGAGATTAAAGCCAAATGTTGTTTTAGGGTTATTGTCCTTAATCAGTGTAAAGCTGGGTACTGGTTTGGCTGAAGAGAGATCATGGATGTGGAACAGAAGGGGTAATATGTCTATTTAGGGAGATGTTGCCTTTGGTCACATGCTCTACTACGCATCCATCTCTCTTCCTATTGGAAGAGATGTTCTGGTTTGGCTTTAATCCCAGTCAATGTCACTAGTTTCTTGGAGAACCAGGCATTGATCTATAGGAAGCTACCTTCCAATATATGGCGCAAGAGCATATTTTCCTTTTTACCATCAAGGAAAACTTATTTGCATATTATTTTCCTAGAATTCCTAGCAGAGCATAGACTCTACACACCGCAAGGTGGCCTGCAAAGGCAAAGTCTCCCTAAGGAGACATAGTACCTCTTCTGACCCAGGTATTACTATCAAATATGAAATTATAATTATATATGCTTTCCAATAAAAAAGTCTGTTCTATTTAACTGCAAATCCCAATCGATAGCAAGATGAAATACATTGGAATTTACCAAACTACACCAGACACTAAATTATTGAGAGGAGCAGCGGACAAAATCTATTTTCGGCTGAAATTAAATTATGCTAGACATTAACAATAAAATTATGTATCATCTCCTGCAGTGTGTCTGTATAATAAAAAGGTTTGGCATATCTGAAAAATAGAATTAGTTGCAATTTTAATAATTGGAAACATAAGAAAACCACTTTCAGGGCAAACAGATGCACACTATTTCAGCTGCCTTGGTTTTACAGTACTTTTGACTTTTAATAATAAATTCTCGATTTCTCGCCCTCTGCTTCCATTACACAAATTTTACTGATATTTTGAGCTTTACCCTCATTACAAGACTTTGCTTGTCACATGTTCTCAGTGTGAACATTCATCACTCAGGTCATGGGGTGAAAATTGTGATCTATTATGCACATAGAAAGCTAATGAAAAGCCACATAATTATCCAATTTAAAGGAAAGCATGTAAAGGGAAATACAGAGGAGGGGCGTTCGCTATCATTTAAATTGTTTTGTTTCCCCAAAGCAAAATTGTGCCCATGATTGACAGCAGGCAATGATCATTCGTATTGATATTGCAATGCTAATTGTGAGCAGGCACTTAATACGTTCCAGAGGTAAATGCATGTTTTTAACCTACACCTGAACCTGCGTCTTGATGTGGTGTGAAGATGAGGTACTGATACAGATAGCTGAACACAAGTGGATTTTCACTCTTGTGTGGCAGAATGGAAATTGGAATCTTTAGAGTCTATTAGAGGAATAATTCTGTCTGGTTTTTCCTATTTCTGAAAATTACGCACAATGTGATGTAAAGATACTAGGTTGTAATATCTGAGATGCCAGAACCATCCTGTGATTTTTACATCTGAGAAGGAAGATACATGATTAGAAAAGGATGCACATAAAGAGAAAGCGGCAAAATATGGGTGGGTTCAGGGACAATTGTAGATGTAAACAGCACTAGTGCACCTTCAGCATATAGAACCGGAGGTAGATGTCACCTACAGCTGATAGACGTGGATTTTAGCTAGTGGATCCTTCCATAGCAACCCTCCAGGCATCCGCTTAACATTCATTGCCCTCAGTCATTGTGTGGGAGCTACATGATGATCATCTTTTTTCACTGGTAGTTTAGTATTGAAATGAACTCCACATATGCAGACATCCTGGTGAGTCTGTGATAAACTTGTGTTTATATACAAGAGCCAATCTGATAATGGGTTGAATTCAGAACCTGGAACACGTTGTCCTGTATGCACAATGAAGTACCATTTGACTATATTGAAGATTCCTTGGATTTCTTATTGGGTTTGAGATGCCATTCTCCTCTTTATTTTTATGATGTATCTTGCTAGCATCCGGTTTACTTATATGGGGTAATCCAGGGAGCTGAGGTACCTCAAAGTCCTAGTGGATAGAGAGACACTGAAAAAGGGGTTGTACCTACTACAAGGTGAGCACCAAAACATTTGCCCAAATTATCTTCTGCCTTCTGAAGATTGTACATATGAGCTCGTGCTCTCTCATTTTTCATTGTATGTATACAGTGCAACAGCCAATCTGAGGAGAAAGCAGGCGGAAGGGGAAAGCAATAGGAGGTGAGTCTCAGACTCCCCATGGGCACCATAGCTAAATTTTAGTAACACATCACAGTTGTGTATCTGAGCTAAAAAGCAACCAAAGAGCAAAAACTGTCAAAAATAAAAGCAAGAAAGTCTCACCTCCATATCATTTCTGAGGTTATGACTGGACAGTTTAATAAGATCTTATAGTATGGAATGTATCTGTCTAAACATAGGAAAGACCTGTAAGAAATTCTCACCATCTTGTCATAGAGTCATTTAGCCTCAGTTTGCATTTACTCTTATATAATTATAAAAATCACATTACACATCACAGTGCCTTTCACATTTTCTTTCGGCAAAGTAGGTAAGAGTGGTAAAATAAAATTTTATATCTGTCTTACCTGTTTGTGATGCACTTCAGTGGTCGTGGCCTATAGGGAATATAGCATATGAATATAGTTTAAAGGGAGTCTATCATTAGAGAAAAACACCTTTTGAACTAATGGCATGTTTGAATAGCCTTTAAAAAGGTCATTCTACTCCTACCTTTCATTCTTTTCTTCTCCCTGCCGTTTATGATAAAATTTCTTTCTTGCGTTATGCAAATTATGATCACAGAGCACAGGGAGTATTCCCCCTGCCCTCTGAGAACCCCCGCGTCATAACCTTCTGCCGCCTCTTAGCTGATTGTGTTCACTCCCCTCTTCATCTTCTCCGGATCTTCTGCCTTGTATAGGTATCGGATTGCATAGGCAAAATGGCGGCCCGGGCATGAGCAGTCGGCTCTGCCCGAACCCAAAGTGGCAGTGCTGATTGCGCATGCGCGAGATTTCATATCCGTATAGCGCTGCATTTGATGCCTACGCAAGGCAGAAGATCCGGAGAAGATGAAGAGGAGAGTGAACACAATCAGCTAAGTGGCGAAGGAACATTATGACTTGGGGGTGCTCGGTGCACAGGGGGAACACCCCCTGTGCTCCGTGATCGCAATTTGCATAACGCAAGAATCAGATTTTATCAGAAACAGGGAGAAAAAAAGAATGGAAGGTAGGAGTAGAATGGCCTTTTTAAAGGCTATTCCAACATGCCATTAGTTCAAAAGGTGTTTTTCTAATGATAGACTCCCTTTAAACTATTATATATCTTCCCCATAGAGTTGATGTTACTGATTTTTATTGTCAGTCTCAATTTAAGAATATAATTCTTGGAGTTCAAAATGGTCCAGGCAATTTTCCGGCCATTAAATATAATAATAATAATATACAATAGAGCAGGTTTATACAATGCCATTTGTTAAAAAAGTTAAAGAGGTATTCAGGAAATAAAAAGTACTTTTAGTGTATTCAAGGTTCACAAGATCAAATACTGTAGGTTTCAGGGTACAGCAGATAAAGATGAAGATCAGGTTTTGGGTTACAATACAGATTTTGAGGTATACAGGCAGGTTTAAAGATTAAGATATAGGGACAGGTTTTGGGGGTTCACCTCAGGAATAGATGGGATACAGGCAGGTTTCAGGTTCAGGATACAGGTGCAGGGTTTAGGGTGTTCAGACCACAAGGCAGGCTCATGTTTCCAGGTACATAGGAACCAGGATCAGGCTTAGGCTTTGGGGTTCACAGGATCAGGATTCAGGAAACAAGCACTACTGTAATACACAGACAAACATCATCTATCCTGAAGCAAAGTCTGATGGGACAAACAGGGTTTATATAGCAAAGTCAACCATCAACAGATAATGTGACAGTAGAGGTTGCAAAACATGAGTCCAGCACAGTGGAGGTTAATGACTCTTTACTTCTGTGCTTAAGAAAAACAACAGAGTAGCTGAGGAAAACACATGAAACAGCAGAGCTGACATATCCAAGATGCCAAGTCAATAAATTTACCCCAGTGGCCATGCAATTTGCAAAGTTTCAGCTGTAGCTGGGTTATCTCATATACCTATATACAGTTGCACACAATGGCTGCCAACAACAGTTCATCACCACAATCTTATTTCATTTCATCATATTTCATAATCATTAAATTTCCAACAATTCACTATCCCAGAATAAAATGTATTCAGTGTATACAACAACATTATCTAAATCATAGAGTAAAAGAAAGTGGAAAAAAACAGAGAAAGCATTAACCACAGTAGACTGGTAACACGGCACACACCGATGAAAAGCTACGAGCAAGATATCCTCTTTATATTCCCCAAGCCATCACTGAAATATAAAAAGCTAATTGACATAAAAACATATCAGATGTGGATTATTGGTTTAGAACTTGATCCAGATCCCAAGAAAGCTGTCAAAGAGACAGAGAGAATGTTCAGCAGGGGAAGCTGACAGCTGCAGCTGGGGTAATGTGCCAATTACGACTGCTTGTTTTTAACAGCTTTACATGCCAACAGTGAACAGTGAATGAAAATGATCAAAACAGGCCGGGACAATATCCCATTATTCACCAAAGGTGCTAAAACCGCTGGATTTCTATTCAGGGGTATTGCTGTAAGATATATCTCCAGGTGTGTTTATGTGGTGGTCACGGTGCATTCAACTGTGCCCTCTTCCATGGTTTATCCAAGTATTTTATAGCCATAGTAAAAGAGTCCTTATTGATTTAAATTACAAGCCTGGCTCCCATCGGCCACTTCAGGGCAAACGTGCAATAAAATACCCAGAAGCGGACATATCATGCTAAACATCTCTACAGATTCTTTTCACCATATCACTGGCCGGTGCTATTTATTTGTGAAGGTTATCTCACGTCTACCTTAGGAATCTTATTTTCCTCCAGTGCCCTGATATCTGTAAAAGGGTCAGAAGAACAATGAATTCTGGGAATACAGGTTTGTTAGTGCTTAACTAGGCATGCCATAATTTCCGGGATGGCACTCTGGTTAATAAACACTATTCACCGTAGATACCATCTATAGACATGAGGATATTTTGGACAGCAGTGTAAAATATACCGCCGGTCTGGAACCTGCTAAAGTCTGCAGATTTCCTCTATTGTCTATAGTAAAATCCAATTATCAAGACTCACAAAGCAGCTAATTCCTTTTAATAAGGAACATAATGGAGACGGGTAATGGATACATATACTTATGGTTGAATATGCTTGTGCAGTAACATAATCGCAGCATTTTCTCCAGTAATATAATCATACAGTTAATAAAATGCATTTTCTTTATTTTTCCAGCAGCCTGCTTTGGATATAAGACTACAGATAGCCTCCAGACACTTGTATAAACAGCAAATGTCTATTATGTATCTGACATTTGAAATAACATGTTTTGCCGGGTTGGCATTATAAGAGTCATTTCACTTCAAAATGTTTTTCTTAATGTAATTTTTTTTTAATTCAGTGTAGTATTATAGTCAACCTGAAACAGAGGTCAAATTCATTTCATTTCTTTTATGTTTTCTTTCCTCCGTTTAGATGGAATAAATGATTAAACCTAGACCGGTTGGCAGTTCACTGAATGTGCGCACTAGTACCACGGCAAGATCGATTTTCTCAATACAGGAGTCTTTCTATGGTACATATTGCTTTAGCTGACATCTGTCGCCGTTGTCATGGTAGCCACTTTCTCGCACAGTGAGAGGTCAGGCTTGACAGGGAAGGCCTCGCCAGCTATACCCTATTCACTTCAAGGTTAACAACCAATAGACCAAAGAAATTGGCTATTATAGTACAGTCAATTCCAGTTAGGCAAATATAGGAGAAGCAAATATATCCTATAAGTAAATTGACTTGCACAATATATCCCTAGTTAAAATAAACCTTATGTTATATTCTTCTTATGATTATCATTATCTTTATTATTTTTAATATTAGGGTTCAATAGATACAAATCAATAAACAATTATTTTAGGCATTTAGATGCAATGACCATCTTGTGGTATTTTATACTATTTTCTCTTCATACATGAGAAATTATGAAGTCGTTGTAAAGGAATAATCTAAAATATAATGAAGACGTAAATCAATATGAAGACACAACCCTGATATACATAAAGGAAAATATACCACAAGGTAGACCTCTAAATACTGAAAACTGTGCATGTGGGATATTTATTATTCTTAATATAATATATATGGATGGAAGCTAAGGCAGACACTGAGGGCCCTTGTGCAAGAACAGCATGGGGGCCCTTACATCAATATACCCGCAGCGTCTATCTTCATATGTGAAATGAATAATGACTATAAAAACAATATTTATTGCTTTATTCTCTGGGGACAGTGGTCGGCTAGTCTTAATATCCCTTACAGCAGTGCTGTATGAGAAATGAAGCATTACATGGCGTCAAATCAATGGGTGGACAAGCAGGGCCAACCAGAGCATAGGCTGCTTTTAGTTGTAGCTCTGTGCTCACTGTGTAAGCCCTTTCTATGACATCCACTTTAACATGCCAAACTGTATATTTGTTTTAATAAGAACTAGATGTGGTCTAGCATTATGAAGGGGTTAATGAACAGCAGAATACTCCACATGGGCCCCTATGCAGCTGAACAGTTTATACAGGTAAGATATCCATCCCTGCTCCAAATATCATGGGCCAGATAGCTGTTGGACAAATACTCAAGTTATTCCTTCTGACTCCATTATAAACATGCATGCTTGGTTCAACTGATCACACAGTGGAAACAAAATATCATTAATCTTTTCTTGAGGGAAAGTTTGGAGATCCTTATACATTTTAATATGTCTACAAATGTGGAAGTTTGCAAGCAAATTATTGCTTCAATATTCATGCAATTGGCACAAAATTATAACATCAATAATAATAACTTCCATTAAAGGGGTTGTCCAGGACTATGATATTGACTTCCACTTCCTCTTCCCAGGCAAGTCACATCATGTCCATTGGTATCATGGCCATGCTGCAGCTCATTTCCTTTCAAAAGAATGGGGCTGAGCTGCAGTGCCAAGCTCAGCCATTATACAATGTACGGCACTATGCTTTGTAAGTAGTGAAGGGCTACAGGAATCAATATCATAGTTCTGAATCCCAAACACTTTGCAGTGACTGTAAAATGCTCGGGGTTTTGGCGCAGCGTTTATGCCACGTGGGGCCACACTTCAGGACCTGTCAATCTTTATGTTGGGAGCTGCACCCGGTTGATCACAAACAAAAACTGGTGCTCTAGCATGAGGGTACACCTATCAGCTCATTTTCATACAGTTTAAAATTTTATTTTCTTGCATGCAAGATTTCACTTTGACATAAAAACGGTATATTCACTTTGTCACTAACCTCCCATATGACAGCATATAAACACTTTAGAGGTGATTTTCATGGTGGCAGACTCCTTTTAAAGGGGTTATGCCACAAAAATGAATTGTCCTCTCTCGGTAGACCCTCCACAAAGGGTGGATTTTACTCCCATTGGAACTGTGGCGGTGGTCACAGATGTGCCCCTACCCCATTCATTTCAGTGGGAGTGCCAGAAATAGCTGAAGTACAGCACTTGGCCATCTCCAGCTCTCCCATTGAAAGGCGCTTCTATGGATAGAGGATAAATAATTTTCATGGCATAATCCCTTTAAGTCCTGGAAAACCCCTATAAATATATTAAAATGCCAGATTCGCAAACAACGTAGTAAATGGTATTATCGATTTGATGGACTATTGTTTTCAAGATGTTATAAACACAACTTTCAGAAGAACACAATGGCCTAGCCAGCTGAACCATAAATTCAGATTTGTAATGTTGTCAAGTAGGGCAAGGACATCACATTGAAGAAGAATGTTTTTTAATTAGTCTAATGCATCATGGAGGTCAGCGCTAACCATCCCCAGTCGCCTCTTTAAAACAACATTGCAGAGTGTGGAGTATAACATTTTGTTAAATGTTAAGGTATTTACTCACTGAAGAGGAAAATGTGGTAAATGTCATGTAATCTTGTTTTTAGCTGTGGAATCCTAATCCTTTTAAAGAAAGTACATAACCTCAATACTCTACTGGATAGATATCAAGGGGAAACTCAATGCGTATGACCACTGACCCCAGACCGCTTTCCCTAATGTTACCATAACTCTGGATTCTATATTGTTCTATATTTCAAATGATACTGACTTCATCTTTCCAAAAGATATATAAAGTTATTAGTAAACTATATCTTTACTCCAGTAGTGGTCTTAAAAGCTGTATGTAAGTCATCACTCCAGTATGTGGCTGTCCTGTAGGTCTTCTCCATTAGGGAGAAGATCAGTTGTGTTCATCTGAAGTTCTGCAACAAATCTACTCTGTAAATATATGCCCATTTTTACTATAGCTTCTGAAAAAATGGCTGCGTGTAGGAGTGACTTGGAGATAGCAAGATGTTTCCTAGTAAATTTCATTCTCTCATCCTCATGATGCCCTTTTCTGTTGCTGATCAGTGTAAATCCGATTTTCATCCTAAAAGTGTTTATTTTTTGTTAAAGGGAGTCTATCAGCAGTAAATTCATTAGAAATCTAATCCCAGTACCGTATAGATGTGATTCTACAGTTTCCAAATATAGTTTTGTTATTCAACTTTGGAGCCCTATTTTCATGTAAATTGACATTTTATTCATATGTAAATGAGGGAAAGATGTTTTGTCCGGGAATCTATAGCTGAGACTAGAGATGAGCGAATCGATTCTGCAGAAGTGGAATTCGATCCGAATTTCAGGAAATCTTTGATTCACCACGATTCCGGATTTCCTGATGCTTCGCGGTAACGAATATTTAGTAAGGACCTTTGTGACATCAGACAGTCACAAGATGTTCTCTAGTGATGAGATTGGGTAGGCGTGTCTTTGCTTGTTAGCAGATCCTTCCACATGAATAAAACTTGTTCGTGCTGGAGAAGAGAGACATGACCGTGGCATCCAAGGGCTTCCGCCATTTTGCCGCCCACCCGCCCAACCCAGCTCTCTGAAGATCAGAAATAGCTGTTTATTCGCCGCAAAGTAATTCGGATCGAAGCAAATTTTTTTGGAACTTCGAATCAAACTGCCGAATCGAACTTTTGAGAAATTCGCTCATCTCTAGCTGAGACCAAAGCAAGCTAAGGCACACCTCCAAAACACTTCCCCTCATTTGTGTATTAATAAAACAGCGATTTACATGAAAATGGGTCTCCAAAGCTGAATAAAAGATGCATATTTGGAAACTGTAGAATCACCTCTAATGAATTTACTGCTGACAGACTCCCTTTAACGTATACAGGAATTAACTGTAAAAATATTTCTCTGACATTGGGGAAAATATACAACAAGAAATATGTAAGACATTGTATCATCAGTCCAGAATACAAAGGGGAAATGGTTCTGATTGTGACAAAGATGTCTCATATTCATCCAACAAGCCTCAGATTATAAATGATATACACAAATGGCTTCTCAGTTTCCATAAACCCTCTAAGTATCAACACACAGACATGGGGAGAATATACAAACTCTATGCAGATGTCTGCTAGAGTGCCAACTACTGGTTTATCTAAGGATATATATATAAATATTTAAGTCTTGGCAAACCCTTTAAGTGCCTAACCTCACTTGTGTGGCTGCTCTGCTGATACGTGCATCGTCCTCTTTTCCTCAGTGGTTCCACAACTTATTACAGCATCAAAAAAACACTACAATGCTATTCTTGCCATAAATAATACCGGAACCCTGAGGAAACCTGACAAATTTCACAAGTCAATGAAATTATTTTGATCTGTTCGGAAACGAATCAGGCTGACAAAGTGCTTCAGTAGACTGAGATGCAATGATCGAGAGATGTTACTCTATATTGAGCTTGTAAGTGCATAAAGCCCATTTGCACCCTCTCCTACCTTCTGCGGGATGGCAAGAACCTTAGGTCAGGTAGAATGGAATATCACATGACTGCAGGATCAGACTACACATAGACTTTGTGGTCTATAACCATGGAGATAAATGGATTTGATTAGGAACTTAAAGGGGTTGTCCAGGATAAGCATTATTTTTCAAGGGGCCAGGGAAGGTAAAAAAAAAAAACCCAAAAACATACTCTCCTGTCTCTGGTGCCTTCCACTGCATTTTTTTCACTTTGCCCAGCCCCCATGCAAAAAAAAAACGCTTATCCTAGACAACCCTTTTAAGATTTAAAATTATAGGATATCTATAACTACTATTTGCAAAGTTCCAGTTCCAAGTTCCATATCTATATTTTAGATGCAGTGGAGTAGTAAACAGAAATTACTTAGTTGACTCTGGACTCTTAAACACTGCCCGTATTCTCCACCAACATACGTTATAAGACCTAGGTCCTGCATTATCAGTGAGGGTATAATCTATTGTATAAAAGGACCTATGAACAACAGATAGATGTCAATCTATGACTGCAGATTTCATATTACTTTACACACAAAACAAATATACAGAGATACTAAATCCTGATAAGTATATCTCAATTATCTGGTCCCTTTCTCTGTGTGTCCATACAGCAAGCAGCATTCCAGGGCTTAGGATATACCAGGTCATAAATATCAGATTACCAGGGG
The DNA here is from genome assembly GCA_947044405.1 of Leptodactylus fallax. Lineage (NCBI taxonomy): Eukaryota > Metazoa > Chordata > Amphibia > Anura > Leptodactylidae > Leptodactylus > Leptodactylus fallax. The sequence continues at coordinate 721,285 of CAMRHE010000581.1, forward strand.
TCCGACTACAAGCACCCCATCTCATCAGCTGGTTGAAGGAGCCGCAATGCACAGGGGGTAGCAGAACTCTGTACTCTTTGTTGCAGCCAAGAAAGGAGCGTCAATAAATATCACATTCAAGTGAACGGACTGAGCTTGCGGTATCTTTCCTTGCTGTGCTAGTTCAGATGCACTGGGGTTTTTGAAAAGAACTGATCCTTGGGTTTGCCAAGAAACAGACCCCTGCCAATATGATATGGGATAATTCATGAATACTAAAGTCCTGGTATACCCTTTTAATACAGATTGGTATTAATCATCACTCATCTGGCTTGCAACAGGGCCAGTATAGGGAATTTTGCTGGGAATTTACTCTAGATCTACAATAAGGCAGGGGTGTACCTATAGGGGTTGCAGAGGTAGCTGTTTCTACCAGGCCCTGGAGGCTGAAGGGGCCTATTACAGCATAATAAGAAACCAGTATTATACATGTCACATGGTAAGGCTACATGCACACGAACTTGTGTGTGTGCACATTCAGTGGTAAAACAGCACATGGATGACATCTGTGTGCAGCCTATGCCTCCACAGACCCCTTCATTTTATCTAGTGAGTCTGGGCCGCAAAACGGACAGGAATAGGGCCTGTCCTTAGTTTTACCCTGGGCTCACTGCCATATACATGGGCCCTTGATAACACACGGGAGTGTTTATGTAGCCATAGCGACAAATGGGTTTATGTAGTAGCCCTGAAAAACATGGCTACCACACTGACAAAGCACACAGTCATGTGCAAAGAGCCTTAGTGCGGAGCCCATTACAGATTTTGTATCGGGGCCCAGGAGCTTCTAGTTACGCCTCTGATATTAAGGCTTCATGTTCATATGATATTATGGTTCCATAGAATCTCAAAGATACACCTACAGTACTATTCTTACAGACTTCTAGGCCATACTGTTAATGAGTTTTTTTCTATAGGTTTCAGTATGAAAAAATTCATGCCATGTTGCACCGGAGAGGCGAATATTTTTCTAGCGCAAGAACTTGTGGTTCTGATGTGTGCATGAAATCCTATGGTAAGATTCCAAAGTTAGATAATATATAAGCTATCAATGAGCCTTAGAAATTCTTGACAGTAATTCCCTAATGAGCGTGTAGTATTTAAAGCTATATGTCTGGTTTTGCTAAGAGATTTATACGCCATGCGTTGTTTTGTGTTATGTACGTAAGAATGCGATGCCAGTCTCTAAGTAAAACCTTCTGAAGCAATTTGTTATGACTCTCTCAGTAATAAGTTAGTGTTTCAATTACATTGTGCCTCAAGAGACAGGAGAATGCAGCATAAAACAATGTGGAGGCAGAGAGTGCATGCATGGCACTCTTATGTCGAGCTGAATTTAGTTAATTAGCTTGAATAAGTGCATGCTAGTGTTACAGAAAATGAACCCACCACATGACATTGTATTATATTACTGGCCTGAAGCTTTCTATCGTCATAAAACCCGTCAGCCCTCAACATCGCTAAGGACAGCAATGATTCAGGAGCGAATTAATGAAATAAAGTGTCAGTGAAATGACTTTATAATTAAAATATATACCGATAGGAAACAAGTGCCTTGCAGCCGTTTGACGGGGCTGGATAGGGTGTTGCTTATTCGATGCTCAGAGCCAGCGACAGCTGCAACAAAGAAACAGCTCCCTCTGTTCTGCACCATCAGCATAGCATACATCCTCATTTCCAATAACGCCGCTCCTTTATCTCACTCTGACTGATGCCTAATAAGGTGATTGCTATTTACTTTGCACCAACAGCTAATCTGTTAATGATTGATTCTAAATTTGAGCAGCCATTTGTCTGTGGCAGGAGCTGAGTCCGTGGATTACAGACTTTGTTGGATTGATGAATTAAGATTTTTTAAAGTTAATATAAAGCATCTATGTTGTTAAATGCATCGCCCGCCTGATCTGTAGTAACAGGTAATTTATGGGTTATATTTGGGAGAAATGAAATACAAGCTTTACCTATTATTATAGGAGTGCAACTGAATTTTAAAGAACATCCGAGCATCAATACAGGATTATTACAATATTCGATACTACCTAGTGTTGACCAAGGTAGGCATGCTCACTATTTGGTTTGCCAGGTGTAGTAGAACCATAGTAGACGTAAGACAAAATGGTACACATATGCAGCCACAGCAGCAAATCAGGCTTGGCTTTAATATGTTTACTAGAAAAAACAACATGGTAGGAATAAATATCAATCCATTCTATTCTGTCTCCCATTATTTTAATTTTTATAGCCTTGTCATGTCCTAGAACCTTTAAGTTTTATATATACGTATATATATGTAGATTAATGCCACTGTGCTGAATCCACTGCAGTTACACCAATTGTGCAAGTTCTCCCACTTAAAAAGATGAGGCCGGCCTGTAATTGACATCATAGGTAGACCTCAACTATGAGAGACAAAATGAGAAAACAAATCCAGAAAATCACATTGTCTGATTTTTAAGGAATTTATTTGCAAATTATGGTGGAAAATAAGTATTTGGTCAATAACAAAAGTTCATCTCAATACTTAGTTATATATCCTTTGTAGGCAATGACAGAATTCAAACGTTTCCTGTAAGTCTTCACAAGGTTGGCACACACTGTTGCTGGTATGTTGGCCCATTCCTGTTTCTACCAAACAGTTCTGCTTTGGTTTCATCTGACCATATGACATTCTCCCAATACTCTTCTGGAACATCCAAATGCTCTCTAGCAAACTTCAGACGGGCCCAGATATGTACTGGCTTAAGCAGGGGGACACGTCTGGCACTGCAGAATCTGAGTCCCTGGCGGCGTAGTGTGTTACTGATGGTAGCTTTTGTTACGTTAGTCCTAGCTTTCTGCAGGTCATTCACTAGGTCCCCCCATGTGGTTCTCGGATTTTTGCTCACCGTTCTTATGATCATGTTGACCCCACTGGGTGAGATCTTCCATGGAGCCCCTGATCGAGGGAGATTATCAGTGGTCTTGTATGTCTTCCATTTTCTAATTATTGCTCCCACAGTTGATTTCTTCAAACCAAGCTGCTTGCCTATTGCAGATTCAGTCTTCCCAGCCTGGTGCAGGTCTACAATTTTGTTTCTGGTGTCCTTCCACAGCTCTTTGGTCTTCACCATAGTGGAGTTTGGAGTGTGACTGTTTGAGGTTGTGGACAGGTGTCTTTTCTACTGATAACAATGTCAAACAGGAGCCATTACTACAGGTAATGAGTGGAGGACAGAGGAGCCTCTTAAAGAAGAAGTTACAGGTCTGTGAGAGCCAGAAATCTAGCATGTTTGTAGGTGACAAAATACTTATTTCCCACCATAATTTGCAAATAAATTCTTAAAAAATCAGACAATGTGATTTTCTGGATTTGTTTTCTCATTTTGTCTCTCATAGTTGAGGTCTACCTATGATGTCAATTACAGGCCGGCCTCATTTTTTTAAGTGGGAGATCTTGCACAATTGGTGGCTGATTAAATACTTTTTTTCCCCACTGTATTTTTATGTCTGACTTCCCCCAGGGGTGTAACTAGGAAAGACCGGATACCATAGTAAGCTTGGTCCCCATACAATATATTACCTCCTTTATAGGCCTCCCATACAGTATATGGGCCCCATACAGTAAGGGCCCCTGTTACAACCCCCCATTCAGGTAGGGCCACTGTTAAAGACCCCCATTCAGTATGGGCCCCTGTTGAAGGACCTCATACAGTAAGGGCCCTTGTTATAGATACTCATACAATAAGGGCCCCTGTTACAGGCACTCATATAGTAAAGGCTCCCTTTACCGCCTCCCACACAATATACTGCCATCCACAGATTACTCCAGCAGATAACGGTTGGTATTTCCTGTGTTGAGATAGGGCCAGTTAGTAGACACCAGTGAGGATGCTGCTGTGGCATTGACCTATTTTTTGCCTCAAAGTTCTTACATACTCTAACCCACTGAAATGTTATTAACCCTTCACTATCCTAGACCACCATTGGTAATGCCAGGATTACCAATGAGTAAGATATCACTTTTACTTAGGATGAACTCAGCATCATTACTTTTTTAAATTATTTTTAACATTGTAGTCTTGGTTTATAATTACAGATGGGCGAGCTGGGTCGTACCAAGCTGGGTTCGACCCGAATATTTCAAATAGTTTGTTTTTTTACGAAACCGAACAAATGGAGACCATCTCTATTTATAATAAAGATTTTTTCTATTAAGTTTAGCCCCCTTTTTGGATGCCCACTTTTTCTCCTTTTCTGTAATTTCTATTGATATATTTAGGTTTTGGTAATATTTAGGCGGGTGTCCACCATAGTTGTTATTTGCCATAACAAAAGTAAATCTGTTTTGACTCATTGAGGGAGTCCTAAGAAAGGAACCCTCCTCCATGTCGTCCATTTGTCCTGTGTCTTCATGACACAACCTCTTAAAACCACTAACCCACAACATATTGCATATTCTATGTCCATTTGATGCAATGATAATCTCATTGTAATTTTATCCAGGAAACCCATTAATACGTCTCATTAGACGGAGGATGCAATAGATTATGTACATGGTATACATTTCCTATCTAAGAACACGTTACAATAAGTATAAATAATGAGTGTAAATGAGCAGCTACAAATCACAATGCATGAACCTACACCATGCCCTCTTGACCCCTTTGTAAAAGCATATATTAAATGGCACAGAAAATGTCTTTCATTGGACATGTTGGAGGCAGGAGAAAGTGTTAAGTACAACCAGGTGGACAGTGATGAATTGACACTCTGAAATATCGAGCGCTTCGGCAATCAAGCAAAGGATATGGTCAACAACATTATTCAGTTTTGTCTCAAATCATTAAAATGTGTACTTTACCAAACTCAGTCCTAATCACAGACACGTTTTATCTTTATGTAAACCTTGGGCTCATGCCATTAATGGTGTGATGGAAGGCTATAGAGAAAAGCTTACCACGCACTTAACCTTAGGTTTCCTATGTACTGAGATATGTATATATTACAATGTTGATGCTATTTCATCATTATTTATATCTTCCTTGAAGCATGACCAAAGGATATAAAGCTGTTTCTTCTTATAAAAAGGTTAGTTTATGTAAATGTAAGCATGGCCATGGACAGTAAAATGATGAGAGCATGTCTATAGTCACTCCTATTGAGGCCCATCTTCTTCAGTATTTATGTAGCATTCAGTTAACTCTTCACTTAATTTGACTGAAGTTTCAAAAACAGCTCCAAAAACCTGACCTGAAAACAGCTGATTTTGAGGCTTCTCTTTTGAGTTCGACAAAAGAAATAGTGTGAGCCAATAGCAGTCTCCCAAAAACTCATGTGACATCTACTACCTCTCTCTCCTGATTTTCCTCATAAACATGCATACTTGGTGGGAGATAAACCATTAAAAGACACTTCTGACAGTGGCTTATCAAAAAGACAAGGGATCGACATGTCAAATTAAAGGGTAATTTGGGACACTAAACCACTCACACGTCCATATGGACCTGGGGTTTAGTGTCCCAAATCACCCTGTTATAACGCAATCTATGGCTGCATTAAAAATAAAAAAGCTTTATACTCACCATGCTGCTGTACTCCCCGTGCCTGCGCAGTTCTTCAATGAAGCCAGAGTAGTACACCTCGGCTTCAGTGCGCATGCCCCGTACCTCTGGCAATTGCGCAGTGAAGCTGGGGTGTCCATCTTTGGCTTCACTGAAGAACAGCGCAGGCGCCGGGAGGCGTGCCAACAAAGAAGCTCATGAATAAGCCGGACTGTTCTCGGCCGAACAGTGTACATCGGAACCTTCTCTAGGTAAGTATAAAGGTTTTTTATTTTTAATGCGCCTGCGGATTGCATTACAACACGGCGATTTGGGACACTAAACCCCAGGTCTATAAGGACCTGTGGGTGGTTTAGTGTCCCAGATTGACCTAACATATTCCCTTTAAGCATGCCTGATCCTTATTAGACCCAATACATACCAATGTAGACAGTCAGAAGGTCTCTGTAAACATTAGATCCTGAGCAAAGTCAGTGGAACATGTCAACAATACCCAAATGTGTATAAGAAGTAGAAAGAACTTAATATTGATGTGACCAGCCACTGATGTTTTTTAGGTATTTTCGTCCTTCTTAGATTCATGTACATGACAATTTACTTCATAGTGAGGATGCAGCCCTCTCATTAACATGCACATTCAATGCTCATTCAGTGGGTGCTAAACACTTCTGTTGCCACTTACCAGTATAGGTATCAGAGGACTGATCCTTGTTCGGGTTGACCCAGAGCACACTGTCAGCAAATCTCATCAAAATGTTTGAAATATAATTATAAAAATCTTGCTCCATGAGATTATCCTATTTATTTCATATATTAATAAATATTGGAACCATTCTTCACTTCTAGAATTAGGACTAAGAGAACTGGGACTGTGCCTAAGGAATTCTTGAGATAGGAATTTCATAGGAAATGTATCTGTGTATGGATTACCACTGTGCAGCTGGTATAGGGTTTTTCTGTACCACTCAGCAAAATATGTAGGTGGAGTTTGTGGAGATGGTGAAAGATCTTCATTAAACTTCATTACACTTACTGACCATGTGAACAGGTTAGAACTGAGAACATTTTAGCAGCAAGGTAATGTTTGATATTTTTATCCCCTTTTGACTTAACTCTAATAATATTACATGGTTTCCCATTATTATTAACCCCTTAATGACCCCAAAAAAATGTAATTTTCATGATTTAATTTTTTTCCTTCCTGCTTTTTAAAATAAAATTTTTCTGATCACAGACTCATATGAAGGCTTATTATAACTCATTGTATGCCTTAATGTACTTCATAATAGCACCATTTGATATTCTGTACAATGTACTGATGTACTAGGAACCTGGAAAAAAAAATCAAAATTAGAAAGAATTGGCAAAAAAAGCAATTGCCCAATTTTTCTATCCTATATATATAATAGTATCTCCAAGATTGTTATGACTTACAGAATATAGGAAATGTGTCATTTTTACCACTCAGTGAATACTCTAAAAACAAAACCTACAAAAAAATATATAAAAACATTGAAAGAATCAAAAATTTGGTTTGCGTTGCCATATTGTGACACTTGTAACTTTTTTTTATATTTCTGTGTACAGAGATGTGTAATGTATCTTTTTTGAGGGACAAGATTTGGTTTATATTGATACCATTTAGGGGAATGTATGACATTTTGATCATTTTGGTGAAAAACGATGACTTGGCCGTATTGGTTCTTTTTCTTGATATAGATTTTTTTATCCCACCATATGGGATAAATATTGTTATATTTTAACAGTTCATTTTTGGACACTGGGGTATCTAATGTGTTTATATTTGTTTATTCATTTTTTATATGTAATCCATGGAAAGGGGGTGATTTAAATTTGTATTTTTTTTACATTTTTTTATATTTTTAAATTTTTTTATTCATTATTAGGGAAGTGAAATGGGAAAAAACAGCGATTTGGACATCCCGACTGTGAAGTCAGAGATCATCACTACAGAATTGAGGCTGTTTAGATGTGACTATCCTGCACTGAATCTTTGTTTGTCACTGATTTCGGGAGTCTGGGCCTATAAGACTCACAAGAGTACAGAGCCACATTGTGGCCACTCTGACTTATTCCCAGAAATTTTCCTCCAAGATATTTCCTCTTTAGCAAAGAAAAAAATTGCTGACAACCGTATTGGTAATTTTTCATGCAATTGTCCTCATTGAATTGATGATATGTACCTTAATCCCACTGAAATATCAATATCCAACAGAGAAGGTTTGTTATACCTGGATCGGTACATATTACTGATGCTAGTGCTAAAGAAAACTGTCATGCAAAAACTGCATTAGAGATCGGCCTCAATATCCATGTTTAATATACAGAATGTAATGACCTGATTCAGAACCATTAAAATGACTCATTCTATGTTCACTGACAGATGTTAAATGTAGCATGAACTCGGTCACTGTTCATCTGTATTTCATTACCCAAAATTCACAGAAAGAGAAATGAGTTCACCATAAGTTTGACATAGGAAAATTGCCCCAAGTAACAGTTTGCTATTAAAAGATCATAATTACAGGACATGAAAAAATGAAGACCCTGCACTGAAAAGCAATATTTTTCTTCTCAAAAAGATTTTCAGTTGTCTCATCCCCGGGTGACATAAGAGTCTTGGTATGGAATGTGATCAGAAATGTAAAAATGATGACAGATATTTCTATTGTTATGTATCTGTAATACATTGTATAACTAAGGAACACAAGCGATCCGTGAATCAGTCTATAAAGAGAATTTAAAACCCATTTGCCCTGATGCAGGATCCAGCAGTGATCCTCATCATTTTTATTTTTGTTGCCATGGTAAAGATGGGAACTTTGTCTATGATAATGTAACAAATCATAGGAAACCGAACGAAAAATTCTGCAAGTATAGGTGCAATATGGTAAGAGTAGATGCACTAATGAAGAAGATCATTACAGGGCACATCAGGGCGTACAAGCTGAAAATGCCCCCTAATGGATTATATAGGAGGTCATCACCCTACTTTGGGACACAGAAGACTGCAAGGATCTGTGAAACTCCTCTAAAGGCATCATAGGTTTGTACAACTATATCGCTACAGGTGGCCATACACACAAGGTAAAAGATGGCGAAATGGTTGACAGCAGTTGAATGAATGATCATCTGGTGAACGATCGTTTCACAGATACAACCATACACATTTTAGTCCATATTGGCTGTTACTATATTGTAGCAGTAGACACACTGATGGAGAAGATCATTACAGGGCAAATTAGGGCATACAACCTGAAAATGACCCCTAATGGATTATGTCGGCAGTCATCATCCTACTGTGGGACACAGATGAGTGCAATGATCTGAGAAACCCTACTAAATGCATCATAGGTTTGTACAACTATATCACTACAGGTGGCCATAAACATTAGGTAAAAGATGGTGCAATGGCTGACCAATAGGTGAATATTGGCTGTTACACGTTGTTCAAACTGACCCCATATGCAAGTTTAACTTTGGAAGTGGTAGGATGCACATGCCATATTCCTGATAGATAACTTGAATACTTCTTACTTTCTCTATCACAGAACCTTATCAATGAACCCTATAAAACAACTATAAATTATTCTAACTTCTGTTTTCTAGACCATCACATCATATGACCATATCAGCGATCGCCTGTGATGTGGTGTCCCTATGTAAACAGCAGTTAGTCAGCACCTTCTAACAGGGTGAAATAATTCTGGAAGCAAATCTGCTATGAATGCAATGCAAAAGCAAAAATTAAACAAAGCACAAAGATGCGTGTGATGAACCGACCCTCAGTTTTATATCTTTCTTGGAAGTGTGTTTTACTTGCTTAGGTCAGTCCTTCCGACACTTGGAATGCGGTGCTTTAGTTGAGTCCACATTGCTGAACGATACGCTTCACTGGTTTTATGTGTGTTCATTGGAGATGGCTTGCTATAGCCAGGCACTTTTATTATCCCTGGCCAGATGGGATGGGGGATAGCAAGCCTTAACTTCACCCTTCTCTCCGAGGGTTCTGCAAAGGTGGGAGAAGGGGGGCTGCCTGGGTGCAAGGGGTGGGTGGAGCACTAGCCATATGCTGTGGGCAGACCTGGATTCTGGGGTCATTCAGCAAAGAGGCAGTAAGGAGCTCTGATCTGGGAGAAGATGAGAGGGCCTGCCCTACTGAGGAATGCTTTGAGGGCCTAGTTCTGGACAGCATGTAGAAGGATTGTTTTATGCAACTTGCTTAAGCTTGCGCCCTAGGCCCAAAACTCTGCTGTGGCCTAGAGAAACGGACTACGAGCCTATGCCGGTATTTTCTCTATCTTTTAATTCCCCTGTTTATTTTTGTGTATTGTATCATCGCTCCTTTGCTTGTATGTTTATGCTTGATCGTATTAATATTGTATATTTCTGTATATGCTATTAATTCATACCGACCCACTTGGGTTATTAAACATATAAAATTTATATCGCTCATTTCGTTTTATCCTATGACCCGGTCTACTCACGGTGTGTGAGTGGGAGGTTAAGAAAGAAGTTTGATCGCAGGCGTGCCAGGCGGCTGGGCGAGGCGATATTCTTCACAGTGGTGGCAGCGTTGTGGGATATTAGGGTAACAGTGTGTGGGTGTGGTATCACGCAGACACTGGGGATTGCGGCAAACCCAAGGAACGAGCGCGGGGGGGAAAAAAACCAAAAAAACGGGGAAAAAGGGAACAAAAAAACCCCCCCCCCCCCCCCCCCCCTCTGTCGCAATCCTATTTGGCAACGACTCCAGTGGAGATCTCGGACTCTGAGAAGTGGAGTCAGGGGACGGCAGCAACGACGATACAAACGCTGCGCAGATGGCTGAATGGAAGGTGCGCAGACGGGCAGGACGAGGAGCAAAGCCGAGGGGCGGCACAAGAAAACACACCAGCCAGACGGCAGCAGGGCCCGAACCCCAGAGGAACGGCCGGAGGAACCAGAACCCCAGCGGGGGGAACGGACAACGCAAAGGCCACAGCAGAAGACGCCAGGACAAGCACCCGCGCAGGGACCCAGACCGAGAAGCTGCAGAGCGCCGGGTGGAGAGAGAGGCCGGTGCTGCTGCAGAGCGCCGGGGGGGGGGGGGGGCCGCGGCGGCGGCGGCGGGGGGGGGGGGGGGAGGGGGGGGGGGGGGGGGGGGGGGGGGGGGGGGGTTGCAGTAGCTGAGCTAAAAAAGCTGGAACTTTGCCAGCAGGCACAACCTTCCCCTGCACCAACTCCAGGAGCCCGAGCACTAAAGATCCGATCCGAGGACTTTCCAATCTTGGAAGATAACGGGGACTTGGACTCGTTCTTGCGGGGATTTGAGAGGGTGTGTAAGCAGCATCATATTCCCCAGGCAGAATGGGCCCGTTACCTGTCTCCCCGGCTGAAGGGAAAAGGCCTGGATGTTTCCACGAGCTTACCAGTGGACGCAGACTATGAGACCATCAAAGCAGCGCTGATCCGGAGATACCGGCTCACGCCGGAGGTGTACCGCAAAAAGTTCCGGAATATCCAGCGGGGTCCCACAGAGAGCTATGCGGATGTTCTGCACCACTTACAGGTTACATTCTGGCAGTGGATCAAAGGACTTACTGTCACCACGTTTGAGGGAATTGGGGATCTTATGATAAAGGAACAATTTCTCCAGGTGTGCCCTCTGGAGGTCTGCCAGTTCGTGTGTGACTGGAAATCCAAAACAGCAGACAAGGCTGCAGAGATTGCTGACGACTATGTGTCCACCAGGGAGCAAGGGATCAAGAGAGGAGCCACACTGCAGAGACCCCCAAGCGGGAAGGAGGGGCAAAGTTGGAGTTCACCACAGCCTGCGGTCTCCAAGTGGGGTAAGACAAACTCTGTCCCGGGTGCCCCCTCTACTTCCCCTGTCCCAAGAACTCTGGGCGCCCCAGGGACCACCTCTAAATCCCAAGGAGAGGTCCAGCGGTGTCATGCTTGTAACCAGCCAGGACATTTCAAGGCGGAGTGCCCCAACCGCTCTAAGAACCCCCCTGTTTCCCCAGCCACAGCAGCTGGCTCATCTGTATACTTGGTGGGGAGGGAGGGGTTGCAATCCGATGCCAACAGTCAACAGGTCATTGTGGGGGGTAAAGTGGTCATGGGATTTCGGGACACTGGGGCGCAGATTACTCTGGTGCAACCTGACTTGGTCCCTGCGGACAGTATTATCCCTGGAAAAACTCTGACCCTGAAGGGTATTGGACAAGAACGCGTAACTGTGCCCATGGCTTGCGTCCATTTGGACTGGGGTGCGGGAAAAGGGATGCGTGATGTGGGGCTAGTGTCTGGTCTGCCTGCCAATGTACTATTGGGAAGAGATTTGGGGCCCTTGGTGTCCCAATATGGGGTGGGAGCAGCCCCACCTCGGTGTGACAAAATGTCTGTACTGAAGGATGATTTTAATGAGGTGTTGAAGCCTGTCACACAGGCAGAGGGAGGGGTCAGCTGCCTGTTTCCCCCTGCTGTGTGTCCAGCTAAAGTAATCAGTGAGCATGTGAATGAGACATTGTGGAATGCTGACCTGGCTGTAGCCCCGCCCACATCTGCGGGTGATGAGAGCCCCCTCAGTGTGACCCTGGCTCAGCCATTCCCCCATGCAGTTCACTGTGAATCAATGAATGAATGCAATGTCAATGTAATTGCTAAGTCTTGCCTTGCAGGTTTACAGGGTAGCTCTTCTGAGATGCTGGGGGCAACCCCAACTGAGGACAATGTGCCAGGTGGTCAGGTGGGTCACGGGGATCTCAGGGCCAATCCGGATGAGGAATGGACTGCTGGAGTTGCGGTGGTGACCCACAGCCAGAGTGCTAGAGGGGTGGAAGGCGCTCCGACCCCTGAGCCGTTCCCTCTGTCACCCGGAGATGGCACTGAGACCGCCATGACTAACCTCCCCACACTGGAGCCGGAGGAGCCCGGTGGGTATGTGACATGCACATCTCTTCTGTCTGGTTCCAGTCAGGAGTTCAGGGACGCTGTCCAAGCTGACCGCAGTCTGGATGCATTGAAGGAGCGTGCTGGTCAACCTCCCTTGGAGTCGGACAAGGACCGCGTGTACTGGGAGCAAGGGAGGTTGTACCGGGAAACGATCCCCACAAAGGGAAAAGAAAGTCGGCTCAGGGAGAAACATTTGGTGGTACCCCAACCCTACCGGGTGGAGTTGTTGCGGATTGCTCATGATATTCCACTGGCAGGCCACCTGGGGATCGCTAAGACCAAGGCTCGCCTCAGCCACTTATTCTACTGGCCTAAGATGGGGACAGATGTAGCTAAATACTGCCGTTCATGTGACACTTGTCAGAGGATGGGCAAGGCGGGGCAAGGCTCCAAAGCACCAATGATCCCTATGCCCATCATAACCGAACCTTTCCAGCGGGTGGCTGTGGATCTCATTGGACCCCTGTCCATTCCCAGCCGCACCGGGAAACGTTTCATATTAACGGTAGTAGACTACGCTACTAGGTACCCGGAAGCTGTCGCGCTGTCTTCCACCCGGGCTGATGTAGTGGCCAAGGCTCTGGTAGGCATCTTCTCCCGTGTTGGATTTCCCAGAGAGATGCTCACAGACCAAGGTACCCAGTTCATGTCTGCCTTGATGCAAGGCCTGTGTAAGGTAACAGAGGTGCAACATCTGGTGTCCAGCCCGTATCACCCACAGACCAATGGCCTGTGTGAACGGTTCAATGGCACCCTGGAGCAGATGCTCAGGATGTTAGTCGAGTCCCACGGGCGCGACTGGGAGCCTTATCTCCCGCACCTGCTGTTCGCTTACCGGGAGGTGCCGCAAGCCTCAACGGGGTTCTTCCCCTTTGAGCTCTTGTACGGGAGACGTGTACGTGGGCCCCTAACTCTTGTGAAAGAGTCCTGGGAAGGAGAAACAGCCATCCAAGGTGTGCCAGTTGTGCCCATGGCCCAAGTGCAGACGGCATGGGGTGCTGGAGGTGGGACCCAAGAAGGGGGTGTGTCAAATGTATTACCTATCAATGTATTGTGGAGGGATGGTTTGGGGAAGCATGATCTCAGTCATTTGCCCAAGGTATCACCATCACCCACCCAAGTACAGGAGGAACAGGGTGTAGGCCCAAAGGGGCAAGGCGTCTGGGAGGGAGGACAGGGTCCAAACATACCTGTGCCAGAACCAGAGGTGCCCCTAGGTTTGGAAGCAAAGGGGGAGGTGCAGAATCCCCTAGAACTCTCCCAACTAGCGGCTAGTGTGGGCGAGACCCTGAGAGACTGCCGGGAAGGGGTCTCTAAACTGGTATCACAAGGGCCTGGGGTTGCGAGTGTGGATCTGCGGGATGCCAGCACTCAGCACGAGGTCCCAGTGCAGGCTGGGGGTAGCCAGGTGGGCGGAGACTGCCGGGATGGGGTCTCAGCACCGGTACCACAAGGGCCTGGGGTTGCGAGTGTGGATCTGCGGGATGCCAGCACTCACAACGAGGTCCCAGTGCAGGCCGGGGGTAGCCAGGTGGGCGGAGACTGCCGGGATGGGGTCTCAGCACCGGTACCACAAGGGCCTGGGGTTGTGAGTGTGGGTCTGAGGGACGCCAGCACTCGGGGGAGGGACCCAGAGCAAGCAGGAGGTAGCCAGGTCTACTTAATTCCGAGCCTGAACCTTAGAAGAGTCTCCATTCAGACAGGAGAGGAAGAGGGTATCAGTACGCCAGGAATATGGTCAGGGACCAGCGCAGGTCCCGGCGGGGTGAGGCCGCCAAGGTGTCCGAGGAAGGCGATCTTAGGATCGTCCTTCCTCCCGACACGCTCTAAAAGGGGGAGGTGTGATGAACCGACCCTCAGTTTTATATCTTTCTTGGAAGTGTGTTTTACTTGCTTAGGTCAGTCCTTCCCCCACTTGGAATGCGGTGCTTTAGTTGAGTCCACATTGCTGGACGATACGCTTCACTGGTTTTATGTGTGTTCATTGGAGATGGCTTGCTATAGCCAGGCACTTTTATTATCCCTGGCCAGATGGGATGGGGGATAGCAAGCCTTAACTTCACCCTTCTCTCCGAGGGTTCTGCAAAGGTGGGAGAAGGGGGGCTGCCTGGGTGCAAGGGGTGGGTGGAGCACTAGCCATATGCTGTGGGCAGACCTGGATTCTGGGGTCATTCAGCAAAGAGGCAGTAAGGAGCTCTGATCTGGGAGAAGATGAGAGGGCCTGCCCTACTGAGGAATGCTTTGAGGGCCTAGTTCTGGACAGCATGTAGAAGGATTGTTTTATGCAACTTGCTTAAGCTTGCGCCCTAGGCCCAAAACTCTGCTGTGGCCTAGAGAAACGGACTACGAGCCTATGCCGGTATTTTCTCTATCTTTTAATTCCCCTGTTTATTTTTGTGTATTGTATCATCGCTCCTTTGCTTGTATGTTTATGCTTGATCGTATTAATATTGTATATTTCTGTATATGCTATTAATTCATACCGACCCACTTGGGTTATTAAACATATAAAATTTATATCGCTCATTTCGTTTTATCCTATGACCCGGTCTACTCACGGTGTGTGAGTGGGAGGTTAAGAAAGAAGTTTGATCGCAGGCGTGCCAGGCGGCTGGGCGAGGCGATATTCTTCACAATGCGGCTGCAGGATCTAAAATATGTGCTGGCCTTTTAAATGACATGACTATATTTAGGAGTCGCTCTGTCTATCTGTTGTACTGTTAGAGCAGCCAGCAGCACAGGAAGTTCATGTAGGTGAAGTGATACTGTGACTGTATGGCACTATTATTAGCTATATATTTGGGCTGCTATGTGGAATATTGCTTATCCGGTTTGGGATAAAGTTGTTTGTCTTTACGATACCTTCTTCATAATACTGTGCAATCCGGAGAGAATAGGATGCATTGCTCACCAGGATGTCACGGTACATCACGAGATTTAGTCCGGCAATCTTTGATCACACATCTTGTTGCAGATAAGAGGTGGTTGTGATGTAATCTACTTTTTATGTAAGAGGCAGAAATGGATATAAATAGGAACCCCCCAGCCTACGTGTTTTTCCCCAGACGAAGGACAAGCGAAATGTGCGTTGGGGCAAGGCACTGTGGTCTGTGTAATAAGTATGGCTCCTGTTTCCCTGGTTGGAGGCTATATTATATAATATATACAGTGCCTTGTGAAAGTATTCGGCCCCCTTGAACTTTTCAACCTTTTGCCACATTTCAGGCTTCAAACATAAGGATATAAAATTTTAATTTTTTGGTGAAGAATCAACAACTGGGACACAATCGTGAAGTGAAACGAAATTTATTGGATATTTTAAACTTTTGTAAAAAATAAAAAACTGAAAAGTGGGGCGTTAATACTTTGTAGCGCCACCTTTTGCTGCGATTACAGCTGCAAGTCGCTTGGGGTATGTCTCTATCAGTTTTGCACATCGAGAGACTGAAATTCTTGCCCATTATTCCTTGGAAAACAGCACGAGTTCAGTGAGGTTGGATGGAGAGAGTTTGTGAACAGCAGTTTTCAGCTCTTTCCACAGATTCTCGATTGGATTCAGGTCTGGACTTTGACTTGGCCATTCTAACACCTGGATACGTTTATTTGTGAACCATTCCATTGTAGATTTTGCTTTATGTTTGGGATCATTGTCTTGTTGGAAGATAAATCTCCGTCCCAGTCTCAGGTCTTTTGCAGACTCCAACAGGTTTTCTTCCAGAATGGTCCTGTATTTGGCTCCATCCATCTTCCCATCAATTTTAACCATCTTCCCTGTCCCTGCTGAAGAAAAGCAGGCCCAAACCATGCTGCTGCCACCACCATGTTTGACAGTGGGGATGGTGTGTTCAGGGTGATGAGCTGTGTTGCTTTTACGCCAAACATATCATTTTGCATTGTGGCCAAAAAGTTCGATTTTGGTTTCCTCTGACCAGAGCACCTTCTTTCACATGTTTGGTGTGTCTCCCAGGTGGCTTGTGGCAAACTTTAAATGAGACTTTTTATGGATATCTTTAAGAAATGGCTTTCTTCTTGCCACTCTTCCATAAAGGCTAGATTTGTGCAGTGTACGACTGATTATTGTCCTATGGACAAACTCTCCCACCTCAGCTGTAGATCTCTGCAGTTCATCCAGAGTGATCATGGGCCTCTTGGCTGCATCTCTGATCAGTCTTCTCCTTGTTTGAGATGAAAGTTTAGAGGGACGGCCGGGTCTTGGTAGATTTGCAGTGGTCTGATACTCCTTCCATTTCAATATGATCGCTTGCACAGTGCTCCTTGGGATGTTTAAAGTTTGGGAAATCTTTTTGTATCCAAATCCGGCTTTAAACTCCTCCACAACAGTATCACGGACCTGCCTGGTGTGTTCCTTGGTCATCATGATGCTCTCTGCACTTTAAACAGAACCCTGAGACTATCACAGAGCAGGTGCATTTATACGGAGACTTGATTACACACAGGTGGATTATATTTATCATCATCAGTCATTTAGGACAACATTGGATCATTCAGAGATCCTCACTGAACTTCTGAACTGAACTTCTGGACTTCTGAATAGCTTTTTGCTATTTGTCTTGAATCTGAATCAACTCTCTCTGGCAAATTTTACATACTCGATATATATTTCATTCAGTTCTTATAAGTTTCTTAAGCAAAATGTTGCAGCTGCCAATCTATAAAAGTGCTGAAGTCAATTACAACACATTACTCTAGGTTCACACTAGTGTCGTGGTCTCCTTTGTTCAGGTCTGCCAGGGGAGAGAGCCGGATCGCTATAACAGCGGTTACACACAGACAACGGACAACCCCACTGACTATAATGAGGTTCGCCGGGTGTCCTCCAGGTGTCCACTGTTTTCAAACTGAAACTGGTGGAAAGAAAGGTCCTCTGTGCAGATTTTTGGCAGTTTCTGCAAAGGAGTCTTCAACGCAGAAATGAACCCAGCCTTACATGTATATATATTTTCTAGAATTCCAACACACAACTAGATCAGATGGGGGTCAGTTACAACTATGCACATTCCTAAAATTTCAATTGACCTCTCAAAGATGATAGCAGTGGAGTCTTTGCTCTGACACAAAGAACACACCTAAACATACTATGTGAAAAAGCATACTTTGAGATAATGAAATAGACTGCAATTGCCAGGGGATTGGGGCAGCTGCTGTTCCTGCACTCCCTGACTATGAGAATCCATTTCCGGAAGTAGGCAAACTCACTGTGGGTCTATGTTCCCATCGTCTTCCCGTCCCCAAGCCACTTTGAACTGCTGCCATAGTGCTGTAAATGCTGTGATCACAGTTTAAACCATACCTTTGTAGTGTTCTAGAGTCCCAGGAATGGGTCTTAAAAGCAGTTTTATTCTTTATTCAAGTGAGGACCTTGGAGCACAGGGGGCGTTTCCTTCAATGGCTGAGCACAGCCGTATCAATGGTAAACATGCCTATCATGGATGTAATACATCCCCTTTGTCAGTGGAAACTGATCCTAAAAACTGCTCTGACGTCACCAAAGTGCTGTGAAATCCCACACATGTGCAGTACTCTACTGTAGTCCAGGACATATCTGAGCATACTGCACATATGCCATCCGGGGGTTCTGCACTGAACCCTGGAAGAGAAGATGCTTCAGTGGGAGAACGGATGTAGAGCAGGACTTCCAGGTGGCACATGTGCAGACCTGGACTACAGGAAAGTACTGCACATGTGTGGGATTTCACAGCAGCTTCGGTGATTTCAGAGCAGTTAGAAGATCGGCTTCCACTGCCCAGAGGGACGTACTACATCCTGGATGGACGTGTTTATCGATGATGCAGATGTGCTTGGCAATTGAAGTAAACTCCCTCTGTGCTCCAAGGTCCTCATTTGCATAAAGAATAAAACTACTTTTTTTAGACCCATTCCTGGGACTCTGAAACACTACAAAGGTATGGTTTTAATCGTGAACACAGCATTTACAGCACTATGGCAGCAGATTAAAGTGGCTGAGTATGACAAGCATTATTGAGCACACTATCCTACAGACCTGATACCAAATGTGGTTTCCACTGGGTACTCCAGATTCCTCCCACACTCCAAAGACATACTGATTGGGAATTTAGATTGTGAACCCTACTTGAGACATGATGGTGCTATATAAGTAAGCTATATACGTAAATATATTACTGTGGGATCTAAGGATAGTGGGAATCAAGAATGCCACACACCACTGATGTAACTGATTTTATAAAAGGATAGAAAATTAACAAGCAAGTATAATCAAGTCAGTACAAGACAATAAACAAGAATATAAGCAATCTTACTCACATTGCTTAGGGTAAACCCAATGTCAGCGAGCTGACATCCCAAGGTGTACAGGCAAACCACAGATGATGAGAACCAGGCAGACATCTGGGCAATGGGTTGGCTGGCATATCATATTTTCAACATTTTTATAGTGTTTCACCAAGCCCCCTTTCGTAGTGTATAGAACTTTCTAGACGCTGAATGTACGCAAGTCTGCTGGTCACTGGTTTGGAATCTGATCTTACACCTTTTGTATCAGACAGTACCAAGCCGTTCTAAGAGCCAGAATTGAAGTGGAAGAATCATCAAGAAGTAATTTCAACCCTTTAACCGAAAGGGGTTATCCAGTTTGCACTATTGATGGCCTATCCTTATGTTAGGCCTACAATATTAAATCTACAGGGGTCTAGGACCCCCACAGATCAGCTGTACCAGGACAGCAGGACTCCCAGTAATGTTTACATTCCAGACCTGTGCTGCTCACTTGCCCTACAAAGTGTAGTGGCAGGTGTAGGTACTGTAGCACTGTCCCATAGACTTCAACGAGGCAGCGCTGGAGTACCAAAACCCATCACTACAGTTTGTACAGTGTGTGGGCAGCATGGCTCCCAGAATGTAAACATGCACAGGAGCTGTGGTACAGCTGATCTCTGGGGGTCCTGGGTGTTGGATCCTGGCAGATTTAATATCAATGACCTATCCTAAGGCTGGACCATCAACAGTAGAAACCGGATAACCCCTTTAATAGTTTTAACATATTGAAAACCTATAGGAAATTATTCTGTAGTGGTCTTAATCCATAGCAGATATTTATGGTATAACCATTGGCTATGGCTTAAAACAGTCACTGGGATTCTCATTGATTCCGAAAGCAGTTTATTGTATACAGCTTTTAGAGCAGTTAATAACTACTGTACTCAACATATAGGTGAGCATACAATGTATACACTGAATGGCCACATTATTAGAGACACCAATCCACTGGTGAATTGGACCCTTTTTGGTTTTCAGAACTGCAGCAATTTGTTGTGATATATATAGATATCAATGGACCCAGGTTGTTACAAGAAAACATTCCATCAATGTTACCCCTCCACCAACCTTCTGGTGGAGGGGTAACTGATCCTCAATTTGTATCCCATTTGCTGTCTCAAGACTCGGTGAGTCAAAAGCAAATTGAGGATCTGTTACATCCAACAGAGGGCGCATGAGCTCCCCAGCTCCTTTCCCATAATGCCTTGTGATATGTCGATGCTTAGTAGAGGGCGAAAGGCAATTTAAAACTCTACACACCTTCACTGGTGCTCTCCTCAAGGAGAGATGCACCAAATTCTGACACTTTCATCAGCAATGGAAATTGGAATTCACCTGATCAGGTGATGTTTTCCCCACTTCTCAGCGATCCCATTTTTGCACTTTTTTGCCCAGTGGAGTCTTGCCTTTCTGTTTTCCTTAGACAGAAATGGAGATTAAACTGTTCCTCTGGTGTTGTAGCTCAAAGAAAAACAAGTTCATTCAGAGAACGTTGGAGCACCAATGTTGTATTCAGCAGCAATTTGCACCCCACAAGCTTGGCAGTTTTTAAAATACTGATCCTGGCTAGTTTAGCATCAATGACGTGTCTTATTTGAATCACTGAAATCACTCGAGTTACCCCTTCTAATGTGTATTAATGCCAGGCATGGACACTACGCCGCCTATTATGCCAGTCTATTCAAAGAGATGACCAGGGCAGCTAGGTCCCTGTTACACCAGTACTTCTAGAAATTAGCTGAAAAAGCACAGCAGCACTCAGGGGTCATGGATCCACTGCGCACTTTATTTGAAGTTGATTTTTGGTTGCAGCAGGATTTTACAGCAGTTCACCGTAGCTATGGCAGGTTCACAGTAATTTCACAGAGAAAAAGTGACGGCTAGAAATGGGCAAACCTCTCAGGATTGGTTTTGTTTTGGGCTCTGGTGTCGTTTTGGATCAAACAATTCAGTACGAATCACACTCTTCAGACCCCAGACTATAATAGTTGGAGGCCCAGTTGAGGTGTACTACATAAAAAAAAAAATAATACTCACCTTCCCTTACCTCTTTTGGGCTTCCTCGCGGTGTCTGGCACTCTCCCTCGGCCTCCTTGGTGACGTCATGTGCCTGGGGTCACTGCTGAGGCTTGTGATTGGGCCTCAGAGGTGACTTGGGCATGCTGAGTGTCATGATGTCATAACACTTGGCGTGCCCATGTGATTGTTGGTAGCCCAATCACATACCTCAGCAGTAACCCCGGGTGCATGACGTCACCAAGGTGACCAAGAGAGAATGCCAGACACTGCAAGGAAGCCCAAAAGAGGCAAGGGAAGATGAGTATGAATGTTTTTTGATATAGTACACCTCACCTGGGCCTCCACCTATTATAGTCTGGGGTCCGAAGAGTGTGATTCGTACTGAATTGTCGCATTATACGCTGAAGAGACCCCAGAGTATAATGCAGCGGCCATTTTAATTCGCCTGAGATGAAGGTCCATTTGTTTGGTTTTGTAAAAAAACAATTTGGATTATTCCGGTCGAACACGGCTTGTTATGATTTGGTTTGCCCAGCTCTAGTAATGGCCTATTCAGACAACGTTGGAGTCGCAGTCCCACAAAAGCATGCAGCAGCGCTCCTATTAACACATGTGTTGTGTTTTTGTTGAAAAGTCTAGGCTATTCACACTTACTGTATGTTCCAGATTTCAGGAAAGCAAATCATGCGGAAACATGCGGAGAGGAAAGTGCTGCTTGGAGTTTGTATGTTCTCCCCGTGTTTGCGTGGGTTTCCTCCGGGTACTCCGGGTTCCTCCCACACTCCAAAGACATACTGATAGGGGTTGTAGATTGTGAGCCCTATATGGGACAGTGACTGTCAATGTCTGTAAAGCGCTGCGGAATATGATGGCGCTATATAAGTAAGCGTAATAAATAAATTAAATAAATAAATAAATAAATAAATAATAAATATTTTGAGTGGGGACTTCTCATCAGTCCTGCACTACAGCTGTGAGAAGGGATGGCTTCTTCCACCTTACATTCACACTGAACTGATTCTTTGAAAGCTTGTTCACCTGATTTTATGCTGCACTTCAGAGTCATGTATCTAATTTTCATTCAGGAAAGCTCCAATTGTGAAACGACACATATCTTTAATAAAGTGGCCATTCAGTGTAGGTGAATGGATCTCTGGAGGCATATCCTAAGTAGAGAGAATCCATATAAAATAAATTCATCAAAAAATAATTTTGTCATTTTTTTCATATGATTCACAGACTTTTTTTTATGCAGATTAATCTCAAGAGACAACAGTACAGTGCTAGTCAATGAGGGGAATTTATTATCTGAGGATTTTATATGTGTACTTTTTTTTTTTTTTACATTTTGCTGTAAGAACCGGAAAGTTTATCAAAATGACATAAGTTATTTTATACAATTTTTTCAATCTATTATTATTATTATTATTATTATTGTTTATTTATATAGCACCATTAATTCCATGGTGCTTTATATTTGCGGATTTACATACAATACACAAGATATACAAAACAGATAATACTAACAGTGACCAACTGGCACAGTGGGATAGAGGGCCCTGCCCGCAAGGGCTTACAATCTATGAGGGAAGAGGGATAGAGACAGAAGGTGGGGGTAGAGGCTGCTCAGGTGGTGGTGTGGTGACAATAGCGTTACTGGAGGTTATAGGCCTTCCTGAATAGGTGAGTCTTCAGGGCCTTCTTGAAGCTTGTGACTATGGGGGACAGTCTTATATGTCTTGGTAATGAGTTCCAGAGTATGGGGGATGCACGGGAGAAGTCTTGGAGACGTTTGTGTCAGGAGCGGATAAGAGCAGAGTGGAGTAGGAGGTCTTTGGAGGATCGGAGGTTACGTGCGGGCAGGTAGCGGGAGATTAGGTCGGAGATATATTTAGGGGACAGGTTTTGGATGGCTTTGTATGTCAGCATTAGTAATTTGAACTCTATTCGCTGGGCAACGGGTAGCCAGTGAAGGGATTGGCAGAGGGGGGTGGCCGATGAAGAACGGGGGGAGAGGTGTATTAGGCGAGCAGCACAATTTAAGGTGGACCGGAGGGGGGGCGAGGGTGTTAGCTGGGAGGCCATGGAGAAGGGTGTTACAGTAGTCTAGGCGGGATATTATGAGGGTGTGGACTAGCATCTTTGTAGTTTCAGGGGTGAGGAAGTAGCGGATTCGATGGATGTTCTTGAGTTGGAGGCAGCAGGAGGTGTTGAGGGTTTGAATATGCGGCTTGAAGGATAAGTCAGAGTCTAAGGTTATTTCAAGGCAGCGGGCTTGTGGGACTGGGGTGAGAGTGGTTCCATTAATTTTGATAGATGGGTCAGGTAGGGGGGTCGTACATTGAGGGGTGAAGATTATGAACTCCGTTTTCTCCATGTTAAGTTTGAGAAAGCTGGAAGAGAGAAAGGAGAATACGGCTGCTAGGCATTCAGGGACTCTGGACAACAGAGAGGTAATGTCTCGTCCAGAGAGATATATTTGGGTGTCGTCAGCATAGCAATGGTAATGGAAACCATGGGATTCTATGAGTTGGCCAAGGCCTAGGGTGTAGATTGAGAACAGGAGGGGTCCTAGGACGGAGCCTTGGGGGACACCTACGGAAAGAGGGCGTGGCGGGGAATTGGTGTGTGAGTGGGAGACGCTGAATGTGCGGTTTGTGAGGTATGAGGAGATCCAGGAAAGGGCCAGGTCTGAGATGCCAAGGGATGAGAGAGTTTCTAGCAGGAGGGAACAGTCGATTGTGTCAAAGACAGAGGAGAGGTCGAGGAGGAGGAGGACAGAATAGTGACGTTTGGCTTTGGCAGTTAGAAGGTCGTTAGTGACCTTGGTTAGGGCAGCTTCTGTGGAGTGATGGGGTCTAAAGCCTGACTGTAATCTGTCAAAGAACATATTGGATGAGAGATAGGAGGATAGTTCGGAGTGGACGTGTAGCTCCAGTAATTTTGAGGCGTATGGGAGCAGTGAGATGGGGCGATAGTTGGCTGGAGAGGATGGGTCCAGGGAGGGTTTCTTAAGCATAGGTGTGACAGTAGCATGTTTGAAAGCGGAAGGGAAGGATCCATTGGTTAGGGATAGGTTGAACAGATGGGTTAGGGCAGGAGTAATGTCTTCGGAGAGTTTTGAGATGAGATGTGACTGGATTGGGTCTAGTGCACAGAAGGTGAAGTGGGATTTAGAGATTAAGGTGGAGAGCTTTTCATCAGTGATGGTGGAGAAACAGGTTAAAGATGAAGAGCACCAAGCAGTTGGATAGAGTGGTTGTCAGGGGTGTAGGGTGAGACTGTCTCTGATAGTGTCAATTTTGCTTTTGAAATAAGAGGCAAAGTCATCAGCTGTGATAAGTGATGTCGGAGGGGGCACAGGAGGACGGGAGAAGGGAGTTGAAGGTAGTGAATAGCTGTTTCGGGTTGCAGGATAGGGCAGATATTAGTGTGGTGAAGTAGAGGTGAGTGCATTCTTGAATGTGAGAACTGCCTCTTTATACCTAAGGAAGTCCTCCTGGGAGTGACTTTTCTTCCAGAGGCGTTCTGCAACCCGTGAGGCACGTTTTTTAGTCAGGTCAGTGTGCCAGGGCTGCCTATTGATCAGCCGGGTTCTGGTGTTAGTGAGAGGGGCTACAGAGTCAAGGGCAGCGGTGATGGTGGTATTGTAGAAGTCAGCAGCGGCATCTGTGTCCTGGAGTGAGGATATGTCAGCGAGCGGTTGGAGAGAGCCTGAGAGCGTGCGGATGTCAAGGCGATTAAGGTTCCTGCAGGGGCGTGTTGGTTTAGGGGTTGGGGGGTCAATTACAGAGGAGAGGGCCGAGAATGTCAGCAGGTTGTGGTCGAAGAGTGTGGACTGAGAGTTAGCGAGGTTGACTAGAGAGCAGAGGCGGGTGAATATGAGGTCCAGCGTGTGTCCCTTTGTGTGGGTGGCAGAGGAGGACCATTGAGAGAGACTAAAGGAGGTAGTGAGTGATAGGAGACTGGAAGCGGAGGGGTGGGTTGTGTTAATGGGGATGTTGAAATCACCCATGATGATGCTGGGGGTGTCTGTGGATAGGAAGTGCATTAGCCAGGTGGTGAAGTGGTCGATAAAGGCAGCATTAGGTCCTGGTGGTCGATATATGACAGCCGGTTGGAGGGCGAGTAAATGTGAACAGAGTGCACTTCAAAGGAGGGGAGGGTGAGAGCAGGTATTGGTTGGATTGGGGCAAAGGAGCAATCGTCAGACAGGAGTATGCCGATGCCACCGCCGGGTTTATTGTTGGGGCGGGGAGTGTGCGAGAATTGCAGACCTCCATAGGAGAGGGCAGCAGGGGAGGTGGTGTCTGAGGGTGTTATCCACGTTACTGTGATACCAAGAAATTATCATTTATGAGAAATTAAGAGGTCATGGATGTAGTCAAGTTTGTTGCATACAGAGCGAGCGTTCCATAGTGCATCAGGGAGTATGTGGGTAGGGGCAGGATTAGGTGAGATAGGTGTAAGATTTAGGGGGTTCCATGCACTGATGCCGGTTGTGCGGAAAGATCTGACAGCAGGGAGGTGCTGGGGCGGTCCAGGATTAGGAGATATGTCACCAGAAGTGAGGAGTAGCAGGGAGAGGGATAGCAGGTGTAAGTAGGAGAGAGTGTGGGGGGGAGGTTATGTGTGTCTGGGGTGGAAAGCTTGCAGGTGTGTGAGTAGCTGTGCAGAGAAGGTCAAATGGTGGGGTAGGATAGATGGAGAGATAAAGATATTCCACACACTTCATTCCACCGTGTAGATGGCTCCATTTTATTTGTAAGTTATATTTTATCAAGAGAAGCAAATTTGTGCTTAAATTTTGCACAATTTTTTAAGCAGCCAATCTTAGCCTTTAGGCTAAGGCCCCCAGGTGCAGAATGCAGCTAAAAAATGCTGCAATTTTTCTGCAGTGTGTGGATGGGATTAGCCAGAATCTCATTCACTTTGTTGGTACTGTAAAATACAGCTTTTTTTCTGTAAAATCACTGCGTTTCCGCGACGTTGGGCTTAGCCTCGGCATGTCAATTATACCTACGGAAACGCTGGAATTTTACTGATAGGTATAATGGGGCAGAAAGTCCGCAAAGGAAAACTCTGCTGTCTTTTCCGCATCGTTTTTTTTTTTTTGCAGTGATTCGCTGCAAACACTTAACCTTAAATCTCAGTGATGTTTTTCAAGTTTTTTCTTGACAGAATTCAGAAAGCCATAACTACTCTATTTTTACATCAATGTTTGAAGGCTGAAAGAACCGTTTCAGAAAGAGAAGGAAATAAAAAAATTTTGACAGTGTTTTTTTACATAATAAATTTTTCACCGTTTCCCATACATCATAAATAACATATTTTTCTTATTCTATGGGTCAGTACAATTCCAAAAATACCAAACTCAAATTATTTTTTAAATGTTTTATTCATTTGGCACAATATGAATATTTTTTTTAATATAATGTTTGTGTCTTGTTATGTTCTGACAGCCAGAACTTTCTTTAATTTTTCAGTAATGGAGCTGGCCCTTTTGCTGTCTCAAGACTCGGTGAGTCAAAAGCAAACTGAGGTTCTGTTACATCCAACAGAGGGCGCATGAGCTTCCAGCTCCTTTCCCATAATGCCTTGTGATATGTAGATGCTTAGTAGAGGGCGAAAGGCAACTCAAAACGCTACACACCTTAACTGGTGCTCTCCTCAAGGAGAGATGTCCCTGTCCATAACCCACTCATTGCCTCCCACAAAGCCAGCCAGTACACTTTGCTCTGCACTGCTGAGGGACAAAAATCCCGAAGAGGCGCTGTGTGCAGAGTGATTGTCTCTCGGCTTTCTGGCTAATCCCAAGTGTAGTATTGCCGTGCTACACTTGAGGTGATCTGCTTGAAGGTGTCCTGGGTACCCCCTCCTCGGCCCCCTGGATCGGCTTGGTTTCTTAGCCAAGTCTTCACCAGGGTGTAGCTATTGGGGTAGGGGATTAGTCCCAGGACAACGGGAGGCGACCAAACCGGGCATCTACCTAGTGTCTGGGTTTCCTGACGGCGCTTGGGATTTTCTTTCTGCCAAAGTCGTAGCGGTTCATGTTCCTGGGCGTAGTCGACCTTCTTCCGTTTCAACGTTCCTGTGAGCTACATAGCAGCGATGGGAGGCGTTCCTGACTATCGACGAGTGGAGAACTCCGTAAGGATCTTCATCGAGGAGAATTTTCATGCAACTAAGGGCCTGAGATTTGTATGCAACACCCTGCTTCTGGGGATATTCAAGATGACCAGAGAAATGATCCTCTCCGTCATGGACAGACCAAAGAAAGGCAAGTTTGACATCACTTTTGGCTGTAAAGCCTTTTTGAGGGATTTTTTTGGACATGTTATCTGTGGTGCGAGATTGCCCAGAACTCGAGGGTGTGAAGATAACACCCCATTTCCCCGATAATGAGTTAATGGTGACTGTATTGATGTATAGTCCTTATACTGAAGAGAAAGACATTATCTTGTTTCTGTTACAGTTTTGTTTGTCTTGTGTTCCCAAAGGGAAAGTCTTCAATGAATGCGGCTTTTAGACGTGTAAAAGACGTTTCGCCTGCACTATTAAACGAAAACCAGATGGGACCTTGCACTTGCCGCCGGCTCGCTTTAAAATTGGCAAAACCACTAGGGACATCTACTTCAAAGGCCGACCAGAATTTTGTTCCAATTGCAAAGACTATGGTCATGTTGCCAAAGACTGTGCCAAAATCGTGTGCTCTCGCTGCAAAAAAGGACACTTATCGTCTAATTGCGATAGTATTAAGAAATGTCATTTATGTAATTCCACTGAACATTTTTTCAGGCAATGCCCTAGAAGGCGTGGTGAAAGGGATGACGGCGTGGATGGCGATGAAGGTGAGAATGTTGGTACGAGTGTTGTGGTGGACGGTGCTTGTAGTGAGGGTGTGAAAGAAAGTGACGTGACTGCTGTATGTGCTGAAATTTCTGATTCTGGTATGATTGAAGCGGATAGGGAGCTTGCTTTGAGCGAGGGTGATAGGGTTAGCCAGCGCAAGGGGAGGAAGAAGAAGAGTTCTGATTGGGCTGAAAGGGTGGAGGAGGAGCCTATCGAGATGGAGGCTGAGATTGAGGATAAAGTTGTCTTAGAGGCAGCGACTGATAGCGAGTTGGCCGAGGCGGTCATCGAAGAGTATTCAGATGTAGAAGAAGGGCCTAGTAGACGAATTGATAGTTCAAAGGATATTGTTGAGGAGTCTTCGTCTGAAAGTGTGGTGGAAGAAACACAGCTAAGCTCTACTGTTGAGAGTTTTAGTCCGGATGAATTTCGATGTCTTAGGGAATCCGTCAATAGTGTTTTAGATGTTGATGTATCTAATACGAGTTTTCACGCTTTTAGGACTCATCCGGAGACCTTGAAACAATTTTCGGCGTTACTTAAAGGGAATGTTCCTGCGACATGTCGTATTTTTCATCTTTCTAGGTTATCATGTATATTATTAGCAAATTGGGTTGCAGGTAATGTTAAGCTGGATAGTGATTACATTTTGTTTATATTACAGTCATATGAAAAAGTTTGGGCACCCCTATTAATCTTAATCATTTTTAGTTCTAAATATTTGGGTGTTTGCAACAGCCATTTCAATTTGATATATCTAATAACTGATGGACACAGTAATATTTCAGGATTGAAATGAGGTTTATTGTACTAACAGAAAATGTGCAATATGCATTAAACCAAAATTTGACCGGTGCAAAAGTATGGGCACCTTAACAGAAAAGTGACATTAATATTTAGTAGATCCTCCTTTTGCAAAAATAACAGCCTCTAGTCGCTTCCTGTAGCTTTTAATCAGTTCCTGGATCCTGGATGAAGGTATTTTTGACCATTCCTCTTTACAAAACAATTCCAGTTCAGTTAAGTTTGATGGTCGCCGAGCATGGACAGCCCGCTTCAAATTATCCCACAGATGTTCAATGATATTCAGGTCTGGGGACTGGGATGGCCATTCCAGAACATTGTAATTGTTCCTCTGCATGAATGCCTGAGTAGATTTGGAGCTGTGTTTTGGATCATTGTCTTGCTGAAATATCCATCCCCGGCGTAACTTCAAATTCGTCACTGATTCTTGTACATTATTCTCAAGAATCTGCTGATACTGAGTTGCATCCATGCGACCCTCAACTTTAACAAGATTCCCGGTGCCGGCATTGGCCACACAGCCCCAAAGCATGATGGAACCTCCACCAAATTTTACAGTGGGTAGCAAGTGTTTTTCTTGGAATGCTGTGTTTTTTGGACGCCATGCATAACGCCTTTTTGTATGACCAAACAACCCAATCTTTGTTTCATCAGTCCACAGGACCTTCTTCCAAAATGAAGCTGGCTTGTCCAAATGTGCTTTTGCATACCTCAGGCGACTCTGTTTGTGGCGTGCTTTCAGAAACGGCTTCTTTCGCATCACCTCCCACACCTCCGGGTGTGCTGTATTGTTGACCGATGCACAGTGACACCATCTGCAGCAAGATGATGCTGCAGCTCTTTGGAGGTGGTCTGTGGATTGTCCTTGACTGTTCTCACCATTCTTCTTCTCTGCCTTTCTGATATTTTTCTTGGCCTGCCACTTCTGGGCCTAACAAGAACTGTCCCTGTGGTCTTCCATTTCCTTACTATGTTCCTCACAGTGGAAACTGACAGGTTAAATCTCTGAGACAACTTTTTGTATCCTTCCCCTGAACAACTATGTTGAACAAACTTTGTTTTCAGATCATTTGAGAGTTGTTTTGAGGAGCCCATGATGCCACTCTTCAGAGGAGATTCAAATAGGAGAACAACTTGCAATTGGCCACCTTAAATACCTTTTCTCATGATTGGATACACCTGGCTATGAAGTTCAAAGCTCAGTGAGGTTACAAAACCAATTTTGTGCTTTAGTAAGTCAGTAAAAAGTAGTTAGGAGTATTCAAATCAATAAAATGATAAGGGTACCCAAATTTTTGCACCGGTCAAATTTTGGTTTAATGCATATTGCACATTTTCTGTTAGTACAATAAACCTAATTTCAATCCTGAAATATTACTGTGTCCATCAGTTATTAGATATATCAAATTGAAATGGCTGTTGCAAACACCCAAATATTTAGAACTAAAAATGATTAAGATTAATAGGGGTGCCCAAACTTTTTCATATGACTGTATATTCTGCCTGGAAGGGTGGGTTTAGACCTGTAGAGCCAAAAACGGGTATTGGTCTTGAATTTTGAGTACTATATTTGTCATGTTTTTGTTTGACGCTTACAATTATATATGTGTCTTTTCAATTTTTGTGGATATTGATGTACAACATTGTATTGAGTATTTTGTTTGTGAGGATACTTTGTATTGCTATTTTTGTATTGTTATTTTTGTATTGTTGACTTTATAAATAAAAATAAGTGAAACTGGCTTGGCTAAAATCCCTTTTGCTGTCTCAAGACTCGGTGAGTCAAAAGCAAACTGAGGATCTGTTACATTCAACAGAGGGTGCATGAGCTCCCAGCTCCTTTCCCATAATGCCTTGATATGTAGATGCTTAGTAGAGGGCGAAAGGCAACTCAAAACTCTACACACCTTAACTGGTGCTCTCCTCAAGGAGAGATGTCCCTGTCCATAACCCACTCATTGCCTCCCACAAAGCCAGCCAGTACACTTTGCTCTGCACTGATGAGGGACAAAAATCCCGAAATGGCGCTGTATGCAGATAAGTGAAACTGGCTTGGCTAAAATCCCTTTTGCTGTATCAAGAATCGGTGAGTCAAAAGCAAACTGAGAATCTGTTACATCCAACAGAGGGCGCATGAGCAACCAGCTCCATTCCCATAATGCCTTGTGATATGGAGCTGGCTGAAGGCTGCACTTTTTAGTAATACAATTCTGGGGTACATATGACTTTTCGATAATTTTTTATTCAATTCTTTGTGCAGGGACGTGACTCATAAACTTTCTTTTTACGTCTTATTAGGAAACTAGACCATGGAAGCTTATGATCCTTGATACAATACATTGCAATACTAATGTACTCTGGGGTATTCTGTAGCCTTGATAGGCATATAGGCAAATATGGCAGACTAAAAAGTCTTGATCAGGCCCCGGGTTGCCATAGCAGCTCATCAGCCCTCTTGACCATGTCGCAGGGAAACCAATGAGGAGGGCCACAACAGTAAACAACCATTTACATGTTGCCCATTGCATTGACCACAGAATCTAAGGGTTTCCACATCCATGAGGAGTAAGTTACAGATGAGACTAGATGCCCATGTAACCAAGTTTAAATTATACTAAGTGTGCATAGATGTCCCATTTAGATCAGAGAATTAGTCTATTTGAGAGGGGGTACCATCATCAAACTGCTGCCCCACCGACCCTGGCTCTGCTGAATTCCCCTTCCCCTTTGCAATCTCTTACATTGCTCTACAGAATTCCTGATATATTAGAACAGTGGCACTATAGGATATCAGCGCTGCCGCTCTACTGCAACAGGATTTCATAAGAGCAGTAATAGAGATTGCAAAGAGAAGGGGCAGCAACAGAAAGGGGATTAGAAGCAGAACCACGCCACCACTATCTTGGTCATCATCAACATTCAGTAAAGCAGTGGCCAACCAGGGTCAGCTAGGGGCAGTTTTAACCGTCAAACCATCCCTTGTGTAAACCCATGATTTAGACCATATCATTTTCGCAACCAAAAATGCAACCTGGCAAATAGAGCAAAACATGATTTTAGGTAGAAACACTGCACTAAAAGGCATAAACACCAAACCAAATCAAAAAGGCCGAATTTGATAAACTGATTGATAAATTCCCTTCAAGCTACTATACAGTATTTTTGTGCCATACATACTTGACGTCATTGGTTGCGATAAAAAGATTCCTTATGCTTCCCTTATATAATGTGCATCTGGATTTGGAGATGAAAATTTATTACATCTGAATTCCTATAAAAAAAAAAAAAAACACCAGATCACAATACCCTCTATTCTTGTCGACTTTTCTTTGTAACACTAATTCTGTGAGAGGCGTACATCAAGAGACTTGGAAATAAACTCTTTGCGAATGCAAAGTGCCCATCAGCTGGCGTGTGAAAATAGGAGGGGGGTGGGGAGGAAGCATTAGGAGAAACAGAAGCCATGGCGCTATTTGAATATCAGGCTCTGCCACACTCTGGGCTCCTCTGACAACTTCATTACCTCCGCATATAAAATGACTGCAGGGTAATGCAAATGGCTTTCCGTCACACTGGTGCATTCTGCAGTCAGGCAGAGGGCATTCGGAGACACTGTTGTGAGGGAGACAGCTTTTGTCCAATTTAATAAGATATCTTCAAGCAATAGTCCGCCCACTCTGCATTTGTTATGGGGTCCAGCGACCTAGCCTTTCAGAAATTTAAGGGGTTGATGTCTTCGTCTTGACCTCAGCTGTCAGTCATAAATGAGAAAAGAGACAGGAGGCAATGCAGAGGCCTTTGCCTATCTGTAGAGAATTTCTAATCAATGTTGGGGAAATTTCACATTACTTGACAAGGTGATCTAATTAATATTATAGAAATGCCAACGGAATATCATTCGGCAGATTGGATTTATCACCTTGAAGTGCTGTATTACGGCTGGTAACAGAACGGGACTTTCCCTTGACAATGATTAAATTAGACATAGGCATCAATATGTGTTACTCATTGGAACACAGAAGTTCTCACTATTACCTCTCAGTCAGATTATTCAGAAAAAAGGGAATAAAATGATGTTTTGGGTCTCAGTTTGCTATCAATTAAACATGTTCTGGCAAACATTTCAAGGGCTGATTAATTTGTGTACGCTCAGGGGTGTGATACTGGTGTGACTTTGTATAGACATTGCTAAAGCGCAAACTTTTTCTCAAATGAGCATATCCATATATACTGTTCAGAAAGGAAACCCAAAACATTACTGTTAAAGGCGTATCACCATCTTATAAAGTGAAACGTCATTACTTAATGGGTTTACCAAGTTTTGAAGTTGTCCCCTATCAATAGGCTAGGGAATAATTTCATCATCAGTGAGCGTCCAAATCCAGAGAATGGAGGTCTGGTTTCCCCAGTCTGATGGACAATAAAACCACTGAAGTGTGAAGGCAAATCTTGTATGCATTCCTAATTAGAAACTACAACTGTCTTCCAAAGGATGCTAAAATGAACACATTTTATTAAGTATCATTAAAATGGGCAACGATGGCCAATGTATGTCAAGTCAGGCTTCCAAAGAGATTGACCAGGTGATGAGTGCAGGAAACTACCCTAGTTATATATTATGCTCCTACCAAGAATCCACCAAGTCCCACCATCAAACAGATAATCGGAGCTCCCTCTCTGGACTGACAACTGGAGTAGTGCCAATACTTGCACATTAACTCCAACCACCTAACACTGAGATAATGCTAAAAATAAAGCTAAATAGGCTAATCTTGCTAAAGAAATCACCTTAATTTCTTTAACGTTCTTTGTCAGTCAGTTGTAGTCCCGTCCTGATGGAGTAGCAGGCCAAGCATGCACCCCGTTGCTCCATTCATTCTCTATGAGAGCACAGCAGGCATCCAATCTCTGGGATCCCCTGTGATCCTGATATGTGGTTCACTCACAGTCTTTCATGTGACTGTCATTCAGGGAAATACAATGAAGGGACCGCAGCTCTGGTTTAGTCCCATTATTCTCAAGATCAACGTGGATCCAAGGGGAAGAAGTTGCACAATCATAAAGTGGTGGGTGGCATATCCTAAGAAACTACCATCACATTATGAGATAGGAATACCCCTTGAAAAACTGGTAAGAATTATTCAACGTTAGTGACTCAATGTTTAAGAACTGTACATATGCTTTAATGATTCTTTCCTAACCCAGGAGTATTTAATATTTTTATTGTCACACTATATACTTTTATAATATACACATCTTGCTATCCCCTATAGAATCACCACATTTACAATGGCATCTATGACAGGAAACAATATTCTCCCCTCCTCAAGCCTTCTCGCCACTCCATAACTCTACAGGTTACTATATTTCATGTCATAACAGATGGTTCATTAGACATAATGGAGCAATATGTCTACTCTGGAGAATTACATTGCTAGTTAACACCTCTTTAAAGTGGTATGAAGGCAACATGTGATGGTAGATCATTTGTGGTTTGATGACATTGGCTCATTAACAGTTTAGTGTATCTTACGCTATATTTAGTGTAGCCTTCATTTTACCAAGTCACACATGGTTCATTGGTTAGCTTCTATTCACATTTTCATTCATTGTTCTCTAGCGGTAGTCCAAACAAATTACATATGAGCAAAGAATACCAGTCTAAACATATGTACATTAAGTGATATAGTATACATGCATTGGTAATCTAAGATTACAATATGATAACAGAGGTGGAGGCTGTAGCACAGTTTGTATAAGATAAAATATAGCTCTAGATTGTGCCCCAAAATATGTGAAAATGTCAAAAGTCAATAAGCCATAAAGGTGGCTATAAACATTAGAACAAAGGATAAACCTGACAATTTTTGCAGGATTGGCCGATGAACTCATGTTTATGGCAGCCATTCAGCAGTCTTGTAAAGGCAGATGTTGGGGGAAGGAAGGATTGGATATGTTAGACTTCAACTTACTCAACAATTAGTTCCCGCAAAAGGTAAGTCACCTGGCAGTGGCTTGTTCCACTCTTCCCATTAAAATAAACATGCATGCTCAGCTCATGCATGGAGAAGTCACTATAGGAATAGTTGTTGGCCAAACAAATGTCCAGCTCACCTTTACAGGATACATGAGAACAAGTCATACTCTTTCAACATGAACAAAGTCCAAGATAAGTATGAAAAGCAACACTCCTGTTAAAAGTTCTTTCCTAACTTTACTCAGAAGACATTAAAAAATCCACATCACTATGACAGAAAAAGGAATAACTTACAGAACATGTTTCTGATCAGTTTGGTCCTTCCTTATGTCAGTCTTAAGTAACAGTCTAGTCGAGAAGCCATGGGTTAATCTCCTGCTGATTTGTTCCAACTTTGGCTTGAGACCAGCTGATGGGTGGGACTTATCCATGGGGCAGGGCTTAGCTATCTATTTATCCTACTACAAACAGGGCACAGCAGGGAGGCTCCTGCTCCAGCCAGTTGTCTTACAGTCAGACACAGAAAAGTAAGGAAGAGGTGAAGGTGAATAAGGCTGAGCTCCTGGAACACATACAGATTTCATTATATATTGTTTTGTTCTGGTTGTAATATAGTACAAATGGAATTAAAGAAAGAAGAAGATTGATGTAATAGGTGCCATAATGGGAGTGTTTTTAATTTTTTGTTCATTTTCTTCGTTTTGTGTTCCTTTCATATAAGTAACATTCTAAGTCAAATATATAAATGTCTCAGCTTACACTATTTTACTCTTATTTTCCCTTTTTGCATCATAAATGCCACATTTTTCATCTATTAGACCTTCTCTGCTTTTTTACATCTTACTACATCTGGAGAGGCCTATTTTCTTCTTTGCTCTCTTTTCTCATTCTTTATTTAGCTGAAATTTTTTGCATACATAAAACTGGCATGATAGCATGTCATGAACACTTCTGAGCCCATAGTCTCACCCCTTGTTTCCTTCTAAGCACTAATGGTAGTAAAGCAATTAAAGCAAGCCTGTCACATTCTTATTAGCATAATAAGGCGCTAGAGCATGGAGCCCTGGAAATTCTACATTGAGTATTTAAATGAGCTGACCGAGTCTCTGAAGTGTTGTCTGTAGGATATTTCACTTTCCCATTCTATCTCTAAGTAATAAATCTGCCTGCTCTTACATAACAGCATAGTGAATATGCCAGCAGTAACCCGGGGATTATGAATATTCATGATTCTGGTTTTCATAACTTCATGATAGCATCAATAAGAAGAAGCAATCTAGTATCTCAAGTAAAGAGTAACGTTTTATTCACCCATGTTTCAGGAGCAAGATTTCAGCTCCATGGAACAGAGGAATCCTTGTTTCTGTGAATATGGGTGAATAAAGCTTAACTGTTGACCTGAGATACTGGAGTGCTGTCTCTGCTGCTACTTATTGGAGGGGTTCCTTAAAATCAACATCCCAGAAAACTTTGCACCCACCTGCTTTAATTGATCATATAGCATTAGCAGATGATACAGGTATGCCAAAAAGATCCAAAGAAAACTAACACCCTACTGGGTGTTTATAGGATTTTGAGCATGCTCAGTGGAGTGAGGTGCTAGATCCTAATTTGATTTAATAAACAAAAAGGTACTTCTGTCCCATAAGGAGGTTTAATACTATAAATAATAGTTGGGAGACCCTGTTACAGATTTTGCATTGTATGTATAAGGGTTTGTTGAGTAGATCCAGTTTTCACAGATGCCCCAAATAATTGCAGTTTTTTTGCCCAATTGGTTATAGCATCTGAAGACTTTCATTCAACTACAAGAGGTTAATAGCTATTTGTTACCATTACTGATGTCATTTTTTAAACCAGCATACAGTATACAGTATCATGATATTATCTCTGTAGATGTCACATCTTGCTGTTCTTCATGTGTCTAAGGCTACGTTCATATCTGCACCAGAGATGTTGGAGACTCCGTTGCAGTGTCTGCCGAAAATTGGCAGAAGAAAAAGTCCTGCACGGAGGATTTTCTCCTCTGCTGATTCCAGTTTTAAAATGACAGATGACCTGATGGACCAAATTATAGTCAGTGGGGTCTGCCAGGCTCCACATGTAACTGCTATTTTAGCAGTCCATCTCTCCATTGTTTTGGTCCTCCAATGGACCAGGCCTAACATTTATTGCAATGTTTACATCTGCCAATAGTCTTAACTGTCATAGGAAACTCATTATCATGGCGAGTACAGAGTGTTCATATGTACAGGTGCATCTCAATAAATTAGAATATCTTTGAAACATTTATTTCTTTCAGTAATTAAATTAAAAAAGTGACCTCCTATATTTTCTAGATTCTTTACACACAGAGTATTGTATTTCAAGTGTTTTATTTCTGTAAATGCTGATTATGGATTACAGGTAATGCAAACCCAAATCTAAGAAAATTAGAATATTGTAAAAAAGTTGAGTATTGTAAATTCAGTGTGTCACCTGCCAAGGTTTCCTAAGCCTTTAAATGGTCCCTCAGTCTGGTTCAGTAGGACACACAATCATGGAAGACGCTGATTATGGATTGTATTACTGAATCACTGAAATGAATGAAAATTTCAAAAATATTCTAATTTATTGAGATGCACCTGTATGTTGGAAGTTCAGTTAGTATTTTGTCAAGAATGTTGGGAAAAAATGATTCAGCCTGCAGAGCTATTATTTTACAGCAAAATGACATACATCACATGGATCCCATTAAATATTAGACATGTTTAGCAAATCTGTCCCTGTGCATCAGTCAGTATAAGCCATAGCATACCTCTGCTGCCTGCCTAATATTAAGACAATGTGGCTCTAAATCAGCCAAAAGATGGGCCAGTGGCTATCACAGTGGCTGATGCTGGATGATATATTTGGTACACTTTGCTATACATACAGTATTACACATTATTTCTAAGATAACACCACATATTGGTGTATTGGTAACAAAAATTTGCACCAAAATTTAGCATCTAAATTTTGTCGCAATGTTGGCACGCAGTGTGGCATTTTACACCTTCCTTTCCCTTCCCCTCTAAGCCATGCGTCCCTTGTTGAATGAGGTGCCAAACATTTTGTGACTTAATAAATCTCCTATATATGAGAACCATACTATGGTTAGAGCTGAAGAAGTGGCACAGTGTAGCTGGGGGTATATATAGAAACACTATGACTGTAATACACACTTCAGTTTCTATAGGCTCCCATTTGAAACAGATATCATCAGTATAAGATTGACATTCCTTGGGCCCACCAGATAAAGTGATTCTGGAGGCCCACTCGCGAACACTCCCTAGAAAACAGACCATAGTACCCTTCAAGTTTGGGGGTCTTCTGCTGGACCATTATTGTGTTAGAGCTTGGGCCCAGCAGAGGATCCTCTGGTACTCTGGTGGGCCAGTCCAACGCATGTTATTCAACCAGACCTACCAGTTCCTTTTTGCTTCAAAAATGAGATGTGTTTCATAAAGAGTAATATACCTGATAAAAGAAATTATTTAGCGTTGTCTGACTTGTATTGAAGGAGCTATGGGCCAGTATTTTTAGAAGATTATAGAACTCATCTGCGGCTTCTAATATTTTTATAATGTACAGAAGGAGGCATATTATCGCATATATATTCATATGTAATGGAAATGAATCTAGAGGCAAGTTTGCTTGAACATGAGAAGATCTCTAGATGTTCTGCCTGGTTTTTAGTGTTTGAATTTCCTAATTCAACATATGTTTAGGAGGACGTAAAGCAACAGGATTTTCCTTTCTAATCAATTTCTGAAAGTTTTGCTTGGTTGGGCATACCATCCCCATCTGAGATCCCCATCTGACTGATACACAGACTGCTAATTGGGACTGCAACATTCTGAAACTGCATGGAAGAAAGCACAACTCACTTGTCAAATAACAGGAAGGTCTGTCACATTCTTACAGTCATGTCCCATCTGTCATGAAATACAAGTTTAGAAGCAGTCACTTTGATGATTCCCAACAGTCAAAAGTTAAAAAAAGCAAATACATATGTAGCAACGTGTCCATCTATAGCCAGCGTAACACTGAAGTCAACGGAAAATATGTCTGATGATATGTTAGATGACGTTAAGAAGAAAAGGGAAAAATATCTGTAATCTCATATCAGTATGTCAGTATGTATGGGGAGAAATTTTCTACTTTTAGACAAGATAAAGGGGTTTTCCATCTCATGAAAATAACATCCAAAAGGGCTACATATTGTGGTATTAACACATCTAAAAATAATGCACTTCTCCCCAGTTCCCTGATGTTCAGTTCCAAATGCCGCCTGGGTCCCTACTAAACTACACTTCTTGGTGTCCATCTCTGGTGAGCATCTCCAAGCACTTGTGTATCAGGAGTCACCATGAAAAAGAACAAAGCAGGAACCCGGGCAGCACCTTGACGGGAGCAGTGCAGGATCAGGGAGAGGAGAGTAACCTTTTGTTGTATTAAGACCCCTATATGTAGCCCTTCTGAATTTAATTGTTATGCACTAAAAAAAACCCTTAAAAGCTGTAGATAAATGGCAGCTTCACAAACCCAACTCAAATGCAGGCCTAATAAGATCTATGATGTTGTTAGTTCAGGTCATTAGAACCATGTGAAACTGTCCACAGATTTTTCCTACATGTGGAAGTGGAAGTGGTATGTGTCATACTATGTAAACTCTGTGTATAACCCCAAACTGAGCAATAAGCCTAAAACAACTGCTAATATTGATTAGTTTGATGACAAATATGTGCATGTACACTGCAGCTGGTAATGGCCACTATTAACTCACCCATGTGCGGTCCTGCCCACAGCAGCCTCCTCCACTTCCTCTTCAGCCTTCCCCTATAGGGTGCTCCATGCACCGCACACCACATGACGATGCTGTGCAACCTAAGGAAGTCATCAAAGCTGTTCAGCATTGGAACGCAACCCCCCCATACTGGGTTAAGGCTAAAGGGGATACAATGGGCAGGAGTGGGGATCAGTAAGTGAATAGCGGCCATTAGCTTCACTTCAGCTATCCACCGAGGGGAGATGGAGGGCTGGAAAATGAAGAGACATCTGAAGTAGAAGTCTGCCTCAATTCCCCTTAATTTTCTGCTATCTGAACAGATAGCCCTTACTCTTCCCTGTCCCTCGGAGCACTACAAACTCTCAGATCCTCAGGACCTGTTGAGAGTTATAGTTTCATTGTTACCAACCACTGTACTACTATGCTGCAGTGATAGTGCTGATCTAATACATGAGATGACAGTCTCAGCCATTTAACCCCTCAGATGCTACAGTCAATGCTTACTGCCACACTTCTACGTAATAATATAGACAATATAAGGGCCGATTTATCAAGAACTATGGCCCTGATTCACTATATACAGTTTTATGGCATACAAGGCATAAAAAAATTGTGATTTTGTTTTAAAATCTGTGTCACCTTCACCACTTTCCTGAAAAGAGGGCATGGCAAAGGCTTGCAGGGGCCAGGGCCATTGGCCACATTTACCATCATTCATCTGTTCTCGGTTTTGCTTGTTTTTTTTTCTCGGTTGTGCTCTATAATAACGTCATAATAGTTTGTGTACTTGCAGATTGTCCTTTGCTGTGATGGGGGCATAATATATGTGTGCATGTATTTATAGCTATCCCTTTGTTATAATGTCACAAAACATGCTAAACCTCTTTGACTGCATATGAATCTAACAAAAAAGGGAAGATGGCAAGGCTTTAAAGTAATGGTGACACAAGAGTATTTTTATGAACTTCATTCCGGGGTGATGATGTCACAAAAGTTTCTGTGTTTTCTACGTTTTCTATTTATGTGGACTTTACTTTATCAAGATCATTTCCAATTATTAGTTGATATAGATGACAACAAAAATTGGGCCAAAATTCTAGCGCATTTTTTTGGCTTATGGTGTTGCATATTAAGCCCTTCCCATTTCCCTAGAAGTCCCTCCCACTTATTGGGCAAGGTGGAGAAATTGTTAGAAAGTGTCTACATACAGGAACGCTACTACGGTTTAGGCCCTGGTACCTGAGGGGGCCTGACAGCACACCTTCTACATAAGAGGACGACAGTACTATAAACGTAATCTGATTATGGACAGGCGAGGTTACAAATTTTGCATTGGGACCCAAATGCTTTCAAGTTACATTTCTGCTCTCAGACTGTTAATAAATAATTGCAAACCTTTGGGCCGCTGCTTTGCAACACAATTTGTGACCAGTGGCTAACAATGACATATCTATTGACTCTGTATAAGTATTGGTGTCTCTCAGATTAAGATGAAGGAGTGGTGGAGCATATGTATCCACTGGAAAAATATAGACTTTGGGTTTTTCTCTTTCTTCAGTTATTAAAATGTTCAGCTGCGAAATTACATTTGTTATTGGAACAGATTGGTGAGAACCAAAATGGTCACCATTATAACTAGCGTTTATAGCTTTCTTAGTGTGTATAACAGTCCTCCTGTCTTATCATGGGTTCATTCACAACATGAAGAATGATTTGCCTTTCTAAAGCCTGAGAAAGCAAAGAGACAACTGAGACTACAATGGAGGTCATAAAGAAGAGAATTGGCCCAACTCAATGGAGTCATATATATAGACTTTTTATTATATTTTGAATACATTGTTAATGAATATATTAATTATAGTCATATATATTCATAATATCTAGATAGAGAATAGAACAAATAGAAGAGAAACATCCTGAAGCACAGATCATAAGTCATCAGCAAACAAGCTTTGTATGGGGGAATTTCGGGAGATTTAGAGAGAGTTCACATAATTAATAAATTCTTTCCTGACAACTAAGAAGTGAGCACAGAGTCTATGCACCCTGCCTCATTATATGTGTGAGAGCGGAAGCTTTTCATTATTTACTTGACACATCAATTTCTTTATGTTCTAAATAATTAATTTACCATCAGACTCTGCATTAGTTCGGTGCCGTAACAAGTACTTCAGAAAAAAGTCTCAGACGGGTAGTATTCAAGCTCGAACTTCATGTTAAAGCCTCAGTAAAGGTAAATTCTGTTACTAGCACCGAAAACTTAATTAAAGGGGTTTTCTGGGTTCACAATATCTTCAGCATGGGCCATTAATAATTGAGCCGCAGGTTTACGACTTTTGGAATCCCCAACGATCAGTTATTTGAAAGTGCTGCAGCACTCAGGTGAATGCTGCAGCCTCTTCATTATTTACCATTGCAGCCTGTAACATAGTATTGTCAGGGCAGGATATTGCAACATTGTTCCATTTAAAGAGGACCTGTCTGTTTCAGTAAATAATTTTATTCCTTAAAAATAATTCTGAAAAATCTTTTCATATTCAGGTCCTCTGTTACTCTTCCTAGAAATGTATGAATAAATTAGCAGCAGGGTGCTATTAGGGCGGTGTTCCTGCATACCATTGCACTGTCCACACAGTGCCAACAGTGTCAGACTCTATAGGACATATTCTATTTACAAGGGCAATGGTAACACCAAGTTGTCAATGTATTCATACATTTCTAGGAGGAATATCAGAGTAAAAGAATAACAAAGATTTATAAGAAAAAAAAAGCTCCAGAATAGTTATTTTATGGTGAACAATATTATTTACTACAAAAGACCTGTCACGAGTCCTCTTTAAAAGCCAAAGCTTTAGTTTTACTTCCTATCCACAGGATAGGGCCTAACATGCTGACTAGTGGGTGTCCAAATATTGGGATCCCCACTGATCGCAAGAACTAGGATCCTGTCCGAATGCTCGACCTGTTGCTCTATTCTGATGGTAGAACAGGTCCCTCCTTCTCATTCTCGCTGGTCCCACCAGTCAGCATGTTACCCCTATCCTAAGCAAAGAGCATAACATTAAAACTTGGGTCAATCCCTATAAGTAAATGGAGCAAAGATGTAACTCTCTGCACAGCCACTTCTAATTTGAAGGCATGTAGGTGTTTGGACCAAAGTAAACAGTGTAGAGGCTGCAGGGATCACCTGAGTGCAACAACACAGCTGATTGTCAGGTGTGCCAAGAGTCGACCCCATATATCTGATATTGATGGTCTATCTGAAGGATAAAATATGATCAGCATTGTGAATCCCTTTTATTTTTTTTATTTTATTTTTTTTGTCCCTGTTGCTATTGAAAGGTAACAACAACGTAGTTTGTCTTCTTTGTATGAAAACTCTGTATGAAGTTGAAGTTAAAATTGTATTGCCTGAAACAAAAACCTTATTTGTCCATATTCCTTTTATAACATAGCAGAATAACATGTACGCAGGGTATATGGCAATTAATGAGGCTATGCAGCTTCTTAGATTTGAGCAGCAAAACTCCATACATGGCCATACAAATCAATGAAAATCATTTAACATTTGATGATGGTGTTATATAGATGAAAGTTAAAGTCATACTGGATTTTTTTATTATTAAATGTGACTCTTTACTCAGAACCTGTCACATGAAAAATGCAGTACAATGTGTAGGCAGCATATTATAGGGCAGAATTGCTGAGCAGATTGATGTCTACGTTTATGGGAAACGTTGTCATTTATCCATAGAAATCTCTGCTCTTTCTATGTTAAGAAGTTAAGGAGGAGGTCCTATCAGTGACTGACGGCACGATCATGGGGGGAGGCTGTACATCACTGATAGGACCTCTTCTTTGGCTCCTTCACATAGAAAGAACAGAGATTTTAATGGATACATGATAGAACCACAAAATTATATATCAATCTGCTCAGTTTAGTTTCAGCCTGTGGATTAGACAGGTGACAGGTTCCCAATAATAAAAAAATAAAAATAAGAACAATAATTTGGTGTTAATAACCTGTAGAATTTTATGCTGTAAATTTAGTATTTTTTTTTTATAAAGGGGCATGTATGTCATATCCACTTGTCCCAGGGGTACCATAATTATTTTATTCATTTTTATAACCTTAAATCTTCTTTTATTTTTCTACATTCAGTCATTTTATATTTAATAATTCTAACTTACAAATTTTCAAATGGAAAAAATCAATGAAGATATCACATAAAAGAGAAAGAAAAACAATTCAATAGAAATGAAATAGTCTTCTCAGACACCAGCTATTGTCTGCTGACATTTCAGTGAGATGACATTGATCCCTCCCAGCGGGAATGTGTTCTGATATTCTCGGTTCCGCCGTTATGCTTCTGTCTTCTCACCATTAAGACACAGGACCCCACTGAGGTCTTATTAAAACTGATCTTTTGTAACATGTGCTGTCTATGCAAAATGACACTTATCTGATGGAACTCTGTGGAGGGTGACAAAGGATCTGATGGAACATTGCAAAGGGTGACAGGGAATGCTGTACAGTCCTTACATGTCACAACACATGGAAGACTCATGAAAGAGGCAATGAATGATCACTCCAGGATCTTGCAGGCAGTTTTCTGAGTGAAGGCAAATGACTCCTAACCTATATGAATAGTATGTGGCGCTATAGCTACAATGGAAGGAGAATGGCATGATGGAAACAAGTCATCTGCTCAACGACAGATGTTTGACTGTCTGATTTCATGTTGATTTTTTTTTCTGATTTTCTAACAATTTGCAAATTATTGTAGTGATACCATGACAGAATATAAACATATGCAGGAAATGTCATGAATCAATGCAAATGATTTGTGGGTTTTATATATTTACACTGTCTAGTGAACCATGTAGGTGAGAGAACCAACTTTTTCATATGTGTGCCACCATGGCAATGACTTACCCTCCTTGGATCCAGAAAGGCTATGTACACATCTGAATCATAGGCTCTGACATGTTCTTTGCACAGGCCATGTAAAATCATGGAGGAAAAAGACCTACATGCTGGAATATTTGTTTACAGAAATGACAGAGAACATAGCGGATACCTTAGAGATCCCATTATAGTCAATGGGGTCCTTTGGGTTTTGTTGGAGTCCATCATAAAACATACCCATTTTTACTGTTAGTCAGTCTAATCCTGCATTAAAACTCCCTTCCGCTTGTCCCCTAATTTTTAACAACATACATTTGTTACCAAGAAATAGAGGACAGATGGGGGATATACTGCAAGTTCTGACCTCACCAGGATTGTCTGTGGTGTGCAAGCATGGAGACACATAACTCTGCATAGATTTTAGGTGCAAAAGAAATCTTATATCTAAAGGTGTTTCATATTTAAAGAGGACCTTACACTGCCTACCCCAGCTCCAGCTTACTGCATCCTTCAATAGG
This sequence comes from Leptodactylus fallax, assembly GCA_947044405.1. Classification (NCBI taxonomy): domain Eukaryota; kingdom Metazoa; phylum Chordata; class Amphibia; order Anura; family Leptodactylidae; genus Leptodactylus; species Leptodactylus fallax. The sequence goes on from CAMRHE010000581.1 coordinate 766,028, forward strand.
TGTCACCCCATTGATTATGGTGTAGTTGGAATGTTTTCTCTATCCCCCACCTAATATATTAATATATAATATTAATATATAATATACAATATAATATACCTAATACCTATATACAACTAATAACCTAAACCTAATAGACATAAAATACAATATTAATATACAGTGCTGGCCAAAAGTATTGGCACCCCTGCGATTCTGTCAGATAATACTCAATTTCTTCCAGAAAATGATTGCAATCACAAATGCTTTGGTAATAATATCTTCATTTATTTTGCTTGCAATGAAAAAACACAAAAGAGAATGAAAAAAAAAGTCAAATCATTGATCATTTTACACAAAACTCCAAAAATGGGCCGGACAAAAGTATTGGCACCCTCAGCCTAATACTTGGTAGCACAACCTTTAGACAAAATAACTGCGAACAACCGCTTCTGGTAACCATCAATGAGTTTCTTACAATGCTCTGCTGGAATTTTAGACCATTCTTCTTTGGCAAATTTCTCCAGGTCCCTGAGATTTGAAGGGTGCCTTCTCCAAACTGCCATTTTGAGATCTCTCCACAGGTGTTCTATGGGATTCAGGTCTGGACTCATTGCTGGCCACTTTAGAAGTCTCCAGTGCTTTCTCTCAAACCATTTTCTAGTGCTTTTTGAAGTGTGTTTTGGGTCATTGTCCTGCTGGAAGACCCATGACCTCTGAGGGAGACCCAGCTTTCTCACACTGGGCCCTACATTATGCTGCAAAATTTGTTGGTAGTCTTCAGACTTCATAATGCCATGCACACGGTCAAGCAGTCCAGTGCCAGAGGCAGCAAAGAAATCCCAAAACATCAGGGAACCTCCGCCATGTTTGACTGTAGGGACCGTGTTCTTTTCTTTGAAGACCTCTTTTTTTTTCCCCTCTAAACTCTATGTTGATGCCTTTTCCCAAAAAGCTCTACTTTTGTCTCATCTGACCAGAGAACATTCTTCCAAAAAGTTTTTGGCTTTCTCAGGTAAGTTTTGGCAAACTCCAGCCTGGCTTTTTTATGTCTCTGGGTCAGAAGTGGGGTCTTCCTGGGTATCCTACCATAGAGTCCCTTTTCATTCAGACGCCGACGGATAGTACGGGTTGACACTGTTGTACCCTCGGACTGCAGGGCAGCTAGAACTTGTTTGGATGTTAGTCGAGGTTCTTTAGCCACCATCCGCACAATCTTTCGTTGAAATCTCTCGTCAATTTTTCTTTTCCGTCCACATCTAGGGAGGTTAGCCACAGTGCCATGGGCTTTAAACTTCTTGATGACACTGCGCACGGTAGAAACAGGAACATTCAGGTCTTTGGAGATGGACTTGTAGCCTTGAGATTGCTCATGCTTCCTCACAATTTTGCTTCTCAAGTGCTCAGACAGTTCTTTGGTCTTCTTTCTTTTCTCCATGCTCAATGTGGTACACACAAGGACACAGGACAGAGGTTGAGTCAACTTTAATCCATTTCAACTGGCTGCAAGTGTGATTTAGTTATTGCCACCACCTGTTATGTGCCACAGGTAAGTAACAGGTGCTGTTAATTACACAAATTAGAGAAGCATCACCTGATTTTTCAAAGGGTGCCAATACTTTTGTCCACCCCCTTTTTTATGTTTGGTGTGGAATTATATCCAATTTGGCTTTTTGACAATTCTTTTTGTGGTTTTCCATTGAAGACAAATTAAATGAAGATATTATTACCAAAGCATTTGTGATTGCAAACATTTTCTGGAAGAAATTGAGTATTATCTGACAGAATTGCAGGGGTGCCAATACTTTTGGCCAGCACTGTATAATATACAATATAATATACCTAATACCTATATACACCTAATAACCTGTACCTAATAGACCTAATATACAATTAAGATCTCTATTGGCAGGAGGATGGTCCCAGGCTGTTTACTTCAGCCCAAGTCTGCCAACCTGACAGTACAGAGCCTACTTAGCATATTGGGCCCTGAAACTGACAGCACTGATTGCTCAGGAATGGTGGGTTTGAAAGAAAAAATTCCAACTACACCGAAATCAGAATGCAAATATTTGGAGATGGTGAATGGTCCTCTTGAATTTTAGGCACATTGGATTCCCTTCATTGTAAATAGTCAAAGATCAGAATTAATTTACTGTGGCCATTATGCAGTGATGGGCGGACTTATGACTATTATTTTCTTATTTAGTGATTGACAGCCACCTGCGCAGCCAGAGATAGTTGTCAATCACTGCATAAGGACCTCCCACTGGACTCCTACATACAGAACAAACAGGAATTTAAATGAATAAAATGCAAATTATACTGAAAGTATTCCCACAAATGTACAACTATATATCAATCTGCTCAGCGCCTCTTGGTCTATAGCATGCTGGATGTTGATCAGACATGTTATATAACATAACATATAATATAACAGGTTTCTTATAATATAACCTGCTTACAATAGGATCTTTGAGCTTTGATCCCAGACTCCACAATTGAGTGTTTTTTCGCATATAGACAAAGCAAATTGCTACCTATGCATTATGTTTAAAGAGCAGCATATATACTGTAGAGATGTCATTATATGCAGTTTATCAGCATGTCCCTATACAATAGATCAATTTCACATGAGCCTGATATTTTCAGTCTGATCATGGCTCTAATGTATAAGGAGGCCGCCTGACAGTCCCCAAACAGCTCAGGAAGCAAAACAGGAAAACGTATTATTGCAACCATATGTTCTTTAGACTAGTAATAGTAACATTTTCACAGAGATGAGGGATGGAGACGGCAACATGAGAAGGGGGAAGACGGAAGTGATGGGCGTCGTCCACGACTACTACCGCGACCTCTACTCCCTGAAACCCACCGATGAAGATGCAGCAGAAGAGTTCCTGTCAGGTATCACTAATCCTCTTGATCCTGCAGGTGCTGAGGCTCTGAACGCCCCTCTGACGGTGGCTGAAGTCCTCGCTGCCGCTAAATCCTTTAGGGTCGGAAGGACTCCGGGTAGTGACGGTCTCCCCGCCGAGCTATACGTAGCCCTGGGGGACCTGATCTGCTCGGATCTGAAAGATCTCTATGAGGAGATGGTGGCGGAGGGGACGATGCCGCCGTCGTTGAGGGAAGGCTTGATCACGATCTTGTACAAGCAGAAGGGGGAAAGATGCGACCTGAAGAATTGGCGTCCCATCTCGCTCCTCAACGTGGACTACAAGATCCTGGCCTAGGTGATGTCAACGAGGCTGAAGGCAGTCATCGGCAGCGTCATCCACCCGGACCAAACCTGCGCCATTCCTGGTCGGAGGATAGCGGATAGCTTAGCCCTGGTGAGAGACACATTGCACTACATCGGAGACCGCCGTGCACACGCGGCCCTGATCAGTCTGGATCAGGAGGAGGCCTTCGATCGTGTCTCTCACGCTTTCATGGCGAAAGCTCTCTGCCAACTTGGTACAGGTGAGTGGTTTTGTCGTATGGTTAACCTGATGTATCTTGACATCCACAGCTCGGTGATGGTGAACGGCTGGAAGACTGACCCCTTTCCGATTCGCTCCGGGGTCAGACAAGGCTGTCCCTCTCTCTCCTCTCCTTTTTGTTTGTGTTATAGAACTGTTCGCAGAATCTATCCGGCAGAATCGAGGGATCAGAGTGATCATCGCACCGGGCTCAGGAAATCTGGAAGTCAAGTGTTCGCTCTACATGGATGATGTGACCGTCTTCTGCGCTGACCAGTCGTCGGTGTCAACGCTCGTCCAGACCTGCGAACGCTTCGGCCAAGCCTCAGGGGCTAAGGTGAACTGTGGAAAGTCAGAGGCCATGCTCTTCGGAGAATGGCACCTGGCCTCCTCTGCTTTCTTTTCTTTCACAGTGAAACCGGACTTCATCAAGATCTTGGGAGTCTGGTTCGGAAAGGAAGGCGCCGCCCTGAAGTCTTGGGACGAAAGACTCAAGAAGATCAATCAGCGAATCGGGCTTTGGAGCCTACGTCAGCTCACCATCAAGGGAAAGGCGCTCGTCCTGAGGAATGAGATCCTGCCTGTGCTCCAGTACACCGCACAGGCTTGGCCCCCACTGGCAACGGTGGCACGGGCCATCACCAGGACCGTCTTCTACTTCGTGTGGGGCTCCAAGATGGACCGGGTGAAGCGGAGCATCATGTACAAGGACTGGCTCAAGGGAGGTAAGAATGTCCCTGATATTCCAACCCTTCTAAGATCGGCTTTTGTTTGTGATTGTGTTTGCAGAACCCTGAGTACAGTCAGCAGATCTGCGGGGAAGGCCATGTCTCGTTTGTTCCTGCTCCCCCTCTGGCGAGGGCTCGGCTGGGAGAAGTGGGACAGCTCCGTCCCTTACAACTGGACCGTCCCGTGGTTCTACAAGGATGTGCCCAAGTTCGTGAGGGAGTTCCAGCTGGAGGGTCTTAAACCGGATCTGTGGAAGCCAAAGACCATCCACAAGCTCATCCGAGCTAGGGATGGCATGGAGGAGGTTCCAGGACTCACAGCGGACGCCACGAAGGTCGTTTGGGAGAACGTCTCTTCACGTCTGCTGACCAACGGGCACAAGGATCTGTCGTGGATGGCTATCCGAGGGGGGCTGCCCCTCAGGTCGTTCATGCATGCCAGCAACTTGAGCAAGACGAGGTACTGCCCACGGTGCCCCTACAAGGAGGAAACATCTTTGCACGTCTTTTGGGAGTGTCCTTTTGCTCAAGGCCTGTCGGATGAGCTGGAAGATGATTTTGAGGACTGTGTACCCAGGAGGGGCCTGACATACCACGCGGTATTGTATGGGCTCTTCCAGGGGACTCACAGAGAGAGCGACATTCTGGAGGCCTGGCGACTTGTGAACTGTTTCAAGGACGCTATCTGGTTCACCAGAAAGAGACTCACTTTGCGAAGAGAGGACATCACTTACCAGGATTGTTGCAGGCTTATTCACAGCTTGCAGCGGGACTATGCCATTCTGGATAGCCTGGCCGGTGAAGAGGAGGGAGAAGAGGACTGAGTCTTCGGCGACGTCTGTTTTTTCCCTTACCCCGTCCTCCCTTCATGTCTGTTGTGTTACTCAATAAAGCTTCGGGCCTGTGATTACCCCCCTCCCCTTTCCCTCCTTCCTCTCCCCCATCCCATCACATGTTTTGATGCTTTTGTTGTTTAACTCTCTTATTTAGTGTTAGGGTAGGAAGTAGTGGTAGTATAGGGAGTATATTATTTCCTGTATTTTACCTGTCCTCCCTTCATGTGTTGTTTATTGCCAGGGTAGGAAGTAGTGGTAGTATAGGGAGTATATTATTTCTTGTATTTACCTGTCCTCCCCTCATGTGTGTTGTGGTCAATCAATAAAGCTTCGGGCCTGTGACCTCCCCTCCCCTTCCCCCCTGTATTGTCACTTGACTGTGTTTATTGTATTGACCAAAAAGTATGTCAGTTAGGTTTCTAGTGCAGCATGTAGTGTTAGGATGTATTTCCTGTCGCCGTATGCCGCGCCGCATCCCTTAAGGATGAATGATATAGTCTGAATTGTGGTATTGTAATACAGTCATGCGCTGCGTCGCAGTACCTTTGTTATTTTTGCTTGAGACTTGGATGCAAATAAAAGCTTTTATTCAATCCAAAAAAAAAAAAATAGTAACATTTTCCATATTCCTCCTCCAACCATGGACATGGATCCAGTGGCCACAATTAGACTGTATGTTACATACAACCTGTGGGCAGGTTCATTCATACCATTTATTTCCCTCTTGTTTTGTAAAAATGAAATGTTACAGGAATAAATGACATTAAATGGTCTGAAGACTTTACTGCCTATAGGGAACATCTGACATTTTAATGGGCAATGATCTGGAAAAGTTGCCTAAAAATGCATCCCTTTGGGATAGTCACATTGTGGTCGAATTCTGACAAACATTTGTGACACAATATTTTCTAATTCCATGCACTAGTGCACAATGGTGTCGGTCACACAACATTGTGCGGTCACTCTTCTCAAGTACCCCCCGGTCTCATGTTATCGCACACCAATTGAACAATATCTGTTTGTACTGTATTGAGAACTATTGTGCTGGTTCACAGTGGGTTAAATTTCTTATGAGTTTTCGCATATAAAAAGTCTCTTTTTGTGTAATTGCGAGAGTGGCTGAGAGTCATCACTGCCATCTTCCAGGCACAGAGTGTGAAATTAGCTGGTGATGTCAGCTCATTTGACGTGAATCAGGTGACCATGTCTCATTTCAGACTGTGCTAATTGGCAGTCTCAGATGAGATAGCATGGACTGGAGGAATGTTTAGACAGATTGCAATGGTAACCTTTGAAGTACAACATTGGAACACGGTGACCTAGTTGTGACATTGGTTTCTGCTTTACTTATATGTAATATATAATTTTTCACTACTGTAATGTAATACATTGTGGGTCATTTTTTTTTCCATTTTATGCCATAACTGCTTTCATATGGATTAAGTTGAAACAAAAGAATAGGACCCCGGTCATGATATTCTTTTCTTCATTATATTGCTTTTTTGACAGGCTGAGTTGAAGAAAAGAAATGGTAAAAGGCTATGTCTTGTTGCTTGTTAAAGGGTTTGTGCCATTAAAGACACATCCCCTATTCTGTGGATATGGGGTTAAGTGTCAGATCACCAGGGGTTTGACTGCTGATAACCCTAGCATTCAGGAAAATTGGGGATTTAAAGTCCCCTTCAAGTGCCACTGTGAAAAAAGTGCCAGTGTGCTTGCGTGACTGGTGCTCCATTCACATCTATGGGACTACCCAACAGTCTCATCGGCCCCATATAAATGGAGGGAGGATTCAGGGGTACTGCCTATTCCCCATTCTCCTGATCTTTGGGGGTCCCCCAGTAATCTGACATATATCCCTTCTCCTGTAGATAGTGGATAAGTATATTTAATGGCACAACCTCTTTAACTCCATACTTTGTCCTTTAACAAAGTCCATTAACAGTAGTTAATGTATCTGAGGTTCAGGTAACAACTCCACACATCAGTCACAGAAACGAACCCAGTCAATCACACAGTTTGGGGTCTATGGGTTCATGGAAAGGGAGCACTCTGTGGGGCCTGCATTCTGTGGGGTCTCTCTGGCTAGAACTCTGAAGAGGAACTGCTGACTGGCACTTTGAAGGAACATGTTTAGCTGTTATTCTGGGGAATATCTCTACAGGGCACTCTAGGAGCATCTGGGAAAGTAGTAGAGGTGACTGTAAAGCACTGTGTAATGTGATGGCGCTATATAAGGAAGCAAAATAAATAAATGATAATGCATACCTATACAACTTTGGATTTTCTGGCTGCATTTGTATCAGTATTCAGTACTATAAATTAAGTAATATACTATTAATGAATTTTGCCTCATTTTTGTAAAATCCCCAGTAAAATCCACATTCTGATCCCTCTTTATGCTGCCCCATTTTTCTGCTGCCAGCAGTACATGGTGTGTACAGGCGGGTGACTCCTGTATAGCATGGACATATCATGCTGCATACAGAAGGAGGTTAAGGCTGGAAGAGGGGTCACTTCTAATAGCTGTATCTCAGGCACACAACCTAGAACAGTGGTTCTGGTGTCATATTAAAGCTGAAGTATCAGTAGTTGAAAAGATAGTTGGGAATGGGTGCTACACATACAGCACCTTTTTCCAACTCTCCTTTTAAAAGGTGATGTCGCTGGTTTTGACACAGCTTTACTTTAATATTTCACCAGAACCACCAGAACATGGTCTAAAGCTATAGGTACAGGTATTTGAAGTGAGCCACCTCCAGTCTCAGCCTCCTCCTGAATGCTGCATGATATGTCAGTGCTGTAGAATAGTCACCCATATAAAAACAGACTCCAGTATCCCTACACCATGTAGTGCTGGCAAAAGAGAACCAGGGGAATATAAACAAGGGCCAGAAAGTGGATTTCACTGTAGAATTTCACAGAAAGGATCCCAAATTCCCATTTTCATGATTAATAGGAGTCCTAGAAGTTGGATCCCCTACCAATCAGACATTAGCTATCCTGTGGTTAGGTGAAAAGCTGTAGTTCCTTTAATAGAACAATTATCAAATGTATTATTTAATTTATATTTTATTATTTAACTTCATATGTTAACGTTAATCAAATTAAAAAGACAAATTTGTGCCAAATTTATTAAATGGCACAAATCATTTAATAAATTTGGGCCATTTTGAAAATTCTTTCAGAAAAAATGTTATGCCTGCTATGAGCAGATCCAAATTTGTATAAAAATTTTGTATGTGACATCAAATGTGACATAAACTCAATCTCCTGGTGGTCACCATCCACTTTTTCTGTGACTTTTGCAAGTGAAGAGAAAAGTTGCAGAACATTTCACCATTATTAAAAAAATGCAAACAACGAAGTAAATGTTGGTTAATAAATCCCATAAAACAAGGATGTCTGTATTTTATTTTTCACTCGGTATTAACGTCAACATATTCTAAAGCAATATACAAAGAATAATTTACAACAGGGACTGTTCACAGTCGGGCTTTCTATCTAGTTTCCTTTCACACAGGCACATACATCCACAATGTTCTAGACTCACAACTGAATCAACTTCTTCATCAGAAAAGATAAAGAGTTTTCTGGATATATTCCTAAATATAACACCACAGTGTACATGAATTTACCCATATACTGATATAAACCTACCAATCATCACCTAGATTTATGCCATGAAGCATTGCAATACAGAACTGCAGTACCAAGCAAAGCTTTCAAGTTATATTCTGTTCACATCTGCATCATGGTTTCCATTCATGATAGAAGTGTTAATAGTTTATTTTTGATAATTAAAAAATTAAGTGAATTAATAAAAGAGAAGCCTAAATCACATCAATATTTTGTGTGACTACCTGTTCCTTCAAAACAGCATCAATAGGTAGACTTGCAGACAGTTTCTGAAGGACCTTAGGGACGGGAATATCTCTCCTTGAGGAGAGCACCAGTGAAGGTGTGTAGAGTTTTGAACTGCCTGTTGCCCTCTACTAAGCATCTGTAGAGGGCAACAGGCAATTCAAAACTCTACACACCTTCACTGGTGCTCTCCCCAAGGAGAGAGATTCCCGTCCCTGAGCCACTCATTGCCTCCAACAAAGCCAGCCAGTTCACTCTGCTCTGCACTGATGAGGGACAAAAATCCCGAAACAGCGCTGTATGCAGATGAGTGAAATTGGCTTGGCTAAAATCCCATTTGCTGTCTCAAGACTCAGTGAGTCAAAAGCAAATTGAGGATCTGTTACATCCAACAGAGGGCGCATGAGCTTCCCAGCTCCTTTTCCCATAATGCCTTGTGATCTGAAGGACCTTGGCACGGAGGTTGTTCCAAACATCTGGGAGAGCTAAGCACAGATCTTCTGTAAATGTAGACTTCCTCAAATCCTTCTGTCTCTTCATGTAATCCCAGACAGACTGGATGATGTTGAGATCAGGGCTCTGTGGGGGCCATGTCATCACTTCCAGGATTCCTCCTCTGAAGGGCAAAGGTTACACTAAATATTGATGTGATTTAGATTTCTCTTTTGTCCATTCAATTCATTTTGTTAATTGACAAAACTAAAGTATTAAAACTTCTATTTTGAAAGCATTCTTACTTTGTAGCATTTTTTTACACGTCTGCCTAAAACTTTTTCACATCACAGTACATGCACTATTTTCTACTCCACATCTACTCCTAAATACTGCCTGGCTAATATTCCTTCACCCCCTTATATTTTAAGCTCATGAGCAGGGTCTTCTCTCTTTTAGATTGATGCTGCCTTGTTAAGTACTGTGCACTATAGTAGATAACATAGTAGATAAGGTTGGATAAAGACACAGGTCCATCAACCACAACCTAAAAACCTACAAAGTTGATCCAGAGGAAGGGAAAAAAACATGATACTGATGCAAATTGTATCATCTGACGAGAACAGTCCGTACCAAATCCAAATATGGCATTTGGACTAAGTCTCTGGATCAACATCCTATACAAAACATTTCTAGCTCCCATAACCTAATATTTTGGTGCTGTATAAATAAAGGATATTACATTGATTATTATTGCTATTATTGTTGTTATTATGTGCCCATTATGTGTAGTCGTAGTTTAACAGTTGTCATCATAGTGGCTTGTTGACTGAACAAATTCTTCCAGTTGTCCTCCTGGGCTGGAGCAGAGCTGAGGGGGCCTGCAGGATGCCTGATGGTGGTGGTAGTTTTCCCACAAGGCATGTCCTATATGGTCTTCTGCCCTCTTCAGCCAGATGGGAGTCAGAGTGCCCATGATGGTAGTAATTGACTCAGGAAAGACACAGTTGCAAAGTCAGTTGCAAACTGTTCACACAACTTTACTGGAAAATTGATGCAAAACAGTAAACCAAAGCTTCTAAAATAAATGGAGGTATAGATCTTCCTCAGAGGTTCACTGTGGATGTAGGATGAGCTTGGTTATGGTGATTCCAGCAGCCTTTGCTTTGGACTCTCTCCCTTTCTCAATGTATGTGCTAGTCTCTTCACTACTACTCTCTCTGCCCTGGATACCATGTCCATCCTGTGGCACAGCAGGGTCTGTACTCTAAGGCCTTTAATACAACTGTCCTTAGATTCCACAAAATGGCACTAAAACACTTCAAGACTTCTCTGAACAGTTGAAGTCAGCTTACTTCTCCCTGTCTCAGGGTTGCAGTGCACTGTGTATGAGTATGATGCTGTGTAAAATGTAGGAGGGGTGGGGGTTGCTTCAAACAGTTATATCTCTGACATTATAAAACGTACAAACCTGCTTTCATATGAAAGAGGAGATTCTCTTCTTTCATATGACACGAAGGTTACAGTGATATCAAAATTATTTCCAGAGATTTATATGCAGCTGTATAATATATGATATAAAAATCTTGACTGTGTTTTCAACCAGTGATATCGCTGGAATAATTTAGATAACTGCAACCTTAGTGACATATTAAAGAAGAGAATCTCCTCTTTCATATGACACCAAAAGCAAGTTTGTAGTTTTATAATGCCCGAGATATAACTGTTTGAAGTGACGCTCCCCTACCCTCATTTTCCCTACATGTTACACAGCCTCGTGCTCCATAAAAAGTGAAATTGAGTGAGTGGCAGAAACAGCTCTCAATACAGAAACAAGGGAAAGAGTGAAAAAATGCAGGCTTTCACAGAAAGGATCCAAAATTTGTTAATAAAGTATATTACAAAATGTATTAATGACAGAAATGCTGCCAGAAAATCAAAGGTTACCTGAAAGTTTAGTTACACTTTAAAAATTACAGTAAAAAAAAAAGTTAGACCCCCTGGGGGTCTTGAACGGCACTTGTAATAACAGCACTTGTATTACAGGCTGCATAGAGCAGTCTGTAATACAAGTCTATGCCAGAAAAGTCTGGGAACCTTCAATAGGCTCCTGGCTGTCCTGGCAATGGATGGCCGGCCCTGGATCTTTCTGCCACCATTAAAATGGTGTCTTAGCTAGCTTTGACCGAGGCGCCAGGGAGGGTTAATCACCACGATTGGTGCGTGGACTGATTGCAGACATTGCCAGTGGGTCTCCATAGTATAATACAGTCATGGCCAAAAGTTTTGAGAATGATACAAATATTAATTTTTACAAAGTCTACTGCTTCAGTTTTTCTAATGGCAATTTGCATATACTCCAGAATGTTATAAAGAGTGATCAGCTTAACAGCAATTACTTGCAAAGTCAATATTTGCCTAGAAAATGAACTTTATCCCCCAAAACACATTTCAACATCATTGCAGCCCTGCCTTAAAAGGACCACCTAACATCGTTTCAGTGATTGCTCCATTAACACAGGTGTGGGTGTTGATGAGGACAGGGCTGGAGATCAATCTGTCATGATTAAGTAAGAATGACACCACTGGACACTTTAAAAGGAGGCTGGTGCTTGCCATCATTGTTTCTCTTCTGTTAACCATGGTTATCTCTAAAGAAACACGTGCAGTCATCATTGCACTGCACAAAAATGGCCTAACTGGGAAGAGTATTGCAGCTAGAAAGATTGCACCTCAGTCAACAATCTATCGCATCATCAAGAACTTCAAGGAGAGAGGTTCCATTGGTGCCAAAAAGGCTCCAGGGCACCCAAGAAAGACCAGCAAGCGGCAGGACCGTCTCTTAAAAGTGTTTCAGCTGCGGGATCGGGCTACCAGAAGTGCAGAGCTTGCTGAGGAATGGCAGCAGGCAGGTGTGAGTGCATCTGCACGCACTGTGAGGCGGAGACTCTTGGAGCAAGGTCTGGTCTCAAGGAGGGCAGCAAAGAAGCCACTTCGCTCCAGAAAAAACATCAGGGACAGACTGATATTCTGCAAAAGGTACAGGGAGTGGACTGCTGAGCACTGGGGTAAAGTCATTTTCTCTGATGAATCCCCTTTTCGATTGTTTGGAACATCTGGAAAACAGCTTATTCGGAGAAGAAGAGGTGAGCGCTACCACCAGTCTTGTCTCATGCCAACTGTAAAGCATCCTGAAACCATTCATGTGTGGGGTTGCTTCTCAGCCAAGGGAATTGGCTCTCTCACAGTCTTGCCTAAAAACACAGCCATGAATAAAGAATGGTACCAGAATGTCCTCCAAGAGCAACTTCTCCCAACCGTCCAAGAGCAGTTTGGCGCTCAGCAATGCCTTTTCCAGCATGATGGAGCACCTTGCCATAAAGCAAAGGTGATAACTAAATGGCTCAGGGAACAAAACATAGAGATTTTGGGTCCATGGCCTGGAAACTCCCCAGATCTTAATCCCATTGAGAACTTGTGGTCAATCATCAAGAGACGGGTGGACAAACAAAAACCAACAAATTCAGACAAAATTAAAGCATTGATTCTGCAAGAATGGACTGCTATCAGTCAGGATTTGGTCCAGAAGTTGATTGAGAGCATGCCAGGGAGAATTGCAGAGGTCCTGAAGGAGAAGGGTCAACACTGCAAATATTGACTTGCTGCATTAACTCATTCTAACTGTCAATATAAGCTTCTGTTACTCATAATATGAATGCAATTCTATTTCTGTATGTGATAAAAACATCTGACAAACACACATAAAAACCAGAGGGCAGCAGATCATGTGAAAATATAATATTTGTGTCATTCTCAAAACTTTTGGCCATGACTGTACAGCTGTATACTACAGCTCCTGAGCAGCCGACATATTTAAATACTCGAGATTCACTGTACTATTACAGTGGATGTCGGGAAAGGAACAATACACAGTTACAAATACAAACTATATACACAGTTATATAAAAAGTGGCACAAGCATAGCAAATATAAAATAAACAGTGTAAAATAAGTTTAGCAGTGTCCATTGGGATGTACAGTAATTGCCCTGTTTGTCAACTCCCTCAATGCTAAGAAAGCCTTCAGCAAGAATGTAAAATCATGACATTACTGGGATTATTTGGCTTTAAGGGATATTCGTGAAACCGCTTGTCCCAATAGTAGAGGACGCTGAATATATTTAAGTGACGAATTTCCAAGCATTAACCCAAACCAGAGTTTATTCTAGAGAGACCAATACATACAGCAAGGATAAAGAGCACAAATGCTGCATAAAGTAGATGAAGTTATCCACATTAAAGGGATATTCCGAATCTAATCAGAAACAGTTATGGTATATCCACAATATATGCCCTAAATATCTAATAGATGCAGGTCCCGACTCTTGCTCTCTTAGCTATTGAGAGAACAGCATGAAGTCTATGAGTTATAGTAAAATCCAAGTAAGCAGCCACAGACTCTCATTTATCCAATAGGATTGAGATCCCCATACCATGTATCATGTACTGTATATATAGCATATCCTGTAATATCAGAGATGAGAAAAGTGGAAAAAAAAAACTTCTAGTACTCTATACAATTAATATTTCATTCTTTAAAAAAAAAAAAATCAAAATTCATGTCGCCTGCTAAATTAAATCAATGACAATCGCACCAAAAAAAAAAAAAAAGATTTTTTTGTTTAAAATTTAACTTTTAATAATGATATTTAAAACGGAATAAGCCACAAAAAAATAATTCAAATCCAAATTGAACTCAATCTATAGGTTCATCTAGATAATGTATCCAATCAAAAGGACAGTATAGGGCTAGCGTACTGTGTCCCCAAGATTTATAAGAGGAAACATGTCCATTAAATATAGGGTTAATGGGACCTAAGTCCATGCATATCAGTGTTTATGGTCCCACCCCAATCCAATGATTGGAAGGAGTGTGATTCCTCTTAGGGATAAATAGACGAAAATGCCCAACCTCTGAACCCTTTTATAATTCACTTTTTGTATGAAAGAGTATCGGCTCAATATATATAAAAACCATAATGGATAAATAAAGCTTAGTGTTCCTGTAATTAGTGGCAAAGATGAAAGGTAATGATATAACTGAACCTAATGCCAATAAGTGAGGAAAATGGCACACAAAGTTAGTAACGCAGACTTCTATTAATGTGTCAGTAATAGTTATATGAAGTCTGCACACCATGGGCGCAAATAACAATGTGATCTAATGAAAATAAAAGATCACAACCTCAAGCAAAATGTTCACAGTGTTAATATAGAGTGCAATGTCCTGTATTGCTATGTGAGGCTAGTTTTATGCCCAAACATTAGCTAATCACTATATAACCCACGGTAGAACTTTCCTAGGGTCACCGTCTGATATATGCTGATCACCTAGGGCAGAATGGGCTCACCGCTAGCGTCTATATATAATATAGACATATTGACACCACCAATATTAGGAACTCAATCTCTACGCATTTCCCCCAGAGTTTTATGGGTTCATCAGGAGAATAATTCAAATAGTAAGCCGATAGATATGAATAATGCAGTTAAAACTGCAGTTCCCGATGTCCTGAAGGTGGACACCGGTACTAGTATGGAGAGGAATCACACTCCTTCCAATCATTGGATTGCGGTGGGACCATAAACACTGATATGCATGGACTTAGGTCCCATTAAACCTATATTTAATGGACATGTTTCCTCTTATAAATCTTGGGGACACAGTACGCTAGCCCTATACTGTCCTTTTGATTGGATACATTATCTAGATGAACCTATAGATTGGGTTCAATTTGGATTTGAATTATTTTTTTGTGGCTTATTCCGTTTTAAATATCATTATTAAAAGTTAAATTTTAAACAAAAAAATCTTTTATTTTTTTTTTGGTGCTATTTGTTTTGCTTCTATTTTGTAGTTTCAGCACTATTGTACACGTGTTTTGTTTTTGTTTTCAATGACAATCGCAGTTATAAAATGAATGCTTAAAATAATATTATAAGAGTCATTCTATTCCTGCATAATCCTTTCCTGTTTCCACTATGCTATAATATCTCTAAAAGGAGTAGTAAACATGAAGTGAAAAGCGTATAAAAGTGCAGCTTACGTGTAAATGCTTGTAGAGGTTCTCAGAGACAGAGATATGTGAGATAACATTGTTCTTAAAGGGCAGATATTTTATAGACTTCCTGACAGTAACATCCTTGAAGAATATTACAAGGGTTTTCCAGACAGACAAAATGGGCTTAAAATGGATTGAAAATATAAAAGAGTCTATGCTTCATAGATCTATGCCTTTGCCGTTGTGAGGCTGCCCAAGTAACCACCGTTCTCCACTTCCGGCTGCATCCGAGGATGCCTGCAGTGATGCCCAACCCCAGGCAATGACTAGTGAGTGGGCATTCCCGGACATTTGTTGTAGAAAAAGGGGCCAACAGGAAACTTGGGAAGTATCGAAACAGGAGTGGTCATTTAGATTTTTGCTTCCACTTCCACCAATTTTTGTCTAGCTAGAAAACCATTTCATTACTCATGCACACAGCTGCTACAGATGGCACCCTTAGAAATCTGTGGTCTCATAGCTCTCATCTGTTTGCTTTGGAGATATAGAGGGGTTTTTGTTCTCATGGATCTATATGGAATCTGTGGGAAGTCCACTGAAAGCTGATGTCTGTAAATTTGGGTATAAAAAAACCCAAAATCCCTTAAGCACCACTCCCTGACTAGATAATTGTACTCACCTGTAAAAATGATTCCCTTACACCCCTGTGTTAGCTTGGTGGCTTGGTGGTTGTTACTGTTCATTCTGGGTTAGACCAAGGGCAAAATCTGCATGACGTTTGTATGTTTTCCGGTGTTCAATGTGTCCCTAGTGGGTGTTGGGGAATGAGCGCCACTGATGTCCCACAGCAGAAATTGCACTTAAATTTCCTTATGTGAAAAAAAAATACTCATTACAAATTCTTGCTTGTTAGAGATTCTGGTTCTCAGTACTTGAAATTCTACAGAGCATATCCTCTTTGTTTCTGAAATCAGTGGTTGTGTCACAAGGACAACTCCTTCACAAAATGAAGTCTACCACAGCAGTGGAAATGTGGCCTTACATAGTGGCTGCTCAAGCTGTATATGAAATACATGGAAATGTCGGGTCCATCAGAGCAAAGTCACTCTTAGGCTAAGGTCACATGTGTCGTGCCCACTAAGTGCATCCTGCAGTGGACCTACCCAAAGTAAAACCAACTGAAAACCGGCGTCAATTTCCGGGTGGCTGACCCTGAACTTAAACTTTTGCAATGCAACAGTTGAAAACTATAGGTGAACATGCAGTAATCCCCAGATCAAGACACTTTGCTATGTGGTTTGTTTCCACAGTGTATGGATGGGATTTGTCTAAATCTCATCCACTACACTTCTACTGAACTTCAGAGGGTTAGTCACTGGTGATTTTGCAGCAGCTAACCCACTGTATGTATTGTGTGTCCCTGACCTTACAGAGCAGCGCCTGGTTTTACCACGATGAGGAGGCGATTCCCACTGCTATGAAGTCTATATATATCCTATCATTTGAAATGACATTAAAGGGGTTGGCGACTTTCAGAACAATATTAAAAGACAAATGTTTTTGTTTGTATAGTGAAAAGTTATGCAATTTCCCTATAAACTTTCTGTATCAATTTCTTGCAGTTTTCTAGATCTCTGCTTGCTGTCATCCATTCTGCTTACTCTCAGTGAATAAAAATCAGTCCATGGTCATGTGATATACACACAGGTGCACAGCTCATTCCCAGGCACATGTCTGATTACTGTGCTGTGCACCTGTGTATTCATCACATGACCATGGACTGATTTTTATTCACTGAGAGTAAGCAGAATAGATGACAGCAAGCAGAGATCTAGAAAACTGCGAGGAATTGGTACAGAAAGTATATAGGAAAATTGTATAACATTTCATTATACAAACAATAAGATTTATCTCTTAATATTGGTCTGAAAGTGGCCAACCCCTTTAACATCCGAAAACAACCCCAAC
Source organism: Leptodactylus fallax (assembly GCA_947044405.1). Classification (NCBI taxonomy): domain Eukaryota; kingdom Metazoa; phylum Chordata; class Amphibia; order Anura; family Leptodactylidae; genus Leptodactylus; species Leptodactylus fallax. The sequence goes on from CAMRHE010000581.1 coordinate 783,360, forward strand.
ATATAGGGGATCTTTTCTATTGAAAAAGAGAAAGGATTGGGTCATCACAAGGAGATGTAAATACCCAGTCATAAAAATGAAAAAAGATAAAATACAGAAGCAATTGTCTTGAACAAATTATTATTATGCTTTTATTATTTTAAGCCTTAAAGCCAAACTTAACAGCATTTACACAAGACTCATAGATAAATGGGACTGATATCCTTTATCCACCATATGCTGAGACTATACAGAACCTGACTGTAACTAACACTGACATTGTAGACTGATCACATTTATTTTCCTATCTATTATCTCTTGGCATGAGAACCAGAGTACATTGCTATCCACATACCATAGTGACATCTCCGCAGTTTAGGTTACTTTATAAGAGAGATTAGTAGAGTAACTTGATGCTGAAAGATAAAATAAGCTTCAAATTCCAGTAAGAGATGTGGTCATATACGAGTGGAAATCCATATGGTAAATGAAACCATGTATTGTTGAATTCTCATATATTGGGAAAACTGTCATAGTTGAATTACAGTAGTAAAACCCAATGCCGACTTTTGACTGGAAACCTGAAAGCTGTGGCTTATTTTTGGAGATACTATGTTCAATGATCAATACCTACAGCTAATGCAGTGCCAGGCTATAATAAGTGATTGTAGAACAGTGACCGATGTGGTAAAGAGTAGTAAAGCGAGTCATAGCTGTCAGACAATTGCTTATTTAGCCTAAAAGTTATGACCCTCAATTTCCTAAAAAAACATGAAGCTCAGATCAGCCAAGTGGTTATGGAGGAATTAAGCCTAAAAGAGGTTATAACCTAGAGAAACACAGGATCAGACATATTGAAATTCACCATGCCCAATCCTTCATTTTCTATAAAGACCTGCAGGCAGAGAACATACTGTAGTTGAAATGGTGACATGTATAACTATAAAAGATCGAGGCTGGGTGATACAGTGTCAGAGTGGATAATTCAGTATGAAAAAGGTATGCAGTTGTGTAACCTGAGCACTACCAGGGGCACTGGTAATTTTAATGACCCTGTTCTAATATAACAATATTAAATAAACTGCTATTTTTTTTAGCAATCTATGTATATATAAAGAGTACCTGCCATTTTCTAAAATATTTGCGAAGTTATAGTGTAACGTCAGAAGTTTTAACTGGAGGGAATCCGGTACTGAGACCCATACCGATTGCTGAAACTATGAGGCAGAAGGGCTGATCCAGTTGCTATACCTCTCTATGATCAGCACTGTTTGGCTTTCTCAGAGTCCTTCTTCAGCTAATCTCACCTATCTGAGGAGAGCTTAAAGGTGTATTCCCACGAACATAACGATTTTTAAATTTGTAGATAAAGTTAAACATTTTTGCAAATATAAGAAATTAAACATTTTGCAGTTTTAAAGATTTTCTCTAAATATCTTGTGGTCACAGTCTTGTTGTCTTGATCAGTTGCCAATGGATATGACCATGAATGCAGGATCTTTCTAAGGTCAGAAAATCAGCAATGGTTTCCTTATAGTGGTCAGGATATCTTCTCATACATGTAGCGTCCCTGCTTGATAAACCAAGCTACAATAAGAAAATCATGGCTGGGCTTTTGACAAGTCCCAGATCATATAAAGTTTCTGTATTCGTGGTCGTATCCATTGGCAACCGATCAAGACAACAGACTGTCACCACTAAGATAGTTAGAGAAAATCTTTAAAACTCTGCAGAATTTTTAACTACTTATATTTTTAAAAATGTTTAACTTTTAACTATCTACAAATATATATATGGTTATGTTCATGGGAATACCCCTTCAATGGTGCTGATCACAGTCAAAGGGGCACTTTCTGAGAACCTCTGCTCTTTTGTTTCAGATGGGATTCTTACCACTGATCAAAAATTCTGACATGTCTAAAGTTTTATGAAACAACATTTAGTCCCTAAAGAGGTTGCACCAAGTTTTGAAGCTGTCCTGAAGACTCCTAGACAGTGAGAATCCTACCTTACCCCATCCACACACAATGAATGACAGCTTCTTTTACATTAGTAAGTGTGCAGAAAAGGCTGTCAATCACTGTGTATTGGTGAGACTATCAGGACTCTTATTGTTTCTCCAAAGAGTCCTGTCAGGATTTACTCCGAAATTCTGCTTCATATCATACAAACCTATATATAACAGAACTCAAGATCTTTCTCTCTGTCATATCATGCTCACAGATAGAGCAGTAGAAATCCCCTGTCAATAGGATAGGGGGTAACTTCATGATCAGTGGGGATCCGACTGCTGGAGGAGAGGCCATAACAATTTCTTGGCCAACCCCTTTAAATGTATAAACACAGAAATGTTAGGGTATGTTCACACCTTAGGAGCCTCTGTTGCAGAGTTGGTTTAAGATTGTGGATGAAATTCTTGGTCAAAATATTGGGTAACCATGATAGATAACTAATGGATGGCATTATACTCAATGGGATATGTCAGACTCTGTTGGTTTCCTAAATCATTAAACAAATCTGTCACAGCTATGAACGTACCCTAAGAAAATATACATCATATTAACATGGTACACACAAAATCAGGATGTGAGAACATAGTAACAGGAATATAATAGGCAGAAACATGATATAAGAGGTTATAACAGTAAAAAAAAATAAAAATAAAATAATAGTAACATGTTTACAGAAATCTAGAAATACAAAAAATGACATATTAGACATGCAAAAATATAAAGAGGAAGACAATATCCAATATGGTTCCATGAATCCTTTGTGTTTAATTACACCCTTTTTCTTCCGTATTACTGCCCCCCTTTGTTGTGATATATTGATATAGCATAGTGCAGTTCTACCAGTGGTGGATTTTCCACTTCTCCGTTGTTATATATCTTTAAATTACAGTCTCATTTCAAGCAGCGAAAAAAAAAAAAGTGTTTGCCCATCAGATGGTAGACACATAATTACCAGGCTTCCAGATAACAAGACTCTTCGAGGCTGTAATTGTGAATGTTAGCGCTCAATGTACATTTCAGCATATTGGGCATTATCTCCACCCTTTCATACAACACAATGATGTCCTCTCCCTTTTTTTTTTCATTATCCGTTAACTGAAAACAGTGCCGTTGATTACAAAGGGAGGCAGTCTGACTCCTGCAATAGGTCTTCCTCACTAATCCTCACTGTCATGGAAATTCTAACTGCTACAATGAATAAGAGGTTCAATCCATATTTGCCAGGCCTAATATGAAATCTGTCAGAGCCCAAATTAATGAGTTCCAAATTCCTTACATCACGATAACAGGTTAAGACTGGTCAATTAATTACATAAATCCTTCCCGATTCATTGTGCATTTTCAGCTGAGATTGTGTCTTACATCACTTCATGACACAAGGCCTTTTGGCTCCTGTTGTTGCATGGAAAGGCCCCATTTAAGCTGAGGCTGCCTGCCATTGCAAAATGTTAAATGTCAGATGTTAAATTTGCACTTTTCTGTAATTGCTTTTGTGAAAAAAAAAAAAATCAAATTAAAGTCCTCAGCGATTTCTGTGTGCGCTCTGTACAAGTCAGATAAAGAAGAGACTACAAACTTTGCATAAGAAAGTACACTAGGGTTTATACAAATATGCACAATGTACAAGCAAAATCCCATAAATAACAAATGAAACAGTCACAATAACTAGAAGAACACACTGCATTTGACAAAGGAACTTTCCGACCCCAAAGATAATTTTCTTGCATTGACTATTGGGCCAATTTCTGAGGACCCAAGGCCAGAACAGGCCCACAGAGTCTTAGTCTGTTACAAAAACCTGCAAAGAAAAATGGAAAGTGCGCCTCAAAAAGAATCGTATTAACATAAACCAAGTACTCAGTATCTATAATGGTTTGTAAGGGGCCCATGAGCATTAAAACTTGGAGATTCTGGACACCTCAGTCTGCTCCTAAAATGCAATAAAGAGTTAAATAATTTTTTGATAATATGCTCCTTTTTTGTGTTTAATCTGTCTTTAGAAAATGTTATCACATTGATGAGGATCCAAATGCAGAGTCCCCCACAGATCAGCTGAGGCGGTGCACGGCCAAGTGCTGCAGCCTCGTACTTGTTTACTATGCACAGTGCCATACATTTCATCAGGGATTGGTATTGCAATTGAATGGGACTGAGCTGTAAAAGGCGACGTGACTGATCTCTGTGATATAATAATCATATATTCCGCGTTTTCTAGGCTTGTCAGAAGGATGTGATAACACACTTATGGAAAGGAGGACACAGCGCTTGCACAAGCAAGTGGGCCCTGTAATTGATCTCTGGGGTTGGGGTTGCTGGGAGTTGGGCTCCCACTGCCCTGTTACTTTTTATTTATAGTTAGGATATAGTAAGGATAGGTCATGAATATTAAAGGGAGTCTACCACCACCCCCCAACATAATTAACTGTCAGCGCCACATTACAGAGCACATTACAGTTATAAATATCATACCTCTGTTATGTATGTCATTTTTGTAGATTTGGAGAAAAACAACTTTGATGTCTTATGCAAATGAGTCAGTTGGTGCACTGGGGGCGGGCCTTCAGCTCCCTGGAGCACTGCTCTTGCTGCTCAAGTAGGATGGTTGATGGGGAGAATGAATTCTCACTGCACAGGGAGGTGCAGATAGGATATGGAAGGGTTTTGAATGGCAAGAGCAGTACTCTAGGGCAGGGGTCCCCAACCACCGGTCTGCGGACCGGGAACGGGCCATTGGGGGTTTTTTACCGGTCCATGGGGCGGCAGGCTGGCCACATTAACATGGCTCCCGGAACAGCAACATTATGTGGGGTGCGGTGGGGGCGGGATCGGCGATCTGGTCACAGCTCCTGGTGGGGACCTGGTATACAGCACTGTACACCGAGGTCCCGCCAGCACTCCCCTGTCTACAGCGCTGTATAGCGCTGTTAAATCCAACCCCCTCCATAACCTCACCACCATATGACCAAAGCCCAGCCCCTACCCCCAAACCCCACCCTCCCGGCGCCCTGCCGGACCGTGGAAAAAAATGGTCTTGTTTCAAGCCAGTCCCTGGTGAATAAAAGGTTGTGGACCACTGCTCTAGGGAGCTGAACACCTGTAGGACATCTTGTTTTCATGTACAGTGGCACATAAATGCATCCTTCCTAATCATATGGCAGCAACTCATAGCATAAAACCTTGTAGACATAGTTAAGAGGTAAAGTACTTTTTTCAGTCAAGCACTGGAATAAAGAAGTTTCCTAATCTGAAATAAGGAATAATTGTAAGTGTCAAATGTGGTGCATCAAATGCAATTTTTGCACGTATGGAGTGCAAAGTATAGAGAGATGGGAACAAGAAACAACAGCAATATCTGTCAAGAAGAAAAAAGATGCACAAATTATTAGGTTGGATTTAGAAAAACAAATAAATAATGAACTCTTTACATTCAAAGTAATTTTCTACTTTTTGTTTTACTTTTTTTCTTCCCTGCTTCCAAAAGCTATAACTTTTTAAATTTAACATTCACATAGCAGTACGATGGCAACATATCAACTTTATTCTGTGGGTCAGGACAATTAGAGCAATACCAAATTTATATAGTTTTTATGCTTTACCACTTTAACAAAAAAATAAAAAAATTTTAAAAAAATTTGATTTACATTGCCACATTCTGACCCATAACTTTTTTATATTTCCATTTACAGAGTTGTGTTTTTATTGGTACCGTTATGTTGTACATATGACTTGTAGCTCATTTTTTTCTTCCAGTTTTCAGAGGAGAGGTTAACAAAACATGGCAATTTGGGTATCTTTTTTTCATTACACCATTCATGGTACAGGCTAAGTAGTTTTATATTTTAATAGTTTTTAATATATTAAATTGGAAAAGGCTGGTCTTTTGTATTTTAAGTTGTTTTAAATTATATTATATTATATTATATTATATTATATTATATTATATTATAGTATATTATATTATATATAACTGTTTTTGGTACTCTAATTTTTAGTCCCCCTTGTACAAAACACTCCAATATTTCAGTGATTTCATAGATGTCGTGGACAGCTGTTTGAATGATGAGTGAGCGCTGTAAAACGCAGTGTTTTTTGCAACATGGGGCCCCGGCCTTATGCAGCAAGTTCAGAACTTGAAAAAGGTATGATTATTTTGATCTCCTTTACATACAGGGATAATATACATAATTATTTTACAGTACAGATAATACACACAGTGATGGCACAGTGTAGAAATAATGTACCAGGTAATGCCACAGGACAAGGATAATATACTCAGTGATGTCACAGCACCAGGATAATGCACACGGTGATGCCACAGCACAAGAATAAAATATACACAGTGATGTCACAGCACAAGGATAATGTACACAGTGACGTCACAGTACTGGGGTAGTACCTAATTGGTCTCAGTGGAAATGGGCCCCCTTAGTTGTTGGGCCCCCTAGAAGGTGCTTTGGTAGCTATACCCAAGCTCACATTTAAAAAAAATGAGGTGGAGTATTATTTCATAAAGCTCAAATGTAAATTCGTGAGACTGTTAAATATTTTCTCACTGCCTCACCGAAACATAACTTTTATTATTATGTATTAAATAATATGAATTGGTTGTAAAAGTAAAACCACAGCTGGCCCTCCATGAATATAGTTCAATGAGAACCGATGTCAGGATCAATAATGCGGTGCTGTTGTTATATATTCACAGCTTCACCATCACTTCACATTAGTGCATCTGGATATGTTCTTATAAAATTATATCTTATCACAGAAATCTACAAAAAAAAAAAAGAAAACTCATTGGAAAAACATTTTTTAATGACTTTTCATTGCTTTTTGTTATCTTCTATGACAGGGGTGTCAAACTAATTTTCTCCGGGGGCCACTTCAGCCTCACGGGGTACCTTGAAGGGCCAAGATTATTTTACACATGTATAAAAGTAACTTTTCCTTAACAGATAAGCGAGCTATTAAGCAGTAGTTACATTTGTACATTACTACTGTTACAATCAGCCCTTTGAGGTCAACCAGGAAGAACATAATGTATTGTTAAAACCTAAGACATTGGCATGTTACATACTATCCTCATCCTTTTCTGAATATATCAAAAATTAAGCACTATACAAATTCTGTTTACCCCTGCAAACGGTATTATGCTCTATAGTTGCCTCTGCACACGGTATTATGCTTCATAGTGGCCCCTGCACACGGTATTATGCTCTATAGTTGCCCCTGCACACTGTATTATGCTCAATAGTTGCCCCTGCACACGGTATTATGCTCCATAGTGGCCACTACACACGGTATTATGCTCAATAGTGGCCCTTGCACACGTTATTATGCTCCATATTGGCCCCTGCAATCGGTATTATGCTCCTTAGTGGCCCCTGCAATCGGTATTATGCTCCATAGTGGCCCCTGCACAAGGTATTATGCTTCATAGTGGCCCCTGCACAAGGTATTATGCCCCATAGTGACCCCCCCACCCATGAACTATTATTATACTCTGGGGACTTTTCAGACCATAGAGTATAATGATCAGAGACCCAAGTGGTGACAAACATAAAAACCAGTGTTACTTACCTGGGCTCCGGTGCGCTCCCTGCGTTCGGCCTTCTTCAATGTCGCACAGACCAGCGTCGTGACATAATGACGTTGGCCTGGCTCACGTGACGCCTGGGACGTCACCAAAGAAGGCCGAAGCCGGATGGGAGCAGCATCGGATCGCCGGAGAGGTGAGTAACACAGGTTTTTATGTTTATCACCTCCCCTGGGTCTCCGATTATTATACTCTGGGGTCTGAAAAGACCCCGGAGTATAATAATAGTAGTATTTGATGGGGTTCGCGGGCCGCGGCCTCACTTACCATCCCCGCTCCTGCTCACAGCCGCTTCTGCGTCCCATAGCAGAAGGGGAAGCGGGGGCGGCCACGACCAGCAGCGGGAATCGGTAAGTAAATAGGCCGTTATGTGCCGGGGATGCTCCAGCAGGCAACGGCCTATTTATATATATAAAAAAAACTTATTTCACCTACCTCCGATGCCTTCATGCAGCCGCCGCCACCTCTTCTTGTCCGCGACTTCTGCGTGTCAGCGTAGGAGGCGCGATGACGTCATTGTATCGCCGCCTGCGCTGACATGCAGAGGTCTTGTAAACCAGCCCAGGACAGGTATCGCGTAGCTTTGTTTTTTTTTTTTTTTTTTTTTTTTTGTTTTTTTTGTTTTTTTTGTTTTTTTTTTAAGCGGCCTGTCCTGGGCTGTTTACATTACATAGACAATAAAAAATTCCGCGGGCCAGATAAGTGCCGGGCCGGATAACAGAAGGCAGCGGGCCGGATTCGGCCCGCGGGCCTTGTGTTTGACATCTGTGTTCTATGATAAGTTATTACGCTGCAGCAGTTTAGCCAATTGTGGAGGTTCAGGTTTACCCTGCTACACCTGTATATGAATATATATCACGTAGCACAGTAAAACCAACACTACAAATCTCAATCCAGAAATATGGTGTTTATCTGTACAACCACATTTGATAATGGCAGCTACTGGGCATATGCTGAATAATGGCTAATGGATGCACTATTGGCCAAAATTACCCCAATGGTCGTAGTCTGCATCTGATGGGCAAAATGTGCATGATCTGAGTTATTTCTCATCACAGGCACCTTTGGCAGTTCTTGAGGTGGCGTAATATTTAGACACCCATCATCTGCCATGCACGTACAGTGTCTTTACATGTACAGAGATCTTACCAATATCTGTTCAATTAGGCTAATTGCAATCAAAATTGGGATGATAAATGGTGGTAAATCTGATTAAAGGGGTCATGCCATGAAGTATATTTATCCTCTATAGGTAAAAGATAAACTGCTGATTGGTTGGGATCTGACTGCTGAGACTCTCTCTGATCCTGAGAATGGAGAATAGTGGGTGGCGGTGTTCTAACCCCCATTAGGAATGCAGCCAGGCTGCATGTAGGCATGCTCCTGCTAGACAGGATGCTTTACCACTCCCATTCACTCCAATGGGAACGCTGGAGATAGCTGAATGCTGTACTTCGACTATCCCCAGTGCTTCCATTGAGGTGAATAGGAACGAAGATGCATCATGTCCATTCACCCCCTTCCCTTGTTCTTAGGATCAGTGGTGGTCTCAGCTGTCAAATCCCCATGATTAATTATTTGTCCTCTATCCTGTGGATAGACATACACACGTGGACAAAATTGTTGGTACCCCTCGTTTAATGAAAGAAAAACACACAATGGTCACAGAAATAACTTGAATCTGACAAAAGTAATAATATATAAAACTACATATTGACAAGCCACAAAGCTTCTGGGAGAATGTCCTATGCACAGATGAGACAAAAATCTAAATTTTTGGCAAGGAACATCAGCTCTATGTTCACAGATGGAAAAATGAAGCATTTCTTGAAAAGAACACTGTCCCTACTGTGAAACATGGAGGAGGCTCTGTTATGTTCTGGGGCTGCTTTGCTGTATCTGGCACAGGGAGTCTTGAATCTGTGCAGGGTACAATGAAATCTTAAGACTATCAAGGGATTCTAGAGAGAAATGTGCTGCCCAGTGTCAGAAAGCTTGGTCTCAGTTGCAGGTCATGGGTCTTGCAACAGGATAATGACCCAAAACACATAGCTAAAAACACCCAAGAATGGCTAAGAGGAAAACATTGGACTATTCTCAAGTGACCTTCTATGAGCCCTGACCTAAATACAATTGAGCATCTTTGGAAGGAGCTGAAACATGCCATCTGGAAAAGGCACCCTTCAAACCCGAGACCACTGGAGCAGTTTGCTCATGGGGAGTGGCCAAAATACCTGTTGAGAGGTGCAGAAGTCTCATTGACAGTTACAGGAATCGTTTGATTGCAGGGATTGCCTCAAAAGGTTGTGCAACAAAATATTAAGTTAAGGGAACCATCATTTCTGTCCAGGCCTGTTTCATGAGTTTTCTTTTTTTTAAAATTCTGTTGAAGCATGGTTGAAAAGCAATGACTGACTTTCATTTGTTCATTTTCATAGAATTTTTATATATTATTACTTTTGTCAGATTCAAGTTATTTCTGTGACCATTGTGGGTTTTTCTTTCATTAAACGAGGGGTACCAACAATTTTGTCCACATGTGTATATGCTTTGTGGTATAACCACTTTAAAATATGTCTCATCTGCCAGAAAACTGAGATGACGCGAGTAAAAAGTTTTCTGCCAATCACAATGATTGTAGCCGGTAAAAGGTATCGGAAATATCCTAAAGAAAATTTTATGATAGGGAAAAGGAAGGCTTGATTTTAGAATGATCATAACAGATGAGAAATATGAGAATTGGTTCTATTTTAACAAGATTTCTGTGGATCTAGGGTAGAGTGAGAAATAACATGCGTGTCAACAGTATGCATGTCTGCTCATTATTACACAGTGCAATGACTGGAGGGGAAGAACGAGCAATCGCCATGTGCTACAGACTAGCCATCAGTTCTTTGATAACATAAAACATGTGACAAGCCAATAAGCTATTTCTGATCTCTGTCCTAATGACACGGAGAATGATCGGGGAACAAGCATTTTCTGAACAATCATTCTTCCTACAGTTCTTGGCTCTCTGGCAGGCACATAGACTTGTATGGAGCGCAAGGGACATGCACGTCAGTCACTCCATTCAAGATGAACTATTTGGGCCCCCCGTTCTCAGGGTCAGAAAGGGTCCCACCAGTAGGAATGAAACCAGTCTGAAAGTTATCCCCTAAGTGTCTTTCATGGAACAACGCCTTTAAAGAAACTATGGACTATATAAAATGATGCCCTATCCACAGGACCCCGACAATCAGGAGAATGGGGAACAGAAAGTCCCCCTAAATTCTCCCTTTGAATAAGTCTCTAGTGCGTGACCAATCTCTGGTAACCCCATTGAAGTGAAAGGATCACCATTCACTGGTGTTTCATTCGCTGCAAGGATTCAGGGGGACATTCTGTGGCACTACATACACTTATCCCTTATCCCCTCACCCCTAGGATCCTTGTAGCAATCTGATACTTATCCCTTTTCCTATAGAATAGGGGGATAAAAAATATAGTTTGCAGTACATAATCCTAAATAAAAAAAAAAGAATAAAACATGGTGTCACTTTCCATTATCAAATGACAAACTTTTTGTCACTGCTTGTATGACAGTCTCAGTGTGAACATGATATGTTTTTCATGTGATGGGTAATCCAATTAAACCCACTACTACAGGAGGTCCGACAATCTGCAGGACTGTCATCGAGCTGTCACCAGCCTGACTTGGAGAGATTCACACATTAAGACAGGACGCAGTGACACTGGCGGGACTCATCAAACTCTCCGAGCTGCTTAGTGTGCAAAAAAAAAGTAACAAAGTTTTTATGTGAAGTTACTTTGTTTTCTGAGTCAGAAACAGTAATGTCCAGTTCTATCATCCACGCAGTCAGACCCAGATTTAGGGATCTCCCTGAATGTCCCACATGGTCTGGTTTAAGAAAACATTAGGGACTCTGAAACCTGCAGTATAGTAAAGCAAATAATATAAAGGGGACATTACATGCCACTGTTGGGTCTACATAGGCACAGTACTATGTGGGGACTTCATGACTGTGTGGGAATAACTATTTAGTTCTCTAAACAGTGTTTTTGTGCTGCAGGGCACTGTTTGGCAGTATACTATTAATCTGCGAACTGTATGGTAGCATATTCACATATGCATATGGCACTTTTGGCAAAAAAATAAATATTGCCTTTATTAATTTTATTTGGTATAATTCATTCCTAGGTTTACATGATGGATAAAACGGCAGCATACATGGAGGAATAATGGCATTGGTGGGGGTTAGGGGGATGCTTGCAATAAGGAGAAAAGCAATAAGGGATCAGAGATGAATCTGTATTGTAAGTAAATTGTACCATTTGTTTTCTATATTTTCAGCCCAAATACCATAAATTTAAAATTTGATAAATCACTTTTCACGTAACAGTACAGGATCTCCTTTTTGGTGGGGTCCTAGTAGAGAGACCCTCAATGATCGGAGCTACATCTCTATTGTCCCAACACTTCCTGGATGATCACTCAGCCAATCACTGACAGGTCACCTCTGTGGATAGTGATTGGTCATTTCTGGTGTGCCGAGAGGGACCACAAAGCAGAGACCTCCCAAGATGTAAAAGAAGTATTGAGAATTTAATAATTCTGTCTCATCTCATGCCAGAGGAAGAAATACGAGTGGCATAAGAAATGTCATAAGAAATTTGCTCCCATGTAGTCCCCAACTTCTCCAGCACTGTACTCTGTAGTTCCCTGCTGCTATTTGTTTACCTGACACATGGGTGAAGGTTTACTAAGAAAAATGCTTCAGAATTCTGGTGTAATTTGCCCCAAAAAACTGCCTTATTCCACTTTTTAAACTCTAGTCTAAGTTTACACTGTCTAACATAGTATCGGTAAATCTCCCCCATGTGACACGTGACAACTTTATTAAATGGTCTAAAACAAGAATTGTTTTAGTTGCTCATAGCAACCAATCACAGCACAGCTTTGTATTTTGTGCTCAAAAATGAAGGTTGTTCTGTGACTGATTGCTATGGGCAACTAAGGCAGCTTTTAGACTTTTTAATCGTCAATGCAAAGTCTGCCACGTTATTTTAACATAAGCGTGTTTAGGTTAAAGGGGTGGTGCAGGATTAGAAAACATGGCTGCCTTTATCTTCTTAGGAAGCGACCCACATGGCAATGCTATGGCTCAGTTCCATTACAATGAATGGCACAGAGCTGCAGCATGACCATACAGTCACCCACAGGAATATACACACTTATACATTTATGTATACTTTACCAGTATGGAATAGCCTAGACTACTGCACTATTCCATTCTGATTTTTATTTTTTTTTAAATACTGATGTATAGGGGCCAGATGAGGGCCACGGCACAAAGACCAAGTCACACTTTGCCAAGCCAACATAACCCAACAAGGAAATTTAGCATGCATGTCAGGAGGTGGCCATAGCCTGACATCAAACCATATTTTATCTCTTCAATATATAGCAGTTTTGAGCTGGATTATCAGACTATCTGGATTACTAAATACTGGATTAAAGGAGATGGGGGTGTATGTAAATAGATACACACACAAAAACGAGCTATTTATATATATATATATATATATATATATATATACTATTCAGCACAATCTACACTTGCACGTCTGAAATCTCAGAAAATGTACCGAATTATCCAGACTTCCTAGTGGCAATTGCAAAGACTGATCAAAGGTCAATGCAAAGGTTTGCATTTTGGGCAGTGTCAGAAATCATTGGTTGGATGTGCTGGTGGATGGTGTATATGATGTCAGCCCCATAGATGTGTGGGTGTGTATGTAGATTAGATATATTGGCAGACATCTGACATCAGCCCCCATGCTCTCTAGCCCCTGTTTGTCATCTTCCCATGTGTGGGATAGATCATGTAGTTTAGCAGTCTGGGTGAATCTATAATTCAGCATGCCATAGTTTGCCCTGAGGAGGGTCAGGCGGCGGCTGCAGGGCACTGAACACATTGCACAGCTTCCTGCTAATAACCTGGGCCTCACTCCACACAATGCTGTGATTTGCATTTATAGTGATCTGCTCATAGGCTCCAGCTGATCATGAACGTCTTCTTCACAGGAAGACAATGGTGACTCCCTCTCCTGCAGCTCATTCCTCCCAGTGTCACAGGCTGCTCAGCTTACTGGAGCGAAGAGAGAAGCTTGTGCTGCTGCCCCAGACCTGCGCACTGAAGACGGATGGAAGGAGGAGGGAGGACTGCAGGATACTCCAACACAAGCCTTGCTGCTGCTGCTACTGCTGAGCCCAGGTAAGGAAAAAAAAAAAATACTATCACACATTGATATAAATAGATATAAAAATTATATATACGCAAATATGTTCTACATACACTTTTTCCAATTTTATATAAATATATATTTTAAGTGAGGTTATATGTATATTTATCTGTATTATTACATATTCATGTGCATGGATTCATTGCTCTGCTGTATAGTATATAACATTGAGGCCAATTTGCCGATACTAACACAGTATACTTGTCACATATAGGCCCAAACACGGAATTAAAAGTAAAATCTTGTAACCAAAATTAAAATTCCACATTCAAAAAACAAACCAAACATTCTCCTGGTGAGCAGAAAAATATTGTTTCCATACAGATAACTATAGAAATTAACATGTAACAATATTATAGAATGAATAATTCTGCAAGCCTACTGTGAATACTGTTATTATTGTTACTATGTATTCAGTTGTGACCGGTTATGTGTTTCTAAAAAGAAAAAAGTCATGTAGAGTTGCACAAAAAAAAAAAAAAAATTTTAAAAATTGCAGTTTATATTGGTAGAGTTTCTTGACCTGGATCAGTGGGAACTGTAATATGTCTATTACATTGCTATAATTCACCATTAATCCATAGTTTGTTTTGGTGTTGACTGTTTAAGAGTTATACTTAGATATATATATTTTTTGAAAATGGCAAAAAAAAAAAAAAAAACTAGAAAAAAAAAAATATCCCTTCTATAGTAATTGCAAGTTGTATTATGGATTGTTCTCATTTTCAAAGCTCTCAAAACCATTTATTTGCACAAATCTTTATTTACACAAAACAATGAAATAAAAGTGGACAATATAATTTTGGATACAAATATATTAAATTGCAATGGCAGGAAACAAAGTAAAATAAAAGCTAGTATGACCTGCTGACAGGCATGACAGATAATACATAGAGTACTATACTGCACTTTGGTACTTTTCACATTCTAGTCAGTTACTTGACAATATATAAAGTGCATACAAACTGAAACAGACATGATGATTTCATAAAGCTTTTGTTTCTGATGTGTTTAAGAGTTGAACCAAATATCCAGAGAGTTTCCAAGGCCAAAAGTGTAAAATACTAAACTTCTGTGAACATCTAGAAAACTACTATATTATCTTACAGTACAGGCAGACATTTCTAATAAAACTGAGTTCTAGGGTGGGTGAGTGATAAGACAGCACAACAAACATCAGTAGTCTGGTGCATACAATATAGCAAAAATGGCTTATAAATACAACAAAACATATACAGAAAACTAAAATAACACAAGATGTATGAGAAGAGAATGCTTCAAAGTGAAAACTTAAGGCAGCAGTAGATTTTCACCCACTAATACTATGCTAATAAAAAAAAAAAAATCTAACAAATAAAATGAATGCATGTTAAATTCATGAAGATTTTTTCCAGCTTCATTATTGGCACAAGTAACATACACTTGGAAATGCAGGATTTTCACGTCAGCCTTCCAGAGGATGAGCTTTGTACAGAACCTCAAAGTTTGCTTTACCTTTAGGGTAACACTTTCCCCTCCATTAAGGCCTTGTTCACACGATCAGTGATTGTGTCCCAAAACTAGGTGTGGGTTGAAAACGCAGAACAGGAGCAAGTCTTTATTATATTTTATCTGTGTAGTCTCCCAGTCCTTGTTTTGGTTCACAATTAATGACCGTGTGAATAAGGATTAAGGATTTAGAATTGCACTTGGGTGTCCATGCAGCAGTGGACTAGTCGTCTATTTTGGAGATGAAGGGGCCAAAATAGTCTTCCATGTATCGCTACTCTCTTGTGCAGGTTTGCACCCATGTAGATAACCATGCTTGGTCCCCAATGTTGAAGGACTGTGGAAGAAAAACAGTAAAATTAGAAAAAAAATAAAATAGAGGTTTGAGGTAGCTGTGCTATAAAAGTGGGATGATAGGGGGATGGGGGAAGGAAATTGGTTTTCACAACACACTCAAAGGCTGAGTAGCGGAGGAGAACTTTAATTATCTTCCTTCAAAAAGAAAGACAGGAAATTTGGACTTTTAATTAGCCATTTGGAGTGCGGTTGGGATTTTTTTTTTTTTTTAACCAGATAATTTAAACGCGAATAATTCAAGTCTGACTAAATGAAATTCACATAATCAGAATGCAGATAATTGAATTTCTACTGCATCCATTAATTCAGTGTGGAGGTGTGCGAGGACTCTTATGAGAAGCTGTCACAGCTCAATAAAATCTCAGTCAATTAATTTTTTCATTATCAGAGTCGAACACCAACAACAGAATAAGAGGGTCTACCACACATGAAAGTACCTCTCAGGAAGTAAGTGACAACTTGTTTGTTCTTCCTCCTCCGCAGGAAACCGACGGTTCGAGGTGGCAAACTTATGAATGGCTTCAGAAACTGTGTATTTTGTCTGGCCGGAGGCGCAGGCTTCCATTTCTTCCAGGGAGAGCTGCGTTTGCAAGAAAAGGTGAAGGCGACTGTCTGACAGCAACACCGGGCACTGCATGACCCTGAAAAACACAGAACGGAAGTCATTACTGGTAAAGGTCACTTTCTGCAGGGTGGTATAATAATTATACACAATGCGTGCAGGATATGAACAAGTACACTGCCTATTAAACAATGGGTCACAGAATACACTTGTGAAGACTGAAAGGTAAGTAAAAGCACAAATAACTGGCCCAACATCTGGCATGAACGTGGAAGGCTGACCAGAGCGAACAAGTCACAAATAAAAGACTTTCCACATTTCGAGCTTTAGTCTGGTTATCATTTCTTACAGCAGAAGGAGCTTAACTACCTAGATCAATAGGTCACACAACCCACATTACTCCTCCAATTCTGCATATTCACTTTTTCAGAACCTTTAGTTACATTAGACAATTCTCTGATGGTCCGAAGTGCTTAAACTATTAAACTTACAGTGTAGAAGTTTGCCAGGGTTAGATCTCCCCACATCAAAACCGAATAGTCTGACCTATACAACAAGTAGACTATTTGAGTACTATGGCTGCAGTTTTGAGAAGATACAGACTGATACAGTACAACACCCAAGTGATCAAGACTGCCAGATGACCTGCAAGAACACACAATAGGACTTTAAATTGGGCACCTCACAGCCCCACATTCATAGTCATTTATCCAGTTTGGATAGGTGGCTTGTCACAGTTGTGGTTTGGTTTAAAGAGCACCAACTGCTCACTGCCCTTTGTATGAAGCAGGAATATTACAGTGTATGTGCCCCTCATCAGGTAGTAGACCATCTGACCAAAGACACCAAGCTCTGAAATTACAATAGTAGCCATGATTGTATCCAATATTGGATTTATGAGACTAATGAAACTACAGATGCACTTCATGGCTGGAATTTTTAGGAAAGACTTATTTTAAGTATCAGTTACCAATGAAGAGTCACACAAGAATCATTGATTGGTGTGTATAGTGTCCTAATAGAAGGCCTGGATATACCAAATAGCAGAAAGCTTCTAAATCAGGCCATAGAAGATGCTATATATGAGAAATAATCCTGCAATAAAAAGAGCACTCACTTAGAGAACACGATATGTACAGGTCCTATTCATTACATATTAAATGCTTTGCCACAGACACCCAATAGTGGCCAAAAAGATGGTAGCATCTGAAGAACCAGGTTCATGAGCATCTACTATTCCCTACATTTTCCCTCTAGGTCCTGCCTGTTCATTAAAAATCCATACATATTAATCTAAAAGTTAATAAAAATTGTCAATTTCAACCACAACTAAAGTTCGTCAGCTGAAGTTTAACAATAGGGTTAGCTCAATGACCACCATCCTCTTCCGGATAGTTGTCAGAAGATGATCTGATCCATGAACAAGGTTCCCTTGTTAATTTTGTCTTTCATCGGCTGTCTCTGAATATCTATAGCCAGTTTACACTAATGTAACAATATGGACTAAAAGGTCTGAGTCTGTGACATGACCATTCAGCCATGAGCCGACAATAAGGATATGATAGATTCTCTAAAACCAAAATGTTATATCCAGCATATAGAACAGAGGGGAACCATGAAGCTAATTTGCCAACAGTTATTTCTCCAAACTTTTCTATACACAAGCACTCAGGCTCAGTCACAAGTGCATGTGTTATGAATGGGGAGAGGTGAGAAAGCTGCTGTCACACACCTCTGTTTCTCCGGATGATAAGGTGGTACCTAAGGATTTGGCATGATGGGATTCATAATGTCTGATCCTTCCCCCAACATCATCTTTCTGGAGGAAGTCAGCAGCTTCCTATACACATAAAATGTGTCACACGTACTGAGAATCAGCAGATTTGACCAACCAATTCCATATGGGTATGTGGGCATTTAGTTAAAAGATCTATAGTCTAAGCACTATCAGAAAATGGGGGGAAAAAAATTAAAACAAGCTGCCAAGCTTAAAATGAAGACAAAGTATACAAATCCTTTTGAGATTCTTCATGTAAATGCTCATGGGTTCTCCTAGCAAAACAGTCTTGTTAGAAGAAAGTTCCTACAATACACCGCTTATAATGATATGAGAAGTTGGAGCACAGAGAAAGTTCTTCTGTACACAGAAGAGCCAAGGGGAAAAGTTGGACTTTGATATGTGAAGAACTTGACCTGGTTAACAAGTTCCATGCATCTTGGATTTCAGTCTTCAGCATCACCTGCTGCTACACGGTGTCACTGCAGAGCTGGTCAATACACTACACGTACAAATGACTATAAATGATTCTTGCCGTGTAATGGTTCTCTTAAGACATCAAGGGTCGTATTTATCATGTAAATTTATACAGGAGCAAATTATCGGAGCTGTAGTGGTTTCTGGTGAATAATACTTCTGTCATCTTAACTACACTGTAATCTATATATCTACCTCAAATAAATAGTGTGCCACATAATAACAAACAGTCTCTTTAGAAACAAGTATGGGCAAAGCCTGGTCTAAATCATTACAACAGCCATGTGCACCAATGAATCAGCGGCAGGACAGCAAGAATTTGGAGCCTGGAGAGTCGGCGGCAGGAACGCAAAAGAAGAATGAGAGGGAGATCATTTACCAGCCACCAAAGAATTTCCAGAGCAATACCCAAGATGCACATATGAAAAACTGATATACAGTGACAACTGCATGTGGCAAGCTGCAAGTAGGAAATGCAATTCATGATGGAAGTGTAGCAGAAGAAGAGACAAATATATGATACCAGAGTGTCAGGCAATAGAAAAACTGAAATATCACCAAGAAAAGCAAGCCCTTGAATTGTCGTCTTGTACAGAGTTTAAAGATATACAGATTTTTTTTTTCTTTCAAGTTATATCAGCTTCTAATGGAGTAGAGTGGAGGAAACTTAAAGGGTTTAGCCATAGAAAACACTTACACCCACGGGATAGGTGATAAGTGCAGAGGTCACCAATGACAATGAGAACAGGGATCCTACATTGTTCTGTTTTAAAGGGACAGGGTTTCAAACACTATGGGACTGCTGAAGATAGAGGGGCCATCTTTGGCAGTCCATCGTTTGGACCCCCAAAAACACTGACACATCCTGTGGGTGGATGAGGAATCTTTATAGAAACGGTGAGTGAATGTGCAGGGACACACGACCCCACTGAAACAACCCCTGGGGACATACCGACTGCCATCCCATGTGGTGTGAAGAGGAAAAAAAAAAAAAATATTATTATTATTAATAATAATAATAATATTATTATTATTATATTTGTCTATATATTATTACCAAGGTCTTCCATGAAAACTAAACGGATGTGATAGGATCACATACTGAGGGACTTTAAATGTAAGCTTTGTGAACCTGCTTTATACCCATAGCTACAACATCTGGAGATTGCAGTGAGAATTGTGGAAAACTGTTAAATAAGCAGATTTTTAAATTGTTTTTCCTTACAGGGTTAATAATCCCCCTTTCTGCACAGTGCTGTATTAGCACATGATGTGTGTGAGCCTACCAGTGCCTTCTCTCATGCAGGAGGAAAGGATCAGGCATGTGACGCTAGCTTCACACTAGAGTTGCTTCTCCGTTGTTCTGGTCCATACACATTAGATAGTTGACCAGTCCATGCACAACCAGCACGTATATCACACTTCACTAATGCATATGGTCAGATTTTCCCAAGATTCTCACCTAAATAAGATACTCTGGAAGACTTGTATGTACAGTCATGGCCAAAAGTTTTGAGAATGATACAAATATTAATTTTTACAAAGTCTACTGCTTCAGTTTTTCTAATGGCAATTTGCATATACTCCAGAATGTTATAAAGAGTGATCAGCTTAACAGCAATTACTTGCAAAGTCAATATTTGCCTAGAAAATGAACTTTATCCCCCAAAACACATTTCAACATCATTGCAGCCCTGCCTTAAAAGGACCACCTAACATCGTTTCAGTGATTGCTCCATTAACACAGGTGTGGGTGTTGATGAAGACAGGGCTGGAGATCAATCTGTCATGATTAAGTAAGAATGACACCACTGGACACTTTAAAAGGAGGCTGGTGCTTGCCATCATTGTTTCTCTTCTGTTAACCATGGTTATCTCTAAAGAAACACGTGCAGTCATCATTGCACTGCACAAAAATGGCCTAACTGGGAAGAGTATTGCAGCTAGAAAGATTGCACCTCAGTCAACAATCTATCGCATCATCAAGAACTTCAAGGAGAGAGGTTCCATTGGTGCCAAAAAGGCTCCAGGGCGCCCAAGAAAGACCAGCAAGCGGCAGGACCGTCTCTTAAAAGTGTTTCAGCTGCGGGATCGGGCTACCAGCAGTGCAGAGCTTGCTGAGGAATGGCAGCAGGCAGGTGTGAGTGCATCTGCACGCACTGTGAGGCGGAGACTCTTGGAGCAAGGCCTGGTCTCAAGGAGGGCAGCAAAGAAGCCACTTCTCTCCAGAAAAAACATCAGGGACAGAC
Organism: Leptodactylus fallax; assembly: GCA_947044405.1. Lineage (NCBI taxonomy): Eukaryota > Metazoa > Chordata > Amphibia > Anura > Leptodactylidae > Leptodactylus > Leptodactylus fallax. The sequence continues at coordinate 804,160 of CAMRHE010000581.1, forward strand.
TGATATTCTGCAAAAGGTACAGGGAGTGGACTGCTGAGGACTGGGGTAAAGTCATTTTCTCTGATGAATCCCCTTTTCGATTGTTTGGAACATCTGGAAAACAGCTTATTCGAAGAAGAAGTGGTGAGCGCTACCACCAGTCTTGTCTCATGCCAACTGTAAAGCATCCTGAAACCATTCATGTGTGGGGTTGCTTCTCAGCCAAGGGAATCGGCTCTCTCACAGTCTTGCCTAAAAACACAGCCATGAATAAAGAATGGTACCAGAATGTCCTCCAAGAGCAACTTCTCCCAACCGTCCAAGAGCAGTTTGGCGCTCAACAATGCCTTTTCCAGCATGATGGAGCACCTTGCCATAAAGCAAAGGTGATAACTAAATGGCTCAGGGAACAAAACATAGAGATTTTGGGTCCATGGCCTGGATACTCCCCAGATCTTAATCCCATTGAGAACTTGTGGTCAATCATCAAGAGACGGGTGGACAAACAAAAACCAACAAATTCAGACAAAATTAAAGCATTGATTCTGCAAGAATGGACTGCTATCAGTCAGGATTTGGTCCAGAAGTTGATTGAGAGCATGCCAGGGAGAATTGCAGAGGTCCTGAAGAAGAAGGGTCAACACTGCAAATATTGACTTGCTGCATTAACTCATTCTAACTGTCAATATAAGCTTCTGTTACTCATAATATGAATGCAATTATATTTCTGTATGTGATAAAAACATCTGACAAACACACATAAAAACCAGAGGGCAGCAGATCATGTGAAAATATAATATTTGTGTCATTCTCAAAACTTTTGGCCATGACTGTATAATAGCTCAGTTACCTGCTGTAATGGTCTTTTTAAATACAGTTTTTTTTTAAGGTCACTCACACACGCAATATAGGCGGTTTCCATCCAAAAAGAGCATTGCACATGCTTGACTGCTGCTCCATTCAAACTCTTGAGAGCACACTGGGAGGAATTTACTAACCCATGTATGCCAGAAAACTGGTGTAGACCTAGCACACCTTTGGCACACGGCCCTTACTTGACCCTAAAATGCGACACATTGTCCGTTCTGCACCCTCTTGCCACCTTATGAAACTCTGCTAAAACCTAGGCAGGCCAGAGACGCCTAGGCCTAACAAATTTCCTTTAACTCATACTAGAAATTTAGGTCAGTTCCTGCCTGGCAAAGATTTTAATTCTCGCGCGAATTAAAGAGCCCTTAACCTCTTAAGCCATTCCCCTGCTGACGCTAATTGTGCCTGAATTAAGACTGGTGTGCAGAAAACCAGTCCCCCAGTGATCAGGGAAGGTCCAAGTATCGGAGCCCTCCAGCAATAAGGCACATATCACCTATCTTTCATATACCATGTCTAGCCCTATATATTTAAAGGAAACTACCACTTTAGCTACTGTACACTATTGAGAAAGGGAACAGCAATAAGAAGTCAAGACCAAGTATTGATTGGCGTCAGGAAAGTTAATATGCATAACGGCAATAAAATACCAGGAAGAGCTACAGGATGGTCCAAGGCATTTCAATATTAGACTAATTATTCTGCCAGACTGCATCGGCTACAAATTATTACTCTTTCCAGAGAAGAGGCCACTGACAATTGCCAGGAAGATATATTCACTAGTTGTCTAAATGTAAAGTAGCCAGCATTTGGCAGACAAGACCTTTGAGATAATACGTCATGAGCTCCTTAGGGAAACCATAACTTTTGAATGTTATCATACCTTTAAATCGATCCCAAGAAATTTAGTCACAACAGTCCGGTCACCTGGGGACAGCGCTGGAAACCTGTTTGTGAGTAGGTCATCAGAAATAGTACATCAGTTCTCCAGGGCTCACACCCATGCGATGTAAGTGACTCTCATTGAATCTGTCTTACGTTGTCCTGACGGAAAGCTTGGGTTTAATTTACCAGCAAGACAAGAGGAGGCCAACAGAGAAGTACAATGGGAGGCTGAACTCTGGTGAAGATGTACAAGACGCAGAGGGAGCAGAGATAATTTAAGGGGGGAGATTTATCATGAAGGGAATTACAGTCAGATTTACGGGAGTCTGGGATGCTCTAAATCGGCACCAAATTTTTATCAAACACTGCAGTGAAAGACCTGCAGTGTACAATGCCCCATGCAGAAAAACCCCAGGAGTGCAGTGACATATGTTAAGCCATATACACAAGTAAGGTCATGGTATTGGAGAAAGAACTTCATGCTTCACCTAGAATTTTAATTCTCTTATTCGGTAGGGCATCTCCATACTATGTATAAAACACAGTCATAGGTGTCATTACCAAACTTTCCTAAGCTCCTGGATGGTCATGGCAACTGAGCTGTATATCCAAAGCTTCTATGTTGTGCAATACCTCCTGCATTAAGGACCTTAGAAAAACTAGATGGAACTTTAGTGAGGTTGGAATGACAGCCATATCTGATCTTACTTTGTCTTCCCAGAAGAAAACATAAAATAAGTTATCGATTAATGGCACAAATGGATAAAAAGCTGATAATAGATAAACCAGAAACTATAATACACATTTCTGTTTGGAGCTTGAAGTACATTTTGGTCCATCGCATATAATACAATGGAAATAAAGATTGAGTGTGATCAGTGATTCATAGGAGAATACAGCACATACCTGCACTTATCCCTATCATATCAGAAATGCAGCCTGCAGCATGATCGGCAACCATGTCTGATATACACTCTTATATGATGTCATTTTGAGAAAAAGACTAAATGTACTAAATTGTACAAAGTCAGACATCCTGTACATAAAATGAGGAGGGTGAACAGACAGTGTTTGCTGCCCTCTACTGAGCATAAAGTGTACTGACCTGCTTTCAGAACACACCCAGATTTATAGTCCAATATACCTGAATTCTCTCTCTTCTGCTAGATTCTGTATAATGGTTTAATAGTGAAATGTATCGTGTACATGTACCTGTGACATACACAGTATTATGTATAAGGCTCTTCACACTTGTGCTTTCATTTTATAACAATGGGGTCCATAGGGCCCTGCTAAGCAGAGAATATACTGAAGATTTAAACTTTGACATACACAACATAAAATAAAAACATTTTATACCATAAAATAGTGAACTTACATTATGATGTCAAGTAATAACTCAGCACGAAATTGAAATCTAAAACCCCTTGCACATTGTGTACTTGCTATATCCACTTTCCTGTCATTTTTAACCAATCAAAAAGAGAATCTGAAAACCCAGCACTCCAAGGAGAGGTGGGATATAATACAGAACTTTTGTTAAAAAAAAGACAAAGTATAGGCACCTATCAGGCCTCACTGATGCCCAAGAAAAAAAAAAATATTATAATTTACCTATATTTAAATATAATGAACTTTACCACTAGAACTGTGCAATCATTAATTGGATTAAATTCACCATTTCAAAAAAGCAGTGGTGATTTACCACATATGAAAAAAAAATTCTAAAGCCAAAATACTAGAATATACGATAATACCATGAGTTAGTACGACATGTGATCCCTGCAGCACTGACCTCAGTAATGATGATGTCACTACTACAACCATTGATTGGCAGCATTGGTCATGTGTGGTCAACGGGGCAGCACAAAGTGTCCAAATTGGAGAGGCAAGGGATTGGTCAAGTAATTATTAAATACTTTTATTTTAGACCATTTTAATCTGGTTGTAAAAATAATTTAAAGGGGTCGTCCAGCGTCATAAAGATGGGAAACATAGCATTATGTGACAGCAATTTATACGAGTCTAAAAAGAGGGGGACACAATTTGCAGTGTGCTTGCTTCATAGAGGTGGGATCTAAACACAAATACACAACGCTAAAGTTGCTGCCTTTTTATCCTTTGCTCACTTTGATGTTAAGCTTTAGAAAACTGCTCTAGCGCCAGACAAGTTCTATATATAGCATATAAGTAAAGGCTTCACATTGTGATTCGGTTGTATACTTACATGCTTTACAGTCTTAAAATATGGTTAAAGCAGAAAACCCCAGAATAAGTAATGTGATATATAGGGTTTTCAATCATCTGTATTACCAACTAAACAAGACTGTTCCATGCAAAGCCAACTACATACAGAACACAGACAGTAAGCCTCCAATTCCTGATACAGCTGGATACCTGGGAACTGTTGATAATGTTGGAAACTAATAATATACATGTATACAACTGTATATTGTTAATATACAGGTGTAGGATTTATAGAGTGCAGCCTAGGTAAAATTCAGCTTCTAGATGACAGAGGCACTTTCACCAGATTGTTCTCTTTTTGTGTATATGTGTGTGTATTTTGGTATTTGATCTTTTGATCTCCTGAAGCCAACTGGAGTGGATTTGGACTGTACATACATGTATACTTTCCCCAGGCTTCATCTCTATTTCTTGCCCTGAACAGATCCTAGAAGAGGGAAACAGCTGGAAAGATTTCAGTTTCCTCTGATGGATTTGTTCAAGCATATTAGTCAGAAATGTATTAGATGGCCAAGTAAAGGCATTTTTAAAGTCTTTTGTTTACTATTGACCAGTGCTTAGTATAGTAGTATAATGTTGTATCGTGTTAGCCATAGAAAGTAGTGGAAGAGTGAAGAAATCAGGCGATACCTTTTAGAGGCTAACTGAGTATATTTGATAGTAAGCTTTCAAGAGTGCTAGTTCTGTCACGCACCACAAATTTTACAGACTGTTTATTTCCTGACCTGTTGTAAATATCATCCCTACTTATATTGCATTTTGTTATTCCAAGATCCTTTTGAAGATCCATGTCTTATGTGTGTATAAATAGTGTGAATTTTCAGTTTCTAGTATTACACCATGTCTGAAGAAGAGAGTTAGTACTCTCGAAAGCTTACTTATCAAATATACTCAGTTAGCCTCTAAAAGGTATTGCCTGATTTCTTCACTCTTTCAGTTCTTAGTATAATCTCGGTACTGCCCAGAATGCAGATTGCCATAGCCCTGAATAGACAGTGAACCAGCAAGAAGTGCTGGGAGATGGTGAACTCAGTAGTCTGTACAGTGTGAATGTAGCTATGGATGACAATGGGCTGTAATACAGTCTACAACCTCAGATCAGTACAATATGGTAAGTAGTGCAATGTACTTAATGTAGATGGCGATCAGAAAAGAAAACATCAGATTTCTATGTGCTTCTGCTGTACGTGTTCATGTATTGATTTACTAGTGGTCCAGGGACAGGAATTTGTACATGCAGTTCTCAGTGCTGAAGTTAGTTTTTTCTCCTTCTCGATGTCCCAGTACCAGCCATAGTTACTTATTACACTTTGTCCACAGTCATGCCTTCTTCCCGCTTTCATGCTGCTCTTTTTTCCCCTGCTGTTTGTTACAGGCCATAATAGCTGCCAGGGAGTGTGCGCGACATTGTTAATATTACCGTCTGTGACTCACAAGACCCCAATGACTCTCCAATGTGCATTATGTTACTAAAAAGGCGACAGACACACGGAGACCTAAAGCCATGATGCAGAAGAACAGCCTGGTGACCGAGCAACAGGATCTTATGGTTCCCTCTATGAGGTCTATCAAGGAGTTCAATCTGACCACTACTGGGGTGTTATGTTTGGTTTTATTATAACATTAAAACATTTTACTGCAATTTGGGAACTACATTTACAAAATTATAGTGTTTTAACATATGCAGAGAGAGCTGCAGTACCATTTATGGCCACTACACAATGAGCTCATTCATTCAGCTAATAAGAGTGTGTGTGTGTGTGTGTGTGTGTGTGTGTGTGTGTGTGCGTGCGCATGCATGGGGGGGGGGAGGTACAACACTGTGTACTGAAAAGTTAGGTGTTAGGGGGGTGTCACAATAAACAATTGGCCTTACACTGTCAAGAGGAGTGTTAAAAAAAATAAAAAATAAAAAAAATTGCTAAAAAGTTCTAAGGGTGGGGGGGGGGAATAAGATATATATTGGATAGATATACAGTATCTATCCACATACAGATTTTTTTTTTTCTTACTTATATAGCACCATCATATTCTGCAGCACTTGTATCACACACACACACACACACACACACGTATATTCGCATACTACCATATTCATGAGACAGATTAGTGTTAACTCCATCTTCAAAAATAGTGTCAGAATTGCCACGCCACAATTTTTTTTTCACCACTCTCTTACAATACATTGTATTTTTTTTTTTTCACTGGATAGGTGATAAAATTTTAGGTGTGTGGGAAGTATGACTGCTGGGACCCCACCTATAGCTACAATGGAAGAAGGGGGAGGTGGGGGGAATGGGGGAAGATACCAGCCCTTTGTCATACAAACCCCTCCTTTTTGCAGTCCTCTTTTTATGGCCTCGAGTTGCATTGTTAGTGATATTTAGGAGACTTTATGTATTCCTATGGACAGTGACTGTCATCTGATTTCTGAACTCAGGAAATAAAATGTGTGTGTGCAGCCCGAGTCTTCAGTACGTCATTTGTTACCCCTGTACTTTGCATCCCAAGGGATGCAGCTGACATAGTGGAGGCAGATCAAGGGACCGCACACAAAGCGGATACGGCATATCTACATATCTTTCTTTTATGTGGGTTGAAGCAAGGACATAAGGTTATATAAAGGACAGAGAGTGCACTGGCATGAAATTTTAGTAACTGCAGCTCCACCTACTATACAGACAATCAGCACTAAACAATCCTCCTCTTGTGGGGGGAGGGCGCTCAAAGAACACAACAAAGCCCAGAGACCATGATGGCAGCCACTAGATGGCTCTGTTACACAGGACATGAATTTTCTGGCATACTCACTTATTCAGAAATTCTTGTAAGCCACGAACACGCTGCTCCACATTATGGGCATTGTTAATATTAAAGAAGGGGATTTTGGGGGGTAGTTCTGGTAGGTCACTGACAAAAGAAGAAAAATAAATAAATATAGACTGTTTTTGCATTTGTGATCTATTACCAAAAGCAATGAAAAGTGTATATATATATATATATATATATATATATATATATATATATAAAATAAATTATATTATATACACACACACACACATATATATATATTCAGACTTACAGTGTAACATATCTATAGACTAAGGCCCGGTTCACATCTGCGTTTGGGTTTCCGTTGGGGGGAGTCTGCATGGGGACCCCCCAAATGGAAACCTATACGCATACAAAAGCGGTTACCTAAGGAAACCCGTGACCCCATAGGCTATAATGGGGTCCGTGTGGTTTCCGCACGAAACCTGAAGAGAGAAAAGTGCTTCTTGCAGGACTTTTCTCTCCGCATGTTTTGTTTGTAAACCACACGGACCCCATTATAGCCTATGGGGTCAGCGTGTTTCCTTAGCTAATCGCTTTTTCATATGTATAGGTTTCCGTTCGTGGGGTGCCAAGCGGACTCCCTGAATGCAGATGTGAATAGGGCCTTACTGTGAAAACCTATTCTGTTCTTTCAGGATAACAAGAAGTGTAGGGTTCTAAGGACCATAGTAACAATCGGTATACTAAAAAGGTACTTTTTAAAAGATTTTTTTTCTTAACATTTCAAAGGAAAAAAAAAAAAAAAGAAATGTTTAATGGGCCAAAAAATATAAATCGGTGTAAATGCAGTTTCATAGGCTTCTCATATGTCAGTGATATGCGAGAAGTTTTGATCAGTGAAGGTTGGGGTGCTGATCTATTGCTAAAACAAGGAGGCAGAAGTGCTCTGCTGAGCGTTGTGCGCCTTACTTTCTGTGTACAGAGAGAAAGCATGCCGAGTATAGATTCACACAAACCCATATGCCTTCTATGAATCCATACACTATTCACTAAATTTTCTAAGGAGAGCAGTGCATAAAAGAAAGAGGCACAGCACTCAGATGACAGCTTCTGCCCCCTGTTTTAGAAACAGCAGGGGGGTCTCCACATCCAGAATCCCACTGCTCAAAACCCTCCATGTGTCACTGTGAAAAAGCAATAAGTGTGTTAGAAGGATAGGTCCCCTTTAATAAGTAATACACAGTTGCACGCAGTCAAGGCTATTATACAGCAAAAACAGCGTGAGAACAAAAGTTTTACAAAAAGTTTCAGATCCCTTTAATCTCCAGAGAGGATATTATGGTAACCACATACACCATATCCACAAACATTAATACTATAGAAAGTACATACACATCACACACAAACACTTACATGAGCACTGCATTACTCTGAAGTTTTTGGCGCAGCCACACAAATTCTCTGAACCTTCTGCGAACCCGGGAAGTTTTTACTGTGAAGCACATACTGTTTGTCTGCAAAGACAATTTTTTAAAGTTAAGTAAAAAAAAAAAATCTGAGTAAGTTTCATCTTTACTGTATTTAGTATTTGCATATTTCCATTTTCATCCTCAACACAAGGTGTTAATACAAGTCATCAGAGTGCTTACATAACATATACATGAATATTACAATACAGAAACCAAAGTCATCCAAGCTAAAAATAAAAGTCATAATATCTATAAAATATATGAAAGTCTCAATAAACTTACATGGATGCAGATTTCATAGTCCAGGTAAGGATGCCAGACATCTTTCTGAATCTTAGGATCTCGCACCCACACGCTGATGGTCTCCTGTAATAGCATAGTGTAAGGTCAGAGCTCTGTACGAAGTAAGCTTCACGAGGAGCAGCTCAGAAGTGCAGAGTTACATGAGGAAGTAGTCTTATAGGATTACAAAGCAGAAGAGGGGGGAAAAAAAAAAAAAGCCTCACTGCTGAAGTCACCAGATTAAACATGACTTGGAAATTCTGCTTTAGGCTTGTGAAGGACAAGAGACTCTTTCCAAGTTTGCATCAGGGCTGACCCCATGAAAAAGAAGCTTTGAGCGAGAATATAAAAGAACTTAAGAAGCAGGATTGGATCATGCCATGCAGTCATATCTTTCTATACATACAATGTGCAAAAAAAATAAATAAATAATTTATATATATATATATATATATATATATATATATATATATATATATATATATATATATATATATATATATATATATTCACACACTTCTGCAAGATCTGACCTTAAAGGGGATGGCCCCTTTCAGACCAATACTGAGACAACTGTTATCATTTGTACAATAAAGAGTTATATCATTTTCCAATATACTTTCTGTATCAATTCCTGACTGTTTTCTAAATCTCTGCTTGCTGTCATTTATTCTGCTTGCTTGCTTCCAGTGGATAGAAATCAGTCCATGGTCATGTGACACACACAGGTGCACAGCTCGTTACCAGGCTGATGTCTGATTACTGTGCTGTGACTGTAACGAGCTGTGCACCTGTGTGTCCATCACATGACCATGGACTGATTTCTATCCACTGGAAGCAAGCATAATGCATGACAGCAAGCCGAGATCTAGAAAACTGAGGAATTCATACAGACAGAATATTGAAAATTGTACATTTTTATTATACAGATCATAAGATTTGTCTCTCAATATTGGTCTGAAAGTGAACAACCCCTTTAAAAAGATTTTCCACAAATATTTATCATCTGTCTACAGAATAGGCAATACAGTTTTAGGTCACTATCCCTGCCCCTCATCTTCTGCCCCCACTAGGGATGACAGTTTAAAGGGAATTCGTCAGAAGCAAAGTGCTGAGCAATCTGCAGACATCATGTTATAGAGCAGGAGGCGCTGAGCAGATTGACATATAGTTTTTTGGGTACAGTTTCAATAAAACTTTTCATTCATCCAGTGAAATCTCTGCTCATTCTACATTGAGAAGTCATAGAGATGGTCCCATCAGTGACTGACAGCTATCTCTGTATGCACAATCACTGACTGCCTCCTTGACTTCTCAACATTAATCAGATATTTATTATCCTTACTTATATATCACCATCATATTCCGCAGCGCTTTACAGACGTTAATCGGTCAGCGTCCCATATAGGGCTCACAATCTACATTCCCTATCACTATGTCTTTGGAGTGTGAGAGGAAACTCACAAACATGGGGAGAACATACAAACTCCTTGCAGATAAATCCAGTGCTGCAAGGTAAATCAATAAATTCCAAAAAATTTTTTCCATAAACCTATATGGTCAATCTGTTCTGATTTTTCTGCTCTGCAATATACTGTCGGCAGATCAGAAGGCGTATTTTTCTTTTCTCTTTAAAAAAAAAAACAACAAAAAACGATAGTAACCCTACAGAAAGAAAAATTATTCTATTTTCAGCAACAAGAGTGGTCGTAACATCTCTGCAAAAGACAGAAGAGTTTGCTAAGCAATATTAGGCAAAATCATAGCAATACAGGTGACCCATTGTAGTGACCCTGCTCATATTCTGATTCTTAATGGGTCTTTGCTGGTCTCTACTTCCTGATGCCTCAACACTGAAAGAGCTCAGCTGATGGGTGGGTCACCACTGCGGCCAATGACCAGAAGTAGAGACTAGCATTAGAACAAGAGTAGCAAAGTGAATATATATATATATATATATATATATATATATATATATATACACACACACATACACAGTACAGACCAAAAGTTTGGACACACCTTCTCATTCCAAGAGTTTTCTGTATTTTCATGACTATAAAAATTGTAGATTCACACTGAAGGCATCAAAACTATGAATTAACACATGTGGAATTATATACTTAACAAAAAATGTGTGAAACAACTGAAAATATGTCTTATATTCTAGGTTCTTCAAAGTAGCCACCTTTTGCTTTGATTACTGCTTTGCACACTCTTGGCATTCTCTTGATGAGCTTCAAGAGGTAGTCACCTGAAATGGTCTTCCAACAGTCTTGAAGGAGTTCCCAGAGATGCTTAGCACTTGTTGGCCCTTTTGCCTTCACTCTGCGGTCCAGCTCACCCCAAACCATCTCGATTGGGTTCAGGTCTGATGACTGTAGAGGCCACGTCATCTGGCGTAGCACCCCATCACTCTCCTTCTTGGTCAAATAGCCCTTACACAGTCTGGAGGTGTGTTTGGGGTCATTGTCCTGTTGAAAAATAAATGATGGTCCAACTAAACGCAAACCGGATGGAATAGCATGCCGCTGCAAGATGCTGTGGTAACCATGCTGGTTCAGTATTCCTTCAATTTTGAATAAATCCCCAACAGTGTCACCAGCAAAGCACCCCCACACCATCACACCTCCTCCTCCATGCTTCACGGTGGGAACCAGGCATGTAGAGTCCATTCGTTCACCTTTTCTGCATCGCACAAAGACACGGTGGTTGGAACCAAAGATCTCAAATTTGGACTCATCAGACCAAAGCACAGATTTCCACAGGTCTAATGTCCATTCTTTGTGTTCTTTAGCCCAAACAAGTCTCTTCTGCTTGTTGCCTGTCCTTAGCAGTGGTTTCCTAGCAGCTATTTTACCATGAAGGCCTGCTGCACACAGTCTCCTCTTAACAGTTGTTGTAGATATGTGTCTGCTGCCTGAACTCTGTGTGGCATTGACCTGGTCTCTAATCTGAGCTGCTGTTAACCTGCGATTTCTGAGGCTGGTGACTCGGATGAACTTATCCTCCGCAGCAGAGGTGACTCTTGGTCTTCCTTTCCTGGGGCGGTCCTCATGTGAGCCAGTTTCTTTGTAGCGCTTGATGGTTTTGGCCACTGCACTTGGGGACACTTTCAAAGTTTTCCCAATTTTTCGGACTGACTGACCTTCATTTCTTAAAGTAATGATGGCCACTCGTTTTTCTTTACTTAGCTGCTTTTTTTCTTGCCATAATACAAATTCTAACACTCCATTCAGTAGGACTATCAGCTGTGTATACACCTGACTTCTGAACAACACAACTGATGGTCCCAACCCCATGTATAAGGCAAGAAATCCCACTTATTAAACCTGACAGGGCACACCTGTGAAGTGAAACCATTTCAGGTGACTACCTCTTGAAGCTCATCAAGAGAATGCCAAGAGTGTGCAAAACAGTAATCAAAGCAGAAGGTGGCTACTTTGAAGAACCTAGAACCGTGATGGCGAATCCTAGGATTCCCGGTTAGTGAGCGATCGCTTCTTTCAGCTGTATGTGCATATGTACATACAGCTGAAAGCTGTCACTGTAGGCCGCGGTCCGCGGAGCACTGACTGCAGAGTGTGACCTCTGCCCCGACGCAGGCGCAATGACGTCATTCATCAGCGCCTGTGAACAGAAGAAGGAGGAGGACGCTCCGAGGGACTGCAGCTCTTCGTGGGACAAGGTAAGTAAACTACTGTGTGGGGGGGGGGGACACTGAAGCATCTAATACTGTGTGGGGGGGGGGACACTGAAGCATCTAATACTGTGTGTGTGGGGGGGGGGGACACTGAAGCATCTTATACTGTGTGGGGGACACTGAAGCATCTTATACTGTGTGGGGGACACTGAAGCATCTAATACTGTATGGGGGGGACACTGAAGCATCTAATACTGTATGGGGGACACTGAAGCATCTAATACTGTGTGGGGGACACTGAAGCATATACTACTGTATGGGGGACACTGAAGCATCTAATACTGTATGGGGGACACTGAAGCATATACTACTGTGTGGGGGACCCCACTGAAGCATCGAATACTGTGTGGGGGGGGGGAACGCTGAAGCATCTAATACTGTATGGGGGACACCGTGAAGCATAAACTACTGTGTGGGACTCCACTGTGAAGCATATACTACTATGTGGGGGGGGGGCTTATTGTGAAGCATATAATGTGGGTGGGGGCCCAAAGTGGAGCATATAATACTGTGCGGGGGGGCCTCTGTGGAGCATATAATACTGAGTGGGGGCCACTCTGAAGCATATAATACTGTGTGGGGGCCATTCTGGAGCATATAATATTGTCTGGAGGCCACTTCAGAGCACATTGTACTGTTTGGGGCCCTTCACTATTTATATCACATGGTATCTGTTTTATAGCAGACATGTGATATTATTACAGGCTGTAATAACATTGCACGGTCACTATAAAATAGATTCTGGTTAATTTAAGGTTAAATTGCCATTTTGGCACTTTGCGATAATTTAGTGGGTTTTGGGTTGCAGTTTGGGCACTCGGTCTCTAAAAGGTTCGCCATCACTGACCTAGAATATAAGACATATTTTCAGTTGTTTCACAGTTTTTTGTTAAGTATATAATTCCACATGTGTTAATTCATAGTTTTGATGCCTTCAGTGTGAATCTACAATTTTTATAGTCATGAAAATACAGAAAACTCTTGGAATGAGAAGGTGTGTCCAAACTTTTGGTCTGTACTGTTATATATATATTATATACATATATATATAAATATATATATATACATATACATATATACACACACACACTCGAAAAAAAATTCAGACAGTACATCCCAATGTGAACAAGTGCAAGCTACTGTGGTAAAATGTATAAAAACAAAAAGGTGTAGCAGCACCCTGACACAGCACAAGGGTATATAGAGAACAGAGATAGCATTACTGCTATTATTTGCACCTACAAATTAATATGGTGTATAAACTAAAATTTTGAGGTTCTTAGTTATACATATTTGATCAAACAGTAGGAAGCCCACCTGCCCCGACAAGGCGACCTCATTAAGGTGGGACCCTATACTAATGCCTCTATTAAACCCAAAATAAATCTACAATGTGAACACAGGGCAATAACATACCTCTCTTGGACCCAGAACAGGTCTACAATGTTTCTACAATATATTTATATATATATATATATATATATATATATATATATACACACACACACATATATACACATACACACACACACACACAAACTAATATTATATATTATATTATATGTTTCACATTTCCAAAAGCCTGCCGCCACAAGTACAGTGGCACATGGACACCATTTTTTATATAAAAATGATACCAGCAGTTTACAAGAAGCTTATGAGACCTTGTAAAAAAAAAAATAAAAAAAAAAATTGCCCAACCAGCACATGACTGGTATCATTCTGAATATACTACAAATTATTTTTTGCTTAGTGAAACTGAGGCTTTAAACAAAAAAAAAAAAAAAAACAACAACACACGAATGGACTTTCTATGACACTTTCTTTGGCAACTGACTCATTGCTTATTGCTAATATATCTATCACTCAAGGGATCTCCAGTTAAGCTCACTTCATTGATACCTGACTAGAGGTAAATCATTAATAGTTTCCAGCATGTGACAAGTCACTGCTGTCCTTCAAATTCTTCTGAGAAAAGTAAATTTGTGCTGATTCATAGAAGAGATCATAAAGCTAAATTCCTGACATAGGAGTCATATGTAAATTACATACTCCACGTGTATCCAGTGTGTCAATTACTTAAAAAAGAAGGTTTCCCCATAGACAACACTTATCCCTTATCCACACCCCAGCGACCATAAGAATAGGGTCCCAGAGTCCCAACATTCAAGAATACCTTGCCATTCATTCCTAAAAGGACTGACAGACGTACGCACAGATATGAATAGAGTCGTGATAACACATACAGTACATGCTATCACTTCACCCATACAGACTTTGGGACCTATGTTTGCATGATCCATGAGGGTCCCCATCAGTGCTGGCCATAGAAAAACCCTTTCAGGTACCCCATAGTAAGTGCCATGCAATCCATAAATTTTTAGACAATCAATATTTTTCATGGCCATATTAAAATAAAAAAAAATAATGGTAAGGAGTAGCCTATAAATTTTGTTACCAGAGATGTAAGGTCAAGTTCCTGAGCCCCAAATCAGAATTTATGACTGCACCCCACCTACCAAGTCAAATTCATTATACTGGGATGTGCTTAGGTGGTAAAAAAGCCCTGTGGCCCCCTCAGGCACCTAGCCCTAGGGAAGAATGCTACCTTTCACCCGCTATAGCTACAGCCCCTGACTAATGCATGGAAAACATATGGTGCTATGCTTAAGTTTCTCAAGAAAGTTGCGTAACTAGAGATGAGACCATCTCGAATAAGCAGCTTACTGGGTAGCACTACACTATGGACAAAGGTAGGGCTGCAAAGCAGAATTTGTGCTTTCTTGCATTATTTCACATGGCGCGCTAACAGTTTTATAATTTCCCGTTATTTTCTGGATCTAGTATTTCGCGACAGCAAGCCTGGGAGTCTGACAATCCAACACATGAGCCCCTTTGCCCATGTCTAACCACGTTGATGTGGTAGTAGCTTTTGACCACATTCATTGTAATGACAGACTGTTATAAACCCCCTATAATAAATGGTATATGGCATGCTTAATGCTCCACTTTTTAATACAATTGTGCTGCTTTCTGATAGGAGTCAAACATAAGCCTCAATTATACCTACGGACATCAAACAAGGGCATATTACAGCTGGAGCACACTTATCTTGAATGGACACTTACCCCTTTACGGTCTTTAGGCAGCATACTTCACGTAAGTCAAGTGCGACAAAGAAAATAACCTGGAGGACAAGAAAGCATTGTTTAACGTCATCGAGTATGACCAATTATACATATAGAGAGAAAGCCTTGTTCCCACTGCCTGTATCTCTTATAGACCATGCATGAAACATTACTAGCCAAAATGAGCAAGAAAAATCTAGAAAAAACCAAAACCACTCCAGAAAAGAGAATAGACAGCATTAATATTTACTACTACCATCAGTTAAATGTGCTACTATGCTCCTACATCGCATAGGTCACAGCTAATAAAGACACAGAGGGTTCTATTATTGCTGCTGCTTTACTTTGCACATGGCGGATTGTCTTTAAGATTGACAGAACGGAAGATGTACTAAACCTGGCCAGTAGATTGTGGGTCGGCGGCATCCATGTGTCATAGTTCTTTACATTGCAGTGCCAGCAGTAGAGACATTGGAAGGAATACTGTGATTTATCTAGTCCTGGCTCTGGAGACTGAAGATATAGTTTATTAGCTGCAGTGATACAAGACATATGTAGGAACATGGTAGCGCACTGGAGCGATAGCAATGAAGTTATATTTTTGGAAGTTTAACAAAGTGCCACCAACAGCCCTTCTTATCATTGGATAATCCTATTTCTAGGGGATATTTTTGCTTCATGTTCACTATATTTGATTCCCTCCCCAATACTCTTTACTATTTGGATGCATGCGGCCTATAGTGTCTTCAGGTGTAACACGCTTTCCAGTAAAATGAGGGGAATGTTTTTCTCAGATGAAGTTTGACTAAACCTGAAATTCCTAAGCAAAATCTGTACAGGGCCCCTAACTGTACATTACAGTACTGGCATCATATGTAGGAGAAAGTTACTAGATGAGGCTGCAAACTCCGCACCTCACATAGTCCAAAGGGGGGTATTCCAGCTAAATGCATTCATCACCTATCCACTGGGTACTGGCAAGTGCCAGGCTGGGTGACAGGTATGACTAATGCCACCGCCACAAAATGCAAACTCCTCCTAGCTGTAGTGGGGCAAACAGGGGACCAGGGGGGTCCGAGTGGTTAGACACTGACTGATCTAGTGTAAATTATTATTGTTAATAATAATATTTTAATAATATTAATACACTTCTATTCAGAACAAACATGTGGCTGCAGAGTAATGTTTACCTAAGAGGTCACATGAGGATATCAGTACTACAAACCTAAAGTCAAGTTAAGGATGACTTTTTACACATTTTGTTTTCAGTTGTGGACTATTTTTGTCCACTTTTAGTAAAGATTTGTATAATGAAGTTGTACAATTTTCCAATATACTTTCCATATCAATTCCTCATGGTTTTCTAGATCTCTGTTTGCTGTCACTTTGTTTACTTCCAGTAGATAAAGATCCGCCCACACGTCGGATTACGGTTCCTTGACTATATTGAGCCATGGACCTGTGTGTCCATCACATGACCATAAACGGTTTTTATCCACTGAGGTAACCAATGAACGCCAGCAAGCAGAGAAGAGTTGATACAGAAAGTATATTGAAGATTGCATAACTTTACAGGTTACAAACATTTGCTGAAACTGGACCCTTTAAAACCTCTAAAAATGCACATAGTGATGTCATTCTATGGGATTACTTCTGGATAATACACAATGATATTCCACCACAGGGATAATACACACATTGAAGCTACAATAAAGGGTTAATACATACATACCTCCCAACAGAACGTGTGGTGTGCTATGCTCAACACAGCAATTTTAGCTCCACCCACTTCTACGTTGACTCCGCCCACTCTGTATATATATATATATATATATATATATATATATATATATATATATGCCCCCACACAGTTTACGCTCCTACAGTCATCCATTATATGCCCCCCACATTATAACGTTCCTCTCCAGTTACCCCACAGTACGAAGTCCCTCTCCTGGTGTCCCAGTTTAAACTGGGGGAAACTAGAGGGGAATAAACCATGGGGATACTTGGATGGTGGACGTTAAACTATGGGCAACCAGAGGCAGACATGTCCCCCTCCAGCTACCCCCATGGTTTAATGTCCCCTTCCAACTGGCCCCCAGTTTAATGTCCCCTTTTCATCTGCCCCCAAAGTTTAACAAAACGAAAACACTGATACTTACCTCTCCTCACTCCCCTGCTGCTCTGTCTGAGGTCTCCCTTTGCAGAGTGTTCAGGGAGCTGCAGGCGTGATAGGAATGACGTCATCACATCGCACCTACAGCTCCCAGGGCCGGAGTATACAGGAGCACAGTGATGAACCAGGAGCTGTCTGTAGATGGCTCCTGCTTCATTGTTGTATTTAACTCATTTGTGTCCTCTCCGGAGGCAGATGAGTTGATACTGGGACATACCCCTCACCAACCAGGACAGCAGGACAGGACCCGGAATCCGGGACCGTCCCGCTGAATCTGGAACGGTTGGAGGGTATGTACATATAGTAATGTAACAATAAAAGTGGCAATATATCTGCAAAGAATAACTGTCACACAGCACATAGCAAAGCATCAGCACATAATACGGGTCACAGTACATGGATGATGCAGATAGTGATAATGTACAATGTAACAACACAGTGAGGTCACAGGAATACATTACTACCTGCAATGATACAGCACCATAAAAGGGTGATAATGGGTGCAGCGATGCCATAAAACAGGAGTAAACATTCACATTCCAGATTATTATTGGGCAGAATGACCAGTGTATGCCCAAACACAGAACTGTCTCCAGCTACAAGAGACCAGCATGTTTATTGGCATCACTGATCAACGCCATGTTGTGATACTGCATCCATGGGTACACGCTGTTTGCTTGTAAACAAAAACCAAAACGACTACTGGAGGGTAAGTGAAAAATCATGAGTACAGAAAAGGTAACATTTTAAGAAGCTACATAATACCTTACATTAATCATCTAGCTATATACATGCCCTATTGGAGGACAGAGGATAGTCATGTGGGTTGGGTTTTCCCTGCCATTATGCAACCAGCACCAAGGCAAGTATAAACAATAAAACTTTTACATTTATTAAATAGAATAAAAGATGGGCGCCATAGTAGTGCTCACAAGTATACACATACAGGAATAGACAAAAACCCGTCAACTACGCCAATACCCCCCCCCAAAAAATTCAAGCTCACAAGATCAAATACACAAGAGTTCAAAAATTCATTCAATGTCTCGTTCAAACAAACTGGATACATCTTGCCCAATTATGCAGGTGAACCCTGGCCATTTTGAGCACTGTACGGTAGTCACTTGTTAGTCACAGAGGTGGTCCACAGGTAATATGCTACTCCACGACAACATAGGAGTCACCAGACTAGGGAAGCTCTGTATACTGACCTTGACGGACCCTAAATTATTCACCCTGCGCCCCCAATGTAACTCCCGCCCTGAAAAGGGCAGTACCCAGACACTCCCTCACACAGATGTCCTGATATGTATTTTTTCCGGTAACACATTGGTACTCATCAGGGGACCTCAAACATAAGCGCATCATCATAATAGCACACCCTGTAAGGGATGAGGAATAGGACAAACTAAATGCCCAACACCTGTAAGGTGACTCCACTAAGGGCTTTATGTGGGCAGTCTGTTGCATAAATGGAGCCTGTCAGGTGGCCTCAAAACACCCAGCTTTCACCTGGACTATTGGGCAAGATCCATCCAATTTGACGTGAGACATTGTGAATAGCCCACCTCATGAAATTTTGTAGTGGAACTTCATAGTGGCATAGTTCATGGCTATTATTGTATTCCTTTCTGTATAGACTTGTGAGCACTACTGTGGCACCCATTACATAAATGTTAAAGTTTTATTATTTATACTTACCTAGGTGCGGCTTGCATAATACATCATTTGGGTAAGGCCTCATGCACACAAACGTAATTTTATCCACAAATGTGGACAAGAGTACACTGGAGTGGGCCCTTTCATACAGGCATACTTTTTTGCAGCTGTGTATTCAGGCCAAAATGAAGACCCACAAAGTATGGAGCAAGTCCTATACTTGTCCGTATTTGGGTCTCTCTCAATTCATCTTGAATATAGGAGTCAGCGAAAACCCATGAATGACACACAGATACCAATCCATGGGTCATCCATGCCATTTTTACTGACACATGGTTGTGTACATGTAGCCTAAGATTTTTGCTGGGTCTAAAACCTTGTGCAGCTTTTTGGTATCCCCCCCTCCACTAGGCAGTGGGTAGAAAACCAGTCTTATCTATGCATTAGAGCGGAGTTCTCAACCTTATCAAGCCCCTTGTGAAAAAGAGTTTCAGAGTACCCCCAGTGGACACTGTGGAGTCTCATGTGACAGATCCTGGTCCTGATGAGAAGTGGCAAACAAAAACTGGCGTGCATAGCGTGCCAAGCAAGTCCTTCTGCTTGTGGGGACTACAGTGCCAGACACATGCACAAAGTTCTGGGAATCCTTCAACTTCTGACCAGCTTTTCAGTCAAGACCTATCGCTGCTGTAGAGGAGACCTGCCCCTTAACCCTAACCAGAAGTCTTCTGATGCCGGACTCTGCTTGGAAGCCATTGTGTCTCAGTATATGAAGACGGTACTAGCCCCAAGGAGCCTCAGAACCTGAGACCTCAGAAAATCTGCCACTTCCAGAGCAGTGGTTCCCAGCCATGAAGCGTACCCCCTGGGGCGCATTTACTATAGGCTGAAAGCCACGGCATTAGAGGGATGGCCTGTTAAATAGTTCATCAAAGGGTAAATTGTACAAACCGGACATCTTTATCATACAGTAGCCAATATGACATTATAAACAACTCAAAAGTTAGGGGTAGCCGCAAATTTATAGGTGTAGGAGTTACAGAGTCCCAGAATTTCTCCAGATCCACTTTATGTAGAAATTCAATGTATAAAGTGTTGCTGGCTCATTTGTAATTAACTTTATCCATTACATGTGTAAGCTTTAGGTCTGTGTTGCAGATAACCTTTCATGTTAGTGTTTGCTGCCCCTCCCCCAATATAAAGCCTCTACATAGGATGAATAGGGGGACGTGCTGCATTCAGTTCTAATTTTACAGAGAAGTGCAGCCAGAATTAATATAGTTTGCTGGTCTTCTAGGAAAGAAAACATGTTCCTATTTTCACTTCCATTGTGTAAAGGGAATCATTCATAACACAATTTTATAGTCTTAAAAAAGGATCTCCAGGAATTAAACATTGACAGCCTTATTATTATTTTCTTTTTTTACAACTAGAAAAACACAAGCAAGTAGTATTAATAGAGCCCTGTACACAGGCGGCCATAAACCCTATAAAAACACAGCATTATATAGTCTCTGTATGCAACGCATAACATAGCTGTCAGCCAAAAGCTATAGCATCTGACTTTCCTATAGACACGTGCGCAGGGCTTGGCTGAGAGGGCATAGTACATTCAACAGGAAAACACTGCCAGGCACCTGACGGTGGCATTTATCCCTATGGTGGGAAAAAGCCAACATGTCCACGTCTTGTGCAGGTCTACAAAAAAAAAAAACAGGAAGAGAGAAAATCCTTGACAATGCCAATAGTGAGAAGTTGACAAGTAGTGCCACAAGTTACATTGGCCTCAAGTTACAATGCTATTTCCTGGGATATTGTAACTCATCCCACATTCGACATACAATGCCACACAGGCTACCAGTCCGCCACACAATATGCAACAGTTCTGCACGGAATTTCGCTAGTAAATTACTGAGTGTACGCACTGAATAGAAGACGACCTGTAGCACCTCTACTGTACAGAGCTGTACTACATGCACAGTACTGCCCTCTACCCGTCACAATGAGCTACTACTTTGGACAGCAGGTGAAGGTAGCTCCATGGTATTTTTCTGGAACACTGCAAAGACTTGCTTTATGACATAGTGGACCATTTTTCCATAAAAAGCAGACCAGAAAGACACTTTCTGCCACCGCTGCACCCCTTTTAGATTGTGTAGAATACCAAGCAATTCTTTTACACCCATATCTCTGCATTTCAGCCTCCTGACTTCTTCTGAACAGACTCCAACTTATTTGTGAATATTTTTAGATTTTGTTACCAATCACAAGATTACTGAGCACAGCATCACACTGGCAGCTAGAGCCAGTACCATCGCTGTCTGCAGGAAGGATATTGTTTTACCCTCCACTCTATATATTGTAAGCTAAAAGACCATGGGAGCTGCCGTCTCCTACATTATAATTTTGTGATCATCACCAGCAGTAAGGCCCGGTTCACATCTGCGTTCGGGTTTCCATTTGGGGAGCCTGCTTGAGGACCTCCAGAACGGAAACCTATACGCATAAAAAGCAGACTCCATAGACTATAATGGGGTCCGTGTGGTTTCCGCACGAAGCGAGTGGAGAGGAAAGTGCTGCAAGCAGCACTTTCCTCTCCGCCATGTCCCACCGGCCACATTCTGTATCGGTCTGGAGGATTTACTAATTCACTCACCAGTTTCCTGGTGAGCATTAGAATGGAAATCCATGTCAATTCCTACCTGGCATAGTTTTCCATTATGGCGTTGGGCCCCCTGACGAATTTATGAAATGGGCACAAACGCTTTCTAAATCTCTCATGCCCTGCACCAGTCAGGCCGTTTACTAAGACGGGTGTATCATACACCAGTCTACAAAATTAAAAGCTTAAAGGGAATCTGTCAGGTCAATCTGGGACACTAAACCACCCACAGGTCCTTACAGACCTGGGGTTTATTGTCCCAGATCGCCCTGTTGTAATGCAATCCACAGGTACATTAAAAATTAAAAAAAAAACTTTATACTTACCTAGAGAAGGGTCCGATCAACGCTGTTTGGTGTGAACGGTCCGGCATATTCATGAGGCATGCCTCCCGGCGCCTGCGCTGTTATTCAGTGAAGCCAAATATGGACACCCCGGCTTCACTACGTAATTGCCAGAGGTATGGGCCATGCACAACGAAGCCGAGGTGTACTCCTCTGGCTTCATTGAAGAACTGCGCAGGCGCGGGGAGTACAGCGGCAGGGTGAGTATAAAGCTTTTTTATTTTTAATACGGCCATGGATTGTGTTATAACAGGGTGATTTGGGACAATAAACCCCAGGTCCATATGGACGTGTGGGTGGTTTAGTGTCCCAAATTGCCCTGACAGATTCCCTTTAAGGGGTTGCTCAAAAGTTCCCCATATGCTCTGCTGGGTTTGCTTGACCACCTCCTTATTTACTTCTATGGTGCTGCCAGAGATTGCTATTGCGGCAGTCGCAAAGAAGAGAACAGAGTTTTTGTCACGCAAGTGCACAGCATTTCATTTACATGGAGTATACCGGGGAATTTTCAAACCCCCAGTATCTGACACATATTCCCAATCCTGTGGGCAGCGGATAAGTATTTTTGGTGTCACAAGTCCATTAAGACACCAGTGGCTGCCAATTTAAGTTTAATAGCTGCCACTAAGGAGCTTTATTCTGCTGCATACACCCATTTGTAGAACAGTGAAATAAAGCTTACAGGTGGCCTGTACGAGAAGGAGTGGGTGTTTGGGCATCTCGTGACACCAGAGTTACCACAATTAAAAAAAAAAAAAAAAAAAAAGGTCTTATGTCGCATTTAACAAACATTAAAATAGACGTGAATAGACCCATAGACGTTCATTGGTTTTAAACCGGTTGTTCCAAAAAAGGTGCCACATGGCCGTTAGTCTCTGTTGTGTGCATAAGACCCATAAAATAGACCAACATGTTTGTTTTCCACAGACGTTAGACTTTATTGCACACAACGAAGTTGGTTTTCACTAACAGTTTGTATTGCACAAGCAAGATAAAACAAAGACAACTATACAAGTTTGGTATCATTGTAATATCAATCAAGTAAAATAAGCTTGGAATGTTATTTGGACTGCATGTTGAAAACATTAAAGATGCAAAAGAGGTAGAATTACTGATATACATCTCTCTCTCATATATATATTGTGACAATTTGGGGGGGGGGGATTAATCTCAATGGTGGCAGACTCCTGGACCCGACAGCGGTGTTGGTGGTACTGGAGAAGCAGCATTCGGACAGTGCTAGTGTAAAGTAAATGGCTTTATTCAGCTTTAAAGTGGAACATAAACAAAAACAATAAACAGCCTGGGCCACATTTAGGGCACTCTCTCACTCCTTGACCCCTATCTAGCCTCTGGGGCAACAAGCAACCTGGCTCAGTAAGTCCTCTCAGGACCCCAGCCCTCTGGGAACAGACCGCCTTGTCTGTCTTTGGCTGGGTCCCCGACTTCCTGCAGGTTTCCCCCAGCCCTCTGGAGTTACGCCCCACCCATAGGTGTGGCTGAGGGCCTTTTCAGGTCTGGCCCTGGGTCGCTCAATAGCGCCCTCTGGGTTCACACACACACTCACACTTATATATATATATATATATATATATATATATATATATATATATACATATATACATATATACACACACACACACACACACTGGTCTCCAAGGGGTTAAAAACAAAAGCATATATCCCTCTTATTTTTGCCCTTTGCATCGTGCCCCATTCTAATCCTGATATGATGTCCTGTTAATCCTTACCAATCCCCATATCTCCCTCCCAAATATCATGTCAACATTGCGGTATTATGGCCACTTCTCTGGTTATAAGGTTAACCCATCGAAAACAGAGGCCCTCCCCCTAAATATCCTGGACTCTGCCCTCCAGCTACTTCACCACAATTACGACTTCCAGTGGAGAGACCGCTCCTTCCGCTATTTAGGTAGTCAACTGTCCTCATCCTATACCACCCTATACCCCCGGTTGTTCCATGACTTCCGTTACTTATTGGACAAGTATTACAGTGGTTAAAATGATGCTCCTCCTGAAACTCCACTTCTACTTTGAAACCTTACCTGTAGCTGTCCCCCGATCTGAACTTAGCTCTCTCCAGAAAGCCCTTTTTCAATTTATTTGAAACGGGAAGCGCCATCACATCCCACGTTCCGTCATGCTGGCTGGTAAGGCAGATGGGTGTTTGGCGGTGCCACACTTGCTTCACTATTATTCTATTATTGGGCGGCCCATTTACGATGTATTCCTTTCTGGGAGATGGCCCAGGCCTATACTAAATGGGTGGAAATAGAAAAGCTCTGGCTGGTTCCTGTTCACCCAAATGCTTTCCTGTGGTCCCGCTCATCCCCCCGTCTCTCACACCTCTCTTAGGACCCATCCATTTTACTAGAGCCACCTGGCTTACATGTCATACGCTTTTCCCACTCGCTTTCCGACACTCCTCCATGGTTACCTTTCTATTTAACCCTTTCCTCCTAGGGGCTGAAATGGGGCATCTAAGGAGTAGACTAGGTCTGTTCCATCTCGCTGATCTGACTGACCCGTCAACCTTGGAGCTCAGGCCCTTTGAATATTTCACCAATACTTTGCACTTGCCACCTACTGAATGGCTTCACTATTGGAAGATAGTCCATTTCATAACCACTCTGTTTGGGGCCCCGCGGGTCTCCGTCCCCACTATTTTTGAGAAGATATGCCAAGCCGGTACCTCTATGAAGGGCCTGATTTCGAATATATCTCGCATACTCTCTTCTCCAGTGGGATGGGCTCCCCTTGTCCACAAATATATGGTCAGATGGACGGAGGCTCTGGGCAGGCAGAGCTCCCCAGCTCAGTGGCAGATCATATGTTCTCGTGGCCAAATCATCAACATGCATAACCTTCCGTGAAACCCAATAAAAGCCACTGATGTATTGTTACCATACCCCGTTCTGCTGCACACCCCCACCACCACCACCACCACCACCACCACCACCACCACCACCACCCCACTCCGGAACATTGGTAAAAGACTTCTAAGCTTTCTTTATACCTCTGCACAGCTGCTAAAACACTTGTGTCCCTCCACTGGAAAAGTTTACACTGTCCAACGGGCCCTGCTCTTGTGGCTAATATCAAAGCTATGCACAGCCTGGAATTCCTCACTGCCACACTTAATACCATGGAGACCTTCCAATCAATCTGGTTCCTGTAGGATACGTACTGTTCCCTTCACGGTCTCTGATCAATTTCTCCTGCCCCCTTCCTCTATTTTGTCTCCTCCCCTCCATGTCTGTAGTATGCTGTATTTTATGTTATGGCTACCTATGTTTGGGACGCTTCTTGGTTGATTCTTATATGTTACACCTTCCTCGTTTTTTTGTTTTATTTTTTTCTTATTTTTAATGTATACATTGTTCCTTTGTATATTTTATGAATATTTATGGAAACTCAAAAATTACAGTTAAAAAAAAAAAGTGTATACTATAATATTATATATATATATATATATATATATATATATATATATATATATGTAAGGGTTAAAGCATAATTTGTATTATATTTTATAACGCAGTATATAGAAGACACAGGGTGAAATGTTCTCCATGCAGGCTAAATAGTTTAGAGATAGAATATAATCTCAGGGTCTGAATATCAACAGTTCTGCTGTTCTCAGAGATGTACCATTCTCAGGAAAGATAAGGAGGACATTTAGATTAGGTGAAAAGGAAACATCTGGGGTGATGGGAAAGTTAACAACTTTGTTAACAACTATGTACATTGATCACATGACTGTTATGTAACTGAGCTTACCTTTAAAACTGTATTGAACTACGCAATAAAGAAGAAACTGTTCATACACGATACCTGTGTACGTCTTGTTTCCCGAGCGCTTGAAACTGGTTATCTATTTAATTAGGCTTACGGTGACATCCATCCCGGGGGAGATTAACCCCCAACAGAAATTGGCGCCCAACGTGGGGCCTCGAGATTGTCTGATGTGCAGCCGATAGAGTGCCGACCCACTCACTGATCGACTTGAGGACGGGACCAGAGGACCTCAGATAGATAAAAAAACAGTACTGTGTGAGGTAAGACCTTATCTTGCCAATTAGTATATCTGAGCTCCTATGTGTCTATTCTCTGTATCGATGAGTGAGGTAAGCTGCTGCATGTTTATATGACATCTTGATGCCAATTGAATAGTACGGAAGAACCTAAAAGGGACATGTCACCTGTAAATGATATGGAAATTGTTTTCTTTGCTTTTTGTCTTACCTGTCTACTGATGTTTGCATGTTACCTGTGTTATAAGATATAAGGCTGCAAAGAATGGGGAAAAGTTCTCTATTCTTAACCCCTAGAGTCTAGAGTTGCGGACAAGGTTCGGAACTGAGAAGCACTGAGTGATTGAAAAGTCTTTGTTTTGGAACACTAGCCTCCAGCTGTGCCTGGACGGTCAAGGTCGAATGGGACCTGAGTAGTAGCACGAAGGACTTAGTAGAATCCGCGCGAAGAAGTGCGTGCAGTGATTTGGGAGTGTTTTGGTAAGGGGACACAGGCAGAAAGTTGAGCCTGTGGAAGCCATTAGGCATTGCCCTGAGCACTACTCCTGAACTTGCACAAGTAGTTCATAGAAGACAGAAGAGTCTGTCTGGGAGTTCTCACTAAGTAGTCATAAGTGACCCTCTATTGTCTCAAAGGTTGCCCTAGAGGAGTGAGAGACTCATCGGCTGATTAGCTACCAGCCAAGATGGGGATGGGACCCTCTAAGATATGGTACACCCCATGTGAACTAATAGAAATAGGGGAAGGGAAAGAAGTAGCCGCACAGGTAAAAACAATCCTAAAAAGAGCAGGAATACACCAGACTGGGTTAGTAGACAGTAAGTTTTGGGATCAGTGGAGATTAGATCATGCGGGATTGATTCAGGACAATAAATTGCAAAGAGGCATATATGGAAGGAAGGAAGCAAAGAAAGAAAAAGGCAGAGCAGAGCCCCAGAAGGAAGGTCAAAGGGGGTGATAGTTCAGGAAATAATGAATCACCCCCACCTCACTCCGAGAATCAGGCTTGAAGGGAGACATCCCCCTTCTCAGTATTATTGTTTAATATAACCCATCTTATCTCCCAGTTCTGTATGAAATATTACTTACTTTAACAAAATACTCAGAGAATCTGATATAGCGCAAAGAGAAAAACTGTCCACCATCGGTATGATGTTTATTGGATTATGTATTTATATATATATATATATATATATATATATATATATATATGTCAACCTGTATTTGTAATATTCATTCTGTTTATATCAATGCCAGGATTCAACTTTTATGCTTTTTGTAAAATTAAATCCGCTTTCAGGAAATGTCCCCTAAAAAGAAGAAACTAGGATATTGTGATGTTCCACAGGGGTTCAACTTTTGGTTGGAATCCAGTGAAGAAAATTTTAAAGTTTGGCAATTTTCCCTTATGGTAACCTGAAGTACAATTCAGGGGTTTTGAACACCTGTGGTAATGACAAAAGGTGGGGTTTGGGAAATATTTGAAAATTGTACAAAAATAGTAATATGTAAGTTTGGTGTCAGTATTAACTGCTATCTGCTTGAATTGTATTCCTGCATTCTGTTGTAGCGCTCTGCAGATGTTCTGCAGGGAATAACCAAAACATTAATTGACTGCCAAGTAGCTCCAAGGACGTTGTATCTGATATGATGCGCACGCAGAAAATCACAAGCTGAACATGATGCTGTTACCCAGTAATGTTACATGTCAATTATTACAAAGTGAAACTTGGCTTTGGGCCTCCGGGGTCCGCAGCCTGTGTATGATGACTATTTATGCCCAAAGGGAAAATATTTTGATAAAAGTGTTAGCCTAAGGTTAAATGGAAAAGTAAGGTACAATGACAATATATACATAATATTGTGTAATATATATGTGTAAAATATTCAAGAATAGAGAAGTTCCAGTTACAGAGATTGGTTTAAAGTAAAAGAAGATACTGATGCAATGGAGAGGTACCAAGAAAGTGAGATAAGATAGTGAGACAAGATAGAGGTTAAGAGACCACGGGTTAATAGATGGAGAATGCATGTGGCAGAAGGTGTCAGAGGAAGTGCAGGAAGGAGGGTGTAGAGAGACAGAAGGAGGTAATAAGTACTATTATCAGTGCTTTGATAGTGAGAAAAATAGGGAAAAAGAGGAAAGTCATTCTAAGGAGGAGGAGTTGAAGAAAGTGATACAGAAAAAGTGATTCAGAAAGAGCAACGAAAAGTAGTAAAATTTCCTAAGTATCCAGAGAAAACACCAGCAAACAGCAGTCTAGAAGGACCTGCAGAGATTGCGGTCAACAAAACCCTGATTGGAGAAAATTCTGTGCAGCTTGTGGAGTTCCCCAACCACACCTGCATCCTCCAAGAGCTGGTCTTTATCCTGTGGTAACATGGATGACCCGTCCGTGGTCTCTCAAGTGGACAAGGGTTGATTTAAGTCAATTGAGAACACATAAAGGATTTGGTGCCAATGTTTGTTTTGTATGCAGGAGGAAGCGCTTCAGCATCATCTTTGGTTTAAATAGAGGGTTAACCAGCCGGCTGTTATCAGCTGTCCCTACTGGAACCACTTATTACAGCGCTATAGATCTTTGCAATGTTTTTTTTTTCTTTTTTTTTTCTGTACCTTTGCACCCCGTTTGCCAGTATTTGTTTGCATTCACATTTAGGGGAAAACAGTACACCTGGACAGTACTACCACAAGGGGCGCAAAACAGTCCTAACCAATTCACAAGGTGTCTTACACTTATCATGAGTACTTGGTATTTTCCACATGATGATGTTGTTTTGTTACAATATGTTGACGATCTTCTTCTTTGTGCCCCAGACAAACCAACCTGTGAAGCAGCGACCATCAGCCTGTTGTGTTTCCTCTACCAGAACGGCTGCAAGGCCAGCAAGGATAAGTTGCAATTTTGCAAACAAAAAGTGGTATTTCTAGGACACTGTCTCTTCCAAGGTACCAAGCACCTGTCAGATTAGAGGACCAAGGTGGTGAGAGAGATGCAGGTGCCAACCTCTCATGCTCAGCTACGTACCTTCTTGGGATTGGTATCCTACTGTAGGCCATGGATCAGATCTGCATCTCTGACCATGCAACCTCTGTACGATAGCCTCTCCTCAAAGCCATTCAGCCTCACACCTGAGGCCTTGGATGCGTTTTATCAGCTGAAGTTGCAGATAGTCAGTGCTCCGGCCCTAGGCCTACCTGACTATCAGAAGCCTTTTCAGCTCTACGTGACTGAGATGATAGGGCATGCAACTGCAGTTCTCACACAACAACACATTACAGCTCATGGTTAGATGCTGTAAGCCAGGGGGGACACCCTCCTGTGTGCAGGTTGTCCTCTCGGTACAAGCATTGCTTGACAAAAGCTCAGACATTGTCCTAGATCATTTATTGGTTGTGTATACACCATGACACACTCATGACATCCATGCTATCCTCACACAGGTAGACAGACGTCACCTTTCTTTGGCACGGCAGAGCAAACTGGAATTTGCTCTGCAGTCCTCCTCAAACATCTCTTTTCAACGCTGTTTAACTTTGAATCCTGCAACTCTTCTTCCTGTAGGAGTTCATGATTCAAAAGGGGGAGTGGAAATGAGTTATTTTTAAATTCCCTCTCTGAAGAAGAACTGTTTGACAGCCAGCATCAACATGATTGTGTGGCTCTTATGTCACAGGAAACAGTGGGATTTGACCATGTCACGGATGTGCCATTACAAAATCCTGATTATGAGATGTTTGTGGACGGCTCAAGGTATCTGACAGATGAAGGCAAATTTGTTACAGGGTATGCTGTAGTCACTGAACATGACATCATAGTGCAGGAAGCTCTTCCACCACACGTCAGCCCAAGAAGCTGAGCTCAAAGCCCTTATGGAGGCTTGTAAGGTAGCCAAAGGTAGAACAGCTAACATATACACTGACTCCAGGTATGCTTTTGGCATTGCACATGATTATGGTCCGATATGGAGGTCAAGGAACTTCCTAACGGCCCAGGGCAAGCCAATTAAGAATGGAGATGTGGTAAGTCGACTGATGGAGGACATACTGCTCCCAAAGCAGCTGGCAATTGTGAAAGTTAGAGCTCACGCAAAAGGAAGGGACCCTGAAAGCCGTGGAAATGATAGAGCTGACATAGCAGCCAAGGCTGCAGCACTACTGGCCAGAAGGGGTCCCAACCAGTTGAGCAAAATGGACATTGACCTAGCAGACCCAAAAGGGCTGTACTCAAAGGTCACCAGTGTGGAAACTGAAAGATGGAAGAAAGCAGGTGCTACAGAAGGTGATGGTATGTGGAAAATGGGGGATCGATTATGTCTGCCCGCAGCAGTCTACCCCCAGATGGCTGGCTTGGCCCACGGTAAGGTGCATGCCTCTCGAAATGCCATGGAGTCATTAGTGGGTAAATTATGGTTTGCCCCAGGTTTTGGAAGAGCTGCTAGTAACCACGTAAAAGCATGTCACATATGTGCTCTACACAACCCAGGACAGGTAGTTAAAACACCCGCTAAATGTACACCAAAATCCCTGTACCCATTTCAGAGGATACAGATAGATTACATACAGTTGCCTAAGTCTGGAACATACGAGTATGTATTGGTCTGTGTGGATTTGTTTTCAGGATGGCCTGAGGCCTACCCTGTGAGCAAAGCAACCGCACAAGCAACTGCCAAGAAATTGATGTCTGAACTTGTGTGTAGGTTTGGAGTGCCCGAGTTGATAGAGTCTGACAGAGGTACGCATTTCACAGGTGAGATAATGAAAGAAATAATGTCTGCACTAGGGATTGAGCAAGCTTTCCACACACCCTACCATCCTCAGAGTTCAGGCAAAGTGGAAAAGTTGAGTGGTACTGTGATGATTCTGCTTAAGTGTGGCTATAACTCAGATGTATTTTGATCTCTGGGTATAGTGTCTCCCTTCTTGCTTGCACTCATTCATAAGGGGCACAGCCTACTAATAGGTATATTGGCAGTAGTGGCCAGGCTGGAACAATAGGGCTCCATTGAATTCATACACAGTCCTGGCTGATCAAACAAACATGCATTGTGCAGGGCTGTTGATCAGATATGACTGATAACAGTGTATCAATTCACTTTGTCTCAGCTCTATACAAAAGATCTGGATTTGATTGAATTAACTCATCAGACGTACTGTCGCCGGTGACCTCATTCTGGGAGGTGGCATAAAGGGTATAAAAGATGAGGTAAGAGGTCTGTGGGAGGAGATTACACTATGGAGATTATGCTATGGAGTTTTGGGCTGAGAACATTACAGACTAGAGAGTTGACACAGACGGACCATGAGGAGAGGCTGCTGTGATGAGATTCTGTTGAGACTATTGGACTAATGCTGAGAGACTGTTATGAGAGCATGCAGGCTGGATTATCGTTTTAATGCCACATGCTGAAAAGCCTCCACTGGTGACTCACACATGCCATGTGTGAGTGTTGGACTATAGAACCACATCAAGGACATGTGTGGTAAAGTAATCATTTCACCTTTAATCCCTTTTATTTTATTTGTACTGTATCTTGTAACTAGTAACTGTTAATGCTTGCATATGTCTGCATATCTGTTCTGATCTGTATATGTTAGATTTTAATACCGACCCATTTAGGGGTTAATAAATATATAAAATTTAGAAGGCTTGTCTTGTATTTATCTGGTGAACCCGGCACTCACTGGCGGTGAGTGTGGTTTTTATATGAAAGAGGACTCAGGGTGTGGCCAAAGCGGTTTGGCGCACGGAGGATCTTTCACAGGTACACTTAAGTTGAAGATTCAGAAAGCCATGGCAGAGACAGGAAAGCCTTGGCCTGAATGCCTGTCTCTAGCCTTATATTCAGTAAGAACTACTCCTAACAGGAGGACAGGGTTGTCACCATTTGAAATATTGTTTGGAAGTGCACCCAAAACAGGATTGTACTTCCCTCAGACATTACAGCTTAATTATGACAGTGTTGCCAGCTATGTACAAGACTTGTGTAACAAACTGAAAGAAACACATAAACAAGTGTTCTCTTCTATTCCAGACCCTTCTGATTTTTTTCAGGAACGTATAGCTTGCAGCCTGGTGAAAAGACACTCCAGGAAATCTCTTGAACCCAGATATGATGGTCCCTTCCAGATATTGCTGACAACTGCCACCTCAGTAAAGTTGGAGGGAAAATCTACCTGGATACACGCTTCACATTGCACGAAAGTTGAAGCGCTGAGAAGGAAATGGAATACAGTTAACCAATATGTAAAATAGGATGTTATTTTTAACCTCTTCAATGGAGAATCCATCGCAGATGGCACACAAACAGTGTGAAGGTATTTATTGAACTTGATTAAAAATAAATTCCTAAAATGGGGGAATTGTAAGGGTTAAAGCATAATTTGTATTATATTTTATAACGCAGTATATAGAAGACACAGGGTGAAATGTTCTCCATGCAGGCTAAATAGTTTAGAGATAGAATATAATCTCAGGGTCTGAATATCAACAGTTCTGCTGTTCTCAGAGATGTACCATTCTCAGGAAAGATAAGGAGGACATTTAGATTAGGTGAAAAGGAAACATCTGGGGTGATGGGAAAGTGAACAACTTTGTCTGGTAACGGAACTGGAAAACCCATATAATAGTCCTTTAATAGTCCCACAGTGGGGAAATTCAGTGTGTTACAGCAGCAAAGATAAGATAAGATAAGCAGATACAAATACAACATGTACAGGAATGTTCCAAGGTAAGAGGCATTACATTAATAGCAGACAGACAGATAGGACGTGGCAGGGGGGGGGGGATATAACAGGCAGAGAGATATTTCAGTTCTCTGTGTGTAATGATCTCCGCTTAGGTCGGTGTTGGTTGTACAGCCTAACCGCGGAGGGGAGGAAAGACTTCCGATAGCGCTCCTTCTCACACCTAGGGTGGAGCAGTCGGTCACTGACAGTACTGCTCAGCGCGATCACAGTCTCATGCATGGGATGGGACTTCTTCTTCTGCATGGAGCTCACCACGGACAGTATCCTTCTGTTACCCACCACCTGCACTGGGTCCAGTGGGCTCCCCAGGACAGAGCTGGCCCTTCTAATCAGCTTGTCAAGTTTATTTCTGTCCCTGGTTGATATACTGCTCCCCCAGCAGGCCACTCCAAAGAAGATGGCTGATGCCACTACTGAGTTGAAGAAAGTCCTAAGAAGTGCCCCCCGGATTCCAAAGGCTCTCAGCTTCCTAAGCAGGTAGAGCCTGCTGTGGCCCTTCCTGTACAGGGCCTCCATATGATCTGCCCAGTCCAGCTTATTATTAAGGAGCAAACCCAGGTACTTATAGGTGTTCACAATCTCGATGCCCGTCCCCAGGATGTCCACTGGTTTTGGAGGGCATCTGCCTTTACGGAAGTCCACCACCATCTCCTTGGTCTTCCCCGCGTTAATCTTCAGGTGGTTCTGGTGGCACCAGTCCACAAAAAAACGGTTCAGTTCTCTGTACTCCTTGTCATCATCGTCTGTGATGAGGCCTACTATTGCAGAGTCGTCAGAATACTTCTGTAGGTAGCAGCTGGATGAGTTGCACCTAAAATCTGCAGTGTACAGTGTGAAGAGGAAAGGGGCGAGAACCGTACCCTGAGGTGCCCCCGTATTACAGATCACGGTACCTGACACACAGTCTTGGGCTCTCACGTATTGAGGTCGATTTGTGAGGTAGTCTAGGATCCAGTTGGAGAGGTGGTGGTCCACTCCAGCAAGGCCCAGCTTGTCTCTCAGTAACCTGGGCTGTATGGTGTTAAAAGCACTGGAGAAATCAAAGAACATTATTCTCACTGTGTTCCCTGGTTTCTCCAGGTGAGACAGAGCCCTGTGCAGAAGGTGGATGATGGCATCATCTACCCCAATGCCCGGTCGATAAGCAAACTGGAGAGGGTCCATAGCGGGGCTCACTAGAGGGCGAAGATGTGTGAGAACCAATCTCTCCAAGATCTTCATCAGGTGGGATGTCAGTGCTACAGGTCTGTAGTCGTTGAGGTCCATAGGGTGAGGTTTCTTTGGAACTGGTACCACACAAGAAGATTTCCATAATTCAGGGACTATTTCCTGCCTCAGGCTCATATTATACATATATGTAATTATACCACACAGCTGGTCCCCACAAGTCTTAATTAGCCTTGCACTGATGTCATCTGGCCCTGCGGCTTTCCTCGCCTTGATCTTTTTCATCTCCTTCCTCACCTGGGCCTGTGTGAAGGTCAGACTGTGGTCAGATAAAGACAGATTTCTGGATTTACTGGTCTGTTGGGAAGTAGCCACATGGGGTGAATGGGGTGAAGTCATTGTGGTGAGGGGAGCTGAAGGACATTCTGGGGTGGGAGGAGCTGGTGTGTGATCAAATCTGTTGAAGAATAGGTTTAGTTCATTAAGCCAGTTAACATCTGCCTCAATCTGGCAGACCGACTGTTTATGACCCGAAATTGACTTAAGCCCCTCCCAGACCCCCCTTATGTCTTTTCTTTCCATTTGCCTTTCCATTTTTTCTTTATAACTGGCTTTTCCTTGCCTGATTAGATGCCTCAGCTCCTTTTGTACTTCCCTCAACCCCTCCTTATCTCTTGTCCTGAATGCCATCTTTTTCTCCTTAAGTAGTGTTTTTATATCAGAGTTAATCCATGGTTTGTTATTGGAGAAGCACCTCACCACTTTTGTGGGTACTGTGTTGTCCACACAAAAATTAATGTAGTCCGTTATGCAGTGTGTGAGTCCTTCTATATCTTCTCCATACGAATCCTGCAAAACTTCCCATGCGGTTGTGTCAAAACAATCCCTCAGAGCCTCATCACTCTCCTCGGACCATATCCTCACTGTGCGGGTGACAGCTGGTTCTCTACGTACAAGTGGCTTGTACACAGGTCGGAGATGTACTAGGTTGTGATCCGATCTTCCCAGGGGCGGTAGGGCTGATGAGTTATATGCCTCCCTCACGTTGGCAAAGAACAAGTCCAGTGTTTTGTTGTCTCTTGTGTGGCAGGTTACATACTGTGTGAAACTGGGTAGTGTGGATGATGGAGAGGCATGGTTGAAATCGCCAGACACAAGAAGGAGGGCCTGGGGGTGTTGTGACTGTAAATGGCTCAGCGTGGCTTGTAGGACCTCGCAGGCAGTGTCAGCTTTCGCAGAGGGGGGGACATATGCAGCTATCACGATGACATGCGATAGTTCCCTTGGTAGATAGAAAGGTCTCATGCTCACAGCTAATAGTTCAATGTCCTTACAGCAAGTTTGCTCCTTAATCACAATGTGCCTAGGATTGCACCATCTATTATTCACAAACATTGCCAGCCCCCCTCCTTTCCTCTTACCGCTCTCCCTTGTCCTGTCTGCCCGAAGGAGTTTAAAACCATCCAAGGAGACCAGAGAGTCAGGAGTAACTTCAGTGAGCCAAGTCTCTGTAAGTAGCATCATGCTGCACACACGAAACTCCTGATGGTGCCTGGTGAGCGCTGTTAGTTCATCCATCTTGTTTGCAAGAGATCTCACATTGCCCATAATGATGGAGGGAACAGTTGGTCGGTAACGCCTCTTTTTAATCCTCTGAAGAGTTCCTGCTCTGCAGCCCCTCCCCCGCTTTTTCTTTCTCCAGAGTTCTTGGGGGATGGGTGGGCAAATGGCATGCAGCCCTGTTGTTGTGACTCTAAGCTGCAGTAATTTCTCTCTTGTGTAGACAAAAGAAATGCCTGCAGACACAAGAGTCCCCATTTCAGCAGGACAAAAAGACAGATAAAAAACAAACAAAACAAAAAAAAAAAAAGTATCACAAAGGTCCAATTCCAAGTCTTTGTTTCTTCATTTCCTCATAGTGTAAAGTCCATTAAGTAGAGAGATAAAAAACAGAGAAAGAAAAAAATAAGAGAGAGAGAGTCTCAGAGCTGCCTAACAGGCAGCCACTTCAGAGGCGCCATCTTGGGATCTATGTACATTGATCACATGACTGTTATGTAACTGAGCTTACCTTTAAAACTGTATTGAACTACGCAATAAAGAAGAAACTGTCCATACACGATACCTGTGTACGTCTTGTTTCCCGAGCGCTCGAAATTTAATTAGGCTTACGGTGACATCCATCCCGGGGGAGATTAACCCCCGACATATACAGTACAGACCAAAAGTTTGGACACACCTTCTCATTCCAAGAGTTTTCTGTATTTTCATGACTATAAAAATTGTAGATTCACACTGAAGGCATCAAAACTATGAATTAACACATGTGGAATTATATACTTAACAAAAAAGTGTGAAACAACTGAAAATATGTCTTATATTCTAGGTTCTTCAAAGTAGCCACCTTTTGCTTTGATTACTGCTTTGCACACTCTTGGCATTCTCTTGATGAGCTTCAAGAGGTAGTCACCTGAAATGGTCTTCCAACAGCCTTGAAGGAGTTCCCAGAGATGCTTAGCACTTGTTGGCCCTTTTGCCTTCACTCTGCGGTCCAGCTCACCCCAAACCATCTCGATTGGGTTCAGGTCTGGTGACTGTGGAGGCCAGGTCATCTGGTGTAGCACCCCATCACTCTCCTTCTTGGTCAAATAGCCCTTACACAGTCTGGAGGTGTGTTTGGGGTCATTGTCCTGTTGAAAAATAAATGATGGTCCAACTAAACGCAAACCGGATGGAATAGCATGCCGCTGCAAGATGCTGTGGTAACCATGCTGGTTCAGTATTCCTTCAATTTTGAATAAATCCCCAACAGTGTCACCAGCAAAGCACCCCCACACCCTCACACCACCTCCTCCATGCTTCACGGTGGGAACCAGGCATGTAGAGTCCATTTCTTCACCTTTTCTGCGTCGCACAAAGACACGCTGGTTGGAACCAAAGATCTCAAATTTGGACTCATCAGACCAAAGCACAGATTTCCACAATGTCCATTCCTTGTGTTCTTTAGCCCAACCAAGTCTCTTCTGCTTGTTGCCTGTCCTTAGCAGTGGTTTCCTAGCAGCTATTTTACCATGAAGGCCTGCTGCACACAGTCTCCTCTTAACAGTTGTTGTAGAGATGTGTCTGCTGCTAGAACTCTGTGTGGCATTGACCTGGTCTCTAATCTGAGCTGCTGTTAACCTGCGATTTCTGAGGCTGCTGACTCGGATGAACTTATCCTTCGCAGCAGAGGTGACTCTTGGTCTTCCTTTCCTGGGGCGGTCCTCATGTGAGCCAGTTTCTTTGTAGCGCTTGATGGTTTTGGCCACTGCACTTGGGGACACTTTCAAAGTTTTCCCAATTTTTCGGACTGACTGACCTTCATTTCTTAAAGTAATGATGGCCACTCGTTTTTCTTTACTTAGCTGCTTTTTTCTTGCCATAATACAAATTCTAACACTCCATTCAGTTGGACTATCAGCTGTGTATCCACCTGACTTCTGAACAACACAACTGATGGTCCCAACCCCATTTATAAGGCAAGAAATCCCACTTATTAAACCTGACAAGCCACACCTGTAAAGAGAAAACCATTTCAGGTGACTACCTCTTGAAGCTCATCAAGAGAATGCCAAGAGTGTGCAAAGCAGTAATCAAAGCAAAAGGTGGCTACTTTGAAGATCCTAGAATATAAGACATATTTTCAGTTGTTTCACACTTTTTTGTTAAGTATATAATTCCACATGTGTTAATTCATAGTTTTGATGCCTTCAGTGTGAATCTACAATTTTTATAGTCATGAAAATACAGAAAACTCTTGGAATGAGAAGGTGTGTCCAAACTTTTGGTCTGTACTGTATATATATATAATTTATTTTTTTTAGCCAAAACGCAAAACTGGTCATTCAACATACTTCTTAACATTGCTCCTGTAGTGCCAGCTCATGATCCAGAAGCAATGTAATGAGTTGCTGGATTAACATAGTGCAAACAACAAACAAACAACAAAGGTGTTAAGATTACATACCCCAAGATTGAAGGTGTCTGTACGAAACACTCTAGCTGGGCCTCACTTCATATGGGGAATATGAAGCTATAACAAAGTTTCACTTCCTTATGCACAAGGAAATAAGAGCACAATGTTACTTCAGACACTGAAATCCCCAAGGGCGTAACACTAAAAGAAAGACAGACAACAGGTGAGGGGAAATTCCAAACTAGTCTGACAAATATAAGGGACTGCTCCTGCAAACATATAATGGGTGCATTAAGGGACACCAGTGGGAATACAAAGTCACAACAGAAGAAAAGAGGGAGTCATTTTTATTATTTTTTTCCTCCATTCAATACTATGGAACTGACAGAGATATCTGAGTACAGGGGTCTGCAGTCTCATAAAGTGACTAGAGCAGTGGTCACAAATGCACACTGCTACTCTAAGGATAGGTTACTAAAGGGGATGTCTAGGAATTTAGTATTTATGGTCCTTGGGCACCACAACAATCGGATATTTCTAGTCGGTTCTATCAGGTGGTGGGGGGCACCTCAGATAAGCTGTAACACTATATATAACAGAGCTGGAACCAGTTGGCTCTGTGCCTTGTGTATTGGCCAGGCATTGGTACTGCAGCTCAGCTCCCACTGAAGTCAATATATGCTAAGCTGCAGTATCCGCACCCAGCCACGACACAGAGTGGAGCCAACTGCTTCCGGCCCTATGCTACCTATAGTATGGATGCAGGAAGTAGCCCTTTACAGATGATCCTCGCGGGTTCCACCTGTCATTCCCCCCCTCCCCCTCCGATCAAATATTTAATTCCTGGACAATTTAAGGTCTTGGATAACCTCTTTAAGACAAGCCACCAATTTTAGACTGGTAAGGTCCTAATTCACAGGACAGTCTCTGATCAGCTGTTTGCAGGCCAACCATTTCATGTAGTTGTATAACTCTAACTCCGAATTCGGTGAAAACTACTATATTGGATTCTTTATATAGCTACACTGACCAAAGAGAACCTAGTAAGTGTGACTATTAAACCATGGAGCATTTTCCTAGCCCAAATCACTTCTCTACTGTGGTGAAATTGCGTGTTTAACAGGAATTTTTGAACTTATGTTTAGAAATGGAAATTCTCTTTCAATAGCATCGCACAAAGAAGTAACCTACAGAGATCAAACAACTGCTCCATCTCCCATGTAATATGTAGACCACAATACACATAATACACCCATTCAGTAGTGTGTCATGACAGCACAGATTCCCAGAGACATGGCTTCAAAGAATAGAAGTCCATTACTTTGTATATTGTATTTCCGGTCATGTAAGCAACCAGAGACTGTTAACATGGTCATGAATATAGTGCCGGTAAGAGAGTATCAGACCACTGGGGGGTAGGGGTGGGGGTGGGGGGTGGCTTTTTACAGTCGCTGCAAAGTGGATGGGATTGTAGAGAATCCCATCCACACATTGCAGAAAAATACCTGAAGCAGAAATGCCGCAATTTCCAAAACAGTCGTGTTTTTTGGAAATCACAGCATGTCAATTATACCTACGGAAATGCTAGCTCCCAGCGACATACTGTCCTGTACTGTAATTGATACGAGACAGTATGTTGTTGGGAGGCACGGTCGGGTGCCGATTCCCTTAGATCGTTTTTTTTTATTCAAGTTTTCTGGTGAAACAAAAAAAGACAATTTGGCCATTTCAATTTTTTTTTCCACTAGATCATTCAACGTATGGGATAAATTTGTGATGCTTATTTTTAAATACAAGCACACACAAGGAAAGAGACGATTTGGACAAGATTTTATTTCTTCTGAATTTAAAACTTCAGATTTATTTAGCTCGCCTAGGGACTTGTACATGAGATAATTTGATAGCTTATAGCATAGACTGCAATACTACTGCATTGCAGTCTATGGTAAAATTCCTGTATTACTTTTGAGGCCTGCTAGAGATAAGCCACAATAGTAACATTGCTATGGAAGGCCTAGGAACCTTCAAAAGGCTCCCAGGTGCCCTAACAACCGAACAGTGATCTTACTACGGGGGAGCCATCCGCTATGCCATGGCCACATTTGAAGATAGTATCACTGCCACCGATCTAAATGACCTTTATAGGAATCTATGATGTCTGTAGAGTTGTTTTTGACCTTTGGGTGCAACAAGTTGAGCATATGAAAGTGGTTTTAGGCAGTTATATAAAAGAAAGAAAAAGGGGAATATTTTGCAGCAATGTACTGATCAGTTCTCAATCCCATAGGAATCCCTATACACACTGTACATACTACATCCATTCATTTGGAATTATTAGGTTTCACTCAGAAAACATGACACGTTGTGTACTCTTTAAATAGCTGTTCCTCAAAAAGATGTTCTGGATAACAGTTTCCATACTCACATATAACCACTGACAATTTTGTCTTACTGTAAGAAAGATTTTATAAGAACGCTCTCATGTTCTTTTCCATGACCCTGTGAACAGTTCTCCTTCCTTGGACCACTTTTGGAAGGTACTAACCAACGCTTACCAGGAACAGCCTCCTACAAGACCTAGCATTTTGGAGATGCTCTGATACAGTCATCTCGCTATCATACTTTGGCACTTGTCAGAATCACTCAGGTCCTTTCTCTTACCCATTATTTCTGCCAACACATCAACAGCAAAAACTGACTCACTGTTTAAGGATATGTTCACCTGCAGGAATTTGGAGAGGATTTTGAGGCGGTCTTCTGTCTCAAAATACATGCAGCAGAAAACCTGAGCCTCAGGTTTCTAACATATTTTCAAGTGTGATCAGCCTTACACAGAGGCCAAGCAGCGTGAGGCCACATTCTACAGTTACAATGGCGACTCTGCCATGGAAACCACAGAATGATCGAGCAAGAAGCATTTTTCAGCGTGCTGAAAAGTGGCAGACAGACTGATTGTAAGCAATGGGAGGCAGAATAAGGTTTTTAAAGAGGATTTTGAGGTGGCAGCCCACCTCAAAATCCTCTGCAGATGATTCAGTGTGAACCTACTCCAATACCATACTCCTTGACAAGTGCCATTGTCACATGCTATAATATCTATATGGTGGGAATCTGTAGCACAGAGCTCCGATGAGTAGGGCATGGGAAGTTTCCCACAGACGCGTCTCTTTAGCAGATTCCAATGATCATGTGCATCACTTACATAATTACATAAGATAGAAGAACAAGTCATAAGTTATATTAAACAAAGCCTTGATAAGTTAAAAGTTTGTAAACAAAATAAAAAGATTAAAACATGACGCAAGTACCAACCAGCATATACAAAACTGTTGTAAAAATGGCACAGGTCAAACTTGGGTGCTAGTACATGAGCACCCACATATGTATACTAATCTTATATAGGGTATATCGATGGCGGTCTTTATTATACAGTAACATCAGTTAGTTTATATAGTAACTGTTTATTTCAATGAGCGATCACCTCTTTACAGAAAAGATCTAAGGTTCCTTGTTCTTGCCAGGGCTGTTGGTAAAGCAAACTTGAGGCCGGGGCTTCATGTCGCATAAACACCGTGGTGGAAAAACAAAGCAAAAAAAAAAAAAACAAAAAAAAACAAAAAAACACCCTTGTTTAGTTTTACAGTCACTGAAAAGTGGATGGGATTGTAGGGAATCCCATCCACACATTGCAGAAAAATACCTGCAGCAGAAATGCTGCAATTTCCAAAACAGTCGCGTTTTTGGAAATCACAGCATGTCAATGATACCTACGGAAATGCTGGCAGTTCCGATACGTATATTGAGCAGGCATCCGCAGAGGAAAACTCTGCTGGCTTTCTGTGAAAAGCACTGCGGGAAAAACCGCAATGCGTTTTCACCGTGTTTTTTTCTGCAGCACTTTTTCAATGTGGCCCCCTACATGGGGCCTTAGCCTTAGAATTGGTGTGGAAAAAATAGAATAAGATTAAAGCGTACCTCCAGATATATGCAACTTTTCATAACTAAATAGTACATGTGAATATAAGAAACTTTGTAAGGGGATCTGTTTCCTTCTCTACTTATTAAGCTGTTCTGCTGCTCCTTATCTACAATCTGACTGCTTGTTTACATTATATTAACCATATTCAGCTTCACACACATAGCGCTCTATGGCTAAGGGAGGGAGAAGTAGGTTTCTCCTACCAGCTCTAATTAATTGATTTATTGCCTCATTCTGTACACTAGCAGCCTCTTATCTAAAATTTAAGGTTAAAAGTGTACATGATAGCAGAGTGTAGCAGCAATTATCTGACTGTGGTCTTTAGCAGCTCCTTAGGCTAATATGGCAAAAGTAACTGCCTAAAAGTGGAGAAGAAAACATATTTCTTTAAAGATATATTACAAATTATATTATCACCTGTACTATTCATTTATCAAAAGTTGCTTATAACTGGAGATACTCTAAGTTCACACTACTGTTAGATGAGTGGAATGGATATTTATGACATAGGAGAACATCTGACAGAAGGGGTTATCCAGGATCTGAAGATAATTGATACTGATGACCTATCCACTGGATAGGTCATCAGTATGAGATCAGTGAGGGCCTGGCACACAGAACCTGCCGTATGCCATATATAAAGGTATACACCAGAAGCAACCCATCACAAGGACCATATTCTGACTTGTAGCTTAAGCTAACTTAAGTGTATTACCCAATACATTGCTTTATCCATCTTGCTCCATTAGCCAGATACAACCAAATCTCTCTCCTGAGTGCTTGCACCTGGTTGCCTAGGTTACAGACCAGCTACAGGTCAGAATGATGATTCAGTCCCTGCTCCTGGCCATCTATATTCTCTTCTCTCCCTCTTTCTGCATAAGGCTTTCAGCTTTCTTTTAGCCTTGATAAGGGCTAGACAAGTTTCTTATAGAGATGAGACACTGCTCTATGTAAATCCACAGATAACTGTGCTGTTTATAACAAGCAGGAGCTCCATGTAAGAATGAGCAGAAAACCAGGAAGTGGAGGGGAAGGAGACAGAAGGGCAGCTGAAATCCTGAGATGACCCCCCCCCCCCTTTATCATTTAATAGGGTAAAATATACCTTTTTATTTTGAAGGTGGATCCAGAGTATGTTTCTACTGACTCCACAGCCCTGGTTCTTGGAATCACTGGATATCCCAATCATTCTCTAAGGCTTCTCTGAAAGCGGATGTGAAATTCTATCAATTGTGTAAAACAAAAACTGAAATTAGGCAATGTGTAGTGTTTGAGGTTGTGAAATGTCTAACAGAATTACCATCCACATGAGATGAGCTCATGGTTACACAAACCATGTCACTGCCGTGGTCTGAAGTTGACCTGTGAAGTGTATAGAAATAGAAGAAATTTATATGCCTAACCCTAGCATGGAGCAAAACCTGTCATATTCAGTAACTGTGTACCATAAAAACATAAGCCTAAGGTCTCCTCACATACCTAGGGCAGCGATCATAAAAAAACCAAAAAAAAACAAAACAAAACTGAATTCTGAACAAGTTTATCATCAGGGGAGTGGCGCATATTCTGGGACTGCAATTCATAAAACTTCCTCATAATTCTGAGAAAACGGAGACAACAGGGCAAAGCTGGAGAACACTGGTGAGAGGAAGCAGAACTGCAGAGCGCTGCACAGTCACCATGTAAACATCCATTAGCAGCTAGCTCACGTCCTAACCTGGAATTATGCATCTGACCTTATGTCCATGTTTGCTCACATTAATATCTGGTGATAATGCAATAATAAAAGGACCATGTATGACGGTAGCAACACCACTTGCACGGGTTCTCAGGTACCTGTACAGGGATTTTCTCCTTGAAAACCATGTATGTCATGTTCACAGGATATGCTTTGGAGCTTAATGTGGCAAGGCCACACCTATGGGGAGATCTGTGGTCCCCTGACAACTAGTCCACCTCATTGCCAGCCATCCACTTCCATAACTCCCACACAGTAGAACAGATAGACCTTTTACCCGAGTGACCAAATGCAGACCCTTGTAGTCTCCGGTGGGTTTCCAAGAGGAGAGACCCCCCGTCCCCCATTTATCAGGAATTTATGTAATTGTGGATCACAAGTCTGCTCTTTTTACCAATATTATAACAGTAAAGTTTATAGGGATTCACAGTGACCCCGATAAAGCCAAATAGCCAGTAAGCTTAGAAATTTGCTACTGGTACTATAGATTTTGGGTTCTTTCATGTGGCAATTATTGCCAGGCCATCAGCTAGTAAAGTCCATTGTTGTCACAATGGACTTGACACAACATAGTTTACAAAAAAATCTGAGTGGATCCCTAGGCAACATGAAAAAAACTGGAAGGAAAAGAGCATAACTAAGAGTGAAATCTAAGCAAAAGAATTCACAACTGCAGTTTGTGAGCAAGGCCTTTGTTCACACTATAAAAAGTGTGTCACCAAATCCCAGTCCCGCAGATAGTTTGAGTCAGGTGACCCTTAACCTAACCCCCGCCCCCCTTGTGAATTGGGGTCTCCATTGCGAGAATACACTCTATCAAGATGTAACCTCATCATTGACAATGTC
Source organism: Leptodactylus fallax (assembly GCA_947044405.1). Classification (NCBI taxonomy): domain Eukaryota; kingdom Metazoa; phylum Chordata; class Amphibia; order Anura; family Leptodactylidae; genus Leptodactylus; species Leptodactylus fallax. The sequence continues at coordinate 848,837 of CAMRHE010000581.1, forward strand.
CTCATTGCTCCAAAAAGCTCATTTGCGTACTGGAAAAACAGTGCTCTCTCAGCAATAGTGGTACTGATTCACAAGGGGAAAAACACTTTCATGCAAGTGACCCTAACCTATCTATCTGCTGGGTTCTGGTGACAGACTCCCTTTAAATGTTAATTCCATTCAAGATGGAACAAGCCTGGAGCCAGCCACTGTATCCATACGTAAAATGGGAATATACAGACCTAACGTTAGACGTCACTTGATGTTTTACCTCTCTACTAGTTACAGTAGTAAGTGATCTGACTGGGCCAGTAACACTGCAGGTGTTTTATGCTAGTTTATTCTGACTGTGGCAAAAAAAAAAACAAAGCACGTGTGGTTTTGCCATGTAGCAGTAAGGGTACATCTATGTGATGAACAGACCCTCAGTTACATATCTGGCTTTGAAATGTATCATTCCTGAATCATAGTCGTCGTACCTAGTTTTAGGAATGCCGTGTTTAAGTTGCGTTTACATGGGTGGTCATTGCTTTCAGTGGTGTGGTGTGCATACCATGGGGGATGGTCTCTCTAGCCAGCCAGTTTTTATTACCCCTGGACAGCAGATGCCATGGGGAGGGAGGGGGAAAGGGAGGGAGGGCGAGCGACTTCCCCAGCTCAACCCCAGACACAAATCTTTCTCCAGCTAGGCAACCATGCCCCTTTTCTTAGGTCCTGCAGGGTGTGGGGAGAAAGGAGCTGCCTGGGGAAGGTGGGGCTGGACACTCAGTTTATACTCCAAGGAGAGGTGAGGCTCTTTGGTCTTGTGAGTCTGGCTAGCATGTAGGAGAGACATGCTTTTGTAACCTGCTGAAGAAAGGACCCTGAGGCCTACCACATGGGCTCAGTAAACTGACTACAAACCTGTGCTGGTATTTATCTGTTATTTCCCTTTTTTATTTGATGTGTTGTATTTTACTTTTATCCGTATTTTGCTTGGCAATTGATATATATTCCTGTATATGTTAATGCTTAGTACCGACCCACTTGGGTCAATATATAAAATTTAAAAAGATTGTTTCGTATTATCCTATGACCCGGTCCGCTCACGGTGTGTGAGTGGGAGGTAAAGAAGGTTGGTCGCAGGTGTGCTAAGCGGCTTGGCAAGGTGAGATCCTTCACAATCTACAAGGGACATATATGCTGCAGATATTCCACCACAGATTTGTGGATGGAAAATAGGCAGCATTTATATTAGCAGCAAAGGGGATAAGATCATAACAGATCTGCACATATGTAGACATGTGATGCAGATTTTATAGGTAATGCTAATATATGTTGCAGGGCGATAACCAAGTCTGCAACAATTATGCTTGAATTCTACATTAATTTATATTTTATATATATATATATATATATATATATATAATATATATATATACACAGTACAGACCAAAAGTTTGGACACACCTTCTCATTCCAAGAGTTTTCTGTATTTTCATGACTATAAAAATTGTAGATTCACACTGAAGGCATCAAAACTATGAATTAACACATGTGGAATTATATACTTAAAAAAGTGTGAAACAACTGAAAATATGTCTTATATTCTAGGTTCTTCAAAGTAGCCACCTTTTGCTTTGATTACTGCTTTGCACACTCTTGGCATTCTCTTGATGAGCTTCAAGAGGTAGTCACCTGAAATGGTTTTAACTTCACAGGTGTGCCCTGTCAGGTTTAATAAGTGGGATTTCTTGCCTTATAAATGGGGTTGGGACCATCAGTTGTGTTGTTCAGAAGTCAGGTGGATACACAGCTGATAGTCCTACTGAATGGAGTGCTAGAATTTGCATTATGGCAAGAAAAAAGCAGCTAAGTAAAGAAAAACGAGTGGCCATCATTACTTTAAGAAATGAAGGTCAGTCAGTCCGAAAAATTGGGAAAACTTTGAAAGTGTCCCCAAGTGCAGTGGCCAAAACCATCAAGCGCTACAAAGAAACTGGCTCACATGAGGACCTCCCCAGGAAAGGAAGACCAAGAGTCACCTCTGCTGCGGAGGATAAGTTCATCCGAGTCACCAGCCTCAGAAATCGCAGGTTAACAGCAGCTCAGATTAGAGACCAGGTCAATGCCACACAGAGTTCTAGCAGCAGACACATCTCTACAACAACTGTTAAGAGGAGACTGTGTGCAGCAGGCCTTCATGGTAAAATAGCTGCTAGGAAACCACTGCTAAGGACAGGCAACAAGCAGAAGAGACTTGTTTGGACATTAGACCTGTGGAAATCTGTGCTTTGGTCTGATGAGTCCAAATTTGAGATCTTTGGTTCCCACCACCGTGTCTTTGTGCGACGCAGAAAAGGTGAACGAATGGACTCTACATGCCTGGTTCCCACCGTGAAGCATGGAGGAGGAGGAGGTGTGATGGTGTGGGGGTGCTTTGCTGGTGACACTGTTGGGGATTTATTCAAAATTGAAGGAATACTGAACCAGCATGGTTACCACAGCATCTTGCAGCGGCATGCTATTCCATCCGGTTTGCGTTTAGTTGGACCATCATTTATTTTTCAACAGGACAATGACCCCAAACACACCTCCAGATTGTGTAAGGGCTATTTGACGAAGAAGGAGAGTGATGGGGTGCTACGCCAGATGACCTGGCCTCCACAGTCACCAGACCTGAACCCAATCGAGATGGTTTGGGGTGAGCTGGACCGCAGAGTGAAGGCAAAAGGGCCAACAAGTGCTAAGCATCTCTGGGAACTCCTTCAAGACTGTTGGAAGACCATTTCAGGTGACTACCTCTTGAAGCTCATCAAGAGAATGCCAAGAGTGTGCAAAGCAGTAATCAAAGCAAAAGGTGGCTACTTTGAAGAACCTAGAATATCAGGCATATTTTCAGTTGTTTCACACTTTTTTGTTAAGTATATAATTCCACATGTGTTAATTCATAGTTTTGATGCCTTCAGTGTGAATCTACAATTTTTATAGTCATGAAAATACAGAAAACTCTTGGAATGAGAAGGTGTGTCCAAACTTTTGGTCTGTACTGTATTAAAAAAAAAAAAAAAAAAAAAAGGGACCATCTGGTGTGGATTCACCGCAGCAGGAAACTCACTGCCCCCTGTAGACATACGCCAAAAGTGTCAAACTATTATAATCCTATGTGAATTTTCTCTATAAATTGTGTCTTCTTTCCATCACTGCTCCAGACTAAGGAATAGTAAAGTCATTATAGTAATTCTTGGAAAATAGTGGTTAAGGTTGGAAAGTGTGTACTGACAAGTTCTTCCATACTGACAAAAAACTAAATGCTATATAAAAGGGGGGGAGAACAAAAACGATTATAGCTTCTGTACATTTAATAACTACAAAGTATCTAAAGCCATTTATATTAGTCTTCCTGCAGATGACTGAATACAGTATAATATAATGACCCCAACAGTGTTCTACTTGTAATATAATGGCCCCCACACACAGTGATGTTTAACCACTTCAGGGCCAGTTTCCCTGGTTCAGGATCGGACACATTTTCAAGGCTACAAGTTTTTTTTTTCGTTTGAGATATTCCAACAGTTTTAGAATTTTTTTCGGTGACACATAGGGATTTATTTTTAGGATAATAAAAAAAATTATACAGTATAATATAATATATACACACATATACACCCAGGAAAATGTAAACAAAAAAGGGGAAATGTGTCTTCTGATTTTGTGCTATAAAATAAAATAAAAAACAAAACACACACACAAAGTGCTACTAAAAATTTTAAAATAGTTTGCTCTCTCCGTTATGGTTATATTAATGTAACTGGCACAGTGTTGTGTCGCTGGGGGCAGTGCTACAACCTGAGATGTGGTATTGCTTTTTTTTTTTTTTTATTATTAGGCTCCCCAAAAGGACATAATAGACCTTTGGAGGGCATTTTAACAGAAGTTTGTTTTTTTTTGTCTGATTTTCCCTGTAACATACATTTAGCCCTAGTCACAGGAGGAATGCAGCCTCCTAACCATAACTGCAGAACAGTTCTTAAGATCCAGGCCCCTGGCGAATCACATGACCGCCTGGTCAGAGGCAGCTTCCATAGCTGTATACATCGGTAAGGCAATCGGTAGGCAGGGGCGGTAATAAACTGTCCCTATCTTTTGTACAGGAGTTCTGGCTGTAGTTACAGCCGACTCCTTGGTTTTGCAGCTGCATGATTTTGTGTCCAGGCAAAAATAGGCCCAGGCGAGGTAAGTAACCATAAACAGCGTTACCTGATCTTCAGCCTGGGTTTCCATCCTCTTTCGATCTCCTGAAGGATGCCCTACCAAAAGCCTCTGCGGTCCTTGATGTCATTCAGGAGGCCGAAAGAGGCTCAAAGAGGATGGGGACCTGCAACATGTTGCATAGTTGTGTCACAGAAGAAGCTTGAGAGTAGATTATATGGGATAATCAGCATTTACTTCTTAGAACATGAGGTAAACAGCATCAAAACGTTAACACAGCAAAACTTGAAAGTAAATAGGACCTTTTACAATAGAGAGATAAAAAGCAAGGTACAACAAGTCTCACATAGCATACCATTACACTCTATTCAGCATATAACACTAATAACATCGCCATCTACTGTCAGATAGATGTAAACTCCTCCTGCACACAAATAAGTCTATCTGTTGCATATACTGTATATATGTATATAGTATATACCAACACAACAGAGCCCAGAGGGGGAGAGTAACACTTATGTTTACTCACCTTCCTGGACCTCCACTAAATATACACTGAAGTATAGGAGCTTGTGGGTGGTGAATCTCACAAACCATCATTATTGGGTGGGGCTCTCACTACAGCAGGTATCTCTGGGGATAGCAGGTCATACCCCCAGTAGTACACGTACCACAGGTTGAGAACCAGTGCTATATACAGTATGGGACCGTTATCCTGCAGGGCCTATGATGTTCAGAGTCTGGGTCTGAGGGTAACAATTGGGCCAGGAATTGCAGACAATACATGGATTTTTCAGACCTTGCTACCCCATGCACAGAAGGCCTCACATGCAAAGTCACGAAACCCACCAATTTTGACAGGAGCTGCAAACCATCGAATGAAAATGGGGCAGCCCCAACTGTTCCAAAATAACATGTCAGAAGAAAAGGTTTTTTTATGTGTGTGTGTAAGTGGTGTCTGATAACAGTATATGCCCCTTTTCATTCTTGAAAACATGCATGTATATAGAGAGAGGCTGGTGCATGATCAGCTTAGAGATGTTGTCCAGGCAAAAAGAGAAAAAAAACAAAAAACAAAAAAAAAAAAAAAAAAACCGCACACACACACACCTGTCCCCGGTGCTGTCATCCCAGTATGGTCCGGACCTACTGCTACGGTGTCTTATCAAAGTGAAACTTTGTGATGTCCTGGATCCCTTCTATTGAAGCTACTGATTGGCATCAGCGGTAATGTAATCGCTGAGGCCAATCAGCAGTCTCAGGAAGATATCTAGAGACCTCACAGACAGGGGCGTAAATACCCGGGTAGCAACGGTAGCGGCTGCCACAGGGCCCAGGACATTAGGGGGCCCAGCGGACCCCTGATTTTTTTTTTTTTTTTTTTTTAATAGGCCGTTAACTGCTGGTGTAACCTCAGCAGGTAATGGGCCCTATTAACTTACCGATCCCCGCTCCTGCCCACGGTCGCCTGCGCTTCCATTCTGTTTTTTATGTTTGTATCCTCCCCTGAGTCTCCGATCATTATACTCTGGGGTCTGAAAAGACCCCAGAGTATAATAATTGTTCATGGGTGGTCCGCAATGGGGCATAATACTGTGTGCAGGGGCTGCTATATTGCATAATACTGTGTGCAGGGGTCGCTATGGCGCATAAGCTGATTAGAAGGGCCAGCTCTGTCCTAGGGAGCCCACTGGACCCAGTGCAGGTGGTGAGTGACAGAAGGATACTGTCCGTGGTGAGCTCCATGCGGAAGAAGAAGTCCCATCCCATGCATGAGACCGTGATAGCGCTGGGCAGTACTGTCAGTGACCGACTACTTCACCCCAAGTGTGAGAAGGAGCGCTATCAGAAGTCTTTCCTCCCTGCTGTGGTCAGGCTGTACAAGCAACACCGACGTAAGCAGAGATCATTCCATACAGAGAACTGAAATATCATTCTATTGTGATATCCCCCCCCCTTCTTCTGTCTGTCTACCTGTACCTCTCTGTCTGTCTACTAGCAATGAAATGTCTCTTCCTTGGAATGTTCTTGTATATGTTATATAAGACATATGTATATGTCTTGTATACGTTCTTGAGAAGGAGCGCTATCGGAAGTCTTTCCTCCCCCACCGCGGTTAGGCTGTACAGCCAACACCGAGCTAAGCGGAGATCATTACACACAGAGGACTGAAATATCTTTCTGCCCCCCTTCTTATCTGTCTGTCTACTATCAATGACATGCCTTTTACCTTGGAACATTCCTGTATTTGTAGCTGCTTATCTTTGCTGCTGTAACACACTGAATTTGCCCATGGTGGGACTATTAAAGGATTATTATTATTAATACTGTGTGCCGGGGCCGCTATGGGGCAAAAAACTGTGTGCGGGGGGCGCGGTGGGCCGAGAGAAAGGGGGGGGGGGTGGGCGCCGCCACCAAAAAAAAACACAACACGCGGTAGCAAGAAAAAATATATATTTACTATAAGTTAATAAAGGCAGTTAAAGGTAAAATGACAGGGCTAAAGACAAGCAAAATATACAATATAGCAGAACAACAAGGCAAACTGCAATGGCTACTTACTCTGTCCACTCTGCAGTATGGACACTGAATGAACAAATACTCAAAACTATCCCTAACTGACCCTGACATCACATTGGGGCACCCCCTTTCCCCAGTGGTCAGGCCCGCGCCGCTTACAGCCGAGAAGCCCCGCGGGGGGGCCCAAAGCCCCCCCCTTTTTAGGGAGGCGCCCCCCCCCCCTCTAACGGGGGGAGAAAACCTCTTCGGGAAACCGGACCCAATGAATGCAATGAATCCAACAGCAGATTCCACCAGCACACTGACAGCCTGCCGAATCCATACACTGACTGGGGTGTAAGCCTGGGTTAGCAGGTGCTGTCCAGTACACAACAGCACTGCGAGTCTCTATATGTGGTATCCATATACACAGTCACAAGCAGTCCACGACAGCCACGAGCACAGTCCTTCACGTGGACCACTAGTCCTGTGTCTCCTTACACTCTGTTTGTCTCTGGACCAAGATACAGCTAGCGACAGAAAAACCCACACCAGCAAACAACACTGCCAAGATGGCTGCTGCTCTCTGTCTCGCCACTTCCTGCTCTCTGCTCACACCGCGCGACAGGCAGGCGACACCGCGCAGACAGGCGGCGAGGGGGGTCTCACTCCAGCATCATGTCACAATTACAATGGCTGCTGTCTTAAAGGAACAGAATCACAGAAATACATTCAACATTAACAGTTTATACAGACAAATGAAGCTTAGGACAACATTGGCTGTCTCTTACACCGCTATCGGGGCATAATACTGTGTGCAGGAATGAGGGGAGTGCAGGGAGAAGGCGCATGTCAAATGCTCGCCTTGGGGCACAGCCATTCCTAGTTATGCCACTGGTCACAGGAGGTGACATCATGTGGCAAAATCATACTGCTCCAGACTAATATATAAAATAGTTGTTTTGCCTGGACAACCCTTTAAAGTTTTCTCAATATAGTTAAGGAAACATGATGCAAGGTCTTGAGAGTGAAAGCCATAGGGGCTGTTCACACTTCATCACTGCCTTCCAGAGGCTCTGATGTACTTACAGTAGCATACTGAGTGACTCCAAGAAACACATAGCATGTAGTACAGCCACTGTATACCTCCACATGGAATAGTACTATTTACAATATGCCATACAGCAGCCTAATGTATACCAAAGGGACACACTCCACATGCACGGGGGCAATGGGACCTTATGGGGACAAGGAAGTGTGAATAGAGCCTTATCTACACTGATAAGAGATATTCACACTGCTGATCTAACTAGCTCACTACAGGAGACAATAGTAACAAAGTCTCAGCTGTGAGTCGTATTTCTGCCGAACTGAGTGCCGTATATATCCTGGCAGTAACCTGGCCCCTGACCTGTGTGCTATAGCCAGAGTGAAGTCCACACACATGCTGATAATGAAGTTTCCTCACATACATAGTACATAATAACAACATGCCCTCCCCGTGTCCGCCCCGTCAATATCCCCATTCATTGTATGAGCCGAGCCATGTACTTACAGTAACGCGATGAATCCCCTGCTCTGCAGCCAGCTGGAGCCGGCTAATAACACTGTCACGTGACGACTCAGGAATCCCTAATCTATAACTCCTGACCACGCCCACTTATCGGCATCTACACACAACCGGAAGAGAATTCCAGGCCGTTGGGTTCAACCATTGGCAGCAGATTGAGGGGGCGGGGAGAGATAAGGAAAAGCTCGGTCACGTGAACACTAGTGATTCATAGCAGGCTTTACATCACTTTCACACAGTATTTTATTTTATTTTTTTAAGTATTTTTAGCTGTGCCTTTTTTGGGTATATTGTGCTGCATCTAATTTGTTAACCCTTTAACATCTGTGATACACTGGGCTTTAGGATATGTTTACATCTGCATTGGATGTTCTGCGGAAAAGCATGGACAGGAAAGTGTTTTTTTTTTTTTTTTGTCCAGAAAAAATAATAAAATCACAACCGATATCCAGCTGACCCGCCCATTATAGCCAACGGGGTCCATCCCACGGGATACGTGCCTAATGGGCTTTCAGTTTTTCTGTTCCTATAACAGAAAAACAAAAATCCAGGCAGAAATGTGAACATAGATTGTAAGCCCTTGCGGGCAGGGCCCTCTATCCCGCTGTGCCAGTTGGTCACTGTTAGTATTGTATTTGCTTTGTATATTTTATGTACCGTATGTAAATCCGCAAATGTACAGCATCATGGAATATAATAATGTAAAGCACCATGGATTAATATAATAATGTAAAGCACCATGGAATTAATGGTACTATATAAATAAACAATAATAATAACAACACAGCCTTAGCGACACAACTGTAAAGAAGTCTAGATTCATTTTCTTTACATTATACCTTTACCTTACAGCTGAGGCTACATACACACAACTGAGTGTACACGCTGAGAGAGGATCGATATCATAGCGGAAAGCACTGACTTCAATGGTGGGTTCGGTTCAGCTCCGTGAAGGATAGGACCTGCTCTATAATCATCGGAATGGAACGGAGCATCAGAGCCCTTCACCAGGAGCCCCAGCCTGCACACTCGGTCATATGCATGTTTTTGTTGCACATTTAACAACTTTATAACCTAAAACCAGAAGAGGATTTAGCAAGAGGGAAAAGTATAAGCGCTTCCTTAATAGTCCTTATTTATTTTGAAGCTGCTCCTCACTTAGCTCAAAAAAGCAGCAAAATTTTCAAGAAAAAAAATTTTGCACCCCAGTTTGACGGGCCTGTGCACTGCCAGTCCATTCATTTCAACGGGGACTACCAAAGGTAGCTAACTGCAAGTTGCCACTTATGGGGTGACTTGTTGTTGGAATACCCCTTTAACATTTACTACATACCAGCATTACTATAAATGAACAGCCTTGAAAATTTGCAACACACTTCTGGGGAAAATACCTGTATAATTATATACACAATGCCACATTGTTTTCACAAGAAAAAAAGGACAGTATGGGTTCATACATGTCTGTTGGTGCTGCGTTACTATCAGGTTTATTAAAAAGCATAAAAAAAAATTTTTTATGACTGGATAAACTCGTAAGGAAAAAAAAACTATTAGGCCGGGTCCCCACGTAGCGTAAACTACAGCATTGTACATTAAATGAAAGTGTGTGGGACTCTGGCTAATCCCATCCACATATTGCAGAAAAGAATATGCAGCAGAAATGCTGCGATTCAAAAATGCTTATGTGGGGCGAGGCTTAAAATAATTTTTTTTTATTTTTTTGTAAGTGGTACAGCTTTTAGTCACAGTGTGTGTTGCCTATCTGTGGAGCAAATTCCAACTTGTTTTCTTTTTTGCACTTTGTGTTACATACTACTGGTATGTATGAAGAGGAATGGTCTCACCAGACTGCAGTATACAGCAATGCCATATTCCCTTAACACATAAATGTCAGACACAGATCAGGACAAAAGAGAACAGCACTCCAGGCGCAGCCACACTCCTATCACTGTGCTGCATGCTGGAATGCTTATCAGTGGGTATTCTCTGGGGTTGTTCACCCACCCATACAAGTCTATGTGGGGAACATGCATTATCTGCAACAAAAATGCCATATGTTGGCTGTAAATTTCAATTATTACATGCAGTACAAACAGTGGGGGAATTTATTAATATTGGTGTTCTGTAGGGCTGTCTTAATACATTTACCCATTGTAACAGACCATCAAAATAGAGCTCATGCTCAATTTTTTGTCTGTTTTTGCAGATCCCTCAATATACTAACATATGGGGGATCTGTGAAAAAGGATGCCCCTCGGGTGCAAAGCAGCCCTGAAAAAAAGGACGTTTTTCACCTTGGTCTTGTGAATGTAGCTTTAGGGTTTATTCACAACAGCCATCTGACTGACTTTTTGAGAACACATTGGCCCTGATTTACTATTAGTTAGACATCTCAAACAGACAGGCAGTCTGCAAACACTCCAGATTTATCAGACACTGACACTGGATAATAAATCTGGCGTATCTTCAGACTGACTAGGCTGCATTTATACTGCCCTTTAGTTGGCTTACCAGAATTTTTCAACAATATTTTGCTCTACCTTTGTTTCTTTCATGGACACACAGACCCAACAGAATTAAATGGATCAGTTTTTAACTAAATTAAGCCTGAGGCCCCACCCTGTGGAAATGCAGCTTTTTTTTTGTTGTTGCAGATTTTGCTGCAGTTTTGAGTCAGGAATGGAATTAACAGAAGTGAAACGTCTAAGAGCTTCCTATATATTTTTCATTCCTTTTCAAGCCACTCAACTCTGACTATATATTTAAAAAAAAAACAAAAAAACTTGATGTCCACTAAAAACAGATCAAAGATCTGGGTCAAAAAAAAAAAAATTAAATTTAACCTTTTTTTTTTTTACTGACATTTAAAAACCGATGGACATCCATTTTTAAAGACTGTTTGATTTGTCAAAAACGTCACAGTTGTGTGCGTAAGGCCTAAGGCTATCTACATGCAGGGTTTGGGCTAAAACTATATGTATGCAGCAAAAACTGCTGCAGGTTACTATACACCGATACCCCCTTTGAATTACCCTGTAGCAGAAGCCTGGTGTGCTTAGCCTTGGTATTCTGCTTAAACACTTTGGACTGCTCCAACAAGTATTTTGCCTGTGTGAATATACATTTACAGTGAAGCTCCGGTTTCTAAACCTATAGTTTTTTTGGAGGTATTTATACCTTACATGATGTCACTATCAGACAGCACATTTACTAACCATTTTCTAGTCCACTTTCACATGCTCAGTATTTTGCATCAGTATTTGGTCACCAAAACTGGCAGCTGTTCCAGAACATAGATACAGTACAATTATTTCCATGATACTTTCCCTGTACAAGATTCACTCTTTTGTACCTTACAACTACTAATGCAAAAACTGACTGATTGTGGCCTTAGTGTGAACAGTTTGTCTATCAGTTTTTTTTTTTCAACCAGCTGAGGTGCAGAATAGGCAGGTATTGTAATAGTAGCTGTAGTCATGACTGCTATAGAAAGCATAGGAGGACTTTATTACATTAAATGCTAGGGAAGTAGTTGCCAACTTTTTCAAATAGTTAGCCCTACTAAAAAGTTGTGTCTTTTGGTAAAAACCTATCCTCCTAAGAACACAGATAATGTTGCATGAAGGCTTCTTCCCAACCAGAGTGAATAGGTACCCCTATTGGAAATCACTGTTCTAGGGTCACTTACTATAATGCTTAGTAGATCTGAAAATGGATCTATATCTCTTCATATTAACTGCAAGAGAATCTACAGGTTCAGAGGATCAGCCACATCATATGCAGTACATGCCAGCTGCAATACAGGATCGGGGTAGTGTTTTACCAGTGTGGACCAAGCAGTCAAACTCCACAGATCATAAGAGGTGTACGTTGTACTCTGCTTGAACGGAGCAGCAGCCATGCAGGCTAAGTCATTGTGTGACTAAGTATCTGAGTACAATACCCTACCTAGAAATGGAGCAGCACACGTGACCCCCTGCTCTCATGAATGGCTGGGCCATATTCCTTAACCTGTGGATACGCTCTTAACCATAGTACGGATAGTAAGGAGAAGTCCTAAATATCTCCTAGGCGGCACGAGAGAGAGGAAGCCATAGCCTCAACACTGCATGAAGACCAATTAAGAGAGATGTGCTCTATCATAGCAAATGCACCACCTAGTGGTTCCTTCTCAGTACTACTAAACAGAAGTATGTAGGATAGGAAGACAGGATGCAATATCACATCTATAGCAAACACCATAAAGGAATTTACTTGCTTTGGTGCTTAGGATGTGTGTAGCATAAAGAACGTTACACAGGAGCTCATACATGACTTTTCAATGCTTGTATAAGGCCTTTTAACATGGCAAAAATAGGTCAGTATTTAAACCTTCCCAAAAAGGTCACATGTACAGCAGATGTAGAGTGTTTAAAATATGGTGCTGAGCAGTGTTAGCAACATAGGAGTCAGTTGCCAGTCATGTTACACAGAAGACCTATGCTAGTATTGCCTACCATAAAGCCCATTTCTATAGATGGAAATAAAGTTACAGCTTTCAAAATAAAGCAAAAACTTTTTAGACAAGCCTAAAATTCTAAATTCAGCATTACAGTGCACAAGTTGAATGAGGTAATTTTTAATGCAGTAAATGCGACACAAAACTATAGCTCAAAATAAAGCTTAGCTTTTAATCCATAGCAATAGGAAAAAAAAAAAAAAAAAAAAAAAATTGTTCCCTCCTCTGGCTTTCTCTGTGTACTCACTTTAGCAGGTCAAACACCTTGAGTTGGTGAGCAGGGGGTTTATTTTTTGTTCTGTCCTATACAAAGATCATGCTCGAGTTTACATGGATTGCTTCAGACAAGGCTCACTCTTCTATAGGATTCCAAAGCAGTTTAGGCAAGAAAATTAAAGCCAGTCAAAAAGAAACAGTCAAGGGGGTGTGCTGAGCATTGAAGGTCCATCTGATTGGTCAGACTCACATCCCCTTGCCGGCTCCTGCCTGACACTGACTAATTTGCATACATGGCTCCAAAACTAATGTTACTGCCTGCTCAGGAACAGTGAGGGTCAGAGAGATTCCAGCTGTGCCAGAACCAGAAGAGCAGCACCTATTAAAGGGTGTTAAGTGAAGTTGGAGGAAGGTTCTGCTTAAAGGGGGTTATCTGGTTTCTAACATGGATGGCCTATCCTCAGCACACTGACCATGGCCATCTGCAAGGGGCCTCATTCAGTACCTGTGTTTTTCATGACAAGACAAATTTGTAAGAATGCCTACTGACTAGAACTATCAAATGTTGTAGGCTGAAGTAGCATGGGTGCAGAATTTTATTTTTGTAAACCGTCATCTGCTCTAAAGAGCCCCATCTAGCACAAGTCCCATCAGCTTAAAGGGGTATTCCCATGAACATCATCATATTTATATTTGTAGATAATAAAAAGTTAAAGATTTTTGCCAATATAAGTAGCTAAAAATTCTGCAGAGTTTTAAAGATTTTCTCTAACAATCTTAGTGGGGATATCTGTTGTCTTGATCGGTTGCCAATGGATACGACCACGTATGCAGAAATTTTTTATGGTCTGGAACTTGTCAGGAACCCAGCCAAGATTTTCTTATTGTAGCTGGGTTATCAGGCAGGGGCACTACATGTATCAGAAGATATCCCGGCCACAATAAGGAAATCATGGATGACTTTCTGACCTTAGAAAGATCCTGCATTTATGGTCGTATCCATTGGCAACCGATCAAGACAACAGCTCGTGATCACAAGATATTTAGAGAAAATCTTTAAAACTCTGCAAAATGTTTAATTACTTATATTTGCAAAAATGTTTAAATTTTTTGTCTACAAATTTAAAAATGATTATGGTCATGGGAATACCCCTTTAATGGGAGACTTGAACTGACAACCAGCTGTCTAAAGTGGCTTCAAGCTTGTCAAGTCATTAGGACAGATTTATTATGACTTGTACATCAGTACTCTGGCATACAAGGCATAAAAAAAATGCACAGTTTTGTGCACAAAATTGCAACTTTAATTCCTGCATCTTCTGCCACTTTCCTGAAGAGTGGCATGGCAAGGGCATGCATGTCAGATCCATGATTTGCACCCAGTATGATTGAATGTGGGAAGTTTACACCAGGTATGAACTGCTGTACATTTCTGCTTAAAGTGCATGGCCTGTTGGAGTACACACCTAATCATAAGTGAAGTGCACCCTCTGCCAACTCAGAGGTTAAGACAACCTTTCCACCTAAAGTGATTGGGCTGTGGTATCAGATACAGTCATTATACAGACCTGAGAACCCCTTAAAGTTGCCAAGATTGCCACCCAACAACCAAATATTGATGACCTATCCTTAGAAACTATCTATATATGCAAGTTGCTGGTTTAAAAATGCAGTTCAGACTAGTAGTGAAGCCAGTGCATCTTTAAAAAATACAAGGCTGGGTTTACACATGATCAGTCCAAAAATCAGAAAGTCCTGCAAGCCCATTTTTTGTCCTGCGATATCAGAGATCACACAGATTGAGGTACCCCATTAGCTATATAATGGTGTTCATTGGATGATTGTTTCTCAATACTTCTGGTTTCTCAGAGGCCCAAAAGAACAAACACCAGGCGCTGATGTAAACTGAGCTTAAGATGAAATGTCTCGAAACACCATAGGTTTGTGATTCAGTATGTTATTGCACACAAAGCTGGAGTGACACATGAGAATATAAAACTATTTATTGAACACTGCTCACCAGTATTTACATTGAAGTAAACAATATACAGTCAGGTAACATTCACTTACTACAAAGGTCTCCAGAGCACTTCCACTGAAGCAAGAACTGGAGCTAATAACCTAAGATAAAGATTGGGCTAAAGCATTAACATGCACATCAACTGAAGGCTACAAAACACTTGCAAGTCTGTATTATAGATGCTTAGACTTCAGTAGATTGAAGACTCATAAAAAAACCCTGGACAGAGAGCAAATACAGTTACGTATCAAAGGCTCTACAGGCCAAGTACATTTTGTGGGGCCACATTCTGCCAAATTACTGATGTGGTTTATTCAGAAAAACCTAAATATTTAACCTTATGGTTTGGGTGGCCAAAAAAAGGAAATAAAAAAGGAAAGTCTAGCTGTAAATAGCAATGACTTTATTGCGCTTCATCTTCAGGGCAAGAGTGCCATGTTAATCTCTCTTCATAAAATGCAATAACAACTTGAGGACATTTCATATTTGCTTCTTTTGCTGGCACCAAGTCTGCTTCATCCGAGTCTTTCCTGTAAGCATAGGTCATAGGTTTAACACATGTACAACCACTGCAGGATTACTCACAATACAGATAGCATGTAACAAAAGACGTAGAACATGGAAATACAGATGTTCTATAAAAGCTGAAGTTTTCCACTATCCACAGTATGATTTGAAGGGTTGTCCAGGAATTTAAAATCAGGGAAAGCAGCCAGGAAAGGTATTAAAAAAACAAACAAAAAAAAAACCCTCCTGTCTACAGCACTGATGTCTTCAGCCTGGTCTAGCACACACTGTCTTTGCCATATTAAAGTCCTACGCACAACTGACTACTGATGTCAAACAGCCTCAGGAAAGGAACATGTGAGAGAGGTTATTGGTTCCTTTCCTGAGGCTGACTGGCTTCAGCAGTCAGGTGTGGTGCTTCTGCTGGCAAGGTACACAGCATGCGATGGGCCAGGTGGCAGACATTGGAGTGCTGGGGACAGGGTTTTTATATGCTACAATTTCCCCTCCTTCAGAAATTCTGGAAAACCCCTTTAAGTGTCTAACCATTTACATATAAAGACCAGCAGCCACACTAACCTGTTTGGCAGGCCTATGGATCACCCCTCAAAAATCAGTAGGAGTTCCAGAGTCAATTTCCAGGGATTCCCTATCCAGACTTGTTATGGGGTAAACTTTCATTCTGGCCAGCATGTTCTTTTATTGCCTAGCACAGAGCCTAACTGGAGCCATGCAGAGATTAGAGTTGTGCAAGGCAAAGTGCAACTCTGAAGAAGTATAGATTTACCTGGAGGAAGTGCTGGGCAATTAACCTCTAAATAACCAAAACAGTCAACTCAATTGATGTGAATTTGCTGATGTAGATTTCAATTATTTGGCATCCATGCCATTCTGTCTCACATGGTCATTATCTAAAGGATGTGAGACCAAATGAATGCTATCCAATCAGGATTGCTCATGTGAATGACCAAAAGGGATTGTCTGCAGGACAAGCAGCGTTTTTTTAATAGCACCATTTAACGTTCCAAAAAAAAAGGTATGAAAAAAGGGG
This sequence comes from Leptodactylus fallax, assembly GCA_947044405.1. Lineage (NCBI taxonomy): Eukaryota > Metazoa > Chordata > Amphibia > Anura > Leptodactylidae > Leptodactylus > Leptodactylus fallax. The sequence goes on from CAMRHE010000581.1 coordinate 865,368, forward strand.
TGGCAGAATTTGAAAATACTCAAAACTATTGTTTTTATGGTATTCACTATGCAGTAAGAATGACATGATTTAATCTGAGGCAGTAGGACTACACCAAGTTTCTAGTTTGTCTTTGCCACACAGCCCTGCTCTCCTGCACTCACAGCATGTCAGTACAGAACATTAGAGTGGTGGGAAATGAAGCTTACGGTATCATAAGTCAGCACAATGCTTTAAGTTCAGGCCACAGGAGCTGCAGTAAGGCCAGGAAATATCACCGTGAGAAATGGCCCTTAGAGCCCTAACCCCTTGTCTGACCCCTACTTTCCAACCTACAGACCAAGTGTTCAACAAGCAAAACATGGATGAAAGTACTGCAGAGCTACATAGATGCTATAGAAACAAAAATTGAAGACTTCACAAACTTATATCTAGCTTTTGTATTTAGATGCATAAAAAGTGTGGTTAATCGGCATGCACACAGGTGTAACTTAAAGATTCTGGGTCCCAACACAACCTGTAAGAGCCCTTAAAACAGTCATTTAGAACAGTTTTTCGCAACTGCTGGAGCCCCCCTCAGGTTCTGGGGTCCAGTGGCGACTGCTATCTCTGCATCGCCTATAGCTACGCCTTTTAGCACACAAAAAAAAAAAAAAATGGTAAAGTCAAGTCATTCTGTATTATATTCAATGTATTCTGTATTTAATGTAGTTAGTTGAACTTCCATCACTAAAATTGACAAGATAAATCCTACAACCTGTGATCTAAAGCAAACAATTACCAAAGCTTTGTAGTGCCAATTCACAAAGTAAACACGTCATCTCAACAAAGACCACATGATATTACTCACCACTTCATGAGGAACATCAGCTCCCCACTGCTGTCTGTTGCTCCAATTATCCTCTCTGGCTCTAAACCTCTAGAAAAACCTCTTGGTTTGTCGACCTAAATAGAAAGTGTTAAATAAGCATTAAGTACAACATCTGTGCACAACAGTAGATGAAGGTGTTAATATTCTTACATACAACAAGATATCATTTTCAAGTAAACAGAAGCATTAAATCCAGACCTGTCACAAAGTAGAAAATAAATGCTATACACAATTTGACTGCAGCTGCACCCAGCAACATTTTGGAGTGTTTTTTTAAATCTATTCACCCATTCAAAAGATTAGTTGCTGGGAGGCAATATGCTAGCCCTTATCCTCCAAGTGGGTGGTAATTTAAAAAAAAAAAAAAAAGTCTCAAGTACAAGGTGTTCAGGATCACAGCGTCAGATTGTGTGTTTAGCATTTTGTATTTTAACAAGTTGTCCACAAATTCACAAGGTTTGTCTGAGAATAACTACTGATAACCAAGTATCCAGAAACTACCAAGAGCTGCAAGTCCCAAGACATACTGAGGCTAAGGCCACATGGGTCAGGGCTGCCATGGGACGGTTTTCTTTGCAGCTGCAGTTTCCAGTCAGCTTGCTCAGTCTTTCAACCCTTGCATAATAAAAGTTGAAACCTGCAGCAATAGGGTTTGTTAAAATCTCATCCACTACTGTGATAGTATAATTCACAGCATGTAGCCATGTGCATTCCTGGCCCAAGGCTAGTTTCACTCAACCAGAAGACAGACCGTGTGCAACAGAGTTACCAGCCCAAACAGCTTAGCTGCACTCAGTCCATGTATCAACTAGATTCACTGGCTCAAATCCAGCGCAACTGAGTGGACATGCCAAGTTCCCTAGACACACACACACACACAATTGTGTGAAACTAGCCTAAGAGCAAGTTCACAAGGAATTTGCTGTGGATTTGAGGTTGGATTCTGCCTTGCATTGGGAGGCAGAGATCACAGCAGGATGTGGAAAAAATAAAAATAAGCACCCTCCTCAATCTTGCTGCAGATTCCGCAGCTTGAGACTCCCTGCAGATTAGTCCCATTAATCTGGGCCTAATCAGCAGCAGAAAGCCACAACAGAATGCATCTGTATTCTGTTGCGGGAATTCCGAAGTGGAACATTAAGAGAAATTCCTCTTTTTGAACTTACCAAGTTTTCATGGGCATGCCAAATAGAGGGCTGCAAGATAAAGCTTTGAAAGCCTGGTAAAGTTACACGACTTTAAATAATCCTAGACTCATTATGTAGATTTTAATGGTAAAGCATAGTGACTGAATGAGGAACCATTTAAGACATTTTAATACCAATTTCATGTTTCAGATACAGGGCACAATTGTGTCAACATTACACTGTCAACCGCAGGTAAGACATCTGAGCAAGCGCTAAAACAAACATACCGATTCTCGTTTCTTTTTTGACTTGCTGTCTTCAGACTCACTGTCCGACACAGATTTCCGCTTGGCGCCATCAGATTTTTCTTTGCCAGCCTTCTGAGAGTTGAGAAAAGCTTCAATTAACTCTGGACAATCCAAATTTTCTTCTGGTTCCCAAGTATTGTCAGCACTGCAAGGTTTAGAAAAACAGGTAAGAATTTCATATAGAAAGCTAAAAAAAAAAAAACTGCAAGACTGAAATGTGCAGTCTGGTCTTAGAACTTAACTATTGACAAGTGGGGTAGTAGGGGACCTGGATGATAGAGGGGTTACATACTGCAGACAGTGCCAAGACAGAACTGATAGTAAATCTGTAGTCAGCCACTCACTATTTTAGCATGTTGTATTTGAATAGTTGGCCGACAGCTGCTATAGAGTTATGCCAAGCATAGTCTCCGACAACCCTAAAGAGCCAAATACAGCAGCAATAGCCACACACAAGCTGAATTTCTTGTAACAGAGCACACAAGACTCTTGCGATCAGTTGGGATACCTGCAGTCTGATCACCACCATGCACAATCCTGAGCACAGCAGATAACCTGTGATTACTGGTATACCTCCAACCACTTCAGTTTTTTTTATGTACAGTTTTGAAGGCCACTACTTGTGTTAGTCATTTTTGCATCAGCCTGATTTTCCCCTACAGTGGGCTCCCTGCTCCTAAAGCTGTGCAATGCCATGCAGCTGCTAACTCTTTAGGATGTACAGTTAAGCCCCTGCATTGTCAACTGCCCAGACATATAGTAAGCGGGCTGTTGGCAAGCAATAAGGGTTTTCTGAGACCAATATTGATGGTAAAGGCCATTAACACCCAATCATTTTCAGCTCAGCAAGTAACAGAAGCCTTTAAGCCAATTGCCATATTGAGAGAGTTTTCCCGTAATGATGGCCATTCACACCGTATACATTTGATGGTATAAGACTGACATATTTGCATTCCTTATTTTGTATCATTACAAGTTTCATTTTAACCCCTTCCCGCCAGAGGAATTTCTCAATTTTTGTTTTTGACTCCCTCTCCCTTCCAAATCCCATAACTTTTTTTTATTTCTCCGCTCAGAGCCATATGAGGTCTTAATGTTTGCAGGACAAGTTTTTCTTCATGGTGCTACCATTAGTTATTCTGTACAATGTACTGGGAAGCTGGGAAAAAAAAAAAAATTCAGAATGGGGTGAATTTGAAGAAATTGCATTTGTGCGACTTTCTTATGGGCTTAGTTTTTATGGCGTTCACTGTGCAGCCAAAACATCATGGCACCTGTATTCTATGTTTTGGTATGATCCCGGGTATACCAAAATTATATGGTTTTCTTTACATTTTAACCACATAAAAATCCAAAAAATTTTTTTTTTCTTTAAGTCACCATATTCTGACACCCGTAACTTTTTTATATTTGTGTACAGGGATGCATAGGGTGTTTTTTGCAGGGCCAGGTGTACTTTTTAGTTATACCATTTTCAGGAATGGCTATTGCTTTGATCACTTTTTATTAAAATTTTTATCAGAGGCAAAATAGTGAAAAACGGTGGTTTGGAACTTTTGATTTTTTTTTCCCCCCACTACGGCATTTACCGTACAGGAAAGATATTTTTATATATTTGTAGACCGGGCGTTTTCGGACATAGGGACTCCTAATGTGTGTGTTTCACAGTATTTAACTACTTTTATATGTGTTCTAGGGATTTGAACTTCTATCTATCTTTATATATATATATATATATATATATATATATATATATATTATTTTATTTTTTTAATTTGTTTTGCATTTATTAACCCCCTAGGGGTCTTGAACCCCAGGGGGTCTGATCACTAATGCAATGTATTACAATGCTAATGTATTGCATAAAAACGGCATTTCTATTGCAGGCTACATATAGAGTAGCCTGCAATAGAATCTAATGAAAGACAGGCCTGGGAGCCTTCAGAAGGCTCCTGGCTGTCATAGCAACAGGACGCCGGCCCTGGAGCTTGCTCCTGGTGATCCAAGGCAAAATGGCACTTTGGTCAGCTTTGACCAAAGCGCCAAAGGGGTTAATGCCCGCAATCAATGAGGGCATTAGCAACAGTCTCCTGTATAAAACAGCAGAGACCCGGCAGCTATAGTGGCCACACAACTCCCGAGCGGCCGCCATCTTTAAATACCCAGCATCCGCCGTACTATTATGGCAGATGTTGGGAAATGGTTAAAGCTACAGATTATGCTAAATTCAGAAGCAAAGTCGTCCAGCATTCCTTGCAGGAGTACACAGGCTACAATGCAGTTACGCCAATTAGTCAGCAAAACTGATAACTTCTGATGTATAATTCAAGCTGCAACTTCAGACCCTACATTACAAACAGATCCAGATTAGACAAACTGAAAGATAATAAACTCTTTATTTAAAACTAAGTGTTCTTTGTCCACAGTAAGAAAATAGTAATTGTCTATCATCTCCAGGGTGCTCAGTCCCAGAAAGAGGATAGTCCTATGGCTCCTGAACAGCATTTTCTGCTGCCACAATCATGGGTGCACAAGTATTGTTCAAAGCGAATCCTCACAGTGGGAGGGCAGACCATGGGTTAATGTACAAGACCAGTGATGCAGGACTGGCCACCAAAAACTAACCCTCCCACAGCTTTGCAGGAAAGTCTTTTAAATCTTTCTGGGTGATGTATTAAACTAAGTCATGTCCAGACGAATACATTTTTCCCAGCAGAAAACCCAGCATTTTACAGTGGGATAGCAGCAAACTGGACGAGATCTAAAACCCCTTTCGCTCACTGTAGAAGAAAATGTGTAAAACCACTTCATTATGCAGCAAGTTTTCAATAGGGATTTAACTCTGCAATGGATAAAGTGAGAGCTGTCAAGAGGACACCAATTACATATGGAAGCCTGCACAATTTTTTGCAACAGTATATGCAGATTTTCTGCTACGGAAAAATGCAGTGTGCCTTATTTAGAGGTTCCTAAAATGGCAAATTCAGTCAGGGCATTGCTTGGAGCTGAGTTTCAGGCTTACTTTTAATTTGCCTCATTATTTTAACTTTCTAAAGCCAACCATACAGCTTAAAAAAAAAAAAAAAAAAAAAAAAAAAGCCACGACATGGCCCTTTCCTAGTGATGTATAGTTGGCTTTGGGTAAGACATCACAGTCCAAAACCCACCAACTGGTCATTATGGCACATACCTGCTATATACCAAAGTCTATATCATTGCTCATTGGCCTCATCAATCACGTGACTGCTAAGGCCAGTCAGTGGTAACCCCAGGACGTCACACGTAGTGACACCATGTGCCCTTCGCTGAGGCTGCTGATTGGCCTCAGTGGTCACGTGCAGCAGGGACTTCTGCTGGAAGACAGCTTTTTCTCCTCCCCTGGCCCATTTAAATATTTAATTTTTTTACCTGAACTCCTTTAAGGCATTTTAGCCAGCCTACTTGAGTACACTTCACTGAGCATCAGAAAAAAAAAAAAAATTAGAGGGAAAGTTTTGCCTTTAGACTAGATGTTGTGTCTGTGCACTTACTCTGTGAACCCTTTCCATTTTAGATAATATTCAACCTTCCCATTTACAACACGTCTGTCCAGAACCTTTTCTACTACAAACTCTTCAGGTTCTGCCTCCTCGACTTTCTTGCCCTTTCCATTCTGCTTCTTCCCCATTTTCTGTCAATGTGACAAAACAGACAAAAAATAAAATTATTAAATTAAGTGTTCAACAGGCCAAAGCTTGACAAATTCACCAGTCATGTACCATATATACAGTAGCGTATCTTAAGCATGCATTTAAAAACAAAAAACATACAATAAGATTTAACAGGATTTGCTGCTGAAACATAGAAGCCTATGCAGTGCTTCAACTTTACAACATGGTCTGAGATTATCAGGGTGCAAACTTCTAGCCCAGTTATAACAAATTATTAGGTGTTCACAAAATAGGGTCCAGCAATGGTTTTGAACTATATCTTAATATGCAAGAGCATCACCAGCCAGATCATGATCAAGCCAATTCTTAGAATGCAGGTGCAACTTCAGGGGATGAGTGAATTTGTGTTTTAACAGGGCAATTTGTTTTATAGTAGAACATTACTGACTCTCAAAGTGTACAGTGTTTCTACTAATAAATTGGCAGTTTTTACAGTAAGAGGTTTTTTTTGGGATCAGAATAATTGAAGGTCAATCATTAGCAATGGTTGTCAATATCCGTTCATTGGGGGGGGGGGGGGGGTCCAAGTCCCAGCACCCTCACCTATCAGCTTTGTGAAGGATCCACAGCACTGGGCAGAGCGATGTAGTCTTAACCACTACATCTATTGACCTGCACACCATCTTAGTCCCGGTTCACATCTGCGTTTGGGTTTCCATTCAGTGAGCCCGCTTGGGGGGACCCCGGAAACCTATACGCATAAAAAAAGCGGTTACTAAGGAAACTACTGCAAGCAGCACTTCTCTACGGATGTTTCGTGCGGAAACCACACGGACCCCATTATAGTCTATGGGGTCTACAGGTTTCCTTAGGTAACCGCTTTTTTATGTATATAGGTTTCTGTTCAAGGAGGGGTCCCTGCCAAGCGGATTTCCCAAACGCAGATGTGAACCAGGCCTTAGAAGGCTTGTCCTGCACAAGTGAATGGGATAAACCTGAAATAGTTTTGCCACTAAGTAAATGCAGTGCAGGCAGACCGACCAAGGCAAACAATGACAAGGCTGCAGCACCTTTAAACAGCTGATTTGTGGGGTAGAGACAGACCCCACAGATCTGATACCGACAACCTATCCCAATTCTCCTTACTGTGGTAACGCTGTCTGTATGTACAAGTATAACATGCTGCAACAGTGAAAAACCAAAAGGGATTCATGAAGTTGCATGTTAGTCATGGTATACTATACTGCAGCATGCGAACAGGACTTTTTTTTTTTTAAATTAATACAAATATGAAAAAAACCGCTGCAGAATTAAAGCGCCAAATTGACTAGTACACCCATATAAGAAGTAGATGTGGCGACAAGGCTGTGCCTATAGGATGCTCTGATATCTCCACCATATTTTTCCAGTTAGAGCACTGCATTTGCTTTCCTTACAGCCAAATTGTATTTAATGTCCCTTTAACATCGGCCGACATGATTGATCAATATGATGTAGATGCTACCTGAAGACCTGCCATGTCCGGGTACATTTCTAGCATTAGACATAGGTAGTAATGCACATTGAGCGGTAACTATAATGACGCCATGTAGCCCCGGGTGCTGACTGCAGATAGCGGATGTAGTACGTAGCAGGCGGACACTATATAAAGCGCAGAGAAGCCGCTATAGCCGGGGGCCGCACACAGGTAACGCTACAGAGCCCGGCCCATCCCCGGTGACTCTCCCGCCGACGCCCCCTCCTCTTACCGGTCAGTGCAGGCAGCGCGGCACCATACAAAGTAGTAGTGTGATTCCCGAGCACTCTAGGCCTGATGCAGGCTCCGCCCGCCTCCGAGCATGCGCAGTACCCTTCCCACCACACTGCCGGCGCGCGCTAGTCTCGTGCGGTAACGCACACGCTCCCCCCACCCCTCCCGTTTAGCGCAGGCACAGCACGACCGGGGATGAGTCGCATGCGGCCCCCAGAGAGATAACAGGGCCCGCACCCCCCTATACATACAGAAGACAAGAGAATGAGAGTAACTGTTACTACCTGCTGCTCCAGACTGGCCTGCATCTAATACCTATATGTGGTCACCTTATCGCAGTCCTGTGTGTGAAATACATACATAGCTTTTAGTACATGCAGTCTCTATAGGAAACACAGACACACGGGGTCACCTCCATCACAATGACTTCACATTCCCATCTGTGCAGCTATGTCGCGACATATCTGACCACCTGCGGAACCAAAGGGAGTTGGGAGGAGCTGATCCATCTTTGCTATGGGCCATAGATCAGGCAGTGTGTATGGTCAGGGCCTGTCTACAGATGTGCTGCAGCAAGTCTCATACATGGCTCAGCTCCTGCAGCAGGCACTGGCCAAGTCCTATTCACATGAATGGGACAAGCACAAGTTTCTACAACCTCTGCCAGGTTATGTTCACAAAGGAATTTCTCCACCCCCCATACAGCTGAATGGAGTTGTGTCAACCCCCATTCACATGCAGTGGAGGTTTTCTGCAGTGGTCCAGCTTTTCTTCAAGGAAAACTCAAGGATCAGCCTCAGTGAATAGAGAATCTTAATGTGGATGCACAGCAGACCCCTAACCTGCAGCAGATCCCCATGGGTCAGGCTCTGAGGTCTGCCATTGAGAATGTGTGAACACACACTGAGTGAATCCACACAGGAACCAAATTCAGCAGAAATTACATCTGCTGGAAATCCCAAAGTGACGCTTTCACTGCAGAAAAGCTCTGGCTGCCACAGATATCACCCTTTTCATTGCAAAGAAAAAGATCTGCAGCATACCCCATCCACTGACATGTTGCAGAAGCTGTACTACAGGTCAGGACTTGGAGAATGGATATTAGATCTCTTAAAGGGGTTTTCCATGGAGTTTTATTTTAGTCCCTGCAGGGACTCCCCCAGGCTGGATGCAACATCAGGTCACATATGATCAGAACCAGCAGAGGGGTCAGTCCACTGCCCCTCCTCACCACATACTTTTGCTATGAGGACTGGCTTCACCATTATCTGCCAGCGCCCATAGCACAGGTAACTAGTGGTGAAGACAGGAGAAGGCCCAGCAACCCTGCTGCTGGATCCAATCATGTGAGCGGGAGTCAGAACCAGCCCAAACCCCCTAGTGTGAAAAAAATCCCAGAGGAATTAAAGCTTCCTGTAAAGTCCCATCCACTTTGCTACTACTGTAAAGTGTTGCCAAAAAACTGCAACGTTTCATTCCTGTGTGAACATAACCCAAGACTGCCTGGCTGTTACATCTAGAACCGGCCTTGCCCAACAAGCTGCTCTGCCCACAGGGAATGAATGTGTGTTATTCCAGTACAAACTTTTAGGGCATGTTCACTTTTTTTTTTTTTTACAGCGGATTGTGCTGCACAAATCCCACCTTCCAGCCATTTCAATGGGAGGCAGATGCTTTTTTTTTTTTCAGCTAGTGAAAAATGAAGTTACTAAAAAAACAAGCATGCTGCTCAGTGTTCAGGTGGAATCTTTGTCTGCTGCAAAATCCACTGTGTGAACGTACCTTTACAGCATCTGAACAAGATTGTCTGTCTGATGGGTATCCAGCAGCTGTGATCCCCCAGATCATGTCCTATAGCCATCAGGTACTGGCAGGGCATTCCTGTGCACTCTACTGTAGTCTACAGGGAAGCAGTCATCCCTGCCAGTATGTCTGTACTCCCAGCACACTATAACAAAGGTCTCCTGCATGTGCAGCTGTACAGGAGGGACACTGAACCGGGTGATTGCAGCGATCAGATCTCACCAACCACACACAGATGCCATAGTGTGAGATAGAAAGCCCCCTTTAAATGAACAGTAACCCCCCCCAAATAGTAGTAGAAGCCTCTATCATTGTAAGGCTTGCGTTTCCGGAGGGATGAATAGCAGACATTCCCTGGAAAGTAACAGCGCCAGCCTAGAGAGCAGCCGGCACTACATGGCCTTCAGGATTACTGTCCCTTTAAAGCCCCCTCCTCAGCAGCCATAGTTGTGACCGAGCACAATCATTGTATTACTAGTCGTGCATCCCGGCGTGCAGTACAGTGCTCCACATGGAGAGCCGGACATGTATAGGAGGGAGGGCAGGCTGCACATAATAGCGCCTCACATGCTCAGGATTTCCCGCCCGCACTGCACAGAAAGCTACAAATAAGAAGCTACGGAAGCCCGCAGTGCACCGTCACACCTCCGTCTCCGCCATCTTCCCGCCAGTGCATTCTCGCACATTCGGTACACCGGTCCCATCACCCCCTCATTTAACTGCACCACATGTAAACAATAGGACCGGTGTCGGGAAACATTGCCAGGCCCTCAAACCCCTCTGCCCGTGTGAAGAACAGCCATACAAGGACACAGCCATCACCTGTCTCTGTTCCGCTGCTCTCACTTTCCTCCCGGTGCTGCTTCTGCTCCTCGGTCAATCCTCCCCGACAACCGCCTTCTGCTGGCGCGCTCGACGTCACCGCGTACACTGGTGGGCGGGGTGGAGTGATGACGTGATAGAACAATAGGCTCTCCGAGCTTTCTGGCGGGTTTTTTACTGGCGCGAATGTTAACCACTTCGGCGCTGTGGAAGCTTAGTCGTGTCTGTGCACAATGCAGTCTAGTGTGCAACTGTTCTCTATAGGGTTAACACAGTCTTGGCTGTGCTACATCACAGCATGCCGGATACAAGTCTGTACAGCAGAGGAGAAGACAAACTGGGTAGGGGAGACTTGCCAAGAACTAGTCTGTGACTGAACTGTGAGATACCAATAACTTATCACAGATTGCTTGTTGCAGGTGTCTGTGTGTACAAAACAGACCTAAGATGACCTAAGGCTAGGGTTACATGGCCCTGATTCCTGTCGCGCAACCAAAGATTGCTGGGTCGCCCTAATGTTAAAGGGGTTGTCCAGGATAAGCATTTTATTGCAAGCTGGCTGTGGAAGATGAAAAAACAACACAACCCATACTTACTTGTCCCTGCTGCCCCCGGGGTCTTCTTCAGGTAGGGGTCACTGGCACACGTGACTGCTGAGGCCAATCTGCGGCCTGAGGAAAGGGGGCGGATATAACAGGTAGTGACATCCTGTGTCCTTTCCTTAGGCCACTGATTGGCCTCAGTGGTCACATGTGGCGGTGACCTCTGCCTGAAGAAGACCCCGGGAGCAGCAGGTCCGGACCGCGGTGAGAGACACCGGAGCACTGGGGACAAGTAACTATGGGTTGTTTTTTTGTTTTTTTTTAGCTTCCCTGGGAGTCGCAGCCAAAAAAACTAAAGATAGGGTATTGGCCCATATTCGCTAATAGGGTCCTTTTACACAGCCATATTTGGGGCAAGAAATACGGCCTGTGTTTCAAGCTTATCTGTGGCTACTTTGAACAGAACTTGAAGCATCATACTGAGCTTAAAGGGGTTTTCCAGTCACAGCAAGTTACCCTCCCCCATGCAATGGATAGAGGGTAATTTGCTGATTAGTGGAATTTTGTTTGCTGGTCTCAAAGCACCTCAGTTTTAAATGGAGCAGCAGGGGGGAGAGTGCGCACTGCTCCAATCATTTCATTTGGCCCACTGGAGAAAGTCAAAAGACAATACTTGGCAATCTCAGACAGTCCCATTTAAATGAATGGAACAGTCTGTCCTGTTTCTCAATTCAAAACTGGGGTACATCCAGAACAGCCTAGATGGTTGGCAATTCATCAAGATGACAATCCTACTTCTCTCAGTCCACAGATGTGCCCCTCTTTAAGTCTGTCAAGTGGGCAAAGTGTCTCTGAGTACATCATAGAGACATGTCTATTAGCTATAGTCAGCAATTTCTCACCTAGAGGTATACTACCCAGAAGTTGCCTCTAAGATCCTTTTTATAGAGCAGCGGGGAAGCACTATCACGCCCTCTTGTGGCAATATCCAGCATCTAATCAGACCTCACCTGTATTCATGTATATATCTGCCTGAGACATACACACGTGGACAAAATTGTTGGTACCCCTCATTTAATGAAAGAAAAACCCACAATGGTCACAGAAATAACTTGAATCTGACAACTGGAATTTGCCAAACTACATGTTGACAAGCCACAAAGCTTCTGGGAGAATGTCCTATGAACCGATGAGACATAAATCGAATTTTTTGGCAAGGCACATCAGCTTTATGTTCACAGACGGAAAAATGAAGCATATCTTGAAAAGAACACTGTCCCTACTGTGAAACATGGAGGAGGCGCTGTTATGTTCTGGGGCTGCTTTGCTGCATCTGGCACAGGGTGTCTTGACTCTGTGCAGGGTACAATGAAATCTCAAGATTATCAAGGGATTCTAGTGAGAAATGTGCTGCCCAGTGTCAGAAAGCTTGGTCTCAGTCATGGGTCTTGCAACAGGATAATGACCCAAAACACACTGCTAAAAACACCCAAGAATAGCTAAGAGGAAAACATTGGACTATTCTGAAGTGGCCTTCTATGAGCCCAGACCTAAATCCTATTGAGCATCTTTGGAAGGAGCTGAAACATGCCGTCTGGAAAAGGCACCCTTCAAACCTGAGACAACTGGAGCAGTTTGCTCATGAGGAGTGGTCAAAATACCTGTTGAGAGGTGCAGAAGTCTCATTGACGGTTACAGGAATCGTTTGATTGCAGTGATTGCCTCAAAAGGTCGTGCAACAAAATATTAAGTTAAGGGAACCATCATTTCTGTCCAGGCCTGTTTCATGAGTTTTCTTTTTTTAAAAATTCTGTTGAAGCATGGTTGAAAAGCAATGTCTGACTTTCATTAGTTCATTTTCATAGAATTTTTATATATTATTACTTTTGTCAGATTCAAGTTATTTCTGTGACCATTGTGGGTTTTTCTTTCATTAAACGAAGGGTACTGTGATGATAATACCGACCCATTTAGGGGTTAATAAATATATAAAATTTAGAAAGCTTGTCTTGTATTTATCCTGTGAACCCAGCACTCACTGGCGGTGAGCGTGGTTTTTTATGAAAGAAGTCTCAGGTGTGGGCCAAAGCGGTGTTGGCGCACTGAGGATCTTTCACATTGGTGGCAGCAGTGGGATCTTAGGATAAACAGCGTGTGTTGGTGACCTTTATCACTCAGACGCTGGGGATTGTAGTAATCCTATGAGACAAGTTCGGTATTAAAGCAAGCATTAAGATACAGTGAAAGTTTGATACAGTGCTGTTCCCCTCCCTTACTCTTTGTATTCTATCCTATCTTTTATTTGGCAAATACCAGTGGATGGCTAGTGGGCTCAGAAGCAGAGCTCAAGAATTGCTGAACCAGGCTTTTGGAGATCCTGAGCGTATGGCTGAAATGGAGGCAGCCACAGCCATGCAGAGAATTGAGCAGAGTCCTGATTTTGGGGCTAGGCCAGGAAGTGCGGCAAGCAGCCCGGTCCCAAGGATTACTTCAACAGGAGGGACCAGTAGCCCCAGCCTTGTCAGGGGAATGGCTTCATACTGGCAAACGGCCCTGCAGCAAGTAGGCACCAGTGACCCTAACATATACCTGCAGGTGATGTGCCGCTTTCGGGAAGCTGTAGAACAAGAATGGCAGGCTGATCGCGAGGCAGCAGAACGAGAACGGCAGGCTGATCGTGAGGCAGCAGAACGGCAGGCCGATCGTGAGGCAGCAGAACGAGAACAGAATGGCAGGCTGAGTGGCAGTATCAGCTTGAGCTCAAAAGGATGGAGCTCTCCCAGCAGGCACAAACCGCCCCTGCGCAAACTCCAACAACCCTGCAGAGACTCTCAAGTTGGAAGGAGAAACCAGGCCGGAGTTCACCACAGCCGTCTGTCGTTAGGTCGGGTGAGACAAACTATGCCCCTGGTGGTCCCTCTCCTGTCCCAAGAACTCTGGGCGCCCGGGTGACCTTCCCCAAACCCCAAGGGGAGGTGTGGCGGGGCCATGCCTGTAACCAGACAGGACATTTCAAGGAGGAGTGCCCCAACTGCCCTGAGAACTTCCCTGCTTCCCAAGCCACAGCAGGTAGCCCATCTGTGTATCTGGACTGGGGTGCAGGAAAAGGAATGCGGACTGTGGGACTATTGACTGATTTGCCTGCTAATGTACTGTTGGGAACTGATTTAGGACCTATGATGTCCCAATATGGGGTGGGGAGCACCCCAATTTACTGTGATAAACTGTCTATGACTAATGTTGATAATGTGTCTGTCATATCTGCAGAGAGGGCCCGTAACCCCCCCTCTGAGATACTTCCCATGGCAGTCAATATAAATGCTAATGAGTTGCCTTCAGCTGAGAGAAGGGAAGATGCAAATGAGCTTCCTGCAACCCAGCTCAGCAAAAATGTTATTGATGCTTTGTTCACCCCCGTGCTAGGAGACAATGAGACCTTGTCTGTAGACACACCCACATCTGCGGGGGCGTCTCCCTCCCAGCTTGTTAATCTGTCTACCACAGATCTCATTGAGGCCCGGTGTGAATTAACAATTGCTAATGAAGGTACTGTCAATGTAATTGCCAATGCTGGTTGTGAAAGTGTACAGGGTAGCTCTTCTGAGTCACTGGAAGCGACTTCTACTATTTCGCCCAGTGCATCCGATAAGCACCCAACTGCTGGCCAGGTGGTCAGGTAGGCTATGTGGATCTCATGGCCGATCCAGGTGAGGGACGGACTGCTGGTAGTGCGGTGTTAGCCCGCAGCCAGAGTGCTACAAGGGTGGAGAGCATTCCAACCCTTGAACCGTTGCCTACACCACCTGGAGTCGGTGCTGAGACCGCCATGACTAGCCTCACTCCCTTGAAGCCGGAGGAGTCCAGCCGGTATGAGACATACACGTCTCTTCGGTCCAGTTCTATTCCAGGAGTGCCCATGGCCCAAGTGCAGATGGCATGGGGTACTGGAGGTGTGATCCAAGAAGGGGGTATGTCAAATGTATTACCTGTCAATGTATTGTGGGGGGGATGGTTTGGGGAAGCATGATCTCAGTCATTTGCCCAAGGTATCACCATCACTCACCCAAGTACAGGAGGAACAGGGTGTAGGCCCAAAGGGGCAAGGCGTCTGTGAGGGAGGACAGGGTCCAAACATACCTGTGCCAGAACCAGAGGTGCCCCTAGGTTTGAAAGCAAAGGCGGAGGTGCAGAATCCCCTAGAACTCTCCCAACTAGCGGCTAGTGTGAGAGAGACCCTGAGAGACCGCCGGGATGGGGTCTCTGAACTGGTATCCCAAAGACCTGGGGTCATGAGTGGGGCTCCACGGGATGCCAACACTCAGAAAGAGGCCCGGTGTGAATTAACAATTGCTAATGAAGGTACTGTCAATGTAATTGCCAATGCTGGTTGTGAAAGTGTACAGGGTAGCTCTTCTGAGTCACTGGAAGCGACTTCTACTATTTCGCCCAGTGCATCCGATAAGCACCCAACTGCTGGCCAGGTGGTCGGGTAGGCTATGTGGATCTCATGGCCGATCCAGGTGAGGGACGGACTGCTGGTAGTGCGGTGTTAGCCCGCAGCCAGAGTGCTACAAGGGTGGAGAGCATTCCAACCCTTGAACCGTTGCCTACACCACCTGGAGTCGGTGCTGAGACCGCCATGACTAGCCTCACTCCCTTGAAGCCGGAGGAGTCCAGCCGGTATGAGACATACACGTCTCTTCGGTCCAGTTCTATTCCAGGAGTGCCCATGGCCCAAGTGCAGATGGCATGGGGTACTGGAGGTGTGATCCAAGAAGGGGGTATGTCAAATGTATTACCTGTCAATGTATTGTGGGGGGATGGTTTGGGGAAGCATGATCTCAGTCATTTGCCCAAGGTATCACCATCACTCACCCAAGTACAGGAGGAACAGGGTGTAGGCCCAAAGGGGCAAGGCGTCTGTGAGGGAGGACAGGGTCCAAACATACCTGTGCCAGAACCAGAGGTGCCCCTAGGTTTGAAAGCAAAGGCGGAGGTGCAGAATCCCCTAGAACTCTCCCAACTAGCGGCTAGTGTGAGAGAGACCCTGAGAGACCGCCGGGATGGGGTCTCTGAACTGGTATCCCAAAGACCTGGGGTCATGAGTGGGGCTCCACGGGATGCCAACACTCAGAAAGCGGACCCAGAACAGGCAGGAGATAGCCAAGTGTACGTAGCTCAGGGCCTGAGCCTTAGAAATGTCCCTAGTCAGACTAGAGAGAAGACGGGTATCGCGGTCTGGCCACTAAGGTGCCTGCGGAAGGTGATCACCGGATCCGCCTTCCTCCGTGCACGCTCTAAAGGGGGAGGTGTGATGATTCCACTTAAATATGGCTATAACTCAAAGCTGTATTTTGATCTCTGGGTCAGTAGTGGCAACAATATAACAATAGGGCTTTGTATCCATCCCAGAATGGCTCCATTGTATTCCTACACAGACCTGGGTGATCAAATAAACATGCATTGTTCAGCCTGGGCTGTTGATCAGACATGGTTGATAACATTGTATCATTTCACTTGGTCTCAGCTCCTTACAAAGAATCTGGACTTGAGTGCATTAATCAATCAGACTTGCTGTCGCCGGTGACCTCATTCTGGGTGGTGTAATCAAGGGTATAAAAGATGAGGTAAGAGGTCAGTGGGAGGAGATTGGGCCGAGACTACAAGGAGAATACGATGATGAGACCACTGTGAGACAGACTACTGGAATAGACTGTGATGAGCAGGCAGGCTGGGATGCTGCTGCTAGAAGCCTCCACTGGTTAACTCCACATGCTATGTGTGAGTGTTGGATTATAGAGCCACATCCAGGATATGTGTGGTAAAGTAATTATTTCACTTTTATTCCCTTTTATTTTATTGTATTGTATCTTGTAACTAGTAACTGTTAATGCTTGTATATATCTACATATCTGTTCTGAACTGCATGTGTTAGATGTTAATACCGACCCATTTAGGGGTTAATAAATATATAAAATTTAGAAAGCTTGTCTTGTATTTATCCTGTGAACCCAACACTCACTGGCGGTGAGTGTGGTTTTTTATGAAAGAAGTCTCAGGTGTGGGCCAAAGCGGTGTTGGCGCACTGAGGATCTTTCACAGGTACCAACAATTTTGTCCACGTGTGTAACTGTATGCTGAGTTTTGCAGCAAGCCGATATTTCTATCTTGGTGTGCGATTTTTATTTATTTTTTTGTCAATGAGCATACATTATATTTTAGTTTCTTACCATTTTCAAGATATTTGTTTGATGTGGGAGAACTCTCTTGTATACATTACCATCAGCCAACCCAAAAGCCTTATTCACCTTCAGCCACATTTTTTTTTTTTTTTTTACTGAATTGGAGCTTTAGACTAAGGCCCCAAGTAGCGGGCCTTAGCAAAAAAGCGCTGCAGGAAAAACCAAGGTGGCAACACATCACATTTTTTTCCACAGCGCTTTTCACAGAAAGTCTGCAGAGGTTTCCTCTGCGGACTTTTTGCTTCGATTATAGCTATAGGGAAACCGCCGGCGTTTCCATAGGTATAATTGACGGTTTTGGAAATCGCAGTGTGTCTGCTGCACGTATTTTTCCGCAGTGTGTGGAAGGGATTCACTACAAATTCATCCTCTATGCAGGGACTGTGAAACGCTGCATTTCTGCCGTGGCCAAACCACGACATTTATGTCATGTGCGGCCTCAGCCTTCCTGGTTCTATCTAACAATGGCTGTCAGTCATTTATTAAAGAGTCAGAGTTGGGCTGTGGAAAAATAGAGGAGTCAAAGTTGAATAGAACTAGTTAGGGAAACCCTGTGTGGCCGTGGATTTGCACTAGAAAGACTGGGTACCACAGCTCAGATAGATGATGGACAGCCCGCGCTCTTTCACAGGAATTACCTGGTCACAATGGGTTATTTGTACAAACTTTCTTTATTGTATAAAGGGCACTACGCATTTCAGAGCTATAAGCTCCTTTATCAAGTGCAATAATTACTATGAGTCAATAAAAAATACATAAATAAGAATAAGATTAAATACAATTTGCATACATAAAAAACTATAAGGTGTTTAAGGAAACACCATATGTGAGTAAAAACAATAAAAGACTGCATATAGTTAGTCAATTGAACTGGAGCACTTATAAGCTGATAGAACAAGCAGTTGGTATAGAGATTCAATGGAAATGGACTGAGTAGCTATGAAAACAAAGAATTACTATTCTATATCCCAAAGGTGCAGTTGACAGAGTTCTGTTTAACATTAAAAAATGTAGTACCTGTATTTCAACAACTGGTGTGTCATCAGTGTGCTATATCATTAGATGACATGTCATCAGTGTGCTGTACCGTTACATAACAATACTTAGTGGAAGATTTCACAGGTGAAAAAGGAAATTGAAACCAAAAGTAGTAAATCCTACTAAAAGTCCAATTTGGAAGGTATTGTGGAGGATGACTCAGCTTATGTATCCTCCATTTTAGATTTCAGGGCCATGTGGACCATGCCTGTAGCCATTTTACATTCCTCTTTGTCCTGAGAGCTCATCCCCCACCACATGGCTTAAGGGGATGAGCTCCTCTTTTGTTTCTTATCCAATAGCCATGTGCCAGAACTATTTTACAACTTTGCCACCAATCATGTTGTATTAATTACAGTAACCCGACCTGTGCTTTGTCTACACTGTACTAAAAACCAAATGTTTCCCTCCATTAAAGCAGAACCCACTATATACACAATAGCTGTGCATATGTGTGTCTCTCTCTCTCTGAGTTAGCTCTTATATCAACTTTATGAATTTGGACTTCAATACGGCGATACTTAGAGCGGATTGCGCTCACAGAAATTGGCGTCCCTGGGTGGGCCAGAGGTAAATTACTACACATCCGGACAAAACAGATGGAAAGGACAATGGGACAAGGAGAATTTGGAAACTGGTTCAAAAGCAGCTGCAGGGTAAGAAGCCTTATTCTTACTGTCTCCACTTTCCACTCCTCCTTGGTTTATGTGCCCTCTCTGGATGCCGGGTGAGTTGTAAGAAAAGTAAATCCTCTGGTCTTTTTAAGAACCCTGTTTATGAAGTATCCGTATTTGAAGAATAACTAATGTAGAAATTTTCTGCTGTGTTTTTGGTATATATCTCATTTGGTTTGTTTATGTGTTGGACCCTGTGGAAAGTTATTAAGGAAAGATTAGCCAGGAAAGATTAGCCCATTGCCCTTTCTCCCCAAGGTAGAGGAGAAAGTAATAGCCTGGGGTTACTGTATGAGTTCTTTGTACGTAGTTAACACTTTTTTGGTGCCGAGAGATATCCTTTTGAGGCTTTAAGGCAAGATGTTGCCTTAATTAAGTGCTGGGCTCCGGAGAGATATCTTTTTTTGTAGGTTTGCGTGTAAGAAGTGTGTCGTTAGTCGCTGGGCGCCCGAGGGGTACCGGTACCATTGTTTGTACCCTTTTGAGGTTCGACACAGAAGATTAGGCAAATCATGGGGAATTTTCCTGGGAGGTGTGAGGCTGATCCTACGAATAGAGGAATTCCAGCTATAGAGATTGTGAGAGTAAAATAGGGTGCTGACGTAGTGAAGGGGTGCTCTATTAGGCAAGTGAAAGAGCCAAAAACAGCAAGATAGGTGATAATGATAGGATGTGAAAAGATGGGTTTCTGAATGTTGAAAAGTGGAGTAAGTGGAGTGAGATGGAGAAAAGTGGAGTGACTCTCAGAAAACAAAGTGTTTCAGCAAGTTAGTAACTGAAGGTTTCAGAGGAAGTTGAGCTTGGTGCAATAAAGTGTGTTTGGATATTGTTTAAATATTCCTCAGACTGGTGAGGTAGCAACTGTTGCTTTTGTAGTCCATCCCCCTTAAACAATAGAAGGCCTAATCTAGAGTATTGTGTACATGTTTGTAGAAGAAAATCCACTGTTTCAGTGAGTTAGAAGTAAAATATCTGTTTTGTAATGTCTTTTTGTTTATAATAATAGTCCTTTAATAGTCCCACAGTGGGGAAATTCAGTGTGTTACAGCAGCAAAGATAAGATAAGCAGATACAAATACAAATACAACATGTACAGGAATGTTCCAAGGTGAGAGGCATTACATTAATAGCAGACAGACAGATAGGACGTAGCAGAGGGGGGGGGGATTTAACAGGCAGAGAGATATTTCAGTTCTCTGTATGTAATGATCTCCGCTTAGGTCGGTGTTGGTTGTACAGCCTAACCGCGGTGGGGAGGAAAGACTTCCGATAGCGCTCCTTCTCACACCTAGGGTGGAGCAGTCGGTCACTGACAGTACTGCCCAGCGCAATCACAGTCTCATGCATGGGATGGGAGTTATTCTCCCGCATGGAGCTCACCACGGACAGTATCCTTCTGTCACCCACCACCTGCACTGGGTCCAGTGGGCTCCCCAGGACAGAGCTGGCCCTTCTAATCAGCTTGTCAAGTTTATTTCTGTCCCTGGTTGATATACTGCTCCCCCAGCAGGCCACTCCAAAGAAGATGGCTGATGCCACTACCGAGTTGAAGAAAGTCCTAAGAAGTGCCCCCCGGATTCCAAAGGCTCTCAGCTTCCTAAGCAGGTAGAGCCTGCTGTGGCCCTTCCTGTACAGGGCCTCCATATGATCTGCCCAGTCCAGCTTATTATTAAGGAGCAAACCCAGGTACTTATAGGTGTTCACAATCTCGATGCCCGTCCCCAGGATGTCCACTGGTTTTGGAGGGCATCTGCCTTTACGGAAGTCCACCACCATCTCCTTGGTCTTCCCCGCGTTAATCTTCAGGTGGTTCTGGTGGCACCAGTCCACAAAAAACCGGTTCAGTTCTCTGTACTCCTTGTCATCATCGTCTGTGATGAGGCCTACTATTGCAGAGTCGTCAGAATACTTCTGTAGGTAGCAGCTGGATGAGTTGCACCTAAAATCAGCAGTGTACAGTGTGAAGAGGAAAGGGGCGAGAACCGTACCCTGAGGTGCCCCCCGTATTACAGATCACGGTACCTGACACACAGTCTTGGGCTCTCACGTATTGAGGTCGATTTGTGAGGTAGTCTAGGATCCAGTTGGAGAGGTGGTGGTCCACTCCAGCAAGGCCCAGCTTGTCTCTCAGTAACCTGGGCTGTATGGTGTTAAAAGCACTGGAGAAATCAAAGAACATTATTCTCACCGTGTTCCCTGGTTTTTCCAGGTGAGACAGAGCCCTGTGCAGAAGGTGGATGATGGCATCATCTACCCCAATGCCCGGTCGATAAGCAAACTGGAGAGGGTCCATAGCGGGGCTCACTAGAGGGCGAAGATGTGTGAGAACCAATCTCTCTAAGATCTTCATCAAGTGGGATGTCAGTGCTACAGGTCTGTAGTCATTGAGGTCCATAGGGTGAGTTTTTTTTTGTGTTATTACAAAAAAAAATTTATATAATTAAATATTATTTCTTTTTTTTTATTTTTATTATATATATATACACAGCTGGTCCCCACAAGTCTTAATTAGCCTTGCACTGATGTCATCTGGCCCTGCGGCTTTCCTC